>BSBN01000909.1:0-1200000 GCA_027924645.1 Cunninghamia lanceolata | reverse complement strand
AGAGTCTTACATTCTTGTCCTTCTTAATTGATGCAGGAGGCCTCGATGGTGGTATGTGCTTGTTTTCTAGTAGATAAGTTTTTGTGTAGTGCATTTCCTATTTTAAATGTATGCATTTCCTATTTTGTTTAATAATTATATATTAATTTATTTCAATGTTACTTTGCTTTTATGTAGTCTGTTGAGAATGTGAGTGATGTGCCAACTTTTCCATCATGCTTCACTAGGACACCTGATCGTCTTAAGAGAAAATCATTTGCAGAACGATTGTCCAAACAACAACATAGAGTCGAGGTAATTGAATTGAATTTTTCTAAATAATTAATAGTTTATCTAGTGGTCTTATAGTTGATTGTAGTGATTTAGATGTATGTTAATAAATGAAAGTTCTTAATTGTAGTAGATAAGAATCTATTTACTAACTTTAACTTATTTTTATTTACCATTGAAGAGATTAATCAAATTTGTGTTTTGACTTGTTAATGCAGGAAACTTCACCTCCATCAGTTACTAGACATTTTGGTACAAAGAGGACACTTTTTCAAGATCCATCACAGATTGAGGATCCATCACAAATTGAGGGTCAAGTGGCCTTGTAGTATTTGATGTAGCTATTTGGCATGTAGATTGTATATAGATTTTGAGACATGGCATATGCCACATTTTGTAAAAAATATTTTGAGTTGGCATATTTGCCAAATTTTTGTATATGTCTACCATTATGGACTAGATTTTAATGTATATACACCTTGATATACAATATAATTTAAATTCCTTATGTGCAAGTCATGATACTTCCCATGATGCCATACATTATGATGATAGTTCTTTAGTCCATTGATGATATGTTTAGCATTGAGAATGGTTTTAGATCAAGAGAATGGTTTTAGATCAATAGAATCAATAGAATCAATATGAAAAAATTCCTTATATATGCCTTAATCAAATAAGGTCATGATAAACCATTTCATCATGTATTTAGTCTTCATCTTGTCAAATTTTGTAAATATGTCAAAGTTGTCATATGAAAAATGTAAAAAATATGCAAAAGTATGGAAGATGAATAGTCAAGTACTCAAGAGTCAGTTGGAGACTATTGGTTTCGCTCAAATCATGTATAAATATGCATAAACCTTCATGGAAAAGGCATTGGAGATGTATTGAAAACATTTTGAAGATGAATTGAAGACATGTTTGAATGAAATTAATGTCAAGAAACTCTATGTCAAGGACACTGGGGGCACATTATAAACATAAAAAACTTACATCTTGGGGGAGGTGCCAATAAGGCCAATAAGGATTATATTTTAGTTGGGTGTGTGTGTGTATGCAAATCCCATTTATGGTCGAGAAGCTCTCTATTTACTATTATTCAACTCTCGTTGATAGGAGGTTGGCTCTACAACTATTGCAATTTGTGTATGAAACCTAGATGCCTACGAGATCATATATATATGTATGTATGTATGTAAATCCTACAAGATAGTCATTCATGAAATTACTATGCAAAGAGGGTTTATAAGTTGCATTAGGGTTTATGACTATCCTAAAACAACATCGTGTATATGCTCATAAAAGCCATCAAACTCTGAGAATAAACTCGTCATTAGATAAGTGGAAGGCTAAAGTCACATTCCCAAAAACCTCTTAAAATCACATGTCTCCTCTTATGAAAACTAGGGTCTTTGCCGATACATTGTTCCGTAAGAGCAAAGTCACTTAAGATCCTAAGAGCAAAAACCTTGCCAAGTGCCATATTTTTTGTTCTGCTCAACGTGGGGTTGAACGAACTATGCCAACGCGTTGGGGTGGGTGGGTAAATACTAGGGGAGGTCTCGTTTTGTGCGCCAAGCATCCTAGTCATTCCGGGCAAGAGGCTACCGGCAAAGTCCCTTAAGATCCTTGAGACCAAAAAATTGCCAAACTTTGACGAGGCAGTTCTTAGAATTTGTGATAGTTGGGAATACTTTGTTTGGACCTACAAGTGCACGTGACATCCTTCCACAATAACCTCTCTCATTATTGGTCAACTCCATTCCGTTTGACCATGCCGAAATCAAACACAGTTGCAAAATGCTTCAATTTGATGTAGTGGAAAGGTGATAGGTGCGACATTTTTCATTCCATAGCTCGTGGAGTCAAACGGACTGTGCCAACATGTCGGGGTGGGCGGGTAAATGCTAGTGGAGGTCTCATTTTGTGTGCCAAGCATCCCAGTCATTCCGGGCAAGAGGCTACTGGCAAAGTCCCTTAAGATCCCTGAGACCAAAAAACTGCCAAACTTTGACGGGGTAGTTCTCAGAATTTGTGATAGTTGGGAATGTTCTGTTTGGACCTATAGGTGCATGTGGCATCCTTCCACAATAACCTCTCTCATTTTTGGTCAACTCCATTCCATTTGACCATGCCGAAATCAAACGCATTGTTGCAAAATGCTTCAATTTGATGCAGTGGAAAGGTGCTAGGTGCAACATTTTTCATTCCATAGCTCGTGGGGTCGAACGGACTACGCCAACGTGTCGGGGTGGGTGGGTAAATACTAGGGGAGGTCTCTTTTTGTGCACCAAGCATCCCAATCATTCCGGGCAAGAGGCTACCGGCAAAGTCCCTTAAGATCCCTGAGACCAAAAAACTGCCAAACTTTGATGGGGCAGTTCTCAGAATTCGTGAAAGTTGGGAATTCTTTGTTTGGACCTATAGGTGCACGTGACATCCTTCCACAATAACCTCTCTCATTTTTGGTCAAGTCCATTCTGTTTGACCGTGCCGAAATCAAACGGATTGTTGCAAAATGCTTTAATTTGATGCAGTGGAAAGGTGCTAGGTGTGACATTTTTCATTCCATACCTTGTGGAGTCAAACAGACTGCGCCAACGCATTAGGGTGGGTGGGTAAATGCTAGTGGAGGTCTCGTTTTATGTGCCAAGCGTCCCAGTCATTCCGGACAAGAGGCTACTGGCAAAATCCCTTAAGATCCCTGAGACCAAAAAACTGCCAAAAAACTGCCAAACTTTGACGGGGCAGTTCTTAGAATTTGTGATAGTTGGGAATGTTTTATTTGGGCCTACAGGTGTACGTGGCATCCTTCCACAATAACCTCTCTCATTTTTGGTCAACTCCATTTTGTTTGACCGTGCCGAAATCAAACGCATTGTTGCAAAATGCTTCAATTTGATGCAGTGGAAAGGTGCTAGGTGCGACATTTTTCATTCCATAGCTTGTGGAGTCAAACGGACTGCTCCAACGCATTGCGGTGGGTGGGTAAATGCTAGGGGAGGTCTTGTTTTGTGCGCCAAGCATCCCAGTCATTCTAGGCAAGAGGCTACCGACAAAGTCCCTTAAGATCCTTGAGACCAAAAAATACCAAACTTTGACTGGGTAGTTCTCAAAATTTGTGATAGTTGGGAATGCTTTGTTTGGACCTACAGGTGCACGTGACATCCTTCCACAATAACCTCTCTCATTTTTGGTCAACTCCATTCCATTTGACCGTGCCGAAATCAAACGCATTGTTGCAAAATGCTTCAATTTGATGCAGTGGAAAGGTGCTAGGTGTGACATTTTTCATTCCATAGCTCGTGGGGTTGAACGGACTGTGCCAACGCATCGGGGTGGGTGGGTAAATGCTATTGGAGGTCTCATTTTGTGCGCCAAGCATCCCAGTCATTCCGGGCAAGAGGCTACCGGCAAAGTCCCTTAAGATCCCTAAGACCAAAAAACTACAAAACTTTAATGGGGCAGTTCTCAGAATTTGTGATAGTTGGGAATGTTCTGTTTGGACCTACAGGTGCACGTGGCGTCCTTCCACAATAACCTCTCTCATTTTTTGTCAACTCATTTCCGTTTGACCGTGCTAAAATCAAACGCATTGTTGCAAAATGCTTCAATTTGATGCAGTGGAAAGGTGCTAGGTGCGACATTTTTCATTCCATAGCTCATGGGGTTGAACGGACTACGCCAACACATCGGGGTGAGTGGGTAAATGCTAGGGGAGGTCTCATTTTGTGCACCAAGCATCCCAGTCATTCCGGGCAAGAGGCTACTGGCAAAGTCCCTTAAGATCCCTGAGACCAAAAATCTGCCAAACTTTGACCGGGCAGTTCTCAGAATTCATGATAGTTGGGAATGCTCTGTTTGGACCTACAGGTGCACGTGACATCCTTCCACAATAACCTCTCTCATTTTTGGTCAACTCCATTCCATTTGACCGTGCTGAAATCAAACGCATTGTTGCAAAAGGCTTCAATTTGATGCAGTGGAAAGGTGCTAGGTGTGAAATTTTTCATTCCATAGCTCGTGCGGTCGAACTAACTGCGCCAACGCGTCAGGGTGGATGGGTGAATGCTAGTGGAGGTCTCATTTTGTGCGCCAAGCATCCCAGTCATTCCGGGCAAGAGGCTATCGGCAAAGTCCCTTAAGATCCCTGAGACCAAAAAATTGCCAAACTTTGACGGGGCAGTTCTCAAAATTTGTGATAGTTGGGAATGTCCTGTTTGGACCTACAGGTGCACATGGTATCCTTCCACAATAACCTCTCTTGTTTTTGGTCAACTCCATTCCGTTTGACCGTGCCGAAATCAAACGCATTGTTGCAAAATGCTTCAATTTGATGTAGTGGAAAGGTGCTAGGTGCAACATTTTTCATGCCATAGCTTGTGGGGTTGAATGGACTATGCCAAGGCATCAGGGTGGGTGGGTAAATGCTAGTGGAGGTCTCATTTCATGTGCCAAGCGTCCCAGTCGTTCTGAGCTGTAAGCTACCGACAAAGTCACTTTGTCGATAGCTTACAACTTGGAAGGACTGGGATGCTTTGCACATAAAACAAGACTTCCCCTAGCATTTACTCACCCACCCCGACGTGTTGGCACAAACCGTTTGGCCCCAGGACCTGTGGAATACAAAATTTCAATCCTAGCAACTTTTGACTTTGTCGGTAGCTTACAGCTCGGAATGACTGGGATGCTTGGCGCACAAAACAAGACCTCCACTAGCATTTAACCACCCACCCTGATACGTTGGCATAGTCTGTTTGACCCCACGAGCTATGGAATGAAAAATGTCACACCTAGCACCTTTCCACTGCATCAAATTGAAGCATTTTGTAACAATGCGTTTGATTTCAGCATGGTCAAACAGAATGGAGTTGACCAAAAACAAGAGAGGTTATTGTGGAAGGATGTCACGTGCACTTGTAGGTCTAAACAGAGCATTCCCAACTGTCACGAATTTTGAGAACTACCTGGTCAAAGTTTGGCAGTTTTTTGGTCTCAAGGATGTTAAGGGACTTTGTCGGTAGCCTCTTACCCGGAATGACTGGGATGCTTGGCGCACAAAATGAGACCTCCCCTAGCATTTACCCACCCACCCCAACGTGTTGGCGCAGTCCGTTCAACCCCACGAGCTATGGAATGAAAAATGTTGCACCTAGCACCTTTCCACTGCATCAAATTGAAGCATTTTGCAACAATGCATTTGATTTCAGCACGGTCAAATGGAATAGAGTTGACCAAAAATGAGAGAGGTTATTGTGGAAGGATGTCACATGTACCTGTAGGTCCAAACAGAACATTCCCAACCATCACGAATTCTGAGAACTGCCTCATCAAAGTTTGGCAGTTTTTTGGTCTTAGGGATCTTAAGGGACTTTGCCAGTAGCCTCTTGCCCGGAATGACTGGGATTCTTGGTGCACAAAATGAGACCTCCACTAGAATTTAACCACCCACCCCGACGCGTTGGCATAGTTTGTTCGACCCCATGAGCTATGGAATGAAAAATGTCGCACCTAGCACACTTTCCACTGCATCAAATTGAAGCATTTTGCAACAATGTGTTTGATTTCGGCACGGTCAAACATAATGGAGTTGACCAGAAATGAGAGAGGTTATTGTGGAAGGATGTCACGTGCACCTATAGGTCTGAACAGAGCATTCCCAACTATCACGATTTCTGAGAACTGCCCAGTCAAAGTTTGGCAATTTTTGTGTCTCAGGGATCTTAAGGGACTTTGTCAGTAGCCTCTTGCCTGGAATGACTAGGATGCTTGGTGCACAAAATGAGACCTCCCCTTGTATTTACCTGCCCACCCCGACGCGTTGGCGTAGTCTGTTCGACCCCATGATGAGCAGAACAAAAAATATTGTTCCAGTTGACACATTCTCAATCATTGACATGGATGATATCTTAGTACCATTCCTTTAGGCACAATATGAGCTTCCAGTGGAAGGCGCAATTGTGAGGTTAGAGATGATGAAAAGTGTGTGTCATTCATAATCATGTTTTACTTGTCTTTAATGATGATTCCTTGATTCAACTTAATCCTTTGATAATACATTTTAACCTCCTTGTGAAAGCGCACTTTCAAGGTTGCTTGAGCAAGAGCTAGCACCTCAACATCGAGGCACACTTTTGGTGTTCTAGAAGCATGAACTAGCATCTCAAATAGTAAGGCACTCATTCTAGGTTATTTATTCAATAATTGGCACTAGTCACATATGGTGTAGAGAGGTAGATGTGCACCCAAGTCATCATTTGATGCCTTCAATAACTATAAACTCCTTTGATGATGCATTTTATCCTTCCAATTCACTATCTAGCCTTAGGTGCACATTTTAGGTTGATCAATCATAATCTAGTGCCCTAAGTACCAAGGCATACTTTTAGGTTAGTTTGATAAAGGATTAGCACCTTCATTTCTAGGCGGAAGTTTGGAGTTGAAATAACAAGTTTCTTCATCATTTCAAACATATTTAACACTTTGAAGATCTCCAATGCATGATTGAATATCAAGAAACCAATGTATCATTTCATGAAGGTCTTAAGTGTTGTAAATATGCATCTTCTTATTTAATCATGTGTTGTAAATGAAGGAATGCAAAGATTGCAATATGTGCACAAAATGGAATTTTTGATAAGGATTGAAAGGAAATGTTAAGAAAATGCAAATGGCGGGTGTAAATCCAAAGTGTGGAAGCATAGACAAGGCATGTGAATAGTTTGGCATGACACCTCAAAGAGATGCTATCTCATGGAATGCAATGATTGCAAGATATGCACAAAATGGATTTTTTGAAAAGGCTTTAGAAACTTTGAAGCAAATACAATTGGAACGTTTAAAACCAAATTCCATAACCTGTGCAAGCATTCTCCCTACTTGTGCCAAATTAGGATCTTATATATACATATATGCACATAATGTCATGAATATAATGTATAGTGTATATATCAAGCCATATAGGCATGTACAAATAAAACCATATGGGTATATACAATGATATACATCGATAACATACAAAAGTATGTTTACAAAGCCAAATACACATATGTAACAAAATGTCCCAAAATCAAATCTCCTATGGATTGCTATCAAATAATCTATGGCTCTTGCTAGGCCATGAAGATGGTGAACCAGTCAATGACTCATCTTCTATCGCTCATCGACTAGACCTCCTCGATAGAGATTTTTGAATTTCCACCTATTAATACATTCAAACAATGTGCACATTAATATAGAATTTAATATTCAAAATATATAACATGACATAAGTAATCAATCACTTACCACCAATTGGTGATCCCTTTTGATCGCTTGTTGTCTCTCTTCTTCTATAGAGCTGGATGGGTAGGGGAGGTGATGTCCTGTGAGAAGCATGAACAAGCAGATTTAAAAGTAAACATGAATATCATAAATATGTACATTAAATGCTATGCTTATTATAGGACTGTTCTAGTACTATTTTAGGATTGTTGTAGTTAAAACTATCCTAGTAGACATGTATAGGACTATTATAGGACTGTCATCTCATGGAATACAATGATGGCAAGATTACTATCAAGATTAGTATGAAGATTAATTATGACTGTTATAGGACTTTTATAAGAATGCAAAGTAAGGAAGCTTAGGCAAGGCACATGAACTGTTTGGTGGAATACCTCAAAGAAGTGAGAATTTTGTCAAATGTTGTAGTTGCAATTGCCATGTGACACATGTATGTAATATGTGAAAGAATAGACAAGGCACATGAACTATTCAGCAAAAGACATCAAATACATGTCATCTCATGGAATGCCTTATGTAGAAAAGGGTACAAATGTGCAATATTAAGAAATACAAATGAGAACTAAAAATCATACTTCGAGTATAGTCAAAATAACCTATGATGCCATACAAAATAATTTACGATGCCATACAAAATAATCTACGATGCCATGTAAAATAACTTTATTCGTAGTTCTGTATAGTCAAAAGCATGCATTATAGTTAATGTAACAAGATTTTTAATAAAACAATTCTAAAAAATAGAAAAAATAAGAACAAGTTAAGATAAAAAAATGTCATACCTATCCATCTGGAAGTTTAAATGCTAGTCAAGCGTACCTGAGGGGTCATCTCTTACCTTTAAAGTATCCAATATTGCTTCATGATCAGCATTACTAATTGTCCATAGTTCTTTTGATTTTGGTTTTCCACGATGCTTTAGTAACTTGACATTTGTTGCTACAACTAGGTGAGAATACATCAATATGGTTTTATGCTTCTCAAAGTCTTCAAAGGCCGGGATGCCATTCTTTTTAATCATATATGTTCGTAACCAAGTCCCAGCAATAACAACTGATCTTGTAGAATATGTGAACCCATCATCATCTATCATAGGTTGTGTTAGCTTTTGTTTTCCCTGTACACATCATGCCAACCAATAGTCTGACCTCTCTTCATTTCCATGCGGTGCAACAACTGCATAAACATGACCTAGCTGTACAAGGTCTGAAAGATGTTCATAGTCAAATGAGCTCTCCATGTCATTGACAGAAGGTGATTAACTTTCATATAAAGGGATTAAATATTGTGGAATCCATGCATCTACCCACTCACTTGACTCACAATTGTTCCAATCACATTTAATACAACTCTGACAAAAACAAGCTAATTCTCATGTCCAAATAGTCCATGTACTTGCATCTGAGCTTTGAAATGAATGCATCTTTGATGATTCACTGATTCTCTGACATTCTAATTTCTCTATCACTATCCCATCATCAACCAACCAAAAGAACCTACGCACTTCAAAATCAAGAGCCACTCCTCGTGACAATACATAGTTACACCACTTAACAATGGAATCTGCATCACTGAATGTAGCACCACCTCTAATCTTTAGTTGTTCTTTAAAAAGAGCTCTCTTCACGCATGCTCCTCCTCCATCATGTTCAACTTTTCTATGCCCGGCTTCAAAAAAATTCCAAATATGAGGTATACCCTTCTCTACATGAATTTTTCTCCACCAATAGAAATTATGAGCATTCTTGAATTGACCA
Source organism: Cunninghamia lanceolata (assembly GCA_027924645.1). Lineage (NCBI taxonomy): Eukaryota > Viridiplantae > Streptophyta > Pinopsida > Cupressales > Cupressaceae > Cunninghamia > Cunninghamia lanceolata. The sequence continues at coordinate 1,190,686 of BSBN01000909.1, read as the reverse complement.
GTACAATTATCTGACCAAATGAGATGTTGATCTATTCTAATATCTTTTTCTTGCAAGAACCCATAAAATTGTTGAAAACAATATTGTACAAAATCTGTTGAATGAGATCAATCATCACTCATGTAAAAATGGTATTCTCTGACAATCTTCCTATTCTCTTCTGTACTCTTGGGGGCATGTCTGTATGTGATGTGAACAAAAATAGCAATCTGAATAGAATTGTAGTATTGGGATTGAACTTCATTTTGGGGTTGCAATGTATAGTTTTCTGCAAAATCAACTACAGAGACAATAGTTCCAATCGGGAAAGAGTCTTTACACATCCTGAACTGTTGATCTAACCATCGAGACCTGTGGCTATGTCTGACATACTTGTAGAAAAGATTTTTCTTAAAATCATCAATAAAATCAGCAATACTTACCTCTCTTACAATCAACTCACATCTAGAACCTTCACCTCCACTTTTCAAATTGTATTTCACTATCTCATATCTCTTTTTCTCAACCATTCTCTTTCCAAAATCATGCTCATTGCCCTTAGGAAAACATGATACAAACTTTGATAACCCACCACATTGTAAACACTTTTCATTTAAACAATCATTCTTGTAGAGCATGCAACCATCATCTCTAATACATAGAAATAAATCCAATAAGTCCCTAGATGACTTTGGTAGTTGAATTGCACCACACTCCTATAACATTTCGTTAGTGTGCAAAGTAGAATGAATATTGCATAATAATTCATGGTACATAGAAAATTCTACATGGTATTTGCAACAACATGTATTACGAACTTTAAGAGGAACACAATAAAATGGCTTAAGAGATTCAAATGCTCTTTGTGAGATTGTCATACCTAGGTGAGTTTCACAATATTGTTTGTACAATGTGTGGCTACATTCCAAGTAATGTTTAGGATGTGGTGTGCGGTCTTTATCACCAATTCTTAACTTTATATCTTTTGCATTCGGTGATACCCTAGAGTTAGTGTGCCAAAATCGTTCAATTTCTTCCTTTGTGCTATCAATTAGCTTCTTATCAACTTGTGGAAGCCTACCACTGAAAGCCCAAGTATCATTGGCAACAGGACTATCTAGCCTTGATCTTAATGCTAGTGCTTTTGATAATGTTTTACGATTCAATCTTAAGTCAACGCAAGTTTGCCTCATTAATCCAGCATTTCTTAATTGTTTGCTTACTATTGAGGTTGTTATTACTCTATGGGCAGCTCTTTTATCTTTCTCCTTGCTAGTCTTTCCAATAGAATTGAGTGCATTGAAAAGGCTTCTTACAATAATTTTATTCCGATCGGACACTTTGTTTAACCGAATCTTTAATTTCTTTAGTAAAGGTCTCATTTTGTACATCTTTAATAATTGCACAAAAAGTTGGCATTGTTCGGTTAATGTTTTTTTCTCAAAGTATTCATTGGAGAGTTTTGTAGTCCACAACCGAACCGTTCGTGATGACCTCTTGCCTTCAAGTTTTTCCATTATGTTCTCATCAATTTCAAGTAACCATTTTTGGGGTTTTTGGGTGTTTTCCAATTTCATCACGGTTATTCTCTTCTTGACAAATGTCCTCTCTTCTTATGAAATTTGGAGCTACATTAATTGTTCTTGTTTCATCCATGTTATCAACCTCATCAATTTTATCAACAAATGGATTATGGAGTGCAATTTCAACATCATGATGTTCACATCCACTTTCTTCAAGTGCACGTCTTCATTTTTCTTCTTCTTCTTTGTCCATGGTATTGCTATTATGAATAGGTGTTTCATAACATTTTTCAATATTTTCATTTGCAATATCATGGTGAATTTCATTCTTATCTAACATTTCATTATAATAAAAATTAACATCTTCAATTTGCATGTCATTAGATGGTAAAGAAGAAGATTCACCTTGATGAGCATCCACCAAACCCACCCTTCCAATCCTCTTCCTTTCCCTATCTTTTTTCCTAATTGCTTCAATTTCCTCCAATGTAACTTTCCTCCTCCTTTTTGCTTTATGACGACTGTTCCTCCCCATTAGGGGAACAAAAATATCACCCTTATGATTGTAACAAGAAAATTGTGTCTCCAAAAGTGCATAAAAATATTCCTTTCACTGTCATAGCCAGAAATCATGAGTATTTCAACAGCAGATGGTCTCTGGTTGTAGAGGTCGGGCCCAACAATATTCCTTTTGTCTTTTTTCTGCTTTTACAAAATAGATATCTATTTTTGAAATCCCAATTCTTTGCAACGGACACTTGCAACATCCATATGGCTACTACAAAATAGATATCCGTTTTATTATGTACATTTGGATTCTAGACTAGGGATTCATTGTATTATTCAATAAACTTGTGAATTACCATCTAATTTTAATGTTTACACACTAATCCACCTAGGTATCAACTTAATAAAGCTCTGGATATAAGCCATTATTTGATTTTAGGCTATCATCAAATGAGGAGCTTCTAAAGGCAAAAATGTTGTCCCAAAAGAAGGCTCAATGTTATTCGTAAAGACATTAGATTGTTAAAATACAAATTCAAGGTTAGATATTCCTTGGGCTATTTTAGTATAGAGAAGCAAAATTGCAATATATGACTATCCTAGGAATTAGAATAGTTGATCATAGGATATTCATGGCATTTTGATATTAATGGATGGATTGATGGATGTTTAGTGAGTTTAAGTTTAAATGTAATGTATGAGAATTCTTATTTATGAAGGATCTAATATGTCTTATGTCTTATTTGTAGGTCATTCATGAAAGAAATGAAAAGATACCAAGGACTATCATAACACCTATTATAATTAGGTGCATCAAAGGATTGTCATCCAGGACCTTACCAATATGGGAAGTTATCAAAACCATGTCATGTTTAAAATTAAAGGCTTTATCACCTCTTTGTCCCTATAGGCCTATTAGAACAATAGGTCACATTTTATTCATATACCGGGGTTGAGAATAAAGACTAAGCATTTGTAGTTATGGCAAGTGTAAATGGAAATAGATCACAACTTTAGACAATCTATCCTCTCCTAGATTGCACTGACTGAGTGGAAATTAAAAATTCCCTATTAATGTCCTTTATATACTGAAGGTATGGGTGAGAAAGGTAAACTTTGTATGTTGTAGATAAGTGATGTAGAGCAACATAGAAAAAGCTTACAAACAGGGTGTAAAATACCCATTAACCCACCAATTGCTCAAATAGCTTTTAAAATATCCTTCCCAAGGTCCAAACAAGACCGAAATACACTCTTTCTTTACTATTGGCAAGACATTTCTAATGTCTCATTGAACTATGCTTCACATGTTCTTCCTTTCTCTATTGTCGGCCAGACTTATCATTATCAGTAACCTTCAAATTTGTTAGCCCGATGTGGGACCTCTCGCTGATGTGTAGAATCCATCACTCAGGCTTATGCTATCAGTGTGACTCCTCTGTTGTTCTCCAAAATGTATAAGAGGATGGATCAAAGTAATTAGCATGCTCCCTTCAAAGTAAAGACATGAGAATAGAGCACTTGTGAGATGGCTATTGTAAAGGGACAAATCGAGTAGAGACATGCAGTTTCCTAGAGAATTTGGAATGCTTCCACTCAAGTGATTGTAGGACAAACAAATATGTTCTAACTTCCCCAGACCACCAAATTTTGCAAGTATGCTCCCCTTCAAGTTGTTGTGTGAAATTCTTTTCCAGTGAAGTTGTGAGTAATTGGCAAGAGATTTGGGAATAGAACCCTCTAGTCCATTTCTTCTTAAGTCAAGTATCTTCAATGCTTTCAACTGGTCAAACCAAGGTGGAATCCTTCCCTTGAAAGAACTAAAAGAGAGATTTAAAGTGCATAACAAGGAGAGACCTCCTTCGGATGGAAAAAGGGTACCTTTTAATTCCAATTGAGGGAGAATTATGGCCACCACTCTATTGGTATGTTTCTTGTACCAAACACTAGTCCAGAAGCACACATTTTCTGAATTGGTAGAAGTCTAGTTGGAGAAATGTGGTCTCCTCGACTACTATTATTGTAGGATATGCATAAACGGGTTTGTTGAAAAGGCTTTAGAAAATTTCCAGCAAATGCAATTGGCAAGTGTAAAGCTAGATTCTGCAACCTTTGTCAGCATCCTCTCTACCTCTACCAAAATGGGAGCTTTGGAATAGGGTATGGACATTCATCAAAGCATAATGGAAGTGGGATTTTTGTAGATATTCTAGTTGGAAATGCTCTGGTAGACATGTACGGAAAGTGTGGAAGCATAGACAAGACACATGAACTATTTGAAAAAATGCCTCAAAGAAATGTGGTCTCATGGAATAAGATGATTGCAGGATATATACACACTTACTCCGATGTGAGATTCACCACCCTTGTCTATCGGTAAGACCAATACCCTTGATGAGACTTTTTACTTGCATCCTGACGTTATAACTCTCCCCAATGTGTTTACTGTCCATTAGTCATCGGTAAGACTTCTACATCGGTCAGACATTCTCTTCAATTTTTGATATCATATCTCACACCGAAACAATAAACACCGAACTACATTATTAGCTAGACTGCCTCTATCGGTGACACTTTCTTCTTGCCTCTGAGAGTCCATCTCTTTCTGATGTTCCTTCTGTCAGTGTGACTCCCTCTCATCGGTGTAGTTCTCAACCGTTCTTCCAATGTGCCGATAAATAATCCATCGGTGACACTTAATGATTGTCACCCCGATATGACTTGATCGGTGAGATCAATGTTGTCAGCTCAATGGAACTTTGTCTCTCTGATAACTATTGTCAGTCTGATGTCTTCGATTTAGCCTATACATAACATGACTTGTTATAACCGGTTGACTAACGTATCTTTTCCCAATTTTCCCGATATGGCCGGTCAACCTTTGTATCCTTTGACATGTACATTCACCATTTACAACCACGATAAACAATAGCAAGATATACATGAAATGTCCACGCATACATAAATGATATACCCATGGATTGTATCTTCGTTGAAACAATACCAATGGTACAAACTATGTTGCTTCTCTTCATCCAAAACCAATGGTACAAAAATTTTCATAGATCAACAAAACATATATCCATTTTGAGTTGCTTTTACCGAAGCAAAACTGATATCCATCTTGCTTTGGTACAAAGCAAGACGGATATCTGTTTTGAATGTTGACTTTTTATGGATTGTAACGTGTTTTGATGTTTCATTCTCTTCTTTGAACTTCACCCTTCGTGCTAACGACTTTTTTTAATGCAAAATTGATAAAACGAAAAAGGGTTTATAGAAAAAATTGTTAGCTTTCTAAAAATATAAGATTTATTTGGTTATCATTTTATTAAATAATTATTAATAATTTTCAATATATCGTGTCTCTGAAATCCTGATGGACACACTGATTGAAAAACATCCATAACTTTCAAACCATTTCACCTTTTTGAGATCTGAAACCTACGTCACACTCTATGCTTTTCTGTCTATAGGTTAAAAAAAAATATATTTTGAATTTTGATTTTTTTTTATCGAGTTAGGTTGGCTGGAAAATTACTTTTTATGTTTTTAAAAAAGTCACAATAAAAAAATCATAACTAATTATTTTATTAGAAAAAAATTTCAAATAAATATGCATCACATCCGGACATGAGTCCTCTAATTATTTTGAAAGTTTTAAAAATATATATATATTTTTACTCATAGTTAGTTGGCTGGACAGACACCCACTTTTTATTTTTTTCTGAAAAATTTAATAGCTGTTCATTGAAATATTCAATTTTCACTAAGTAAATTTAGTTTTTTTTTTTTAAAAAATAGTAGCCTATAAACTAGATTCAATTCTCTACAAATTTCATTCTTACATCTTTTTCAAATTGTAGAGATAATCCATTCAAAATTTCACATGAACTTGATAAAGTCTAATTTTTTGTATTTTCATTGCCACTTAGAGGTATAGTTTGGCCCATCATGATCCTGCACATACCCCGATCGAAGATGGAATAGATGACATACCTTGAGGTTGAGGTGGGAATGATGGCGTACCTCCTTCATCACATGTGAGTGATGATGTACTCTCAACTTGAGATGTGGTAGATGGTGTCCCTACATATTGACTTGCCGTAGAGGACGTGTCTCCAACTATGATATTCAAATCTCTCGTACCACGAAGTTTTTGCATTCGTTCTCTTTGTGCCACCAATACCATATCTCTTTGTGATGGTTGTGGTTCCTCTTCAATTGGTATGTCTTCATTTATCATGTCTAATTTCCTCTTCTCACGAAATTCCCTCATAGCCACTACTTTCTTTGCATTCTTAGCTTCTATCTCTTCCTGTGTTGGTTTAATTCTTGATCATTTCCTCGGCATGATGGAGAATTTGTCTGTAGCATGATAAAGAGACCAATATTATTTCCTAAGAAATGAATACAAGATAATAGTGGGATTGTATTTTTTTTTATGTTGTAAGGATTTATTCTTGTATAGTTTGACATCATGGTATGTTAAGGTTTGTTTATTACACATAATTATTAAAGAGCCCAAGTGTAGAAAATATACATGGCATCATGTGAGATTGTAGGCTACTTTCTTGATTGGGAATGTGTCTATTTTAAACATGTATGATAAAGCATGATAAAGTAATTCAATCTGAAATAAGGAAAATGTAAAGAACATGCATGTAAAGACTTGACATACCTAAAAAATGAAGATTTGAATGGAGAGACTACCCAATTATGTAGTGTTTTTATCTTCTTGCATCAAACTCCTAAACAATTTGAGTTTTTCACCAATTGCTTCCTTTTCAACGTTAAATTCAATAACACTCAAATATCATTACTAACAACAATACTATTAACCAATCTATAATGTTAAATTCCTAAAATTGAATCACAATTAACATTGCAACACTACAAAAATTGAAACTTGAATAGATATATATCAAACTTGGTGTGAAAACTATGTTATTTCCTCCTTCTCAAGTTGGCAAAGTAGAAAAGGTGGTGGAAAGATCATGCAAAGGTGGTACCATGTGTCAAATGTGCATGTGAACTTCCCAATAGCATGAAAGCACTTCTTTTTTGTTGGAGCACATGCAGAATCAGTAAGAAAATAGAGCATGTGGGCCTGGATCACGGGGGTAACCACTTTTTTACCATTTCAATAGAAAGACAAAACGTGAGCACATTGTAATGCGCTCGCGGTAGAATGCGCTCATGGTATAACGTGCTCACATTTTGTCCTGCTATAGATTCATCACATCCTTTGCATTGATCACATCTCTTTCCTACAAGAGCTTGCCAGATGCTCCGCCATATGATAGGCATAACAATGAAGGGGCAAGCCCTCATAATCAAGTTCTTGATAGAAAATGCCCTCGACCCTCAATGTCAAATCCTAATCCCTCAACCCTTAACTCTGATCCCTCGACCCTCAACCCTCAACGTCAAATCCTAATCCCTCAACCCTTCACTCTAATCCCTCAACCCTCCAACCCTATCCCTAATCCTTATACCCTCCACACTCTACTTTAACCCTAATTCCTCGACCCTCAACCCTATCCCTAAACCCTTGACCCTTGAACCTCAACCCTCAACCCTCAACCCTCAATGTCAAACCCTAATCCCTCAACCCTTAACTTTGATCCCTCGACCCTCAACCCTATCCCTAAACCCTCAACCCTCAACCCTCAATGTCAAATTCTAATCCCTCAACCCTTCACTCTAATCCCTCAACCCTAAACCCTATCCCTAAACCCTCAACACTATACCTTAAACCCTAATCCCTCAACCCTAACCCTAAACCTTTTCCCTAAACCCTAATCCCTCAACCCTAATATGTCATCCGTCATCCCTCAACTCTAATCCCTCATCCCTAAACCCTAAATGCTATCCCTATTCCTAGACCCTCAATAGGCTTGATACTATACCTTAAACCCTAATCCCTCTACCATCGACACTCTTATTTAACCTGAATCCCTTGACCATTAACCCTATCCCTCAACCTCAACCCTCAACCCTCAACCCTCAACCCTCAACTCTCAACATTAAACCCTAATTCATCAACCCTAAACCCTAATCCCTCATACCTAAACCCTATCCCTAAACCATCAACCCTCAACACTATACCTTAAACCCTAATCCCTATCCCTCAACCCTTAACCCTTAAAACTTAAACCCTATCCCTACACCCTCAACACTTGACACTATATATTAAGCCTTAAACCCTCATCCCTAAAGCCTCAACCCTCAATCCTTAAACCTTCAACCCTAAACCCTATCCCTAATCCCTCTACCCTCGATACTCTAACCCTAACCTCGACATTAAATGCTAATTTGTCAACCCTAAACCCTAATCCTAAACCCTCAACCCTCAACACTATACCTTAAACCCTAATCCCTCAACCCTCAACCCTAAACCTTATCCCTAAACCCTAATCCCTCAACCCTAAACCTTAATCCATCATCCCTCAACTCTAATCCCACATCCCTAAACCCTAAATGCTATCCCTATTCTTAAACCCTCAACAGACTCGATACTATACCTTAAACTCTAATCTCTTATCCCTAAGCCCTCCAGCCCTATCCCTAATCCTTACACCCTCCACACTCTACTTTAACCCTAATCCCTTGAACCTCAACCCTCAACCCTCAACGTCAAACCCTAATCTCTCAACCCTTAACTCTGATCCCTCATCTCTCAACCCTAACCCTAAACCCTCAACCCTCAACCCTCAACATCAAATCCTAATCCCTCAACCCTTCACTCTAATCCCTCAACCCTAAACCCTATCCCTAAACCCTCAACACTATACCTTAAACACTAATCCCTCAGTCCTCAACCCTAAACCTTATCCCTAAATCCTAATCCCTCAACCCTCAACCCTAATCCATCATCCCTCAACTCTAATCCCTCATCCCTAAACCCTAAATGCTATCCCTATTCCTACACCCTCAACAGACTCGATACTATACCTTAACCCTAATCCCTTATCCCTAAACTCTCCAACCCTGTCCCTAATCCTTATACCCTCCACACTCTACTTTAACCCTAATTCCTCAACCCTCAACCCTATCCCTAAACCCTTGACCCTCAAACCTCAACCCTCAACCCTCAACGTCAAACCCTAATCCCTCAACCCTTAACTCTGATCACTTGACCCTCAACCCTATCCCTTAACCCTCAACCCTAAACCCTCAACCCTCAACGTCAAATTCTAATCCCTCAACCCTTCACACTAATCCCTCAACCCTAAACCCTATCCCTAAACCCTCAACACTATACCTTAAACCCTAATCCCTCAACCCTAACCCTAAACCTTGTCCCTAAACCATAATCCCTCAACCCTCAACCCTAATCTGTCATCTGTCATCCCTCAACTCTAACACCTCATCCCTAAACCCTAAATGCTATCCCTATTCCTAGACCCTCAATAGGCTCGATACTATACCTTAGACCCTAATCCCTCTACCCTCGACACTCTTATTTAACCCTAATCCCTTGACCATTAAGCCTATCCCTCAACCTCAACCCTCAACCCTCAACCCTCAACTCTCAACATTAAACCCTAATTCATCAACCCTAAACCCTAATCCCTCAAACCTAAACCCTATCCCTAAACCATCAACCGTCAACACTATACCTTAAACCCTAATCCCTATCCCTCACCCCTTAACCCTTGAAACTTAAACCCTATCCCTACACCCTCAACACTTGACACTATATCTTAAGCCTTAAACCCTCATCCCTAAAGCCTCAATCCTCAATCCTTAAACCTTCAACCCTAAACCCTATCCCTAATCCCTCTACCCTTGACACTCTAACCCTAACCTCAACATTAAATGCTAATCTGTCAATCCAAAACCCTAATCCTAAACCCTAAACCCTCAACACTATACCTTAAACCCTAATCCCTCAACCCTCAACCCTAAACCTTATCCCTAAACCCTAATCCCTCAATCCTCAACCTTAATCCATCATCCCTCAACTCTAATCCCTCATCTCTAAATCCTAAATGGTATCCCCATTCCTAAACCCTCAACAGACTTGATACTATACCTTAAACTCTAATATCTTATCCCTAAACCCTCCAACCCTATCCCTAATCCTTACACCCTCCACACTCTACTTTAACACTAATCCCTTGAACCTCAACCCTATCCCTAAACCCTTGACCCTCGAACCTCAACCCTCAACCCTCAACGTCAAACCCTAATCCCTCAACCCTCAACGTCAAATCCTAATCCCTCAACCCTTCACTCTAATCTCTCAACCCTAAACCCTATCCCTAAACCCTCAACACTATACCTTAAACCCTAATCCCTCAGCCCTCAACCCTAAACCTTATCCCTAAACCCTAATCCCTCAACCCTCAACCCTAATCCATCATCCCTCAACTCTAATCCCGCATCGCTAAACCCTAAATGCTATCTCTATTCCTACACCCTCAACAGACTTGATACTATACCTTAAACCCTAATCCCTTATCCCTAAACCCTCCAACCTTATCCCTAATCCTTATACCCTCCACACTCTACTTTAACCCTAATTCCTTGACCCTCAACCCTATCCCTAAACCCTTGACCCTCGAACCTCAACCCTCAACCCTCAACGTCAAACCCTAATCCCTCAACCCTTAACTCTGATCCCTCGACCCTCAACCCTATCCCTAAACCCTCAACTCTAAACCCTCAACCCTCAATGTCAAATTCTAATCCCTCAACCCTTCACTCTAATCCCTCAACCCTAAACCCTATCCCTAAACCCTCAACACTATACCTTAAACCCTAATCCCTCAACCCTAACCCTAAACCTTGTCCCTAAACCCTAATCCCTCAACCCTCAACCCTAATCCTTCATCCGTCATCTCTCAACTCTAATCCCTCATCCCTAAACCCTAAATGTTGTCCCTATTCCTAGACCCTCAACATGCCCGATACTATTCCTTAAACCCTAATCCCTCTACCCTCAACACTCATATTTAACCCTAATCCCTTGACCATTAACCCTATCCCTCAACCCTCACCCCTTAACCCTCAACCCTCAACTCTCAACATTAAACCCTAATTCATCAAACCTAAACCATAATCCCTCAAACCTAAACCCTATCCCTAAACCATCAACCCTCAACACTATACCTTAAACCCTAATCCCTATGCCTCAACCCTTAACCCTTAAAACTTAAACCCTATCCCTACACCCTCAACACTTGACACTATATCTTAAGCCTTAAACCCTCATCCCTAAAGCCTCAACCCTCAATCCTTAAACCTTCAACCCTAAACCCTATCCCTAATCCCTCTACCCTCGACACTCTAACCCTAACCTTGACATTAAATACTAATCTGTCAACCCTAAACCCTAATCCTAAACCCTCAACCCACAACACTATACCTTAAACCCTAATCCCTCAACCCTCAACCCTAAACCTTATCCCTAAACCCTTATCCCTCAACCCTCAACCCTAATCCATCATCCCTCAACTCTAATCCATCATCCCTAAACCCTAAATGCTATCCCTATTCCTAAACCCTCAATAGACTTGATACTATACCTTAAACCCTAATCCCTTATCCCTAAACCCTCCAACCCTATCCCTAATCCTTACACCCTCCACACTTTACTTTAACCCTAATCCCTCAACCCTAAACCCTATCCCTAAACCCTTGACCCTTGAACCTCAACCCTTAACCCTCAATGTCAAACCCTAATCCCTCAACCCTTAACTCTGATTCCTCGACCCTCAACCCTATCCCTAAACCCTAAACCCTAATCCCTCAACCCTAATCTGTCATCCCTCAACTCTAATCCCTCATCCCTAAACCCTAAATGCTATCCCTATTCCTAGACCCTCAACAGGCTCGATACTATACCTTAAACCCTAATCCCTCTACCCTCGACACTCTTATTTAACCCTAATCCCTTGACCATTAACCCTATCCCTCAACCCTCAACGCTCAACCCTCAACCCTCAACCCTCAACCCTCAACTCTCAACATTAAACCCTAATTCATCAACCCTAAACCCTAATCCCTCAAACCTAAACCCTATCCCTAAACCATCAATCCTCAACACTATACCTTAAACCCTAATCCCTATCCCTCAACCCTTAACCCTTAAAATGTAAACCCTATCCCTACACCCTCAACACTTGACACTATATCTTAAGCCTTAAACCCTCATCCCTAAAGCCTCAACCCTCAATCCTTAAACCTTCAACCCTAAACCCTATCCCTAATCCCTCTACCCTCGACACTCTAACCCTAACCTTAACATTAAATGCTAATTCGTGAACCCTAAACCCTAATCCTAAACCCTCAACCCTCAACACTATACCTTAAACCCTAATCCCTCAACCCTCAAGCCTAAACCTTAACCCTAAACTCTAATCCCTCAACCCTCAACCCTAATCCATCATCCCTCAACTCTAATCCCTCATCCCTAAACCCTAAATGCTATCCCTATTCCTAAACCCTCAATAGACTCAATACTCTACCTTAAACCCTAATCCCTTATCCCTAAACCCTTCAACCCTATCCCTAATCCTTACACCCTCCACACTCTACTTTAACCCTAATCCCTCGACCCTAAACCCTATCCCTAAACCCTTGACCCTTGAACCTCAACCCTCAACCCTCAATGTCAAACCCCAATCCCTCAACCCTTAACTCTGATCCCTCGACCCTCAACCCTAATCTGTCATCCCTCAACTCTAATCCCTCATCCCTAAACCCTAAACGCTATCCCTATTCCTAAACCCTCAACGGGCTCGATACTATACCTTAAACGCTAATCCCTTATCCCTAAACCCTCCAACCCTATCCCTAAACCCTCCAACCCTATCCCTTATCCCTTAACCCTCATGATTAATAGCCTTGAACGTAAAAAAATTTAAGGGGAACATAACGCGAGCGTGTTATAATGCACTCGCGTTATGTCAAACATGACAAACAATAGACTTGCGGGAAAGGAAAAATGCAAAGCAAAACATAACGCGAGCGCATTATAACACGCTCGCGTTATGTCTTGCTTTGGGAATCCCAAGCCTTGGGCTTGGGATTTGCTTTGGATTTCCAACCCAAAGGCATGGAGTGCCTTATGAACAGTCACAAACGTGTTTTTCTATATTCTTCAAAATTTCACATAAGTTTGTTCATGCTAACCCTCAGATTTGCATGTGTTTCAAGGTCAAACAAATCGAACACTTGGGTAATGTTAGGCTTTCTCTTAGCTATTTGACGATGTGATTTTTTTCACATTTTAACAATGTTAAGCCTTTCATCTTTAATTTCTTTTGTTTGTGTGTCCGTTTTTAGGCAAAAACCACTGTTTGGTCTTTTTTTCATTGTAAATTAACTATTCATTCAAATTTCAAAAAAATTACATATTTCGAAACTAGACTCCATTCTAAAAATATTAAAAAAATAAAAAAATGATTTTCAATTAGTTTTCAAAATTTATAGGGGTAGCATGGCCAAAATTCTATTTTTTAGGATGCATCCACTTTGAAAATTAGTAAAAATCAAATATTCATCAAAAAATTATTAGAAAAATTGGGCATAAACTACATGCTATTAGCTAATTTCTCACTGAAGCGATTTTAAAAATACCAAAAAAAAAGTTGACCTTTTGAGGGAGCCACAAAACATGCTATGTTATATTTTTTTGATAGAAACAACACCAATTTCTTTGGCTCCCTCTTTTGAACCCCTTAATCTATGTCATTTTCAAAACAAAATAGTATTTTAGAAAGTAGACTCAGAGTACTACAAACATTGTTTTGGTTGCATCTCCAAATTTTGAGTGTAACTATGCTCAATTTCTCATCCAAGGCCAGTATTTCCTGATTTCAGAAAAAAAGTGGCCACTTAGGACCCTTTTTTTCCTCCCCATCTTCCTGCACTTACCCTGTTGCTATATGGTGAAAAGAAGTTCAGTTGGAAAGAAATAGAAGAGGAAAAGAAAATGTTACGAAGTGGGATAGGATGGTGACAAAATTAAAGAATCAATTCATACATACTGACTATGAGTTGGAGCTTTTGAAAAGATTGCAGAACCTGAGACAAAAGGAGAAATTTGAGAAATAGTATACTGAGGAATCTCATAAGATGATTATAAGGACTGGACATAGTGAAGAAAGCAAGGAGAAAGTGGCTAGATACATCAATGGATTGAGATTGAGCATTCAAGAACTAAGCTTGGTAAGGATGACATCTTTGGAAGAAGCATACCAATTTTACCTGAAAGCTGAAGAGAAGCTGAATAAAAGGCATGATCTGAGACAAAAAGGCAGAGGAGGTAAATTTCAAAGAGGTAGAACATTTTCTAGAGGAGATAGATCACATTCAGAGTAGAACAAGTTTGACATCACATTCAAAAAGGAGGACAGAGATAATAATGCTTACTAAAAAGATGACCAAAATTTTTACCGGAGAGGAAACCCTAGTGCATACCAAAATGAAGGATACATAAGAGAGGGAAGAGGATTTGATAAGAGAACATTTAGAGGAACTTGTTTCAAGTGTGGAGGTGAAGGACATAGAGCGTTTGAATGTAATCAGGGTAGTACAAGTAAGAAGAAAGAAAATAGCAGAAGAGGAACTTATGTGGAAGAAGAACCTATTGGATCACCTAGTTCAGCTGGTAAACCAAAGAAAGGAGAATCACTTGTGATGAGGAGAGCACTATTTCAAGTAGAAACAAATGAGGAACCACCGCAAAGGAAAAGTTTGTTTAGAACTAGATGCAAATCCAGAGGTAAGTGTTGTAAAGTTGTGATTGATAGTGGTAGTTCATATAACCTAATTTCAGAGGAGATGGTGACTAAGTTGAAGTTAGAAAGATTGAAACACCCTAAGCCCCACCAGATAGCATGGATTTAGGATGAACATAAGGTACTGGTGAGTGAACAATGTTTGGTGAAATTTCATATTGGATCTTATCATGATGAAGTCTTGTGTGATATTATGCCTATGGATGTTTGTCATATCTTGTTGGGTATACCTTGGAAGTATGATAGAAAAGCTATACATGATGGGAGAAAGAACACATACACTATAACAGCAAATGGAAAGATAATTACTTTGATTCCTTTAGAAGATGATCCTAAGAGTGAAGTATGTGGGAATGCTAGAATCTATTTGGTAGATGGAAGGAAATTTCTTGATGGTTTGAGACATGAGAATATGTGTTATGCTTTGATTCCTAAGAAGCCTAAAACATTAAAGAAGGAGACTAGAAGAGAACAACTGGAGGAGATAACAGAGTTGCTAACAGAGTATGAACACATCATATTAGATAATATGCCTGAAGGATTACCACCTATAAGGAGTATCAGGCATCACATGGATCTTATACCTGGCTTAACAAAGCAGCACACAAAATGACACCGACAGAGAATGAAGAATTGAATAGACAGATACAGGAGTTGCTAAGGAAAGTTTTAATTAGAGAAAGTTTGAGTCCTTGTGTAGTACCTGCAGTGTTAGCACCTAAGAAAGATGGAGAATGGAGAATGTGTATAGACTCTAGAGAAATAAACAAGATCATAATTAAGTATAGATTTCCTTTGCCTAGGATGGATGATATCATGGATTGTTTAGGTGGAGCAAGATATTTCACAAAGATAGACTTGAAGAGTGGATACCATCAAATCAGAGTTATAGAAGGAGATGAATGGAAGACTTCTTTTAAGACAAATGAAGGATTGTATGAGTAGTTAGTGATGCCCTTTGGATTGATAAATGCACCGAGTACTTTCATGAGATTGATGAATGAAGTCTTGAAGAAATTCATGGGTAAGTTTGTGATTGTATACCTAGATGATATTCTAATTTTTAGTAAGACAAAAGGGGAACATTTGTGGCATATTAGACAAGTTTTGCAGAGGTTGAGAGAACAGAAATTGCTAATAAACATCAAGGAGAGTAGTTTCATGATGGAAGAACTAGTGTATTTGGGGTTTGTGATTTCTGTGGAAGGATTGAAGATGGACCCTGAGAAAGTGAAAGTAATTGCTGAATGGCCTATACTAGAGAGCATTGGGGAGGTTAGATCATTTCATGGATTGGCTAGTTTCTATTAGAAGTTCATCAGAAATTTCAGTTCAGTATGTAACCCTATGACATAGACAATGAGAGGTGATAGAAAAGACTTTAATTGGACATCTAGAGTAGATAAAAGTTTTGAGTTGTTGAAATAGAAAGTGACAGAGCAACTTGTGTTGTCATTACCAAATTTCAATAAGGTATTTCAAGTTTATTGTTATGCAAGTGGAAATGCGATTGAAGTAGTGTTAAGTCAAGAAGGTAGACTTGTAGTATATTTTAGTGAAAAGTTGAATGATGCAAGGAGAAGATATTCAGTTCATGATTAGGAGTTCTATGCCATAATTCAAGCCTTGAAGAAGTAAAGACATTACTTGTTGCCTAAGGAGTTTGTACTATATACAGATCATCAAGCTTTGTAGTATTTGAATAGTCAAGGTAAGTTGAATCAGAGACATATGAGATGGGTAGAGTTCATGCAGAGTTACACTTTTGTGTTGATGCATAGGAGTGGAAAATCAAATAAAGTTGCTGATGCATTAAGTAGAAGAAACTTGTTGATAGCGATGAGAGTTGAAGTGTTGGGTTTTGATGAATTGAAGAACATGTATGAGGGAGACACTAATTTTGTAGAACCTTGGAAGGCATGTAAGGAATCTATTGTGACATATAGGAGTAAGTGGTTGGATTATTTCATTCAGGAAGATATGTTGTTCAGAGGAAATTAGTTATGCATACCTAATAGTTCAATGAGAGACAATTTGATCAAGGAGAAACATAGTGGTGGATTGGCAGGACATTTTGGCATTGATAAGATAGTGGCTTTGGTCAGTGAAAACTACTTTTGGCCTCAGATACATAAGGATGTTAGGATATTTGTGCAAATTTGTAGAGTTTGTCAAGTTACAAAAGGAAGTAGTCAGAATATTGGATTGTATACACCTTTGATAGTGCCAGAGAGACCTTGGGAAGACATAAGCATGGATTATGTGATGGGATTGCCCAAGACATAGAGAGGACATGATTCAATATTTGTAGTGGTTGACATATTTTTAAAGATGGCTCATTTCATACCTTGTAAGAAGACAACTGATGCAGTGCATGTAGCAGACCTATTTTTTAAAGAAATTGTAAGATTACATGGATTACCTAAGAGTATAATTTCAGATAGAGACACTAGATTTCTTGGATACTTTTGGAAGATACTTTGGAAGAAGATGAAGATAGATTTGGAGTTCAGTTCAGCATTTCATCCATAGACTGATGGATAGATAGAGGTAGTGAATATGAGTTTAGGAAATTGTTGAGATGTTTGGTTGGAGAGAAGATAGGAAGTTGGGATTTGATTCTTTCACAAGCAAAGTTTGCATACAATAATTCAGTAAATAGGAGTATTGGAAGAATGCCATTTGAGATTGTTACCAGAGTAAATCTGAAAGGAGTCACAAAATTGAGACATTGGTATGGAAGAAAAGAGAAGTGCATAAGCAGAAGAATTTGCAGATCAAATGAAAACAGTGCATAATTAGGTGAAGAAGCATTTGGAGGATATGAATAGTAAGTATAAGGAAAAGGTAGATGAGAAGAGAAGACATAAGGAATTTGAAGTTGGAAATGAAGTGATGGTATACTTGATAAAATAAAGATTTTCAGTTGGGACATATAACAAGTTGAAGATGAAGAAGTTTACACCTCGTAAGATACTCAAGAAATTTGACTCAGGAAATACATATGAAGTGGAGTTACCATAGACATTGGGTATATCACCTATTTTCAACATTACAGACCTATATTAGTATCATGAAGCAGAGTTTAGTGATAGTATGGAAGAAGACCTAAAGAAGCAATTACCACAACAAACACCAGAGTAGATTGAAGACATTTTGGATAGTAGAGTTGGATGTAGCACTAGAGGAAGATAATACGAAGAATATCTTGTGAAGTGGAAAGGCATATCGGAAGAAGATTCATCATGGATTTCTCAGGCTGAGGTGGACCATCTTCGTTCTCCTCTAGCCCCAACAAAGTGAGGGACTCAATTTTTCAATAACCCCAATTGTTTGATGCATGAGCATCCCTGGCTCAAGAGCAATCTTGCATCAACCAAAACATTTTCAATTTGTTTGCAGTTTAGTTTGTTTCCTTTCATTTTCAGGCAGTTAAGTCAGTAGTAGTTTCTATATGTTGGTCTGCATTCTACTGCAGTTACATTTCACATCTTGCGGAGATAGACTTAGCATCCAGATTCATTCACCCACATCATACCATAATTCAAAGTATTTGGATTAAGCACCAGAAAGTTATCTCTATCAGAAGATCAATTGTTTTCTAAAGATAGAGCATCCTGATAGTCTTTGAAGATCAACTAGCTATTTGAATAGGAGCACTCTTGTTAGCTATTTCCAAATCTTCTTCTACAATACCTTGAGCTATTAACCAAGCACGAACATGAATTTTTGTTCCTATGTCTTCTTCTTTGTCAAGCACTGCATCTACTTCTTGATATTGGTGATTTGACCTCCTATATCTCCAAGCCAATACTTGCAAATCAGTAATTATATTTTCTTTCTCAAGGTCCAACCAATTAACATTAGGTTGTAAAACTGGTCCAGCTCTACGTTGCAGCACCATATTTATTGATCAAAAAGATTTTCTTTGAACACATTAAGGCAACTTTTTCCAAACAAAAGAGGTATGTTTGAATCTAGTCCCAGTAGAGTCACCAAAAATCTGTTGGTAAACAGATTTGCACTATAACATATAGATTATTATATTAACTCTTTGCCCATAAAACACATAGTGAAAATAGGTACCAACAGTTGGTAAAGTTGTAGTTTTTCTATCAACTTACCTTTGCGTGTAGAGAGGCAGCTCCTTCATTTGATAAATTATGGATTTTTATGATATTTGAGAAAGAAATGAAACTAAAGAAAGGTTTGGAAGATTAAGACAATGGGCTTACAAACATTGACTCAACCCACATGTATAAAGTTTAACAATCCCACCAAGACAATATAAGAACACTTCTTAAACTGTTAAAGTGAGTGTAGTGTTAGAAAGAAGAAATGATTCAGGAGATATTCAACATATGTTGAAACATTATCTAGTAATCAATTCCTCCAAGACTAGTTGTTATTCCACATTGCAGATGCAAGATTATGTAAAGAAAACATCATCCATCAACATAAGAGGAATGAATAATGTTAAAAAGATATTTGAGATCACACAATCCAAAATGTCTCTTATTTCTCCACACTAAGTTGTACAATTTTATTTCTTATAACACTCTTTGAAATGTGAAAGCCAAAAAGTCCCTTTTTACAAACACCAAGTCTTGTATATATAGGCTTGTCTCCTGTAACCAACTTTATAACTACCTCATAACTACTTCTCCTAACTACCCAAAATATTTTATGGAAAATAAAAATGCACTTTAATTAATCTTTATATGGTGTTTTCAAAAGTTCCCTAAATAATAAAGTGCACTTTACAATTTAATTACAAAAGAGTGACATAAAGTCACTTTCATAGAAAGAGAACTAAAAACTATCATTTTGCAAACTTTGAAAAGTAGACCAATATGATTGATCTCACAAGAAACCATCAGGTTTTATCCTCACCACCTTTGGTACCATCTGAAGATGTTTCTTCTGCTACAAACTACTACAAAGGAAGACGTGACTTTGTTTTGTATGCTCTAAACACCCTGACTGCTACAGCTATAAGTTTATTTTTGGGAACAAATACTCCTGTCATACGAAGTTTCCATTCTGATTGATCTTTATGGACATCATTCAAATTATGTCGATAATCTGATATATGATCAATGCCAGACTTGATAGCAACAAAGATGAGATTCAATTTATCCATAAGTCCTTCATTGAAAACCTGTTTATTGAACAACTCTGTATTAATCATGTTTTCAAAGTTTCTTTTGATAGCTTGAGCTTCCAAAACTAAAAATTTATCTTTCTCAATCACATCAAAATTGATTGCTAATAAATCAGCCTAAATCTTCATCTTCACCTATTCACAAGTTTCCAAGAGCTTTTCTTGAGCTACCAACACTTGTCTTATATTTGACAATTTCCATTCAACCGAACAAAGCCAAGAACTAGATTGGTTTTCTTCAATGTTTGAAAAGACTTTTTCAGAAAATAATATCTCATTATCAGTTTTGATCATCTCACTGAGGCCCTTGGATATTCCCTACCATAAAAATTCTTCCTTTTGGATACCTCTTATTTCCTTATCAAGCTCTTCCCTCTTTGTTTCTACTTCATCATATAGACTCTTTGCTTGCTTGACAAAATTGAATGCTTTTAATTTCATATGTTCAACCCATTTTTTAGTCACCTTTCCATATAATTGATATTTGCTGACACTTTCAATAATTTCTTTTTCAACATTATTTTCAAGAGAGAAATTAGTGGAGGTAGAGGAAGTATCAAGAGGCAAAGCGGATGTATCTATGATGGCTTTGAGATAGGATGTCAAAACTTGCACCTATTGCTTTAGTTGATCTTTCACATGCCTTTCTTTCTCTGTTCTTTTTATTAACTGGGCAGCCGATACTTGAAAATTTTGCATATCACCCTCATATGTAGATGGACCAAAATCTATCTTAGTGATGTTAAAATCACTTTCTGTACCCTCATTCAAATTCTTTTCTGAAACAGGTTGTGCAACCTCAACTTAGACATTGCCTGATTTAATCCACTACCATCCTTGATGTAATCTTGATCTTTTTAGATTTGGGAGACCTTTGCAGCAAATTGGAGACTGTATCAAAATTAAGCATGGTTAATTGAGCATTGTTTCTTTTTCTTGACAAATTTTGTTGCAATTAGGAAGAAGAAGGATTATGTGAGGATTCTGGAATATTTGTGGAAAGAGGTACTATGTTTGAGGGAAGAATATGTTCACTAAATATGTTCATAGGTGGCAGGAGTATAGATTGTAATGCATGAGGTGAATGAGGTGTTTCATGAGAAGGAGAAACAACAAGAAGTAAAGGAGAGATATTTAAATGCTTATCATTTTGATGGATTATTTCAGGACTTGTGGACTTGTTTTCCTCAACTAATTCCTGTATGGGAGGCAATGCATTATCCTTTATTTTTGCCTTCCCCCTTTTCTATTTTTCATCATTTTCACAAATACTCTTAGGACCCTTTCTTCTTGATGAATCTTCTCCATCATCTCCTCCTTGAGTACTCTTATGTGAACCAATTCTTAAAGATAGAGAATGAGAATGAAAGGAAGAAGAAGAAGAATTTGAATGCTTTTCTTTTCTACTTGATGATAAAGCATTATTACTTGTCAGTTTAGTAGTTGTTGCCTCAATAGCCTTTTTATTTACGTAATCTTTAGTCTTTTGAATGATATGTGTAGTTCTTATACTCAAATCTTTGATCTCCTCATTAGCCTAATTGATGGGTGGTAAAGACTATGTTTCAATTTTATCAAAATACACAAGGTCAATTAACTCTAAACCATCTTCCTCAATTCCATCTATATTGCAATCTAGCTTGAATTCTCTGATCTATCAAATGGTTATCCTCAGCCAGTCTCGTTTATGTACCTCATAATCATTTTCACAATCTTTCCAAAAGTCTTCAAGTTCTAGAAAGTGACAGTAACCTTTACCAAGCCATAGATTGTCTCTGACATATCCTTTGCTATCAAAAGGGAATCTCATAGTATAAGCATACAAGCTGATTTTTATTAGAGATCTCTCTATGTTTTGAGCATCTGCGGAAGATTTACAGCTATAATGACTAAGGCCAATGGGAAATGGAACTCCAGGTTTCCTCTTGTCTTTTCATTTCTTATTAAGTGAACCAATTTGCCTGCATAGTTCTATCAATACCATCTTGCCATCTACATATCTAGGCAACTTATATGGATATCCATCAAACCTGCCAACTCGTAGATAGGTAAATCTAGGATATTGGATGAAGTAGCTCCCATATGTTTTGATTAGACTGGCAGTTTCTGGTGATATCCGGAGTGCAGTATTACCTTGAAGTTCTCTTACTGTCAACATCGTGAAAGCATCATTTACTCTACGGTAGTGCTCGTAACTTTGTTCCAGTTGTAACTGAGGGTAGTAATCATAGATCTATGTCATGTTATCATAAGTTCCTTTGGTAGCAAGACTTGGCCATGATTTCAGGCATGCAATTGCATAAAATAAGTAAGAGGACATGTAGAAATGTTCATTCAATTCAAAATTGGTCAACTGATAATGCAAATTGTCACTAATAATGCTGCCCCAATCAATAAACTAATTTCCTATACAAATAACATTTACAAAAAGGAACATCCACATTTCAAAATTAGCAGCTTTTTCATCTACCATCACTCTATGGAGTAGAACAATCATATTGGAAATATCGTCTATGAAGCATGATCTGTGAAGGACTTTAGGCAAGTGTGATTTTCCTCCTTTTGGTGTATGTAACTAGTGTTTTGCAATGGTGTTGAGACATTGATGTTTCCTTTCATTGAAATATTGATGAGCAAGCCTTTTGTCTATGTTCACAAACTGATCTCTGATAGTTAGCCTGAAAGCAATACCAATCGAAACACTGTCTAACCTGACAATTAGTTTATCATCAACGGTTCTGATCTCTTTGGTTTCTGTATTGTAATGCTTCATACATTCTAAAACCAAGTCTGTGCATTGGACTGCCATGGGAAAACTAGCTGCATGGGCTATTCCACTGTCAAACAACTTCTGAGCCATCGGTGATCTTTTTCCTTGTTCCATATTCTCCCAAAAATCTGCCAAACTGATGTGTCCTAGAGAAGTATCTGATATTTCTGGAAGTGTGGATTCAAGAACTAAGAGGAACTCAAACCCCTGATATCTATATTTCATGATTTGATATCTGCAACAAATTGTGAAATCTGTCTATATTTATTGTATTTCAAAGTTTTCTGCAGTGTTTTATGAGGTTTTGCTTGATAATTTGCAATTTGTTGCAATGGATTTCAAGAGGAGATTTGAAAAACACATCATTCAAACAAGAAGGCAGTAGGTGTCCATACCCGGGCATCTACATGGAGCATGAAATTCCTTTGAGGTTGTTTATGTGTCTAGTTTCTGTCTTCCACAATCAACATACATGCTACATTCAAAGTACTCATTACTAGATTTCAAGAAAACTGTATTTGTCTGCAATGTTTGATCCAATAGTTCATAGGCCTTTTGTATGCTATTTAGGAAATTATTAGTGTCTATACTTGTGTATCTCTACATATCTTGCATTCTTTGTATTTCATACGATGACATTTATCTGAGGCATTTTATCAAATGGCTCTCATAGCTTTCATATACTCCTATGCATAGTGTAACTATTTGTCCAAGCCTTAAGCCAATCTATTAAACAGTTCATGTGCATTGGCTGTGATTCTGCATTTTCCATCTATGTCTGCCAGATCATATCAAGTTATATTAACACTTGCACTCATAGGAGGTTCAATAAGTACGCCGATAGGATCAACTGACGAGTTTAGAAAATCTTTCAAAGTGAATTCACACAAGGCAATTTCTGAGCATATAATATTCACATATAAAGCTTGTCGACCAAAACTTTGATGTATTCTTTCAAATAGTTCACAGACCTCAACTATGTATCGATATTTTGTAAATATATGAGCAGGCTTTTGGTTTTTGAAAATAGAGTTCCTTTTCCATAATTCTCAATGGATATCCATGTCATAAATAAACACAGTGCAATATAACAAATGGTTTTAGAAGCTTTGTTTAAACCTCATGATTTCTAACTCACCGTCTAGCATGTATAGTCGACACTTGTTTTCCAGAACTACAAACTACAACATTTTCCTTTGTTGAAAATGTTAAATCATATTCTATGAACTGTATTCCATTTATGACTTCTGATAAAAATCTCGTCCATATGATATTCTTCAAATCTGGCGGTGGAACGTTGGCGATGATCATGTTTTGCACCAGCATTTAGCATTTGAAACCCTCCATTTTCTGAGATTTGTAGGTGGTGAACACAGTGACCTTACTTCTGTTTAAACTTCAAGAACATTTAAACTGATATATACGTCCTACAAATTCGATGGAGAGGTTTATTCTGCACTTTCCCATCCATTGCTTTCATGACATGAGTTTTGTCTTGGTCAAATAACTTGGGCAGTCCAAAGTCAGAGATTTTTGGATTCAAATGTTGATCTAGAAGGATGTTTGTGGCTTTGATATCTCGATGTATAATTCTTAGTCTAGATTATTCATGCAAATATGTGAGGCCACGTGCAACTCCAAGGCAAATGTTGTATCATTGAGGCCACTCAATTTTGAGTCTGAATTCCTGAGGACCAAATAAACTGTGGGTTAGATTGTTGTTCTCCATATATTCATAGAACAAATTCCTGCATGCCACCACGTAGTGAGTGGGGATATGCACCTACACCGCCGCTAGGTCTTCCATCACCTGAAACTTTCACCGACTGGCTCTATGGGATTTCATAAAAGCTAAAAGCAATGCATTATATAGTCCATTGCAATTTGTCTGTCTGTCAGCCAAAATCCTTCATGCCATGCGCATATACAATTGTTCATGTTTTGATGCATGCTGCTCATCCTTTGTATTAAAACTTCATCTTTTCTCTTTGTTTCTCTCATAGATGTTGTTAAGAATAACCTCCCTTTGCATTTTTACGAAGGTTGTAAAAAAGTTAATAACTTGCAAATTGCTAGTTCTTTGGTTAGATTTCTTTAAGTCAGTAAATTAGGTGGTTGCTTGAGCATGTCTTTCACCTTTACATGAGGAATGACGATATTAGTAAAGACTTTTCTCAATAACTAAATTCCTGTACATGCCATGATGCCTTATTAGTTTGAGGCTGGCTGTCAAGTTATTAATAGCTGCACACCGAGAATGCGCTTGTTTAACACTTCTATCTCACACTTTTTACGCATGTCGACTACTTGAGAACTACTGATGGAGTTATGATTTTTTTGACATGGTCACCTTCTCTAGCATGTGCCACCTTCTCTGGCATGTAACTCTTAATAAAATTAACATATTATCCATTTAAGAGTTAAAATACGATGCATTCATCAGAAACAATGATGAACGCTTGTTATTACATGGACACCTTCTTCTACAAGCTTCAACAGAAATTTTTAGGAGAAGGACGTGGGTAAATGTTTCACCCAAGCGAATAATAAACATGAAACTTTGGATGCTTGTAAATTTTTGCCCTTTTTTTAATCCTTCTTGCACTTGTGTCAAAGAAGAACAATGTGCAACTTGTGATTTAAACAATAAAAACCAATATTTAACTCCTGGCTATTGCAAGTAAAAGTGAATTTCTCTTTTTAAAATCATCTCTCTGAACTTGTAGAACTATGCCATTGGTAAAAAGCAAAAATGTTCAACTTAGCCAAACTCACAAGTCACGTATACTTAGTGAAAGACGGAAATTGACGCAAGTTTTGCGAAGAACAAAAGCCAACACATAATGGACTTTGCAAAAAATGAAAGTTAATGTGGGCTTAGCATAAAATGAAAATGGACCTGAAATAAAGTATTACTAAGCCATGAATTTTTGCCTTGGCATAATATTTCTATTAAATCTTTAATGGAGAGAAATAAGACAAGGAATGATGCTATGATAATGAATTATCAACATGATTTGACACATGAAACACGACACCAATGAATTGCAACCAAAAAGATGACCTAGTACAGAAGATTAACTCGCCAAAGGTTTTAAAAATTGGGTAGAAAGAAGGGGTAAACACACCCATATTGAAGATTTCTGGTCAAATTACGTGGATGAACAAGAGGTGAGGCAACGAGGATATCAAAGGTTAACCTTGAATCAAATTAGGACTATAGGATATCTAGAGGTGCAACCTCAGGTTAGGACAGATGATGAGGATGTAATGGAGCCATAGTATGAAGAGAAGAAAATATACAATGAGCCATTATCCCTACTTGAGTAGAGTCAAGAGGATGCAACTTTCTTATATGTCATCAATGCTAAGGTGATGATCATCACCAAAAATTGGGTGAACAAGAAGATAGGTGAACTGAAGGCCAAAGGTACAACCATTCCTCATCTGTAAGAGGCAAATCATGGAAGCTAGATAGGCACAACTAGGACCCTCTAGATCTGGGTAGAGTTTTCAATAGAAAACATCACAATTGCCATGGTACCATCACCTCCAAGGGATGTGCTTATAAGGGCTATTCCTGTAATTACCACAACAGATGAGGGAAGAAAATTGCATATAGATGTTTTGGAGGGATTGAACATCCCTAGACAAAAAAGAGCTCAGGTAAATGTGAAGAGGGGTTCTACTTCCAGGTTAGTGGATGTTCAGATTGAAGATCAAGAGGAGTTCACAAAAAATGGAGCAACTATTTTCTCATCAATAATCTGGAGAGGCACTTGCAACAACTTCCATACTTCAAGTGCACATGTCTAAACAGGTAGGAGGCCATCCTAATCCCGCAGTACTAGTAGTGAGGGATTTGCAACATGATGTGTCTATGCCAAATATAATAAAAGTTAAAACTGAGCTAGACGTGGAGGCCAAAATGTAGAGCAAAAAAGAGCTATAGAGCAGCCTTCACCTTTGATTGATGTAGTTGATTTAACAAATGATGAGGTTACCTAATGTAACCAATAATCTAGTAGGGACCCTATTTACACCTACAATACCGACATCCCAAGACATACATCAAGTAGAAGAGGAGAAAGGTCAGAAGGAAATAAAAGCCCCTATGACACATGATATCCCAAGTGCAGAAGAGCCAAAATCCCCTGAGGATATCATGCCATCTATACAATTGATGTCTTGATTGACACTATCACTAGTCTTGAGGTGGCAGATCTATCCTATTCAACAGAGACAAATGTGCAAGTGGAAGATACTGTGCAGGATGGGCAAGTGTAGGATGAAAGTGCACAAGATATAGATATAGTTAATGTAGAGGGTAATGTGCATCCAGATGAGGAAGAAAAGTTATTTGAAGGATGCACTGAGGAGGTGGTCATAAAGAAACAAATAGCAATATCATATGAGCAACAGGCTCAAACTGAGATTAAGGATGAGGATATGGTAGAAGTTGAAAATGATGTGGAAAATCCCCATTAGGATCTTAGTTTTAAAGCCACACAGAAAGGACAACAAAAAAAGGTTTCAAAAGATGAAGCATCACTAAGTGTGCATGTAGAGAGTAAAGAAATTCATGGTGAGGAACACAATGAGGAAGAACTTGATAAGGAGGTTCACCAAGATGATAATGTGGAGCAGACTTAATAGGGAGAGGGTCATCAAGACCAACAACAATGAATGCAAAGAGAGGACTGTTGTAAGTATGGGCCTAACTGGTGTTGTCATTGATGTCAACATACTTAGGTTGCATTAATGAGAAGGATTGGATGAGCTGTGTGCTAAGGATATTAAGAAAATCAGTCTCAATCAGGAACAGTGAAGAACAGTGATGATAACAAGGTACAAGTCCAAGATAGGTTGAGGATCAGAGGATGTGGTTTAAAGGGTTTGTAGATATGAGTCTTGAGATGTTCCTATCAAGATTTCAGAGGTCCGCATGAAGATCTAAAGAAGTTATGGTCACTCAAGTAGAACCGGTTCCGACAGATGTTTAGTGGTGACAGAGTGTCACAGATTGGTCTGGTGAGCTTCGGCATTGCATTATCTCATTCTACGGATTAGAGGGAGTGTCGAAGAAGTCTAAGTGAAGTGACAACTAGATTTGTTCATGGTTTGGAGGTCCAGAAGCACCTTTTTCATTAGGACAATAATGACAGACTGTGTTCTTGAAGTTTCAGATGAAGAAGAGAAGAATTCCAGTAAGCTGATAAAGTGCGGATGTTCTTGGTGTTTTAGGGAAGGTTATGATGATTGCTAGATCATGTCTAGTTCATGTTGGTGGTCCACATTGAAGTTAGAGTTTGGATTTGATGGATAACCACCGGTTGTTGGTGTTCTTTCTGAGACTGGCCAACTGAATCTATTACAAGTCTTCCTGATGATTTACAAGTGGTTGCTGACTTAGATGATTGTTCCTAAGTTGATGTCGTGTGTAAATAAGGGATTGTGAAGTCACTTCAAAGTGTGTGAGGATGTGGATGAGTGTGGCATAGTGAAGAAGAAGAGTGAAAGGCAGAGCAGGAGTTTTTGCGCTTAAATGGAACTGATCCAGGCATGGTAAAGATGTCAATCTCTAGTTCAGGTTTGTGATACTTGTTACTTTGTAGATAGTGTGTCTCTTGTAGGCAGTGTGCCTCTTGTGAGTAGTGTGCTCGGGTAGTGAGCCCTAATTGGCATGTGCCATCTATTTTTCATATTCTTCGAACAGAGAATAATCCTTGGGTTAATCACCCCGTGGTTTTTCCCTTGATTGGGTTTTTCACATCAAAATCTTGGTGTCTCATGTGTTGATGTGTATCTGCTCTAGTGTTTATGCTTTCTGCTTTCATGAGTGATTAATTGATATGCTATTAAATAACAAAGAGGATTTAAGTGTTTGAATTAGAAGCAAGTTTTGGACAACTGATTCACCCCCCTCTCAGTTGTTTATCCTAAATCCAACAAATGGTATTAGAGCCAAGTTCCTCTAAAAGGAGCTTAACTGCTTGAGGAGATCCAGGATGTCGTCATACAAGAAGGATAGTCCGAAGTTTGATGGAACCAACTTCTCTCTTTGGAAAGGTCGCATGAAATGTCACTTGTAGTGTATGGGAAAGGTGTACTGGTCCATGGTCACAAAAGTGTATGCACCTCCACAGGGTGGTCCGACATCTCTAAATGAAATCACAGATGCTGAAAACAATCTGTAAACCAAAGAGGCTCTTCTAAGTGCATTAACTAACTCAGAGCTCTCAAATGTTATTGACCTACCAACTGCCTATGAGATCTAGATTAAACTAGAACTTCTGCATGAAGGAGATGAGTATCTTAAGTGTGCAAGGTTGCAGAGTCTAAAAGGGAAATTTGAAAGACTGAAGATGAGAGATGATAAAAATATTACTACCTTTATGCCAAGAGTAAATGAGTTGGTATGTGGAATTAGGAATGTTGGTGGAGTCTTGGATGAAAATGAGATTGTTGGCAAAATTCTCAGATCCCTTCCTGCTGCCTACAAAATCAAGGTTGCTGCCATTGATGAATTCAGAGCCCATACAACTGTCACAAGAGACCAATTGGCTGGCAAACTGGCTACATTTGAAATGACCAAGTTTGGAGATGACCCCCCCAAGACTAAATCTGCATTCAAAGCCAGTGCCTCTATGAAAGGTAAACAAAGATTTGATCCGGGAGAAAACTCTTCAAGGAAGCTGTCATGGTATGATCAAGCAAGAAGAGACATGGAAGTGGAAGAAGCATAAACAACTCAACTTGAAGCTTTCATTGCAAAGAGACTGCCAAGAGGATCCGGTAAGTATGAAGGAAAATTACCCTTTAAGTGCTTCAACTGCAATAAGATTGGTCATTTTGCCTCAAGATGTCCGGAAAGATCTACAAGGTCAAATTCTAACAGACAGAGGTTCCAAAAGAATTGTTATTATGTTCATGAAGAAGATGATAATGAAGGAGTGACAGATGATGAATCAGAGATAGGAAACAAATCTGGAAATGAATGGGTGTTTATTGCCATCAAAGAAGAAGATCCAATATCCTCTGAATCTGTCAATCAT
Organism: Cunninghamia lanceolata; assembly: GCA_027924645.1. Lineage (NCBI taxonomy): Eukaryota > Viridiplantae > Streptophyta > Pinopsida > Cupressales > Cupressaceae > Cunninghamia > Cunninghamia lanceolata. Next base: position 1,160,933 of record BSBN01000909.1, on the reverse strand, counting down.
AAGGTTGTAGAAAGAGCTTTGGGTGCCCAAGTTGAAGAAAAGGATGACTGGGTTATTGATAGTGGATGCTCTCACCATATGACAGGTGAAAAAAACAAGTTCTTAGATTTGGAAAGGTATGAAGGAGGAATGGTAAAGTTTGGTGATAATTTTGCTGGTAGAATCAGAGGTAGGGGAACTATTTCTTTTGATGGAAAGAACAAAACCGGTAATGTACTGTATGTTGAAGAATTGAAGCACAATCTTCTCAATGTTGGACGGTAGACAAAGGTTATGATCTCCGGTTCAAGAATGAAAAATGCAAGATCTTTGAAAGCTCTGGAACTAAGATTGCATCCAGTACTCAAACAAAAGGTAATATCTTCCATCTAGTTGGTTCTAATAAAAGTTATCTGTTTGTTCAAGTTGATCAGAGTTGGTTATGGCATAGAAGGATGTGTCATGTAAATTTTGATAACATCATCAAGATAAGAAATACTCAGGCTGTAAGAGATCTTTCAAAATTGGTAAAACCTACAAATAGTTTGTGCAAAGAATGTCAGCTGGGTAAACAGAGCATAGTCTCATTCAAAAGTAAGGATTAGTCCTCTACCGGATTATTGGAATTAGTTCATATTGATCTATGTGGTCCGACAAGAATCAATAGTATGCAAGGTGATAGATATTTCATATTACTGATTGATGATCATTCCCAGATGATGTGGGTTACCTTTCTGAAGGAGAAATCAAAAGCTTTTGAGAAGTTCAAAATCTTCAAGGCTATGGTAGAGAATCAAACCAGATTAAAACTGAAATGTCTGAGGTCTAATAGAGGTGGTGAATTCACATTTGGTGAATTCATAGATTTTTGTGAGAAGCATGGTATAAAGAGATAGTTATCTGCTCCTAGGACTCCACAATAGAATGGAGTAGTATAGAGAAAGAACCGAACCATTTAGGAAACATCTAGGACAATGATGATGGAAGCAAATGTCCCCCAGATGTTTTGGAGAGAAGCTGTTAGCACTACAGTCTATACCCTCAATCGAGTTCAAATCAAAAGCAATACTGATAAGACTCCTTATGAACTTTGGTTTGGCATTACTCCTACTGTAAGATATTTCAGAGTCTTTGGTAGCAAATGTTACATCAAAAGAGATGAAGATTTAGGCAAGTTTGATGCTAGAAGTGATGAAGGAATATTCTTGGGTTACTCTACTCAAAGCAAAGCATACCAGTGTTATAACAAGAGACTAAGAAAGATGATAGAAAGTACAAATGTGAAGGTTGATGAGGGAATAGAGAAACCCTCAAGGTTTTATGAGTATGATGAAAATGATCAGAATAATGTTCTGGTTCAAGGAGCTCAATCCTCTCCTAAAAGTCAGATTTAGACTGATCCGATAAATCAAGAAGAAGAGATAGGTATGAATGAGCCTGATCAAGAAGCAGAAGTGCCAGAGACCCCAAAGTTCCAAGGTATGTAAGACTGAGCCACTCTGAAGATCATATCATAGGTGACAAAAGCAAAGGTGTGCAAACTAGAAGGAAAATTGCTCAAAATTTAGATGAATATTGTCTGATTTCAAAGATTGAATGTAAGACAATAAATGAAGCCTACAATGATGAAAATTGGACAAAAGCAATGGAGGAAGAGTTGATCCAAATTGAGAAAAATCACACTTGGGATCTTGTTCCTAGACCTAAAAACAAGAATGTGATTGGAACCAAATGGGTCTTCCAGAACAAACTAAATGAAGTTGGTGAGGTAATCAAAAATAAGGCTAGATTAGTCTGCAAAGGTTACTCTCAAATACAAGGGATTGATTTTGAAGAAACCTTTGCTTTGGTGGCAAGAATTGAAGCAGTCAGACTATTTCTTGTATTTGTTGCCTTCAAGGATTTCAAAGTGTATCAAATGGATGTCAAATCTACTTTCCTGAATGGTGACTTAGAAGAAGAAGTGTACATTGAACAACCTGATGGAGTTCAGTTATCTGAGCATGGTGATAAGGTCTGCAAATTAAAGAAGGCACTGTATGGTCTAAAGCAAGCCCCAAGAGCATGGTATGAGAGGCTGGACAAACATCTTTTGAAGATTGGTTTCAACAAAGGTACTACTGATAGTAACCTATATTTCAAAATTGATTATGAAAACATCTTGATTGTTCAAGTATTTGTTGATGGTATCATTTTTGGAGGAAGAGACAGTATGTGTAAAACCTTTGCAAATCAAATGAAAAGTGAGTTTGAAATGTCAATGCTCGGTGAAATGAATTTCTTCTTGAGTCTGCAAATTACTTAGACAAAGAAAGGAATCTTTATCTCTTAGACCAAATATGTGAAAGAATTGTTGAGGAAATTTGGAATGGAAGATTCAAAGCCAATGAACACTCCCATGGCAACCAGATGTAAGTTGAGCAAAGATGATGACTCTCCTAAGATAGATCAGACCAAGTACAGATCAATGATTGGAGGATAGAGAATCTCATGTCATGGCAATCAAAAGAATTTTTAGGTACTTAAAAGGAACAGTTGAGTATGGTCTATGGTATCCTAGAGATCATAATTTCTCTCTTCATGCATATACAGATGTAGATTGGGTAGGAGATGTGGATGATAGGAAGAGTACAAGTGGAGGAGCATTCTTTTTGGGAAAAAGGTTGGTTTCTTGGCTAAGCAAGAAACAAGAGGCAATATCCCTGTCTACAACTGAAGTAGAATACATTGCAGCAGTAGGAAGTTGCACTCAAGTTTTGTGGATGAAGCAGATGCTAAGAGATATTCAAGTAGAATATGAGGAGCCTATCACAATTTTCTGTGATAATTCAAGTGCAATAAATATTTCTAAGAATCCGGTGTTGCATTCTAAGACTAAGCATATATCTATCAAGTTTCACTTTCAGAGAGAGCAAGTGAACACGGGTGAAGTCAGATTGGAGTATGTGCCCTCCAAGGATCAGCTTGTAGATATTTTTACTAAACCTCTTCACAAGGACTCTTTTGAGTATCTCAGGGAGAAGTTAGGGGTTATTGCCCCTCTGGTGATGAACTAGGATGCACTAATGTGCATCAGTTCGGTGGATATCACAGTCATATCTTGTGATCAGGATTGGTGATGGGAAGCTGCTACTCAAGGGGAGCAGCTGGTATGATTCTGATGTGTTAGAATTGAAAGTATGAGCCCTTTGCCATTGATGTCAAAGGGGGGGAGAAGACATGTGAAAAATAAGTAGTTGATGATCAAAGGGGGAGCAGTAAAGGAAGAGAAGACATGTGAAGGGTTGTTGATGTTAGGGGGAGCTGTGACAGAAAGGAGAAATTCTTGTCTTAATGGTTTTCACATCATATGTTGCCATCAATGACAAAGGGGGAGATTGTTGCAAGTATGGGCCTAACCAGTGTTGTCATTGATGTCAACATACTGAGGTTGCATTAATGAGAAGGATTGGATGAGCTGTGTGTTGAGAATATTGAGAAAATCAGTCTCAATTCAGAACAGTGAAGAACAATGATGATAACAAGGTAAAAGTCCAAGATAGGTTGAGGATCAGAGGATGTAGTTTAAAGGGTTTGTAGATATAAGTCTTGAGATGTTCCTGTCAAGATTTCAAAGGTCCACATGAAGATTTGAAGAAGTTATGGTTGCTCAAGTAGAACCAGTTCCGACAGATGTTTAGTGGTAACAGAGTGTCACAGATTGGTCCGGTGAGCTCCGGCATTGCATTATCTCATTCTGCGGATTGGAGGGAGTGTTGAAGAAGTCTATGTGAAGTGACAACTAGATTTGTTCATGGTTTGTAGGTCTAGAAGCACCTTTTTCATTATGACAGTGATGACAGACTGTGTTCTTGAAGTTCTAGATGAAGAAGAGAAGAATTCCAGTAAGCTGATAAAGTGCAGATGTTCTTGGTGTTTTAGGGAAGGTTATGATGATCGCTGGATCATGTCCAGTTCATGTTGGCAGTCTGCATTGAAGTTAGAGTTTGGATTTGATGGATAACCACCAGTTGTTGGTGTTCTTTCTGAGACTGGCTGACTGAATGTATTACAAGTCTTCCAGATGATTTACAAGTGGTTACCGACTTAGATGATTGTTCCTAAGTTGATGTCATGTATAAATAAGGGATTGTGAAGTCATTTCAAAGTGTGTGAGGATGTGGATGAGTGTGGCATAGCAAAGAAGAAGAGTGAAAGGTAGAGCAGGAATTTTTGGGCTTAAATGGAACTGATCTAGGCATGGTAAAGATGTCAATCTCCAGTTCAAGTTTGTGATACTTGTTAATTTGTAGACAGTGTGTCTCTTGTAGGCAGTGTGCCTCTTGTGAGTAGTGTGCTCAGGCAGTGAGCCCTAATTGGCATGTGCCATCTATTTTTCTTATTCTTCTAATAGAGAATAATCCTTGGGTTAATCACCCTGTGGTTTTTCCCTTGACCAGGTTTTCCACGTCAAAATCTTGGTGTCTTATGTGTTGTGGTGTATCTGCTCTGGTGTTTATGCTTTATTCTTTCATGAGTGATTAATTGATATGCTATTAAATAACAAAGAGGATTTAAGTGTTTGAATTAGAAGCAAGTTTTGGACAACTGATTCACCCCCCTTCTTAGTTGTCTATCCTGAATCCAACGAGGACAATCCAAAGGATGCCCCACTTGATCAAGAGAGTAAAGATTGAGATACAGGAGAAGGTACATCAATTTATGATGCTGACATTGGACAATCAGGTCAGCAAGGGCCAAATACAAGTGTGCCTGGATGGTTAGTATCAGAGGTAATAGAGCCTCATTTTTTTGATTATGTGCCTTTTGATTTCAAGTCTTTATTCTCTCTAGAGGATGCAAAGCCAAAATGTAATGCTAGGACCATCTCTGCAATAAAGAGGGATCCTACCACTGGCAAGAGGACCACCCAATTGTTTGTGCCTTTGGTGAATAAGAATAAGAGAGAAATAGTAGCCAATGAGTTCCAAATAACCACTGTGGACCTAAGGCATGCAATAATAGAACATGAAATACAAGAACTAAAGAAAAGTACAGATGCCATAGCTTGTCATATCAAGAAGACTAAAGCTAAGGAAAAATTTAAAGGACAAATTTCCCAACTTCAATAATTTATTAAGGGGTTGGTCACCCCTAAGGTTCAAATAACAGAGGCACCAATTGCTTTAGCATTGGTTAGCCAAGAAGAGATATCTAGTCTAGATGCTCAAAAGCACTAGGCCCAAGTAATGCATAAATGGTTCTCTAGATTTATTGTTGAAGGAGAGAAGGTCATAAGGGGATCTTTGTCCAATTATGACACATTGTCCCATATAAAAGAAAAGGTGGAACAACTGAAGAGGGGATGTGGATCCAAGCATGATCAAGATGAACATGACCTAGTAAGATTAAAAGGTACAAGTAAATTGGATGATCAAGTGCTCCTCAAGCACAAGATCATGACTATCTAGACCTTGTCAAAAATACACATCTGGATAAAGGATATAAGGTTTGAGATGGATGTGCTAAAGAGATGCAGGATTAAATCCATGGATATTAGGATGAAGGTACATGATTTATTATTAGATGAAATGGTAATCTTGGAGGAGTTACTGGGCAAATTAATGTCTGCAATAGAGGCATATGATGAGCATGAATCCATATAGGCATTCAAGGCCAGGTTCAACCCTGCTATGAGTGATCCAGTGCATCATTTTTTTGAAGCCACCATAGAGGAAATGATAGAGTTATATGTAAAGATAAGGGATTATAATGAAAGGCTAGAGGATAGGACAGACCAATGGATATCTATGACTTAACAACTTCAAACTTATGAATATGCCAAGACCAAAACCCAATAATCAAATATGATAGAAAGTGATGCTACTGCTAAAGCTTATGTAGTTTATACTAGAGGGATGCTAATAGAAGACTATGTATCTGAGGAGGAGGAGGAGGAGGAAGAGTAGAATATCCTCATGGATACCAAGGAAAAGATACTTAGGTATATTCCTTTTGATGATATTAGACATTGCCAGTTGTATGCCACAGAATGATTGCCAACTGGAAATCAAGTGCCACCTATCCCGACCTTTGATTATCTTAGGTGAGATCCTAACCATTGATGTCATTGTAACCAATCTAGACCTTATTCTATAAAAGGGCCATGATCTTCCATTTATAATACAGACTGAATTGTTGAAATTTTGATCACTAAGTTTGTAATTTTGCAACTTTTGTGATCTCTCAAAATTCTTTCTCAAGATCAATGTATATGTACACATTCTTTGTATGCTTAATGAAAATGGAGCTACAGATTACTTCTTGATTGTATATCTTGTGTAATCTTATGTTGATTTCTGATGTGTAATTATGAATTGTTGCGCTCTCTTGAGGTGCATTCAATTAATTGCATATTATCATCATCTTTATTTTGAGGATTTGTACTGACCATGCGTAATTGTGGAGCTTCCTAGGGAAGCGTGGTTTGGTTTCATCTCCTTTTCATGATTGTATTAGAATATGTATATGGATCATTGACCAAAACTTGATAATTCTAGGATTTCACTTTATAAGCATCATCTTTTGATTTTAAATCATAAGCAAATATTATAATTATATGCTAGGATTGATGCAAATAATGATATATCTTGATCATATTATAGTGAGAATTGCAAATCATAGTAAATATCATGCAGATAATGGAAAATATTGGTTAAATACATGCTTATAGGCACATTTTTTAAGAAAATTAAAGATGCAGGAGCAAAGATTAGTTCAAACTGGGGACAATTTCAAAAAAACTAATAAAAGTTTGAAATATCTTGAGCATTAATTTAGATTGGAGATAATTTCAAGGGAATTGATCTAAGTTAGGACCAAATTCATATTAATTTGTGTAAATCCTAACTAGATGTTACAAGATTTAACAGAATTGTTGAGAATATATGTAGATCAGGTATCATATACATGATATTTGTGAGTATTGATAGATTTTGTGGAAATTTTTAACCAAAGAACGTAAGGCCACAACAACCCTGGGTGATGATCAGATAGTCAAGACCTAACTCACGAAGACTTGGGATTATGTATTCTTTTAGAATTCATCATATCTTTCAAGATAAATAAAGGTTTGTTGCGAACTTTTATTTATGTTTTTATGACTAACAAATACATCAACAGATTTTGGCGCTATAAGGAGGGCCTACGACAAAAATCTTTATATTTCCACAAAGATCCTATCAATATTCAATTAGTTAAGTGAAGTGACTGCAAATATCCTTTGCATGAGAGAATTCAACTGTATCTTTGCAAATATCTAGTCTAAAACTTCAAAGCTCAACTTACAATTCTAAGTTGGCTTGTCAGACCACAACTAGATCAAAATCTAGTGAACTGTTGCATGAGTTGCCTATTGTGAGGCCAAGGCCACGTGTTGCTAGTGCACAACCTAGACTTGTTGTCCTTGTGACACTTAGGGCTCATATACAAGTTCCTATGGCATTCTTTATCATTGAGTCACCTCTTTACTTTGCGACATATAATGATTTGCCGAAGAATCTTGACAAACTATGTCCAAAGTATCATCCATATCAGGATGCTGAAGATCATCTATGGACATTCAAGGAAGCCTATTTTAGAGCAAGGATACAACATGAAGATGTTGTCTATAGGCATTTTCCATACACACTAGGAGATGAAGCATACAATTGGTATGTAAGTTTTACTCATGGTTATTGATGGAGAATGCGTTCAAAACTTGATTTAAGATCTCGATCGATGCAACAACTATGTATCATTGATTTGCTGAGATTACACGAGGAGAAGGTGAATTCATTGCCAATTTCAACGACTATTTCCAAAAGGCATATTCTAGGATAACAACTCCATATGTCATTGTTGAGGATGCAGCCTTGTTAGTCTATTACTCAACTTTGGATCCTTTGATAGCAATGTTTGTGAGAAGGGTGAATCCTGGAATTACAACCTTGTTTGGTCCCTATGGAGAGGCAGTTAAATTTAATACTGAGATGAAATAGGTAAGGGCCATGATCTTTCATTTGTAACAATGATTGAATTGTTAAACTTTTGAGCACTAAGTTTGTAATTTTGAAACTTTTGTGATCTCTCAAGATTCTTTCTCAAGCTCAATGTATATGTACACATTCTTTGCATACTTAATGAAAATAGAGCTACAAATTACTTCCTGATCATATATCTTGTATAATCTTATGTTGATTTCTGATGTGTAATTATGAATTGATGCAATTTCTTGAGGTGCATTCAATTAATTGCATATTGTCATCATCTTTCCTTTGAATATTCATACTAACCATGCATAATTGTGGAGCTTCTTGGTGAAGTGTGGTTTGGTTTCATCTCTTTTTCATGATTGTATCAAAGTATGTTTGTGGATCATTGACCGAAACTTGATAATTCTAGGATTTCACTTTATAATCATCATCTTTTGATTTCATTTCATAAATATTCATAAGTAATTTGAAATCCTGACAAATCATAAGCAAATATTGTAAGTATATGCTAGGATTGATGAAAATAATGATATTTCCCAATCATATTATATTGGGACTTGCAAATCATAGTAAATATCATGTAGATAATGGAAAATACATGCTTATAAGAACATTTTTAAAGAAAATTTAAGGTGCAGAAGCAAAGATTAGTTCAAATTGGGGACAAATTCAGAAGAACTAATCAAAGTTTCAAATATCCTAAGCATTTATTCAAATTGAAGATAATTTCAAAGGAATCAGTCAAAGTTAGGACTAAATTCATAATAATTTGCATAAATCCTAACTAGATATTACAAAATTTAACATAATTGTTGAGAATATATGCAGATCAGGTATCAGATATAGGATATTTGTTAGTATTGATAGATTTTGTGGAAATTATGAACCAAAGCACGTAAGGCCCCAACATGATTAATAGAAAGACACATCAACCATGGGTGATGATCAGATAGTCAAGACCTGACTCACAGAGACATGGGATTATGAATTCTTTTAGAATTCATCATATCTTTCAAGATAAATAAAGGTTTGTTGTGAAATTTTACTTATGTTTTTATGACTAACAAACGCATCAACATGACTTGCACTAGATGTACCAGAATGACTAGCATCATAGGTTATTGAACTCCTAGTAATTTGATCCCTTTTTATTTTAAATCATTATTTTCTATGGAGGGAATAAATCCCAAGCAAAAGGAAAGGGCAGTGTCTATAATAAAAAAGGATGCAATAGGTCACAAGACAACCCATTTAGTTGTGCCTATAGTTAACAAGGCAAAGGGTGAGATCATAGCAAGTGAATATTAGATCACCACTGTGGACTTGGGAGATGCCACTACTTAGTAGGAAGTTGATGAGATCATGGGTGCAGGGCACCTAAGAGCATTTTGATGCATTTTGAGAAGTTATGTTTTTTTTGTTCAATGTGTTTTGTAATAAGGCTTTTAGCCATTGTTGTTTGGTCCATTTTGTATGGTCAAGAGGTTTGGGGTGACTATATAAACCTCAAATCCTTCTTAGTCCATTTGGACCCTAGTTATGCCACTTAGGCCTAGTAGGTCTAATGTTGGTTTTTTGTTTATTTTTGAGTGTAATTGGAAATTTTTGTGTTTTGGCATGTTTTAGAGGGAATGGTGGTTGGTTAGGTTCCATTGGACAAGTTGAACCAATTGACCTCTTTGTGTTATTGCAAAATGTCATAGTGACCAATGTTGTTAATGTTGTCAAATGACACATTTGGTCGGTTGCAACCCATTTTTGGAAGTTGCACCTATTTTGACAGTTGAAAACCACCTTGGGTCAAGTCATATTTCTGTCCTCTCACCCCAGTATGGGAAAAAGAGCTTTTGTATGCAATTTTGGGCACAAAAATCAAGAATTTAACTATTTTTCTGAAGAAAACATGTTCCTGTACAGACTGTATTGAATTTCTAGGGGTGCAAATGTACTTTTCTGAAAGTGCTTGGAGTCAGGGTTCATATGCAAGTAGTTTGAGGTCCTGAAGTGGTCAGGATCAAAAGTTATTGATTTTTCTTTCAAAACAAGTCCAGAAACCCTGTTTTCTAGGGCAGCGATAGAAATCCGGCCCTAGAATGCATTCCCACTGGTGAAAATTCACAAAAACTGGTGAAATGTAGGCTAGGGATATGTACTATAAGATTCCAAAAGGTTTTTGTTAGAAATGCAGTCTTCTATTTTTAACTTGATGCCCTAGGTCAAGTATTTCATTGTATTTGGCTAATTTCATGCTATTTGAGGTTGTAGATGATAGAATCCTGTTAGGGTGAGCAAATAAATGATGGATTTGTGTTGTAGGGACATGGTAGAAGCATTCCAAATTCCTGCCCTTGACCTATGCACCCAATTTTGAGCACTTGCTTTGTAACCTAGCCTAAATTGATCAATTAGGCCTAGAAGACCAAATGAGTGTTCTGGATTGCTGGAGTAGAGTTGGAATAGGAGACTTGGGAGTTTGATAGGGTTCCATAGAGTGTATCTAAAACCATCATTTTCTTTCCTAGTCATATGGGATTTTGTCAAGTTTTGTTGAGAAAACCTAGTTTGGAGGGCTAGTAGCCTTACTAGTCAAGGTATAGGTTGAAGAGTTTTGGGAAGTTGGAGATCAAACCAACTACATAGAAGGTGTTTGTTGATCTGTCCTAAGGTGTTGGAGAAGCCTAGAAGGTGAAGCCATCACTAGGATACCAAATCCTTCATACACCCTTGAATGTGCCTTTGGTTGCTTGGTTGAAGCCTGTTTGAAGTGGGTGAGTGGGCAAAGGACAGTAGAGGAAACTCTTGTGTGTTTCTTCCCTTGTGCCACTCTACATCAAGTGGTATCAGAGCCATTAAAGAGATGGGAGATAGAGAAGAAGAGGAGGAAGTCCCTTCAAGAGTGACTAATGCCGAGTTGGCAAAGATAGTGAGAGAGCAAGCAACGAAGAACAAAAGGATGGAGGCTGAGATAGAAAAGTTGAAGAAAGACAAAGACAAGAAGAAGAAGCCAGAGGTCATCTTGGATTCAGATGATGAGGATCAAGATGAGGAAGAAGAAGTGCCTATGGAAGAGCCACAAGGAGGCATGTCAGAGAGACAATTCCTAGATGCACTTGGAAAGTTGAGTAGGAAGGACACTAAGGTAGACTTACCTATGTTTCCTGGTAAGATGAATCTAGAGGAGTGCCTTGATTAGATTGAGGCAATGGAGAACTATTTTGAATGTGAAGAAGTGGCAGAAAATCAGAAAGTGAAGATTGCCAAATTAAGAATGAAAGGGCCAGCCTTGAGTTGGTGGAATTTTATTCAAAATGAGAGGATAGAAGATGATAGGAATCCAATCTCTACATGGAGGAAGATGGTACTTGAAATCAAGAAGCAATTTGTCCCTGAGGATTATGAAGTCAACTTGAACAAGAAGTTACACAACTTGAGACAGAAGGACATGGACGTGAGTACCTATACAGAGGAGTTTCACAAGATGACATTGAAAGCCAAGATGCCTGAGAATGAAAAACAAAAGCTTGCAAGGTATCTCAATGGCCTCAAGTTCTCCATTCAAGATGAATTAACTCTCTTTAACCTAGAGACAGTCCATAAGTGCTTTCAAATGGCATTGAGGATTGAGGATAAGCAGAGAAGAAAAGAGGATTTTGGCAGTAGTAGCAGAGGCAGAGGAAATTAGAACTTTAGGGGTAGGGGTAGATTCCAAAACAGAGATAATTTCTCTAGACTCCAAGGTGGCGGATCCCAAGAAGGCAGCCAAGGGTAGGCTGATAAAAGTAATGCTAATAAGGGTTAGTTTAGGGGTAGAGGAAATGGCAGAGGAAGAAGTGGGGGTAGAGGTCCCAATGTGTTTACTGGAAGGTGTTTCTCTTGCAATCAGATTGGACATCAGTCCTTTAGGTGCCCAAAGAAGATGGGAAACACTGCTGCAAATCAGAAAGAAAGAAGAGTGCAACTCCTTCAAGAAGAGGACTGTCAAAGCACCACAAGTTACCAAACAACCTCTTCTAAGTCTACAGCACCTGAGAGTGGAGAATGCATCATGTTTAATAGATCACTCATCATGCCAGCCACCAAGGAGCAGCCCCAAAGGAACAACTTGTTCAGAACCACTTGCAAGGTGAAAGGAAAAGTGTGCAAGGTAATAGTTGATTCAGGTTCTTCTAAAAATTTGGCTTCTAATGAAATGGTGACTAAGTTAGGATTGGAAAGAATGCCTCATCCTAACCCCTATAGAGTCTTTTGGCTAACCAAGGAACAACAAATTGTAGTAAAAGAGCAATGTTGGGTTGAATTCAAGATAGGTGAATATCATGATAAGGTTCTTTGTGAGATAGTGGCTATGGATGCATGCCACCTTCTTCTTGGAAGGCCTTGGCAACATGACACAATTGCCCAACATGATGGTAAGAACAATGTAATTCATTTGTTCAAGAATGGTGAAAAGTTTACAATGACTCCTTTGATTGATGATTGCAAAGAGAAAGTCATTTCTAGTTCAGTTATGTTGGTAGGTGAAAAAGAGTTTTTGGCTAACCTCATGGAAGAGAAGGTGTCATGTTTTGTAGTAGTCATCAAGCCCAAGGATGTGAATCCCAAGAAGGTCAAAGTGCAACAACCTCTTAGGAGGATTGGACCAAAGGAAGTGGAAGAACTATTGGAGAGGTTTCAGGATGTGATAGCCGATGAAGGCAAGGATGCCCTTCCACCAAAGAGGGAGATTAGTCATTGCATTGATCTCATCCCTGGATCCACCCTATCAAACCAAGCAGCCTACAAGTTGACTCCAGAGCAAAATGCCAAAGTGGCAGGACAAATCCAAGACTTGTTGGATAGAGGACTTATCAGGAGGAGTATTAGTCCATGTGCAGTACCTGCAGTGCTTGCACCCAAGAAGGAAGGAACATGGAGACTATGCACTGATTTTAGGGCCATCAACAAGATCACTATCAGGTATAGATTTCCAATGCCTAGAATGGAAGATTTAATGGATTGCTTGGGTAGGGCTAAGTATTTTACCAAGATAGATCTAAAAAGTGGTTATCACCAAATCAGGATAAGGGAAGGGGATGAGTGGAAAACCACCTTCAAAACCAATGAAGGACTATTTGAATGGGTTGTCATGCCTTTTGGCTTGTCAAATGCACCAAGCACCTTCATGAGATTGATGAATGAAGTGCTAAAACCTTTCTTTAACAAGTTTATTGTTGTATATTTGGATGATATACTAATTTTTAGTGACAGCAAGGAAGACCACATAAGGCATATCCATCAAGTGCTTAGGAGGCTTTAAGAGGAGAAGTTGAGAATCAATCTTGACAAATGTGTCTTCCTATAAGAGGAGTTGATATTCTTGGGGTTTGTCATCTCCAAGGGTAGCCTAAAAATGGATCCAAGTAAGGTTGCAGCCATTCTTAATTGGCCAACACCTATAATAGCCTCTGAGGTAAGGAGTTTCCATGGTTTGTGTAGCTTTTATAGAAAGTTCATTAGAGGGTTTAGTGGAATTTGTGCTCCACTTGTTGACACCATAAAAGGGGGCAAGAAATGTGTATTTGTGTGGACAAATGAGGCCACTCAAGCCTTTGAACTGTTAAAGAAAAAAATTTCAGAAAAACCAGTCCTAGTGCTACCTAATTTTGACAAGGTCTTTGTGGTAGAGTGTGATGCAAGTAAGAGGGCTGTTGGGGGAGTCTTAAGTCAAGATGGGAGGCCTGTAGCATTCTTTAGTGAGAAGTTAAATGAGGCAAAATAAAACTACTCCACCTATGATCTAGAGTTATATGCCATGGTTTAGTCATTAAGGAAATGGAGACACTACTTATTGCCAAAGGAATTTATAGTTTTTACTGATAACCATGCATTAAGCTTCTTGAACAGACAGCAAAAGTTGAATCATAGACATGTCAAGTGGATGGAGTACATCCAAGCATACACCTTCTCCATAAAACATAAGAAAGGAGTGGCCAATAAGGTAGCCGATGCCTTAAGTAGGAGAAATCTTGTTGTGCAGACCATACAGTTGGAACATATAGGTATTCAAGCCATCAAAGATCAGGATGCAGTAGATGAGGACTTCAAAGAACCATACCTCTCTTGCAAGGCCATGACAGGAAGGTATAATACTGATTTTTCTGATTTTTGTTGCAAGATGGATATCTTTTCAAGGGTAGCATGTTGTGTATCCCAAGAGGGCCTGTTAGAGAGAATATAATCAGGGAAAAGCACTGTGGCAGCATGTCAGGTCACTTTGGTATTGACAAGACCCTAGAATTGGTTAGGAGGTACTATTTTTGGCCCAAATTGCCAACCGATGTAAGGAAGTTTGTTGAAACTTGTCAAATTTGCCAAAGAGCAAAGGGGCATACATCCAATGCAGGTTTATACACTCTTCTACCTATTCCTTCAAAGCCTTGGGATTCCATTAGCATGGACTTTGTACTTGGTTTGCCCAGGACCAAGAATGACCATGATAGCATCTTTGTGGTAGTTGATATGTTCTAAAAAATGGATCACTTCATCCCTTGTAAAACCACACATGATGCCTCACACATAGCAGGTCTATTCTTCAAAGAAATAGTTAGGTTACATGGTTTACCTTTGTCAATCATCTCAGACAGAGACCCCAAGTTCATAGGACACTTCTGGAGGACACTTTGGAAGAGACTAGGTACAAATTTGTCCTTATCATCTACCTATCACCCTTAGTCTGATGGACAAATAGAGGTGATTAATAGGTCACTTGGCAACCTCCTAAGATGCCTAACCAAGGAGCAGGGTGCTAGTTGGGATTCAATTTTGGCTCAGGCAGAGTTCTCATACAATGACACTGTCAATAGAAGCACCAGCCTGTCTCCTTTCCAAATTGTTTATGGCACTCACCCAAGGGGTATTTTGGAACTTAGGGAGGTTAAAGGACTAGAAAATAGCAGTGCCTTGGCTAAAGACTTCATTCAAGTCATGAAAGATGTCCATGAACAAGTACAACAAAAATTGCTGTCCACTTCACAGAAGTACAAATAGTTTGCTGACAGGAAAAGAAGGGATTTGCAGTTCAAGGAAGGTGATTTGGTAATGGTCCATCTGAAGAAGGAGAGGCTCCCTACAGGTAAACATACCAAGTGACTCATGAAGAAGATTGGGCCTTGTGAAGTGCTCAAGAAATGTGGAGAAAATGCATATAAAATCAGACTTCCAGATGGCATTGCTTTGTCTCCAATTTTTAATGTTTCAGACCTTTATCCCTATAAAAGATCTGATCCTCAGACTACTTTTGAAGAAGATCAAACTGATTAGACACTCCAGGAACTCATTCCTTTATCTCCAAATCAGATTGAGTGCATTTTGGACAAGAGGTTGCAAAAGAAACTAGAAGGCACACCTATCATGACTATTTGGTGAAGTGGCTAAACAAACCTCAAGAGGATGCCACTTGGATGAGCAAGGCAGACATTGAGAAGGCAGGTTTCACATTTGATAGCATTCCAACTCAAGACTTGAGTTCTCTTTGACAGTGGGTATATGGTGCAGGGCACCTAAGAGCATTTTGATGCATTTTGAGAAGTTATGTTTTTTTTGTTCAATGTGTTTTGTAATAAGGCTTTTAGCCATTGTTGTTTGGTCCATTTTGTATGGTCAAGAGGTTTGGGGTGACTATATAAACCTCAAATCCTTCTTAGTCCATTTGGACCCTAGTTATGCCACTTAGGCCTAGTAGGTCTAATGTTGGTTTTTTGTTTATTTTTGAGTGTAATTAGAAATTTTTGTGTTTTGGCATGTTTTAGAGGGAATGGTGGTTGGTTAGGTTCCATTGGACAAGTTGAACCAATCGACCTCTTTGTGTTATTGCAAAATGTCATAGTGACCAATGTTGTCAATGTTGTCAAATGACACATTTGGTCGGTTGCAACCCATTTTTGGAAGTTGCACCTATTTTGATAGTTGAAAACTACCTTGGGTCAAGTCATATTGCTGTCCTCTCACCCCAGTATGGGAAAAAGAGATTTTGTATGCAATTTTGGGCACAAAAATCAAGAATTTGACTATTTTTCTGAAGAAAATGTGTTGTTGTACAGACTGTACGGATTTTATAGGGGTGAAAATGTACTTTTTCTAAAATCTTTTAGAGTTAGGGTTCATATGCAACTAGTTTGAGGTCCTAAAGTGGTCGGGATCAAAAGTTATTGATTTTTCTTTCAAAACAGGTCCAGAAACCCTGTTTTCTAGGGCAGCCATAGAAATCCAGCCCTAGAATGCATTCCCACTGGTGAAAATTCACAAAAACTGGTAAAATGCAGGATAGGGATATGTACTATAAGATTCCAAAAGGTTTTTGTCAGGAAATGCAGTCTTCTATTCTTAACTTGATGCCCTAGGTCAAGTATTTCATTGTATTTGGCCAATTTCATGCTATTTGAGGTTGTAGATGATAGAATCCTATTAGGATGAGCAAATAAATGATGGATTTGTGTTGTAGGGACATGGTAGAAGCATTCCAAATTCCTGCCCCTGACCTATGCACCCAATTTTGAGCACTTACTTTGTAACCTAGCCTAAATTGATCAATTAGGCCTAGAAGACCAAATGAGTGTTCTGGATTGCTGGAGTAGAGTTGAAATAGGAGACTTGGGAGTTTGATAGGGTTCAATAGAGTGTATCTAAAACCATCATTTGCTTGCCTGGTCATATGGGATTTTGTTAAATTTTGTTGAGAAAACCTAGTTTGGAGGGCTAGTAGCCTTACTAGTCAAGGTATAGGTTGAAGAGTTTTGGGAAGTTGGAGATCAAACCAACTACATAGAAGGTGTTTGTTGATCTGTCCTAAGGTGTTGGAGAAGCCTAGAAGGTGAAGCCATCACTAGGATACCAAATCCTTCATACATCCTTGAATGTGCCTTTGGTTGCTTGGTTGAAGCCTGTTTGAAGTGGGTGAGTGGGCAAAGGACAGTAGAGTAAACTCTTGTGTGTTGCTTCCCTTGTGCCACTCTGCATCATCATGGGTAGTGTAGAGGCCACAATAGCTAGAATATGCAAGGATAAGCTAAAGATAAGGGAGCTAAAGGGGCACAGTGCCAAGCACCAAGGGTTCATAAAGGAGTTATTGGCCCCAGGAGTACAAATAACAGAGGTCGCAGCCAATATGACACTGGTGACATAAGATTCAATATGGTGACATAGGATTCAATAAGATACCTAGATGTAGAGAAGCATCAGGCATAGGTGATGCAAGGGTGGTTTCATAAATTCCTTAAAGATGAGGAGGAGGTGATCCAAACAGCACTATCAAATTAGGACACTTTGGCATTCATCAAGAGCAAAGCAGATACGCTAAAGAAAGACTGCATGATAAGACTTGATCAAAATGATTAGAATATTGGTAAACTAAAGGTTTCCCATAGATTAAATGATAAGGTACTATTGAGCCAAAATATAATGATGGTCCAAATGATGCCAAATATATCAATATGGATAAAGGATCTGAAGTTCGAGGCTGATATTTTGAAATGGTGCAGGCACAAAGCCATAGACATTGGCACTAAGGAACATGACCTCCTAAAATAGAAAATGGATGTTTTGGAGTAACTCCTAGGAACCTTTATGGATGAAAAGGAAATGTATGAAGAACAAGCCTCTATACGAGTGTTTAAGGCCAGGTATGAGCCTGTTTTGAGGGATCCTGTTGTGATTTTTTTGGAGAAGATTATAGATGAAGTTATGGATTTATCTGTGAAGATAAAGACATAAAAGGAGAAGTTGGATGCCTAGACCAATAAGAAGATATCAATAAGTGATCAGTTCCAAATGTATGAATATGCCCAAACCAAGGTATAAAAGTTTGATAAGGCTGATATAGATAAAACTATCGTAGTATATTATCAGTATAAATTGCTAGATTCTGGAGGAGGGATAGTTAAGGAAGACATAGCTTTAGACACAAAGTAGTCTAATGCTCAAGGGATGAGTTTTGTAACCACATCATTGTTGCAAGTATGTGCTAATCGGTGTTGTCATTGATGTCAGCATGCTTGTGTTGTCATTAGTGTCAATTGTATCTTCTAAGATTGCTGTTATTGGTTGATTGAGTTATTGAGTCAAAGTGATTTGAATGACTTGTAGAAGTGCTAATTATGTTATAATATTGTTCCTATTGCTAAGTTTTCAAGTGTTTTTGAGAAAGTTTGTTCCCCAGAGGAAACAATGTGTTGCAATGTATTCTGGCTTGCAAGACACTGTCTGAGTTTTTGCTCCACATTTCTTCTGTGTTGAAGACCATAGTGTGAGATTTGGATATGTTTTAGAAAAGTGTCTAAAGATGTTAAATCAAGAATTTGATGGTTTAGATCACTGTGCAATGGAAGTTATGTTCACCATTTTGAAGATTGTAATTGACAGAGTTTTTGGGTTGTGCAGAGGTGTCTAGGAGAAAGTATTTTGCTCCACATTTCTCCGTAGAGTGGTTTCAAGTGTTACAATTTTGGAAACATGTTTATAAGGTCCTTATCTATCTTCATTCCAAATGATTTGTTATTTGATGCTCCAGAAAGCAAGTTCTTGTGTAACAGAGCCTGCCAATGTTTTTTATGAGCCGTCTGTGAATTGTCTTCAAGTGATATTTGTTGTATCTAGATTTGTTGTCTCCCAAGTGATTTTATGTTGTTTGTGGATGTTTATAGATTGTGTTGAAGGATTTTTATTGGTCTAAAAGTTATGGTTATGTTCTTGTAAGCATTTGCCTAAAGATTCTAGTGTTAACACTAGTTTTTAGCTAACCTGGTTGTTTGCACTCTTTGCAGATGTGCTTCATGGATTGTGGAAGCTTTTTGAAGGGTGTGAAGATGTATTTAGGTCTGAGCTAAGCTGTGAAATGTTCTTCTTTCATCTATTTGCTTCACAAGATTATTTTTGTCCAAAACTAATTTGAATTATGTAGGTTTGCTGACCTTGGAGACTATTCCAAAGGTTGTAGAATGTGTTGCCGACCTTGAGGTATGTTCCAAGGTTGATGATTAATATAAATAAGTGTAAAGGATTCATGTGTATGTGTTAAGATGTGAAGATGAGGATGTGTGTTGTAAGGCTGTGAATGTGATATGAATTGTGCTTCATTGGAACTAAACTTAGGCATGTGGTAGATGCTATTATATCAGTTCATGGAGGTAAGCCTTTTTGGTAGTGATCCCTTATGGTACTGAGCCCTTATGCCAGTGAGGCCTTTTTGCACTGAACATTTCTTTGGATAGTGAGTCCTTAGACAGTGAGCCCTTTGGCAGTGAGCCTCTTTGTAATTTAGTATTGATACTACTATATATTGTGAGCTAATCCTCACTAGGGTTTTTCCCTTTTAGGGTTTTACACATAAAAATATGGTGTTATCTTATGCATGGTGTTGATGTGATTAAGTTTATGGTGTTTGTTTTTCATGTTTAATCTTCATAATAGAATTAGGGTTTGATTGAATTGATTGGGATGTGATTATGTTTGTGAAGGCTTAATGTTTTTGATACAACTCATTCACCCCCCTCTCAATTGTCTTGTGCATTTGACAATTGGTATCAGAGTGAGGGTTCCTTGGAAGAGAGCTTAACAAATTAATGTAGATCTAGGATGGTGTAGAAGAAGAATGTCTCCCCATTTGATGGATCTTCAGAAGATGAATGCATGTCTATCAATAGTGAAGAACTCAAAGTTGTTCTTGAAGACCTTGGAAGGACTGAAGAGGAAAACCTGGATCTAAAGGAAAATATCAAGGAAGTAGATGAGTGCATAAAAAAAATGAGGGAGCAAATCAAGAAGTTCAAAGAAAAGCATAAGGAGATTAGTGAACAATTGAGATTAACAAATGAAACCCTGAATGGTCTACAAGTGCAAGTTGAAGAAAAGGTAAAAGTATAAGAATATCTAAATCAAATGGTTAAAGGAAAATCTAAAGAATGTACAAAGCTTGAAAAAGAAGTTGTGAACCTAAAGTCAAATTTGGAGAAAGCAAAGAGCTATGAAGAAAAGTTCAAGATAAGTTCTACAAAACTTGATGAGATGATTGCTAGTTAGAAGAGCCCTGATGACAAAGAAGGCTTGGGATTTGAGAAAGGTGAAAGTTCCAAATTAGGTTAAGAAATGAATGCTGAGAACAAGAATAAAAAAGGAAAGTAGATTAGGAATCAAAAGGTTAAAGTTAGAAGACCTCCAACCAGACAACCAAATGCTCAAAGGTACCCATCTTTCAATGGTTTTTGTCATTTATGCAATAAGTATGGACACAAAGCAATAGAATATAGAAGCACAAGTAATCAAAATCTTCCATCCTTCTCTATTTAATGCTTCACATGCAATAAAGTTTGTCATAGAGATGTTGTATGCATAAGTAAAGTGAGTTGGAACTCTATTAGGTGTTTTGCATGCAATAAAATGGGACATAAAGCAAATGAGTGTAGGAATCAAAGAATGAATGGCTATAACTATGGTAAAATTACCCAATCCTTCAATGGCTATTGTTATACATGCAATGTATTTGGGTGCAAAGCTAACCAATGCAGATCTAGAATGACTGAAAGGAATACTAGTCATAGGAATGTTGTGTGTTACAATTGCAATAAGCCTAGACACATTTCAAAATTCTGCAGAAGTACAAGCATGAAGAAGGATAATCTAGTAGAGAACAATGAACTAGTACAAAGAGTTGATTTGGTAGATACTAAGAAGGAGATGAATAAGATTTGGATAAAGAAGGAAGTAACAGAGGTGAATGATGAACCTGTACCAGCATCAGGTGCAGATGTTGCCTTTGGGAACTGAGATGAGAGCTTTGGTTCAGGGGAAACTTTAATGGAAATCTTTTCTACCCTACTAAAGAAATGGTGCTGATGCCTCAACATGAAGAGATAAGGTTAAGGATTAGTAGCAAGGGCTTAAGACAGAGGATAAAGGTAGAGTTGTGTAGATTAGCTTGGTTGTACAAAAAAAACTTGACTAGGTAAGAAGACATGTTATGAATTTTGGATAAGAATTTGTCTTGTAAAATCAAGCTACAGTGTTCTAGTAATTTGGTTTGCATTGGTCTGCTATTGAATATATTACTCTGTGGTTCTAGCATATGGTTATTGATAATTGGTTACATCTACATCTAGAATATTGTTTGATTTTGATACTTGACTTGAGAGTAATGAGTAATAGAAGTTCTGGTTGATAGAACATAGTTGTTTCCAGGACAAAGTATTTTTCATTGGAGATGTTTGAGAATGTACAGATGAAATTAGAGATTAGTAGATATGAATCAGATGAGTCTTCTTGCAATAAACAAGAAAAAGATAAAGAAAAGAAAGTGCAAGTTGAAGAAGATCTGAAAAAGATTCCTAAGACTACTAGGTTTGAGAAGAAGCATCACACTGAAGACCAGATCATTGGTGATAAGAGGAAAGGAGTTTTGACAAGAAGTGTTGCAAAAGAATAGGTAAATCTCTATTCACTTTCAAATTTTGAACCTAAACAATTAGTAAAGCATGTAAATATGAACATTGGGTCAAGGTAATGGAAGAAGAATTGATGCAAATTAAGCAAAACAAGACTTGGGAACTTGTCCCCAGGCCTGCAAATAAGAATGTGATAGGACCAAAGTGGGTTTTGAGGGATAAGTTGAATAAGAATGGAGAAGTGGTAAGAAACAAAGCTAGACTTGTATACAAAGGCTACTCACAAGGGGAAGGAATTGACTATGAAGAAAATTTTACTCTAGTAGCATGACTGGAATCTATTAGGTTGTTTCTAGCTTATGCAGCACATAAAGATTTCAAGGTATATCAAATGGATACAAAGTCTTCTTTTCTGAATGGTGACCTGGAAGAAGAAGTATATATAGAGCAACTGAATGGATTTTAGTTATCAGACAATTTAGACATGGTATGTAGATTGAAGAATGCATTGTATGGACTTAAGCAAGCTCTTAGAGCTTGGTATGCCAGATTGGATTGGAATTTGTTGCAGAAGGGATTCAGTAAAGGGTCTGTAGACAATAATTTCTATATTAAGGTAAGTAAAGATCAAATCCTGATTATTGAGGTCTATGTAGATGATATAATCTTTTGTGGAAATGAAGGTATGTGTAAGAACTTTGTAGATGAGATGTAAAAAGAATTTGAGATGTCAATGTGTGGTGAGATGAACTTCTTTCTTGGACTACAAATTAATCAGATAGATAAAGGAATTTTCATTTTACAATCAAAGTATGTCAAGGAATTGTTGAAGAAGTTTGGAATGGAAGAATCTAAATTAGTTTGTACTCCCATGACAATTGGTTGCAATTTGAGCAAAGATGATGAATCTCCTAAGGCTGATCAGAGCAAATATAGATTAATGATTGGAGGACTGGTATAACTAACTACTACTAGACTGGATATCATGCATGCAATCTATCTTGTGGTAAGATTTCAAGTTGATCCTAAAGAGTCACATGTCATGGTAGTAAAGAGAATATTTAGGTATTTGAAGGGCACTCCAGATTATAGTTTGTGGTATCCTAAGAACAATGACTTCAACCTAAGTGCCTACACAGATGCAAATTGGGCTAGATGTGTAGATGAGAGGAAAAGTACAAGTGGTGGTGTGTTCTTTCTTGGAGATAGAGTTGTGTCATGGCAAAGCAAGAAGCAGGATTTAGTATCCTTATCTACTGCAGAGGTAGATTACATTGCAACAACATCATGTCGTACACAAGTGCTATGGATGAGACAAACTCTAAAGGATATCAAGGTTGAGTATGATGATCCAATTCCTATTTTTTGTGATAATACCAGTGCCATTAAAATTTCAAAGAACCTAGTGATGCATTCAAGAACAAAGCATATTTCTATCAAGTATCACTTTCTGAGAGAGAAGGTTGTAGAGAAAGAAGTGAAGCTTGATTATGTGCCTACAAAAGATCAGCTCACTAACATATTCATCAAATCTCTTCTTAAGGATACATTTGAGTATCTCTGGGAGAATTTAGGGGTTATTTCCCCTCCCTTGTTGAACTAGATGGATAAGGAAGTGCATCAGTCTAGTATGATTAAGGAGTCATTCTTTTTCTGGATTGATGATGAAGGCTATCTCTTAGGGGGAGCAGGTAGTGACATTGAAGAGTGTTGCAGTTAGATAGAAGTATTCAAAGTAGTTAAGAATAAGTGCAAGTATGTATAGTATCATATTTAGGGGGAGAAAGATTGAATAAGGCGTGTCACACTTTTCCATTGATGTCAAAGGGGGAGAGAGTTCATGTGAAAAAACAAAGGGAGAGTAAGATGTATAAAAGAAAGGGGAGAGTGAGATCAATGTAGAATTGTGTCATGATGGTTTTTCAAATCATATGTTGCCATCAATGACAAAGGGGGAAATTGTTACAAGTATGTGCTAATCGGTGTTGTCATTGATGTCAACATTCTTGTGTTGTCATTAGTGTCAACTATATCTTCTAAGGTTGTTGTTATTAGTTGATTGAGTTATTGTGTCAAAGTGATTTGAATGAATTGTAGAAGTGCTAATGATATTAGAATATTATTCTTGTTGCTCAGTTTCCAAGTGCTTTTGAGAAAATTTGTTCCCTATAGGAAACAGTGTGTTGCAGAGTATTCCGGCTTGTAGGATACTGTCTAAGTTTTTCCTCTGTATTTCTTCTATATTGAAGACCAAAGTGTGAGATTTGGATATGTTTTAGAAAAGTGTTTGAAGATGTTAAATCTAGACTTTGATGGTCTGAATCACTATGCAGTGGAAGTTATGTTCATTAGTTTGAAGACTATAATTGACAGAGTTTCTGGGTTGTGCAGAGGTGTCTAGGAGAAAGTATTTTGCTTCGCATTTGTCTGCATACTAGTTTTAGGTGTTGTGGTTTTGGACATATGTTTATAAGGTCCTTAGCTATCTTCATTCCAAAGGATTTGTGTTTTGATGCTCTGGAAAGCAAGTTCTTGTGTAACAGAGCTTGACAGTGTTTGCTATGAGCAGTCTATGAACTATCTTCAAGGGAGATTTGTTGTAGCTAGATTTGTTAGCTCCTAGGTGATTTTATGTTTTTCATGGATATTTCTAGATTGTGTTTAAGTCTTGTTCTTGGTCTGCAAGTTATGGTTGTCTTCTTGGAAGTGTTTGCCTAAAGATCCTAGTGTTAATAGGTCGGTGTTTGGTTGACCTAGTTGTTTACACTCTTTGGGATGTGCTTTGTGGATTGTGGAAGAGTGTTGAAGCATGTGAAGATGTATTTAGGCTTGATCTAAGCTATGAAATGTTCTTCTTTCATCATTTTTATTCACAAGATTGTTTAGGTCCAAACCTAATTTGAATTGTGTATGTTTGCCGACCTTGGAGACTGTTCCAAAGGTTGTAGAATGTGTTGTTGACCTTGATGTATGTTCCAAGGTTGATGATTGATATAAATAAGTGTAAAGTATTTGTGTTTATGTGCAAAGATGTGAGGATGAGGATGTGTGTGTTGTAAGGTTGTGAAGGTGATATGAATTGTGCTTCATTGGAAATGAACTCATGCATGTGGTAGATGCTATTATATTAGTTCATGGCAGTGAGCCCTCTTGGCAGTGAGGCCTTATGCTAGTGAGCCCCTTTTGTAGCGAGCATTTCTTTAGATAGTGAGTCCTTGGGTAGTGATCCCTTTGGTAGTGAGCCTCTTTGTAATTTGTTATTGATATTACTATATATTGTGAGCTAGTCCTCACCATGGTTTTTCCCTTTTAGGGTTTTCCACATAAAAATCTAGTGTTCTCTTGTGCATGGTTTTGATGTGATTAAGTTTCTATTATCTATTTTTCATGTTTAATCTTCATAACGGACTTAGGGTTTAAGTGAATTGATGTGGATGTGATTATGTTTGTGAAGGCTTAAAGTTTTTGATACAATTGATTCATCTGCCTCTTAGTTGTCTTGTACATTCAATAAGGATATCAGTGTGAAGAGCACTTATCAGGTAAATGTCCTAATGATTGGTGACATACACGCAATGGTAGATATAGTGGGAATATTCTAGAGGATGTACTTTGAAGATGTGAAGGAATATACTATGTGCTAGCTGTCATCAATTTCTCGATTGCTAACTGGAAATCACTTGCCTTGTTTTGTGACCATGGATATTTTTGAGAGAAATCTTGACCATTGATCTTGTAACTAATTTTGGATCATTGATCTATAAAAGGATCTGGATCATTTGTAAATAGTGGAGACTGAATTAATGAAATTTGTTGAGTGCTAAGTTTGCATTTTGGGAACTTGGTGACTTACCTCATGGTTCTTTCTCAATTAGTGATATATTTGTATGTATTTTTCATACATAAGGAAATTGAAGAAGCAGATTACATTTAAATCATAAATCTTTAGTTATCTTAGTTGATCTCTATTTGGAATCTCAATTGTTGCATCCGTTAGGAGTGTTTTTGAATGATTCCTTGTTGTCAATGTTTCCTCTAAAGATTTGCATCTGTTATACTTAGCCATGGAATTACTGGTGAAGTATAATTAGATTAACTTCATTTCATGAACATGTCTAGATATTCATGTGCGATCACTAAAAATATTAACTTCTTAGGACTCTTTCCTCTCAACCTTATCTTTTTTATTTTATTTTTAGAAATCATGATAAATAGTTGCAAATAATGATAAATCCAGAGCAAAAGATCATAAATATTGATGAATTTCATGCTTTAAAAGGAGATCTTTAAGTGAATTCAAGGTTTACATATGTAAATGTCAATTAAAGGGCATAAGTTCAGAAGAATTGATCAAAGTTAGGGATAGTTTTAGAAGAACTTATCAAAGTTATGTCCAACTCATGATAATTTAATAATTTACTTGAAGCTCAATTATTTACTTGAGAATTTGACATTTAAGTTGTTAAGGATATGTGTAGATTGTGATGAACATGTAGGATATTTCTGATATTTAACAAGATCCAGAAGAAAATGACTCAAAGTTATGTAAGGCCCTAAAATGGAAACAACAAATACAACAAACCTGAAAACTAGATAGTAAAGACCTGACAACTGGAGATTTGGGACTTCAAATCTATAGGGATCTTGAAGCCTTTCAAGATAGATAAAGGCTTATTGTGTAAAATTTTATCTCTATGATTGTGACTAAAAACCACATCAACAGTATAGATCATAGACCCAAGAGTTCCAGCGGTTCTTCATCTCCATGACCATTTCATTCTTAGGAGGTTTCTAGCCTAGTTCACATCAACCCATGACCATAATAGCTTTACATGGATCATTGTGAAGCGGGTGGTGGTTCCTCATATGCAATCACTTGTGTTGGATGTTGTCTCTTCCTTCAACAAGTGTCCATCCTTTGGAAGCTGGGGTGACATTTACGAACTCAGGCATTTATGTGGGAATGCAGACATGAGGTGGGTGATATCTCTATTCTAGGAAGGGGTCATTTGGGACAACATAGAAACCTATGAATTTGTGATCAGTTTCCTTGAACCCCCATAGTCAAAGGAGCATTGGGAACAGCTGGCATAATTTACAGTAGGTACTCAGTACATTCTTCATCATCTTCCAAAATAATAGCTCCCCTTTCTAATGAATTTCTATTTATGTAATATGATATAATACTTTTTTTGTGTCTATGCACCCTTCTGACCATAAGGCATTTCTTTTGTATAGGAGTGGTTCCCTTTAATCACATTTATATACCAAATAGAGAGAGAGAGAGAGAGAGAGAGAGAGAGAGAGAGAGAGAGAGAGAGAGAGAGAGAGAGAGAGAGAGAGAGAGAGAGATGCAAGAGGGTAGAGAAAACAAGATCTTTGCATTGTGTCATGAGTACATATAGCCACACATGGCCATTGTACACAGGGATTACTCTTGTTTTTGTTATGACTCAATTTTGGGAAATTATGAGAATTGAAACAACCAAAAATGTGGATATGTCAGTGAATGGAATATGCTGCACCACTAGTTGTTACTGACACATACAATGAAGATGAAGATGAAGATGAAATATTTGAATACATTCCTTTGATTTCAATTGATTTTGATCACATTTTAGGATTGATTAAAAAAGGTATATATCATGCAAAGTTTGTAGTTTAATTTTTTAAATTTTAATATGTTGATAAAATTTAATTGTAATTTGGTTATTAAATATTAGAATTCACTATAGGTTCTAATTATTTTACATTTCATTGTGGTACAAGAGATGCTTTTGTAGTAATAGTAGAGGCTAGAAACTTAGGAGGTGTTAATTATTATTTATTACATTTCACATAAGAGAAAATGACGTTAACAAAACCAGAAGCAAGTGATGGAATGTTGTTTCCCACATGTTCAGTTGTAGTGCAAGGGACATATCTCAAACAAGTTAAAATTATTTAAGATTTGATTCATTTTATTGATTACCAAACTAACAACATGGTGTATCAATATGGCCACCTAGTAATTTCTACCAACGTATCTCTTCATCAAGTTCCACATGCACGTAGATGTCATAAGCGGAGACTAGATAAAGATGACCATAAGAGAATATTACATGTTATTGAAGAGCAAGTTAGACCAATCGATGTGGTATGAAAAATGTGGACAACAACTTACACTTCACTTCAGATATTTACTAGATCTACTATTAATTATTTTAATTTATTCTTCAATAGTTCTTTCCTTTCATTATAATTTCAATAGTTCTTAAAAAATTTTACCTAATCAAATGATCTCTAAGTTCTAAATTTCAATTTACAATTTATCGTGGGAGTAAATTTTTTTGCAATCATGTAGCTAAAAGGATTTCAAGTTATTCTTTCATGTTGCACATGTATGATCTCTACACCACAGTGTCTTACATGTATTCTTTAACTTAAGTGTCTTAGGTATATAATAGGTGTCTTATATATACATCTTAGGTATAGACTTAGAGAATAAGGTAGAAAATCTAGGTATCTTAGGTCTACTATGTCTACTAGAAAGTCTACATATGTCTTAGGTTTAGAATCTAGAGAATAAGGTATAAAATCTACCTATTTCTAGAATAGAATATGGTATAATTTAATCTAGGTGTCTAGGTGTCTAGGTGTCTTAGGTTTATACTACAATAAGGTATATAGGTATAAAGACTAGGTGTCTTAGGTCTACTATGTATACTAGGTCTAGACCAGATTAAGGTATAATTTAATCTAGGTGTCTTAGTTGTACTAGAATAGGTGTCTTGCGTCTACTAGAATAGTTGTCTTACATCTACTAAAATAAGGTATAAAATCTAGGTGTCTTAGGTCTACTACATCTATAAAATCTAGGTATAGATACAATAGACGTCTTAGGTGTCTTACGTCTACTAGAATAGGTGTCTTAGGTCTTAAGTGAGGCCACATGAGCTTCCACCTTCACGTGGTTGGCCTTGTCATTATAGAATAAATATTTCTTGAAGCTAAGGGAAGCTCTTTTTCTTGTAGATAAGTTATGAAAAACCAATTAATGCATTGATTAAGTTATTATTTGGTGCTCAATGAAATTATACAAAATGCACTAATTTTATTATATTTTTTAGAAATTACCATTTTTTTTTCAAAATTGAAGCAAAACACATTTTTTTTAGTAGATAGAACCAAGTATTCTTCATCAAATATATCAATTTAGAGTGGGTATTTCTCTATTTTTCTTTTGATATTTAGGGTAGGTATTTCTCTAGTTTTCTATAAAGGCTACAATGTCAAGAAAATAATGAGAAGTACTCCTAAGGACATGTCAAGAACACATTAAGCAAACAAAGATTAAGCCTAGTTAGCATAGAGATAACCAAAAATTTGTTAACTAATTATGCAATTATGATAGTCTTTATAAATATCCAACCTAGTCCATCTAATGTAATAGATTAAATAAATTGATTAAACATGGTTAGGCTTCACATATCTAATCAATAAAATTTCCCTAAAGATTTAAATCAATTATAACCTCCCAATGACTCATGTAAATCCAAAAAGAACTATAGATTACTAGGATAACTTATCTTTAAGAACAAATCAATATTTTTAAGATTTGGTGGGTGATCAATAGCTTTAATAGTCTTTAAAAATGTCCAACCTAGTCCATCTAATTTAATAGATTAAATAAATTGATTAAACATGGTTAGGCTTCACATATCTAATCAATAAATTTCCCTAAAGATTTAACTCAACTTTAACCTCCCAATGACTTGTGTAAATCCAAAAAGAACCATAGATTACTAGAATTACTTATCTTTGAGAACAAATAAATAGTTTAAGATTAGTGGGTGACCAATTTCCTTCATTTACAATTATTTATTGATTAGATAAAAAAAGTCAATATTATCAAAGTGTCCAAATATAACTTAGTGTATTCCCCCTAGTGAATTGAAATGTGCCTAGGAATCTATTCAATCTACCTACACTTGTTCATCTTATCTACAACATTAATTTAAATGAAAGAATTAGTTAAAGATAAAATAATTAGTGATCCACAAATGATCTAAATTACCTCTTAAATGTATGTTTAGAAAAATCATTTTTATGAACTATTTCTAACAATCTTGACTTATTCCCTCTTCTAAACTAGAGATAATTTCATTCCAATTTATAAGTTGGAATAAATTGTCTACATAATTCCAAATAATTTAGATTCATTATACACGATATAGACATAGAATCAATCATGTTTAGGTAAAATATTTTGGTTATACATCTTGAATTATTTGGTTAATTCTTCACAAATCAAACTTATTCCTAAAAAATGGTTTGGGTTGTACCGAATAATCCAAATAATTTGGACTTATTACTCTATAATATGGACTTGGAATAGAACTCCTAGATGTGAATTATTTTTAAATTTAATATTTTAGATAAATAAATTTATTATATTGTGTCAAACATAAATGTACATACATGTGAAATTTATAAACAAAAACATAAACACAAATATATGATGTCAAATATCAACACAAACATAAGTTCACAAATGCCAATCATATTTGGAACATAAATCTCTATTCTATGAAACGTAAACATAAACACAAAAGTCCATGTGTGTGTAGGAGTCAAGGACAACACTAAGAGGGGGGGTGAATCAGTGTTGTGTGAATTTTCAAATCTTTTTACCAACTTTAACTTTCAAAGCACAAGGAGAGAAAGATACCATTGATTTGTCAAATACATATGCACTTGACTGTGAATGCAGAAAGAGAACATAACTTCATAAGTAAATCATACACATATAGAGAAGATTATGACACAAGATTTGCACGAGTGGAAAACCCTCCAGGGGTAGAAAAACCACTCCAAAACTGCCTCACTGGCTTAATCAAAAACCTCAATGGTTACAATGTTTAGAAGCACCAACTTTAAGGAGCACCAACCCCTAATTCATTTAGAAGCACCAACTTCAAGGAGCACCAACCCCTAATACTTTTAAAAGCACCAACTTTAAGGAGCACCAACCCCTAATACAAAACAAACTGAAAACAAGAATTCAGAGGGTTTCTCTGTTTCAATACAAAACATTTCTTCTCTCTCATGTGTCTGTTAAATGGCCATTCTTTTCATCAACCCAAATCATAAACTCATATATTCAAAATGAATTCTGTATCCTGATCCACTCAACAACACTGTATCATTGGTCCTTACCCAAAACTCTCAATTTCAATGCACCTGAAAAAACCATTATATGTAAATTGAATGTCTTTTCACCTTTCATCTTCTGTATGTTTCATCTCTGTCAAAATAATGAAGTTGTATCAAAATAACCTTTTTTTATATTCTATGATTTGAAGAAAATGATTTATCCTTTCATGTTTGAGACCTTTTCAATTTCCTTTTCTTCAACTCCCCTACAAATAAAAAATCTTCATCTTCTCCTTCACAAGACTCTTCAATCTGCAAACATCTGTGTATATACAAAACTTTTTGTGACCTTTCATATTTCAAAATAAATAGCTTCTTCTTTATTTTTGTGTCAATTTCACCTTCTGACCTTTGACATCTGCATAAACAATTCATCTAGAAAAATAGTAAGGTCATAAGAAATCTTCAATGAAAATAATTCATCTGCCTTTGTAATAAAATCTCTTTTAAAAAAAATAACTCTGCATCTTTTTGTATTCTCTAAAGAATAATCTTCATGAGGCCATCTGAAAAGAATCTTCCAAGAAAATCATCAATTCCTCTTCCATCTGATAGAAAAAATCAAACATGAAAAACTTCTTTGCCATTTGTAAACAAAATCCTTTGTATTCTTCAATCTTCAATAAACAAGCTTTCCATATAAAAACATCTTGAATAAACATCCTCCAAATTGTAAAAAAAATCATCTTAAAGAAAAAACTTCTATCTTCAAGATCTCTTGGTCTTCATAATGGCAACAAATCTATTTTTAGCCTTTTTGAAAAAACAAGAACTCCATATAAAAAGGCTTTTACTCAGAGTCAATATTAGAAATAAAATTTCTAATTTAAATTAAGAGATCATAGATATCGGGCTGCCACTGCTTATAAACATATACTATTCTCCTAACAATTCGATGCATATTAGTGGCTACTAAAAGTCCAAGTTAACTATGCATCGGGCCCTTAAAAAAAATTTATTTTGTTTCCATATAATCCTCTTCAAGAAAATCGAGCTTCAAAAACAATTTCTTATAATCTTGTTATAAAAAACATTTGATGCTCCTCATTAAAGAATGGTCTCCATTAAAAATGAATCAAAAAACATTCAATAGTCACCACTTTATTTAAAATGCATCGAGCTCTATGCATCCACTTTAGCCTTTTTCCCACTTGAACTTGTTAAAAAGGAGACCGAAGTAAAAGGTAAGATAAGACAGAGAGGCCGGTCAGACCACATTGATTACTCCTTTGGCAGGTAAGCTTAAGTTAAAGTGACTTGCTATAATAAGTCACTTAACAATTAAAAAAAAATGCCCTTTTTGTGTGACAGTTAGAACTATGACAAATGTGACAAAGTTTAAGGTTTGGAATATGTAGGATTTAAGCCTTTGTAACTTGAATAAACTTTTCTAATCTTAAAAAAAAACAACACCTGATGTAAAGCATAAAGACCAACTATACTGAATGCATGAGGATCAACTCACTGAATATGCAATGTAGTATCAATCAACATGAAAATCTGAGGACACATGACCACTACCACTACTTATCATGAAGAACATGCTACTATAAACTATGACTTGAAAGCAACTGAGATCAAATGAAGATCATGCCACAACTGTCACTATGAAGACCAATCCGTGTTAGTTGTATCAAGCCACTGTCACTTGTAAACAACATGATGTCACTGTATACAAGCAAGATCCCACTGTCCAAAATGATTGTGAAGACAATCTTTGAAAACTAAGTAAACCATGAATCAAGATCACATCTCATATCTTGTCTTGAGCACAACCTGACAACCTTGTCTTGAGCATTACACCAAACCAACTCCACATCTCTGTGAACTAACAAAACAATAAACAACTATCTCCTCCTGATGTCCTGCAACAACTATGGCAACTTTGCAACATCAACTGAACACACTTTTGACATCAATGACAACCTAACACCATCAGTGTGATATCTCAAACATAAACATGTCTATCTTTGAAACATAAACATAAACATAAATGTCCATGTGATATCTCAAAAATATCTTCCTATCTCTAAAACATAAACATAAATAGAAATGCCCATGAAATATTTGAAAAATAAACATAAACATAAATGTCCATGATATATATGAACATAAAAGTCCATCTCTGAAACATGTAAACTAGGTGGTCTAGTCATCAATTCAACTCCGATTCAACAAACCCTCCAAGTGTGAGTCCTGCTATGATAAATGTCATGAGCCCTATATAAAAGTCTAATTAAATTAGAATATATATACACATGAACATCCTACTTACATATACATACGTACAAACATTAAAATTAGCTCACCTATCCATTGACATGGTCAAGTGAAGCATGGGTGCATACACGCTCTACCCTCAAACTAGGAGTAACATCTACTACCTATAGCTACACATGTGCATGTAAAAAATAAAAGTAATTTAAAATATAATTTATAAATGTGTTAGGACTACAAGCATATGTTTTAAATTTTAAAGTATAAATTTAACTTAAAAACTTAAAAATTATAGACATATCTGTGTCATACCAAGATCTTGAATGTCAGGTAAATTTCCTACAATGATAGAATTGACCAAATCATCTGTAGCTCTATCCTTGAATATTTGTATCAACGATGTGTGTAGTGGATTGTGTAAGTGATATGGCATCGACACTAAAGACATCATCTCCATAAAAACAATACCTCCCACAACCTGGTCAAGTGATTCAATAGATTTTTTTAGAACGTACAGTGGTAGAATGATTGGTAGGTGGTTGTGTTGGTAAGAGACACTACTCCGGTATAGACTTGTATGTTTTCATTGATGGCAACAAGGCTCAGAGATCCCTCCAGCATGACAAGAAGACATAACTCCAGACGGTCATATTGAAATTCAGGTTCGGTTGACATAAATGACTAAGTATGAGGAATATACAGAGTAAGGGATAGTAAGTGGATCAGTGTGCTTCCGCAGATGTAGACCTAGAAATGTAGCTTCAGTATAATGTTTATAATTTTTTGGTGTTGTTATACTTTGGTGATCAAGTCCTAACTTCCTTCGGAAGTCACTTGGAGAAAATATCTAAGTCTGGAAGAATAGAGGTATGACATGAACAATGAACAGTGCAGAATGAAGTGGTCCGCATTCCTCTGCATTAGCATGTTTTATTTTGTGGTTCTGAAGTAAGATAGAGATAGGTCATGCCTATCAAAATCTAATTTTGTAGCTCCAGAAGTGTGGCAGATCTTATTCTACAGGCTCTCCAATACCAACATCAAGTACGACAATATTACAGTGTGACAAGGCAACAGTTCCATGATCCACATTTTGGCATGCAGAAGTATTTTTCTCCATAGTTCTGAAGGTATGTCAAGTGGTCAATAATAGATATTGGATATGAATTGTGAGGTCCCATTTGGTCCGCAGTGCGAGTTGTGATGTGACAGAAGAATTTGTCAAGAATGTTCTTAAAGAACAGGTCAACTGGTATTTAGATCCTTATGCAGAGAAGATATAGCATTTGGATAATCAATCTAAGTCTTCATATTATTGAGGCCAACCTATGTGAAGACTTGTACTCATTTGTCTAAGTCCTCATTGTAGATTGTTCACAAGATCAAGTTGACAAAGCACAGCTATTTGTTTACATGTTTCATATTTTGGATGCTAACCTGATTATGGATTAAATCATGATGCAGATATATAAGAGCAATGAATTTTGGTTGAGGAAATATAGTGTGATATGTGATTAATGCAAGAATAATAATAGCAGAGTAGAGATGGAAGATTAGTGATGATGAAGACTTAGGATTCAGTATTCAGTTGCTGCACCCTGGCATACTAATAGATGCTTTTGTAGTGTTCATATTTCCTCTATAATTTCACTTGTACTTGGTAGTGAGCCATCTTCATTAAGGTAGTGATCTTGGTAGTAAGCATCCATTAGGGTTTAACAACCCTCATTGTAATCTTTCTAGGTTTAGGGTTGATGTAGTGAGCCTGCTAGACCTAGTTGTACTTCATGGCCGTGAGCCAGTATGTTCTAGGCCCACGGAGTGACCAAGCCTAAACATCACCATTTGTAAAAGATTGCAATATATATTGAGAGCTAATCCTCTCCATGGTTTTTCCCCACCTTAGAGGTTTTCCACATAAAAATCTTGGTGTCCATATGTTATGTCTTTGTGGTTGCTATTTATTTGGATATTGTGCTTTTGTTTAATTAATTTTGGAAAATGGTTAAAAGTGAAAGTGCATGAAAGGATTTATGGAACACTAATTCATCCCCCTCTTAGTGTTCCTGATATTCAACAATTGTTATTAGAGAAAGGTTCTTTGGAAGAAGCCTAACATCTTGAGGAAGATCTGGGAATTTTCATTCATGGCAGCACAAAGGTATCTCACTTATCTTGAAGCAAATCCTCCTGGCATCATTATAATTGGAAATCAAGTATATGTCAATAATGAATAATTTGAAGTAGCTTTAGAAGATCTTGACAACTCCATGGCTGATATCAATGGTTTATAAGAGAGTATTAAAGAAACTGATAATTGCATTCTAAAATTAAAAGAACAGATTAGTAAATCTCAGGAAAGAAGGAAAGAATTATGTGAGCAACTAAGATAGGCAAATGAATCCACAGAGAGTCTTCTCAGGGTAATTGAAGAAAAGACTAAGAGCGAGAAATGTCTGAATCAAATTGTGAAGAAAAAGTTAGAAGAATGTGAAAAATTAGGGAAATAAGTTCTACTCTTAGAGTTTGATCTAGAAGCAACCAACAGCTACAAAGAAAAATTCAAAATAAGTTCTGCAAAACTTGATGAGTTGATAGCTAGTCAAAAGTATCCAAATGACAAACAAGGTTTAGGATTTGAAAAGGGAGAAAGTTCAAATTTAGGGTAAGACAGATCTAAAGAAGGTAGACATAGAAACCATCCAATAAGGAATCAAAGAAGAAGACCTAAAGGAACTCCGATCAGGAAACCAAATGCACAAAGGTGCCCATCTTTCAATGGTGATTGTTTCAAATGCAATAAGTATGGTCATAGGAATACTCAGTGTAGAAGTAGAATAAATCAAAATACTCCATCTTTTTTTGGTCAATGTTTTAATTGCAAGAAGATTGGTCATAAAGCAAATGAATGTAGAAGTGTGTCAAGAAATGTGCCAAAATATCCAAGAAATGGTCAATCCTTCAAAGGAAAATGTTTTGCATGTAATAGATTTGGGCATATGGCTAACCAATGTAGATCAAGGCCAAATTCAAATATCAGAAGAAATCAAAGTTAGAGAAATGTTGTTTGTTAACACTATTGCAACAAGTTTAGACACCTTGTGAGATTTTGTAGAAGCAAAAATATGGAAAGAGATTATCCTACACAACAGAGGAAAACAGACTAGAAAGATGTCAAAGGCAAGAATAAAGCTGATCTTGTGGAAACCAAGAAGGAGATGAGCATGATTTGGATCATAAAGGGTGTAAACAAAGTTAAGGATGGATCTGCACCAGGATCTGGTGCATATACTTCCTCCAGGAAGTAAATTGAGAGCTCTGAATTAGGGAGAGTAGTGTCAAAAATCTAAATCCCCCAGCCAGACAGTTGGTGCTAGAATCTGACATGGAGATCTATAATGAAATACGATAATAAAAATCCTTTGGAAGAAAATCTGGAAGAAAGTGAGTAAGTATGGTGCATTACAGAGCAATTTTTGATTGAGTGTGTCTATCAGAGAAAAGTCAGACATCTTTTTGGAACAAGCATTAATGACTATTAGGTTAAGTCATGCAGAGGATAAAAAGAGACTTGTTTGATTTCAAAATCACTTTGCACTCAAGATATCAGACATCCAAGTGAGATTAAAGTGAATCTTGTGTGATGACAACTAAGACTAGAAGAACTCAGAGTGATTCAAGCAAAGAAAGACTAGTTTGGTGCAACAAGGTATTTATTTTATTAACCTGACTATGAATTTGTTGGGAAGAAATGGAAAACCCTTTAGTTTTTGATATTACTGAGTGAACATGACCTAAATTCAAGAAACATCCTCACAAAGCAATTGAAGTTGATCAAATGGGTACATTTTCTAGTATACCATACGGAGTCTTATATGTGGAAGATGTTAGGGCATATATTCATGTTACCCTAGATGAGCACAGCGGCAGCAAATTCACAAACTTATATCAAAATCATTTAAGTGATGATCAATTTTACCTGAAGGAAGAATATAAAATCCTAAAAGAGAAGAAATTCATCTAATATGTAGAGTTTTCTACATTTGTTGAGGACGAATGTGTTCAATATGTGCTAAGCAAGATTCATGACATGTTCATGTGGTTACGGAAAGGGCAACCCTTTAAGATAATGAAAGATGCAATTTAGGCAGTCACTGGACTAAACTCCACTGAAGGTGTGCCATTATTGAAGGCGGTCAAGAATCAAACAGTTATAGATGCCATCGGAGCCCAATTCGACAAAAGGGTGTTAACAACAAATGATATTACTAATCATGTGGTAAAGTTTGCCTCAATGGTCATAGGTTACAAGATTTACTTCACAAGCAGAGAAAAGTTTGTCTCTAGTATAGCCATTTACATAGCATACCAAATGATTAAGGAAAATGTGGATTATGACTTGTGTGAGCTGCTGAGAATTCAATTAATGGATAACCAAAAAAGATCAAGGAAAGCAAGAACTATCCTTTCAAATTTGGTACACTTATTATCTATTTATTCTTCTATTTTCTGAATGAATTCCCAAACCACAAGGGCTTGATTTGGTTAAGTAATCAACCAGTGGTTGTTCAAATAAGAAATAGTCTTAAAAACCTGGGTTGTTATAATGAGCAAAAAGTAGCCTTATTGGGGGTTTTTCAAGAACTTTTAGAACATGATGCACTCCAGGGAAAGAATTCCTAAGGCTATTGTGGAAAAATATAAGGACACCATATGTTTTATAGTCACAAAAGATCAATGTTTGATGGAGTTTGTTGAGCCCAGAACAATTTGGATCATGCCCATGTGATATGAAGTGGATGGTTAAGTACTGGACAAATATGCCCAACACATGTTAAGCAAACCTAAGGACACAAAGGAAGAAAGGTTTGGTACATATGAAGAACTATCTGTAAAACTTCATGTTGAATTTAGGAAGCCAGAATCCACCAGGAAGGTGAGAAGAGAAGTAGAAGAAATTGTTGCAAAGTATGGCATCACTAAGGAACAACTGAAAGAAGTAAGGGAAAAAGTAGAGAAAGCAGGAGAAGAAAAACAAAAGAGTGAACCGGTGTAAGTTTCAAAAAAATCACAAATGAAATAGGACAAGGATGAAAAGGTTTAGAGGTCTACTAGGAGCTCTATTACCTCCTCTGATGCACACCATCATCAAACACTGAGAAAACTTCAAAGAAACCCTCTGTGAAAGATACAAGGAGAAAGAAGAAGGGAAGAAGATTATATATCAGTGTGGATGAAAAGGATGAAGAAGAAATAGAATCAGATGAAGAGGTTAAGAAGTTGAAAGCTGAGGCTATCAAAGCCTCTAGAAGCAATAAAGAAAAGGCCTCTGGAAAGGTTAAATCCAGTAAAAGATAGAGAAAAGAAACATCTCAGACTGAAAAAGCTACACCAACACTTGCGGATATAATAAAGCTGTCACAGTGGATGGAAACTTGAAACCCATGATTGAATTATATGATGGATATAATGATGCTAATAAAAGAATCTTGGAAGAAGGCACAATGAAATACTTAAACATCTTCAACAGGGCTCTTCTTGAGATCATCTCTAATCTCCCTGAAAGCCTAGCCTATATTTTGACCATAAGAAAGAGACTGCTAGGGAAAAAGATATTGAGCTAAGACAACATGTGATGACTAGATTATGTCTAGAAATTACTCTGGAAGAAGAAAATTTGATCTCTAAGGAAACTAAGGACTAGTTCAGAACAAAAATAAGGATGAATTCATTAATGATGGGTGAGATTGATAAGGTGGTAAAAGAAATAGAGGAAATTATCTTAGAAGCTCTGAAGAAACACAATCTTCCCACCACATGTGACAATGAAGTCAATGATGTTGCTGATAATATATTATACTGGAAGTGAAGCTGGGGCAAGAAACAAATAAAAATGACAAAGTGTTTGAGGAAAAAAAGTACTTGCTAATTATCTTAAAATAAGACCCTCATCGGTACATCAAGCTGAGAATGATTCTGACAAGGAGAATATTGAGGAAGAATAGGTCATGGAAATTCCTCCACTGGAACAAGAGGAGGATATTAATAAGGATATGGATCTAGATGGTCCAAAGTAAAGCCAGAAAAGAGTCTATCCTGTACCAAGAGACACTGTTGTATCAATGAAAAAATTGTTGGAGAAAGAAAAACAAATTTTGGATGAGCCTGAATTGCTACATGGTCCAATATACTTGGATGCAATGTCCCTTGTGCAAAAACTCAAATTGGCTTCAATTGTACAGACAAGAGCAAGAGAGGAAATGTTGAAATCTCACATAGAGGACAGTGAGCTTATTGATGAAGCATCTGACATTTTGGAGAAGCTGATGCCAACTTACCAGAAGGACATATCCATGTCTCTATCAAACCAACTGAAGGGTCTCATAAATTTTGTAAGTAAACAGTTTGAATCTATTGAAAAATCTACATAAATAAAAGTAAGCAAGAATTTGATGAGAAAAGATTGGAAGAGTTGAAGAAAACGATAGCTAATGATAAAATTTAGTTAGATGATATAATAGAAATCATTCAAAATGTTGTGAAAGAAGATGGTAACTTGTACAAATTCTATTTATCCTAGCCAAAAGTTACATAGAAGATTGAATAAAAGATCAAAGATCTGGAACAAAAACTAATGGACATTTCTATAAAATTTGATCCGATAGTAGAGTTAGTAAGCAACAAAGAAACTGAAGTCAATAATATTCACAATGACAAATCAGAGGTATCAGATGAAAAGCAGAATGGGACAGCTAAGAAGGCTAATATGCCCTAAGATGGACTCAATGACAAATCTTATAGTAGAAGCAAAGAGAGCTGCACAAACAGATATACCTTATGATCTGAAAAAGGCAAAAACTTTAGTCTTTCTCTTCAGTGGACACATTTAGATTTTGGATAATGCCAAGAAAGGCTGGGATGGTGAGTTGGTGCAAATCAAGAACACATTCAATGACATTCTCCAACACATGTAATATAAAGATGAAGATTGTACTTGTAAATATGCGGTAGAGTACATAAGAATTTTGAGGACTTGACAAATTTTTGGTTCTAGAAC
The DNA here is from genome assembly GCA_027924645.1 of Cunninghamia lanceolata. Classification (NCBI taxonomy): domain Eukaryota; kingdom Viridiplantae; phylum Streptophyta; class Pinopsida; order Cupressales; family Cupressaceae; genus Cunninghamia; species Cunninghamia lanceolata. The sequence continues at coordinate 1,121,064 of BSBN01000909.1, read as the reverse complement.
ACATCCTTTGCCAATGATGACAAAGGGGGAGAAGAAGATCAGTGAAAAATGGATAAACATCTCAGGGGGAGTAGGAAAATGAAGTGTATATAGTAAGGAGGAGCAGTCAAGCATTTTTCACTAAGTGTTACCATCAATGCCAAAGGGGGAGATTGTTGGCAAGAGACACTACTCCAGTATAGACTTGTATGTTGTCTTTGATGGAAACAAGGTTTAGAGATCCCTCCAGCATGACAAGAAGACATAACTCTGGAAGGTCATATTGGAATTCAAGTCTAATTGACAGAAATGACTAAGTATGAGCAATATACAGAGTAAGGGATAGTAAGTGGATTAGTGTGCTTCCATAGATGTAGACCTGGAAATGTAGCTCAAGTATAACATTCATAGTTGTTTGGTGTTGTTATACTCTGATGATCAAGTTTTGACTTCCTCTGGAAGTCACTTGGAGAAAATGTCTAAGTTTGGAAGAACAAAGGTATGACAAGAACATTGAGCAGTGCAGAATGAAGTGGTCTGCATTCCTCCACATTAGCATGTTTTGTTCTATGATTCTAAAGTAAGAGATAGTTCATTCCTATCAAAATCCAATTTTGTAGCTCCAGAAGTGCTGCTGATCTTATTCTACAGGCTCTTCAATACTGGCATCTTGTACGACAGTATTATAGTGTGACAGGGCAACAATTATATGATCCACATTTTGGCATGCAGAAGTATTTCACTCTATGGTTCTAAAGGTATATCAAGTGGTTAGTAATGAATATTAGATATGAATTGTGAGGTCCCATTTCATCCGTAGTTTGAGTTGTGATGTGATAGATGAAATTGTCAAGTATGTTCTTAAAGAACAGGCCGACTGGTATGTTAGATCAGGTTATGCATAGAAGATATATCATCTGGATAATCAATCTAAGTGTTCATATGATTAAGGCTGACTTATGTGAATACTTGTACTCATTTGTCTGAGTCTATATTGTAGATTGTTCACAAGATCAAGTCGATAGAGTACAACTATTCGTTTACATGTTTCATATTTTGGATGCTGACCTGATTATGGATTAAATCATGTGTTGGCAAGAGACACGTTGTAGCTTCATGAATGTTGCCATTGATGGCAACAAAGTCCATCCCACACATCTGTAGGACATGGTGTGTCTCTACCGGAAGACAGATTGAAGAGTATTTTGGTTCGGTGACCAAGAACAGAGCATGTAGCAAGGTCTGACAATCAGGTCCGGATCTCTTAGAGGAATTATCTTTGTAAAATACAGACTTGGGGAAGTCAAGAGGAGTACCATGACTAATATATTCTAGAGTTTGAGCCTCTGGTGATGATAGAATGAAAAGATATAAGCATCTGAGTGTTGGGTTCTTGTTTGGCAGAGTGGACTGAGGAAGACCTAACCGGCAGAGCATCAGACCTTAATCCGAATGGGATATCGATGGTGATCAAGTTTCTTGAGGGATCATTCATAGTTGATCGACATGATTGATGACTTCTATAAGTATCTTTTTGATACACCACTTAATAAGCAAGGATTCAGCCGACAGACTAGAGTTTGGGAAAATGTTGAGTATTTCGAATGCCGACTAGAAAGATGATTGAAATCATCGATGTGGATATATATACCTGATTGATTTCAGTATGAAGGTGAGTGTGGTGTATTGTATTGTGTGAAGATAAGTAGAGACAAGTGTGGAAGCAGTAATACAGGTCTGGAATGTGACAGGACAGCAACACCAAAGAAGAGGAAGAATGAAGTGTAGTAGATCAGTGTATTGAGCCTAACCAGAACTAAACCTCAGCATATGTGGATGCTTCTCATTAGTTCAAGTATCTTTCATTGTAACTTGTAGACAGTGAGTCTCTTGTAGGTAGTGAGCCTCTTATGAGTAGTGTGCTTGGGCAGTGAGCCCTAATTGGCACATGCCATTTTTGTATTTTTATTCTTCTAACAGAGAATACATTCTTGGGTTAGTCACCCTGTGGTTTATCCCTTAACAGGGTTTTCCACGTCAAAATCTTTGTGTTATGTGTATTGATTTTGTTTCTACTTTCATGGTTATTGATGCTTATTTGTTTTGATGCTGCACTAGTTGTTAAAGAAGAATAGAAAGTTAAATTAACTTAGATAACTGATTCACCCCCCCTCTCATTTATCAACAATTGGTATCAGAGCTAAGTTCCTCCAAACAGAGCCTAACATCTTGAGGAAGATCTGGGAATCTTAATGGATATTTATGGTATGATGGAACAACTTCAGTTGGCTCTAGATGATCTTGAACAGTCTCACTCTGAAGAAAATAACTTAAGGGAAAGACTCAAACAAGCTGATGATTTCATAAATGAACTTAAGGAGAAACTAAGTATCTCTATGAAAAAGAGAAAGGAACTACTTCAACAATTAGCAAGTCAGAATGCAGCCAATGATGCAAATGAAGATTTTAATGAGAAGAACAAATTATGTGAGAATCTATCAAAAGAGGTCATTATGGTAAGACATGAAATGTAATCAGGGGTTATGAAATTCACCCAAGAAATTGAAGAGAAGAGAAAAACTGAAGATAATCTAAAACAATCTCTCAAAGAGAAATCAGAAGACTACCACAAAATGGATAGAATAATCAGGCATTTGGAATCTAATCTAGAAGAAGCTAGAGATAATGAAGAACAACTTGAAAATTAGATTGACACTTTAAAAGAGATCTTCAAACAACAAATGAATACAAAGAGAAATTCAAGATAAGCTTTGCTCAGCTTGAAGTTCTTCTTGAAAGCCAAAAGAGAGTAGATGACAAGCAAGGCTTGGGGTATGAGAAAGGTGAAAGCTTTGGATACGGTCAGAAGAACTCTAGATGAGGAAATCCAAGGAATAGGCCTAGAAAACCTCCGATAAGGCAACCTAATGCTCAAAGATATCCATCCTTCAATGGATACTACCACAATTGCAATAACTTTGGTCATAAAGCAAATTAATGTAGAAGAAGAATGAATTAGACTAATTCATCCTTCTTCAGAAAGTGTTTTAATTGCAAAAAGTTTGGTCACAAATCTCATGAGTGTAGGAATATGCAAATGAACAATTCATTCAATGGTAGATGCTTTGCATGCAATAGAATGGGACATATGGCTAATCAGTGTAGATCAAGAGGATCTTAGTCAAATATGCAAAGAAATGTTTGCTACAATTGCAATAGATCCGGTCATATTGCCAAACTCTGTAGAAGTAAGAATCAGGACAAAAAGGGTCTGGTGCATCATAATCAAAACCAAGACAAAGGAAAAGGAAAAGTAGATGCAGATGAAATTCAAAGGGAGATGAACAAGATTTAGGTAAAGAGGAGTATAGAAAATGTTGGGGATGGATCCAGACTAGAATCTGGTGCTGATATTCCTTCTGAAAACTAAACAAATGAGCTCTGGCTCAGGGGGAGTCTCAAAAGAAAACAAGTTCCCCCAGCCAGTCAATTGGTGCCTGAAATTGACACATGGAAAGTTGTGGATTTAAGGGTTCTCAAAGAAACATCTAAATGAGCCTTGGTAAAGATATGGAAGATCTGTAAGAAGTTTAGAAGAGGTTAATCTTCCTAGATTGATCTGGTTTAACAGTCATCTGGTAAGAATAGGATTCTCACAGTTAGATCCGGTATGACTCAAATTTGAGGTATCTTGATCAGTGGATAAGTGGAATGATTTGGGAAAGATAGATAGATAGCTAATAGTGCATACCAGTGATCTGGAAAGATCTCTCTCGGAACAAGGAAAACAAGGCAACCAGAATAACTTAGGTTGTGTATTTATTGCAAAATAGAATTATGGTTTGCACAAAAATAAAAGGGTTCTTTGGTTCATCATTTGTACATTTGCATTTGAGAAGAAAAGAGAAGGAACTCTGCAACAAGTTATCTTAATCCTCTCAAAGATCAAACCGCAGAAGTCGATTCATCCAAGCAACTTGATCCGGCTCATATCGTGAACCCTAGAAGCATAAGAGGTATTTTCTGCTCTTGAAATCTCTCTCTAAATCTTTGAAAGATGGCTACTCTAAATGTTGTGAATATTACTGATAGGCCACACCCTAAATTCAAGAAACATCCCTATAAATCCCTAGAAGTTGATCCCCTAGGTGCATTTTCAAGCATTCCACATGGGGTTTTGCATGTAGAAGATGTTAGGGCATATATTCATGCAAACATTGAGGAATTTGGAGAATCCAAGCTAATGGATATCTATCACAATTAGTTAATAGATGATGCTTTTGAACTCAAACCTCAGTACAAGGCTATCTGGGACAAACATTTTGGACATTGTATCCATTTCCCCTATTTTGTAGAAGATGAATGGTATGTTTTGAGTAGAGTGCATGACAACTTCATGTGGTTGAATAGGCCATTTACGATCACAAAAGATGCTATTAGGGCGGTAACCAGTTTACACTCATCTAGAGGGTTACCTGTTCTCAAATTGGTCAAAAACCAAATTATGAGTGAGGCTACCAGATCAAAATTTGACAAGAGAGCAATGACAATAGAAGATATCACTGATCCGGATATCAAGTTTGCCTCCATGATAATTGGTTACAAGATATATCACTCCAGTAGGGAAAATTTAGTACTCAAAACTATAATTTACACTACTTATCAAATGCTAAGAGATAATGCTGACTATGATCTTTGTGAGCTTCTCTTGAATCAACTGTTGGAGAACTTCCAGAAAATTAAGAAGGATAAAAAGAATTCATTCAAGTATGGTGGCTTGATACTTTGCCTATTCTTCTATTATATAAATGAGCTACTCGGAACTAGTGGTTGGATATGGCAAAATAACAGACTAGTAACCATACAAATCAGAGATTATTTGCATGGAATTGGTGATGCCAAGGCACAAAATACATCACTCTAGGGCTACTTCAAGAATTTTCAGAGTATGATGCAAGCTAGAGAAAGAATCGCTCAATCATTAGTTGAGAAGTACAAGGATACAATGTGCTTTATGGTGGACACTGATCAATGCCTGATGGAGGCAGTGGAACCTATAATAGTGTGGATCATGCTAATGGGGTATGAAGTTGATGAGAAAATCCTAGAGCTACACATCAAACACTTGCTGAGTCAACCCAAGGATCCTAAGGTAGAGAGGTTTGGAATCTACTAAGAGTTGAGTGTAAAAGTTCATGTTGAACTTAGATAGCCAGAGATCAAGAGAAAAGTAAGAAGGGAAGTAGAAGAATTTGCCAAGAGGCATGGAATATCAAAAGAGGCAATTGATGCCAACAGAGAGAAGATGGAAAGGGCAGAGAAAGAGAAATAAGATACAGAAAAGGAAAGTGATCTGGTGCAAGCCCCTTCCTGAACTAGATCCTCCAAGATCTCTGCACCTACCACCTCTAAGAGCCAAAAGGCATCAAAACTAGAAGCCTAGACATCTAAAAAGGGAGAAAAAAGAACAAAGAAAAAGGCAACAAGATCCTATACAAGTCGGAAGGATGATGAAGAAACTAAAACCGATGAGGAAGTCAAGAAAATGAAGAAGAAGAAGAAAACATTAGGTGAACCCTCTACTAGTCAAGACAAGGAAGAGAAGGCAGAAGAATTTGTTGAAAAGCCTACTCTCTGCATTGATGATATAATCAAATCAATCATTGTCGATGGGAACTTGAAACCAATGACTGAGTTCTATGATGATTATAGTGAAACTGATCAGAAGATCCTGTAAGAAGATACAATCAGGTATTTAAACATCTACAACAAAGCATTCATTGAAATTATATCCCTGATTCCCAAAAGTCTAGAAAAGGAACTTGAAATAAGAAAGAACAATGCCATGGCAAAAGACCTAGAAATCCAGGAGCAGATTGCAATCCAACTTTATCCCTCCATCACTCCAAAGAAAATAAACATGGTCTTCAAAGATTGCAAGGATGAGTTCCAGAGCAAAGCTAGAATGAATCAGTTTATGCTTGGAGAAACTGACAAAGTGGCAAAAGAAACAGAAGATATCCTTTGGAATGATTTTAAAAGATCCAATCTTCCTATTATAGAGGACTTAGGTGATGAACCCTCTACCATGGATGACATAGGAGAATCTACTAAGACGGTTGCAGAAGAGACAAAGGAAGGTGAGGAGAAAACTAAGAATCTAGATTCCTCTGTTCTGGAAGAGGAAGTCCTTAAAGAAGTAAATATCTCTCATTCAGTTTCCCCTGCAAACTCCAGATCTAAAGGAGAAGAAAGAATAGAGGAGCAAACTAGTTAAGAAAAAGAAGTAAAGGAAAGGGAAAAAGACCAAATAGAGAAGACCCCAAGAGATAGTTTTGAGACTACAGAAGGGAAGAAGAGTCTGTCTCTGGCAAGAGACACTACAAAAACTGTCAAAGATTTCTTGATCAAAGAGATGATGGAATTTGATGAACCAGAACTGCTTCAAGGACCATTCAACTTTGATTCCCTCTCCCCGGTTCAAACCATGAAGATAGCATCCTTTACTCAAGCAAAGGGAAAAGAAAAACTTCTGAAGTCTCACATGGAAGACTGTGAGCTCATAGAAAGTGCATCCAGTGTATTGGAAAAGATCATGCCATCCTTTCAGAAGGATCTCTCAGCCTCCTCATCTGGTAATCTAAAATCTCTTGTAAATTATGTTCATACACATTTTGATTCCTTAGAGAAGTCAGTAGAAGAAAAGGTCTGAAAGGAGTTTTTGGGAAAGAGATTCTCTGAAATACAAGGACTAATAACAAATGATAGAAGAAATTTGTATATTGGAATAAAGAGCCTAGAGAATGCTCTTAAAGATGGTGGTGATCTATACAAATTTTGTTTATCTTGGTCCATCGTAACAGCAGACATCACTAAGAAAGTGAAAGAACAAGAGAGCAAACTGTCAAGTTTATCTCAAGGTTTTGATCCTCTCACTTCTTCCATAATAAATCAAGAGTGTTAGACTATTGCAGTCATAAATGAAATAAAGAATCTTGAGAAGGAGAAGAAAAATAGAATAAGCAAGTTAAGTGAACTTAGAGGGATAATTATCCCTAAATTAGAGGCCATGCATGAGGCCCTATCTGATGCTCAGACCATAGCCCGGACTAGTGATCTGACATATCTAAAGAGGGTAGAAGCTTTTGCATTCCTATTGAGTGGTCACATCTCACTTTTGGACAAGATGAAGCAAAGTTGGGAAACATAATTTGTCCAGTTGAAGAAAACTTTTGTAGATATACTTCGGTATATGTAAGTATTTTATGTATATATATTTATGCGGTCAAGCATAGATTAATTTTGGAAATTTTGGTATGTGGATCCTACCCTTTGCCATTGATGTCAAAGGGGGAGTGTGGAGCAGTGAAAAATGTGGAGCCTAGCTAAGGGGGAGCTCTGGAAAAGTGTACATAAGAACATAGCATCAGCCAAGGGGGCGTATACTTTAACACTTAGTCATTTTTCACTAAGTGTTGCCATCAATGCCAAAGGGGGAGATTGTTGGAAAGAGACATGTTGTAGCTTCATGAATGTTTTAATTGATGGCAACAAAGTCCATCCCACACATCTGTAGGACATGGTGTGTCTCTACCAGAAGACAGATTAAAGAGTATTTTGGTCCAGTGACCAAGAACAGAGCATGCAGCAAGGTCTGACAATCAAGTCCGGATCTATCAGAGGAAGTATCTTTGTAAAATGTAGACTTGGGGAAGTCAAGAGGACTACCATGACTAATATATTCCAGAGTTTGAGCCTTCGGTGCTGATAGAATGAAAAGATATAAGCACCTGAGTGTTGGGTTCCTGTTTGGCAGAGTAGATTGAGGAAGACTTTACTGGTAGAGCATCAGACCTTAATTCGGATGGGATATCTATGGTGATCAAGTTTCTTGAGGGATCATTCATGGTTGGATGACATGATTGATGACTTCTCTAAGCATCTTTTTGATATGCATCACTTAATAAGCAAGGATTTAGCCGACAAACCAGAGTTTGGGAAAATGTTGAGTATTTTGGATGCCGACTAGAAAGATGATTGAAATCATTAATGTAGATATATATACCTAATTGATTTGGGTATGAAGGTGAGTGTGGTGTATTGTATTATGCGAAGATAAGAAGAGACAAGTGTGGAAGTAGTAATACAAGTCCGGTATGTGACAGGACAACAGCACCAAAGAAGAGGAAGAATGAAGTGCAGTAGATCAGTGTATTGAGCCTAACTAGAACTGAACCTCAGCATATGTGGATGCTTCTCATCAGTTCAAGTATCTTTCATTGTAACTTGTAGACAATGAGTCTCTTGTAGGCAGTGAGCCTCTTGTGAGCAGTGTGCTCAGGCAGTGAGCCCTAATTGGCAAGTGCCTTTTTTTTATTTTTATTCTTCTAACAGAGAATACATTCTTGGGTTAGTCACCCCATGGTTTTTCCCTTAACAGGGTTTTCCACATCAAAATCTTTGTATTATGTGTATTGATTTTTTTTCTTCTTTCATGGTTATGGATGCTTATTTGTTTTGATGCTACACTAGTTCTTAAAGAAGAACAGAAAGTTAAATTAACTTAGATAACTGATTCACCCCCCCTCTTAGTTATCAACATCATGATGTGGATATATAAGAGCGATGAATTTTGGTTGAGGCAATATAGTGTGGTTTGTGATCAATGCAAGCATAACAATAGTAGAGCAGAGATAGAAGATTAGTGATGATGAAGACTCAGGATTCAGTATTCAGTTGCTACACCCTAGCATACTGATAGATGCTTTTGTAGTGTTCATATTTCCTCTATAATTTCACTTGTACTTGGCAATGGGACAATTTATCAACGCAATGAGCCTAGGAGTAAGTAGTCATTAGGGTTTAACAATGTTCATTTTAATCTTTCTAGGTTTAGGGTTGAGTTAGTGAGCCTGCTAGACCTAGTTGTACTTCATGGCAGTGAGCTAGCATGTTCTAGGCTCGTGGAGTGACCAAGCTTACACATCACCATTTGTAAAAATTTGCAATACATATTGAGAGATAATCCTCTCCATGGATTTTCCCCACCTTGGGGTTTTCCACGTAAAAATCCTGGTGTCCATCTGTTATGTCTTTGTGGTTGCTATTCATTTGTATATTGTGCTTTTGTTTAATTAATTTTGGAAAATGGTTAAAAATGAAAGTGCATGAAAGGATTTATGGAACACTGATTCACCCCACCCCCTCTCAATATTCCTGATATTCAATAGGTTGTTGTGTCTATGCAGTGACATAATGATTAGTATCATGTAGTTCATGCATCCGACCAAAGGATCTAACTATACAATCTACATTAGAAATCTATGAGTGAGCTAAAGGTCTCTATAAATCTCCATGGATGTGACCCACATATGAACTAACATCTACCAAAGTGATCCCCAACTATGATGAAATCACTTAGTATACTCTTATCAGCTCCTCAGACAAAAAACTTACTACCCTCAAAATCTTTAGGCCATCACTTGTAATGTGGTCTATATCATTTGGAGATGGGATGCATGTAACATGATAGAGATATGACTAAATAGGTGACCTATGGGGATGCCTTATCAAGTATTTCCACATGTAATCTGTAGATATCCTCTGAGTTTACACAACAATCTCGACAATACTATCAATTTCTTCCCATTGCAAAGAAATGACAACCTAATCACCAATAGGGCTCAAGGATGGAGAGATAACAAGCATCCTCTCACCAACCAAGGTCCTATAAGAAGAAATCTCTTGATCTACATGACAATATGCATCCCTATCACATACCCTACCATACCCCTACCCCAAACAAGGAGGTGAATCCAAATAATTAACCTTGAGTCCTAAATGAACCTTACCGTATAACTATTGTGTAAAATATAATGGAATTTGGTCGGTATTTGGATAATGACCATGGGCTACAAGAAATAGAGTGTAAATCAATGGTGCCATCCTAGGGAATACACACCTAGTCACCTGATATACCCTCATAGTATTTTAGGGGGCATACTATGGAAACCATTCTCTTTTGATAGTTTCTTTTGACACTCGTAGCTGGACTATGCTCAAAGGAACATCACCAAAAACCTATTCTTGCATTTAGGCAAGAATTATGGCTAAAGTCTCACAAAAATATGCATGGACATCCCCTAATGAACATATAATCCAAACTAAACTCTCAATAATCATCTCACAATCGGTTCTATACACCCTTGTGGTTGAAGGGTCATCTAAAATCAATCTCAATCTAGCAGTCTCATTATCTCTCTATATGTATGTACCCAAAGCCCATCAATATCGGTGTTGCATTAAAATAAATTAAGTTCTAATTTAAATTTGCATAGGTCATGCACATAAATTCATGATGTTAGGGTAAGGCCAAACATGTACATGAGTATGAACCAGGTATAAGGTCTAGTAAGTTATGAAAGTACTCTTCAAAATACTTTATGGCTAAATGTAATTAATATTGACATGGGATGGAAATGTTTTTATAAAATTTAGTACTGGAAATAGTTTTTCTAACATCATTTTTCTCATCTATCATTTAGAATTCATAATGAACTTTTGGAAATTAGAAGTAAAGTCTAAAGTCATGAAAAAGACAAGAGATTCTAATTCTTAGAACAAGCTCTAATCTAAGCCCTATAGATAGAAATACAAACTATGAAATAACTCTCAATTCCATCCATAGAAGAAGTTGCAATCATAAATTGATGAAATTAAGTATTAAAAGATTCACATGTTTGCATGCAAAAGCATAAACAATTGAGTCCTTGTACATAGAACAAATTGTTCTTGTGTAGAATATTTAACTAGATTGTACTCTTTCTTAAATACAATTTACATAATTTTATTTACACTTCTAATGATTCTTTGAATTTCATATGCATCTCTTTAAATAATAGAATAATGGTGATCCACTGAGTCTTTTAATTGTTGGTATAGCTCTTGGGATTTCATGTGCATTTTATAAAATTCAACCTAAATATTATATGCTAATGGATTTAATGTTTCTTTGTACTCTACACTTTTAGCCTCAATACTTGGCTCTACAAGTCATCCATTTTGAGAAGTTATCCTACCTCTTTTAGACTCAAATTGAATCTTAGTTGAACTTCTAATCAAGAGTATAAAGGTTTTTTAGGGTTATATTGTACATGCCACATATTTATTTATCTAGAGACCAATTTATAGTTCACATAATCTCCCACTTTAAGATCTTAGATTTTAAGATTGAACTCTAATCTTGCCAACCATTTTTCCTAAAAATTTATCATGCCTTTTTTATATATGATAGATATGGAATTTCATTTTTCCATGTTAAGAAGTCTAAGGAGAGTTTACTAATCCATATAGATAAATGTTAATGGAATAAATCATGAATCTAGGGAATTAGCTTCCCATAATGTGGATTCGACCCTTTTCGTCTTGTTGTTCTCTAATACTAAGTTAAAGCCTCCTTGAATGATCCACCTAGATAATATCTCATAGCTTAAATGTGAATGGATGGTTGAACATTAAAAAGAGTTTCAATTGATCACATATTTCTACTACATCTCCTTTTGAGATGAAAAACATAGGCTTGTTTCCCTACTTCCTTGAAATGAGGGTTTCTATTATATTTGACTTACAATGGAAATGCCATGTTTCTACTATAGTTGGTACAATATAAAATAACTATCAACAACAAAATTCTTTCTAAAAATATGGATAAATAAATTTCTACTCTCAAACAACAAACACCACAAATAAGATTTCATATAAAAAATCAATAAGAGATAATTAGTCTCATAAAATTTGGTTCTATAAACAATTGTGGCACACCCTTTAGTCCTAATTTTAAATGTACTATGTATGACCCTATCATACTTGTGTGACATTTTTTCCTACCACTAATGGTTTGTGGGATCCTTCATGTGTTCCTAAACTTGTGATACTAAGACACATTATGGTGTTTACATGAAGGAAAATTTTTGATGACCTAATCTAGTATTGACAATAACTCAACCCCTTGGAAGAAGTACAAGTTTCATTACACAATATTCATGCAATGATAATACAATAATAATCAATATATTAACCTTATTTTTTACTTAATATCTACTATATTAAACTTACAATGGAAATGGTCACATGTTTCTACTATAGTTAGTGCGATAAAATAACTATTAACAACAAAATGCTAAAAATATGGATAAATAAATTGCAACTCTCAAACAACAAACATCACAAACAAGATTTCATATCAAAATTAAATAAGAGATTAGTCTCATAAAAATTTAAGATAAGATATGAGTGCCTATCTATTTCACATGTGAGGTTGATTTCCTCTTTGAAGTACTCGTGTATTGTGATAGATGAAACAAAATGGTTATTAAATGATGATGACATGCTAGTGAGACAAAATAAAAGAATTTTTACCAAATCTATAAACTATTGTGTCACACCCTCTAGTCCTAATTTTAAATGTTCTATAGGTGACCCTATCCTACTTGTGTGACCTTGTTTCCTACCATTAATGATTTGTGGGATCTTTCATGTGTTCCTAAACTTGTTTCTAAAAATGTTGTCATGATAAGAAGCATGATGGTGTTTACTTGAAGGAAAAATTTTGATAACCTAATCTAGTATTGACAATAACTCAACCCCTTGCAAGAAGTACAAGTTTCATTACACAATATGCATGCAATGATGATGCAATAATAAAACACTATGATGCACATTTTGTCCTTAGATGCACTTGGAATTGAATTATATTGCAATTTCGTGCTTATGTTGGATCTTCTTTTGTGTTGCTAATTATTAGGATAAGAGTATTAGTATAGGTTCTTCATTGTTCAACTCAAGGTATTTAGTGTATGGGCCGATAGGGTAATCCAAGTTTTTGGAAATGTTAGCTCACAAGTAGGAAATATCAAAGTTGAAATAGGTGGACTAGGTTATGCCATATAATCTAGTCTAAAGAATGTGGGCTATTTACCATGCATTAATCCTAAAACAAAATTTGGTAATCTTCTATAAATTTGTTCCTAATTTGTAGATCATCAACTACAATGTAGCATGTTTCTATTTTTAATTTTTTATTAATATTTGTCTATTTTCTCAAGGAAATAACATTTGATGAGCTTCTTTTGCTTGACAAATTTCTTTTTCTTTGCACTGTAACTAACCTAGTAGTGGTAATGGCCTAGCATATATAATTTCACAACCCTATTAAAATCCATATTCTCATCTACATCCATGCATTTAATTTTTGGTAAATTAGATCTCAATATTTGCTTCCTTGCATTCATTTAATCCACAACTTTAAGAAATTTGATTCAAATGAAATAGAGACTTCATATCTATCATAATTGTATCTTAAGAACAATCTAATTCACTATTATTATAAATGATATTTATTTTATATGACATAAAGCTATTCAAATCATTAAGGTTGCATATAAGTTAAGAATATGATGTTGTTCTAAGAACAAGTGATATTTTTTCAGTTCTACTATCATGGACTTCATAATAAAGTTTAAGTTGAAACTTTAAAAATTGATTTTAAAAGGACACTTCTCACTAGACATGCTGATGCAATGAGTTTCATGATGAGTCACACCTCCAAACCTTAGTTGTATATAGATAAGAGCCCATACTAGATTTCAAAAAAATGGAGACCTCATAGATGATATTCCATGTAAGTTAGACTTTTAAATTTTAGGGTTTTACATTTTAAAACATAGGGTTTCAAATTCTGGGGTCTCGTGTTTAAAAAATTAGGGATTCAAATCCATATTTTAGAGTTTTATATATAAGGGTTTAAAATTTATGTTCTAGGATTTCAAAATTATGTTTCATATTTTTGAGTTTCATAAATTAGGGTTTCAAATTTATGTTTTAGGGTTTTAGCTTTAAAATATAAAACCCTAAAATTTGAAATCCTAAAACAAATTTAAGTTTTATGGTTTCAAATTTTAGGGTTTTAAAAATAAAACCCTAAACTTTGAAACCATAAAACATAAATTTTAAACCCTAATTAAAGTTATGGTTTCAGATTTTAGGGTTTTATATTTTAAACCTAAGGGTTTCACAATGCAAAACGCTAAAATTTGAAACCCTAAAACCTAAATTTGAAACCCTAATTAAATCTTAAGGTTTCAAATTTTAGGGTTTTATATTTTAAAACTAACGATTTCATATCCATATTTTAGAGTTTCACATATTAGAGTTTCAAATTTATGTGTTAGGGTTTCAAAATACACGTATTAGGGTTTTAATTGCATATTTTAGGGTTTGAATTTGATGTTTTAGGGTTCCAATTTGACATTTTAGGGTTTCAATTAACATTTCACCCAGATTGAAAATGCAAATTGAAAATACATGTCCATATTTTAATGTTTCACTATTAACTTTGAACCAAATAATTGCCAATTGAATTGAAATTTTGAACTAAACGGAGAAGAGGAATACCTAGATAAAAGTGGCAACTTGTAGGTGGATGTTGGATGGCTGATGTGGACAAAACCATGGATGCCTTTGTTCAAAGACACATGCCAATTTTAGGTATTAATTTATTGTGTTTTGTCTATGGAAATTTTCCTTTTTGCATTGTACAGCTATCTAGTTCTGGCTTTGTGGTGGGACAAAAAGACAATGAAAATGATGTTTTTCACTTCATATACACTTAAAAAAAAATACCTTTGAGCAAAGGGTACCTTTTCTCAAAGGTTATCTCATTGAAATATTTGAGAAAAGGACCTTTGTTCAAAGATATTTCTTCGAACAAAGATATTTGGTAAAAAATTCCATCTGATTTCAAAAAATTGATGTTCTAAGTTTGGGACCCATTATTGTGCGATGACCTTATAACCAAACTACCTCCTTAGAGACATGGGTAGTAGGTATATACTCTACTTCAGTGGTGGATAAGGCAACTATGGCCTACCTCTTACTCATCCAACTCACTCCTTCAAATAGTGTAAATACATACCACTAGTGGATATTTGACTATCCATGTCACCTACTCAATCTTCATAAAAAATCCTGTATGTATTGCCTTATCCTCACTATTAATACTAGAATAAAGAAAACAATAATTAGAATTACCATGCAAATATATTAATTTCCACCCACTTCACATAATTCTAATTTTCTCTACTAGGGTTAGATATAAACTTGCTTAATACTCCCATTGCTTAGGCAATATTTGGCTTAGCGCAAACCATTTCATACATTAAACTTCCTATTGCACTAGCATATGGAACATTAGACATGTCCTCAGAATCATATTCACACTTGGGACACATATCTAAAGTAAGCTTAGTACTAACTAGTAAAGGAATTATAACTAGCTTATAACCCTGCATATTAAATCTTTGTAAAATAGTATTCACATACTTACCTTGTGACAACCAAAGCTTTCTGTTACCTTGATCTCTCTTGATTTCCATTCCCAATATGTAACTTTATACCCCCAAATCCTTGATCTCAAATACACTTGAAAGTTGATATTTCAACTTACTAATCATACCCTTGGTGTTACTGAAAATAACATGTCATCCACATATAAGGCAACAATTAGTATATGATCATCCATACATCTATTGTAAACATAGTGATCCTCTTCACTTCTTATAAAAATAAATTTCATCATAAAAGAATCAAATGTTGGATACTACATCCAAGATGATTGTTCCAAACCATAAAGAGACCATTTTAATTTGCAAACCAATTGTTCTTTCCCTTTTACCTCAAAACCTTTACACTATTGCATAGAAGTTTCCTCTTCTATATCTCCATGCAAAAATATAGTCTTAACATCTATTTTCTCAAATTCAAAATCATAAGAAATAGCTATGGATAAAATAAATCTAATAGAATTTAATTTAGCAACAAGAGATACGATTTCTCCAAAATCAACTCCCTCTCTCTAGGAGTAGCCCTTGCGACCAACCTAGCTTTCTACTTTTCCAATTAATCATCTACTCCAAATTTCATTTTGTAGACCCATTTACATTCAATGGCCGTCCTTCCTTTAAGAAAATGAACAAGATCCTAGGTATCACATGAGTCTAAATCCATCATCTCCTCTTGCATGGCTTGCTTCCAATACTTACTATCATCTACAAGAATAGTTTTTGTAGAGGATCTAGGTTCATCATCAGTACTTAAAAAATAAAATATACAATGAAAATCTAGTGGGATATACCTATCAATAGGCTTCCATTATCTTATGTATCTTCTCAAGTGTGGAGTAAGAGATTCTTCCTCTTGTTCTTCTACATGCTCAACCTCTTTAGTAATCTCATAATCATCCTACTCAAAAATCTCACTTGAAACCTCTTCTTCTTCTCAATCCTCAAATCCATAAATTTATTTTTCCTTGTGTTTATCTTCTTGTTTCAATTCAAAATGCACTATCATTTTGCCTTCTTTATATTTTGGTTGTTTAGGATCAAAAATAACTCTAAGATCCTTGAAAATCACATCTATAAAATAGAAAACTTTCTTGGTTAGAGGATTCCAAATCTTATAAACTTTAACATTCACACCATATCTAATGAAGATGCATTTTTGTGCTTTTGGATCCAACTTAGAGCACTTTTATTCAAGCACATGAACAAAAGCCTTATAGCTAAAAACCCTTAAATGGAAAACAAAATTTTTCTTACCTATCCATATTTTATAAGGTGTTCGGAATCAAGAGCCTTGCAAGGAGATCTATTAATCAAGTAACAAGAAATACTCATAGCTTCTTCCCAAAATCATCTATCCAACTATGCATCACATTTGTCTCTTACTATTAAAGTTCAGTTCATCCTTTTTGTAACCCCATTCTACTGAGGTATGTAAGAAGTAGTATTTTTCCTTATGATATCTCTATGCTTTCAAAACTTATCAAATTCCTTAGTACAATATTACTCTCCATTATCAAATCTCAATACCTTTAACTTATGTTCTTATTGATTCTCTACTAAGACTTTAAATTCTTTAAACTTAGAGAAAACTTTAGATTTATGTCTCATTAAATAAATCTAGATAAACATTGAAACACCATCAATGAAGGTCCTAAAATACTAACATTTTCCACTAGAATCGATATCCATAGGACCAAACAATTCCATATGAATTTTCTAATTTACTCTTTTCTCTATTAATTCCCAAATGAAATGATGATTTGTTTTGTTTTCCAAACACACAACACTCACAAAAATCAAAATACTCATCAAAATAGCAAAATTTGTCAAGAAACTTTTTATTCATAATAGTTTTTAAACCTTTTTCACTTATGTGGCCCAATCTATGGTGCCACAACATACATATACTTTTAAAATTTTAGTCACATTATTAGATTTACATAAAGTAGTGGCATTCAGCCTAAACAAAGTACCCAATCTTTTCCTCTTACTACCATCGAGCTCCCTCTCACCAATATACAACCATGCTTATCAAACATTAGATTTATTCTTGAATCATTTAACATAGATACATAAATTAAACTTCTATCCAATCCGAGAATATGTAAGACACCAAGTTGGGTTTTTATCCTCCCATCACTAAAACATAACTATACCTTGCCTCATCTAATTGTTAGATATGAAATATTATCCCCAAGGTAGACTTTGCTTCCATCATATTATTTATATCTAGAAAACCACTCCTTATGCGGAGTCATATGATATGAACATCCTAAGTCAACCAACTAGTGTTTGTCAAAAACAATATTACATGAAGAAAGAAATACTTCATCACCTAATTCTAAGGACTTTTCCTATAGAGGAATCCCACTATTTCTTATTTCTTTTACATTTCTTCTTAACATGTACCCTTCTTTCAAAATTCCAACACTTTATTCCTTTTATTAGGAGTTTTAGATCTACCCTTACACTTGTCTTTAGGCCCCTTCTATTCTTCTTTAGATCCATCTCTTTCCTTGTACCTTCCCCCAACTAAGAGAATTTTGTTAGGATTAAGGTTCCATCAACCTTGTAAATCCTATCTATTTAATTACTCCTATATTGTTTGTAAATCATTCATAAGGGATGAAGTATTCACCAAGTAGTGATCTTATTTTAGCTGCACTTTGGATCCTTGTACCTGATGAGGGGGTGTGGGGGTTTTCCCCCCACTACTATCACTAGGGGGTCCAGCAGGTGCCAACAACATTCTATCCCCTTGGTGGGGGTTCAGGGGCAATGCCCCTGAAGAGATTTTTTTTAGAAAATTGCCTTGGAAAATATTATAATTTCATAGTCAATCTGGGCCATTGATCATTAGGTTGCAGATCTAATGGTAGAGGTTATGTTAGGGTTTTTTTCTTTAGAATCCAACACTCTTTTAAAGAGGGCATTGTATTATGGTTGTGAATGAGTATTATAGGCACTGCTGGGTTGAAGACCTAAGAGGAGATTGATAGTGTTGTATTGTAAACTCTACTAAAGTTAATATAGGTCCTAGTGCATCTCTTCTTATGTGGAGATTTTTCCCAAAAGGGTTTCTCCACATAAACACTGTGTTATGTGTTTGATCTTCTATTTTGTTATTTCTTTGTGTTGATTTCATAATATCTCCATTTGGTTCTGCATAGTTATAATTGTAATTAGTTTTCATTGATAGTTGTTTACCTTCATTTCTAACATTTGGTATCAAGGCCTAGCCAATTCTATGTCTTGGGTCAAAGTGTGAGGGTTTTTTGAGTTCTAGTGGGAGTTCTGGTTGTGCTTATTTTGTAGATTTGTGTAGAAGCCATGGTTGCATGCTCAACATGATTAGACATCAAAAAATTCAAAGGAATGGATTATGAGTTGTGGAAGCTGAAAATGGAGGATCTTGGGTGTGACAAAAGAAAAGAAACTCAAAACCATAAATCAAGTTGAGTGGGAAAAGATGGCCAAAAAGGCATGAGGCACAATCCAGTTATGCCTTGCAGACTCTATCCTATTGAATGCCTCTACTGAGAAGACTGTATATGCTTTATGGAAGCGGTTCGGTGAAATCTATCAAGCCAAGAGCTTGGTAAATAAATTGTATCTCAAAAGAAAGTTATTTTCCCTTAAAATAAAGGAGGGTGATTTGATAGATAAGGACTTGAATACATTTAATTTGATTTTGAGTTAAATTAGCTTCTATGGATGTTAAGATAGATGAGGAAGATAAGTGTATTATGCTTCTTTGTTGTTTGCCCGAGTCTTGGGAGAATTTTATTCTTTCTATCACTGTTAACATCAAAGATGCAATGATGGATGCCCTTGTTGAAACTTTTCTATCACAAGAAATGAGGAAGAAGGCTATGGATAGCTTGGTGGATTCTCTTAATGTCAGGGGGAGGTCTAAGGAAAAAGGACCAAAATGAGATCATAAGGGGATTAAGGAATCAAAAGTTTGTTCTAAAACTTCTAGGAAGAAGAACAAAGTTAAGTGTTGGGACTACGGTAAGAGGTGGAATGTGAAGAAAGAATGCAAAAACCCTGATAAACAGTGGGATTCCTCTACAAAAAATTCCTCAAATATAGGTGATGAAGTTTTACTTTCTACATGTAATGTTATGTCTAATGAACAATGGTTGATTGAATCAGGTTGCTTGTATCATATGACTCTTCATGAGGAATGGTTCTCCACATATGAAAATAATGATGGAGGTAATGTTTACCTTGGGGAAAAATATACATCTCTGATTGTTGGCTGGGGAAAGGTAGTGTTGTGTTTTAGTAATGAGATGTCTAAAACCCTCCTTAGAGTTTTACATATTATTGGATTGGATAGAAATCTTATCTCTGTTTCAAATTTGAATGATTCAGGAATGCATATAACATTTAATAGGCATTGTTACAGATTGGTGAGAGGAAACTTGGTGAGAGGAAGCTTGGTGGTAGCTAGGGGAACAAGTGAAAATACATGTATGTTGTGGCACCATAGATTGGGTAACACAAGTGAAAATGTTTTAAAAACAATTATGAATAAAAATTTCTTGGATGGTTTCTCCTATTCTGATGAGCATTTTGATTTCTGTGAGCACTGTGTGTTTGGTAAACAAAACAAAAATTATTTTTGTTTAGGAAGAAATAGAGCTAAAGAGAAATTAAAAATTATTCATTTAGATGTGTTTAGACTTGTGGATAATGATTCTATTGGAAAATCTCATTATTTTGTTACCTTCATTGATGATGTATCCAGATTCACACGGATTTATTTTATGAAGCATAAATCTAAAGTTCTCACTAAGTTCAAGGAGTTTAAAGTCTTAGTAGAGAACCAATCAAGACTTAAGATAAAAATATTAAGATCTAATAATGGAGGTGATGTAGAGTCACTTTGATAGGAGGAGGATAGAACAAGTTGACAAGGTTTACACTACACCAAAAAGCTCAAATTTGAGGTTCTTCATACAAAAGTGGGAATAGAAGTTAGGGGCTCAGAATTATTCATGGAAAAGGTGATTTCAGATGTTGTGGGACCCATTCCAATCATTGGCAAAGGCAAATGAAACTCAGGATTAGTACTTCCTTCACAAACCCAAGAAAAGGCTTATAGCCCTAAAAAAGGAGAACAATCCTAATAACTTTTGATATAGATCTTCAAATGCAAAACTTGGACAATCAGGAGATACCCATTTAGACTCCCTATCACATATCTAGAACTAGGCATAGGTTGTTTTGGACGGAATACCCCAACCTATAACTGCTCTCAATGACGTAGAGCCCCAATTAGGCCTAAAATACAAAGAGACCCCCTTTAAATTCACACACAGAACTCAACCAATGGTTTGAACATTTAGAACACATGCCAAAACTATGGATTTTGTGGGTTTTTCCCTCCTACATTCTTCTGTTCCCAAAAATACCTCTATGATTCCTCCAATGGGCTTAATACATGGTCATATTGAGCCTCTTTGAACAAATATGGAAAACACCAACTCCCCCTCTCCTACAATGATTAAAAAAACTTGAAATACAAATGAGTACATCCATCCCACTAGTCTTATGGCCTTTAAAGATAGTGGGATGGTTATTCCTCCATTGTTTGGAACAAACCCTTGTTTAGGTTTTAGTAAGACTGTTTTGAATCTTTACCTTATATCTCCCTGCAATGCAACTTTCAAGACACTAAAACCACCTCAAATGATAAGAAACTCAATATACTAACTAATCAAAACATGGAGAAATTAAGAGAACTCAGTACCTTCATATAGTACGACCTATAGCAGTGTTTTCTTCAAGGAAATAGAGATTTCAATAAAACAGTCCAATATCAAATGCTTATAACTTGCCTCATGTTCAATGTCATAGCCTCAAACCATATTTGAATGAAATTTATTTAATCACACTTCACTTCCCAACAAACTATGATTCATGACAGTTCTGTATAGTAGAATGGTACGGACTGTTTCTTCAGTAAATACAAAAAAACACAACAAAACAATAGAGAATTGATGTTTTTATTGCTTAGAACTCCTTCTCCTTCATACATTGCACTTTCTCAAGGGTATATAGACTTGTATACATCTTGACAACTTCATTGAGGATAGTTTTGGTTGATCATGGAAGCCATAACTACTCCAAACTTCCTTGAACTGTCTTGTGCAGTTTGAAACTTCAACTAATTACTAGTTTGTTTGTATAGGCATTGGTGTTTATGAATCTTCAAACACCTCTACAATGTAATTAGGCCTTGAATTAGGCACTGGACTCTTTGACTATGTCCTAGATGCCTGAACAAGGCTTACAACATGAGATTTTACATGACTGTCCCTTAAGACTTTATGACTGCCTCCTATAGAATGTATGATTGTATGATTGCTTCTTACAAACATGGCATCATAGCCCTTATTACAACATGAGAAAATGGTCTTCAAGACCTTATTGGAGCAAGACAATGTGAATCACAAACATGAAGAAAACAAACATAGATGATCTCCTTGGTGCTCCTACACCATACTCCCTGGGTGGAAAGAGAACTCAAGTCTTTTGAGGAAGTAGACCAGCAACTATGACACCATGCTTCAAGATGTCTTCTTCACTCATCCAAGTGGCATCTTCAATGGGTAAGCCACTCCATTTGACAAGGAATTGTTTGTATGTCTTTTTTCTAGTCTTCTTCAAGACCTTGGTGTCAAGAATGCATTCTAACTTCAATGGTTGATTGGGTGGAAGACCCTTAACCCATTATTCATCTCCTGTTGCTGTCATATTTGCCTCTGAATCTACATTAGGATCACCTTTAAAAGGGAACAAGTTTGAAACATTAAAGATAGGAGATATGGCCAAGCCCTGAGGAAGTTCAATCTCATAGGCATTGGGCCCAAACTTGTGCACAATCTGGCATGGTCCTATCTTTTTCATGAGGAGTTTGGTTGGCTGCCCCTTTCAAAGTATTTCCTTCTTCTAATGTGCCATGACCAAATCCCCAACCTTGTATTGTACATCTCTCCTTCTCTCATTGGCTTTCTCCTTGTACTTGTCATTATTCCTTTGAAGTGTTTCTTTGACATTATCATGGATGTCCTTCATGGCCAATGCAAAGTCTTCACCTTGAGCACTTTTCCTCTCCACTCCATGGAGTTCTCTCAATTCAAGAATACCTCTTGGATGAACACCATAAACAATCTCAAATGGACTCCTTCCTATGCTTCTATTGGTGGAATCATTGTAAGCAAACTTAGCTTGAGGAATGATCATATCCCATGCCTCTCTGTGTTGTTTGGTAAGACACTTGAGAAGATTTCCCAAGGAACTATTCACCACCTCAGTTTGGCCATTAGTCTTAGGGTGATAGGCTGAAGTAAATGACAATTGAGTGCCCAACTTCTTCCACAAAGTGTGCCAAAAGTGGCCTACAAACTTTGGATCCCTGTCAGTCACAATGTTAAGAGGCAAACCATGGATTCTAACAAATTTTTTGAAGACCAAACCATTAATGTGTGAAGCATCATTAGTGCATTTACATGGCAAGAAATGAGCCATCTTACTGAATCTATCCACCACAACAAATATGCTATCAAAGCCTCTTTGAGTCCTAGGAAGACCCAAGGCAAAATCCATGCTAATACTTTCCCATGGCCTATTAGGAATAGGAAGTGGCTGATATAGACTAGCATTAGATGAAGTACCCTTTGCCCTTTGACAAATACTACAACATTCAATAAATTTTCTGATATCTGATTGCATTTTAGACCAAAAATAAAACCTCTTCACCTGATCCAATGTTTTATCCAACCCAAAGTGACCTCCTAGTCCACCACAATGTTTTTCCTTTATAATGTTCTCCCTCATGGAACACCTAGGAACACATAGTTGGTTGCCTTTGAATAACAACCCCTGCTGCAACAAAAACTCAAAAAAATTAGAATGACAAGAGTCTAAAAATTGTGAACAAACTTCATATACCTCCTTGAAATCTTCATCATCCTGATACATATGTTTGAGAGCATCAACCCCTACACTTTACAACTGAATTTCCTGAATCATACACACCCTTCTACTCAATGCATCTGCCACTTTGTTGGCCTACCCCTTCTTGTGTTTGATTGAAAAAGTATAGGTTTGGAGTTGTTCAACCCATTTCATATGCCTATGATTGAGTTTCTCCTATGAATTTAGAAAACTAAGTGCATGGTTTTCAGTATAAACAATAAATTCTTTAGGCAAAAGATAGTGCCTCCATTTTTTCAAAGCTTGTAACATTGCATACAATTCCAAGTCATAAGTAGAGTACTTTCTCTTAGCATCATTCAATTTTTCACTAAAGAAAGTAACATTCCTACCTTCTTGACTTAGGACAGCCCCTATAGCAAGGTTACTAGCATCACATTCCACCACAAACAACTTGTTAAAGTTGGGCAAAACAAGAATGGGTTGTTGTGCTACCTTTTGTTTTAGAATTTCAAAGGAATCATTAGCTGCCTTTGTCCAAAAAAACTTACATTTCTGCCCCCCTTTGATGGTATCCAAAATTGGTGCACAAATATGGCTAAAATCCCTTATGAATTTCCTATAAAATGTTGCCAAACCATGAAAACTTTTCACATCACCTACTGTTTTTGGAGTTGGCCATGACAAAATGGCCTCTACCTTTGTTGGATCCATCTTCAAACTACCTTGTAAAATCACAAAACCAAGATAGGTGAGTTCTTCCTTCATGAATACACTATTTTCCATGTTGATCATCAATTGTTCATCATGCAAATTCTTCAAAACCTGATCCAAATGTTGCAAATGCTCTACCTTGGTCCTCCTGAAAATAAGAATGTCATCCAAATATACAACAAATTTGCCAATGAAATGCTTCAACACTTCATTCATGAGACGCATAAATGTACTTGGGGCATTAGATAGACCAAATGGCATCACCAACCACTCATAAAGACCCTCATTTGTTTTGAATGCTGTCTTCCATTCATCCCCTTGCTTTATCCTAATTTGATGATACCCACTCTTAAGATCAATCTTAGAAAAGTATCTAACCCCTCCCAAATAGTCCATTAGGTCCTCAATTCTTGGCATAGGGAACCTATATCTTATGGTAATCTTGTTAATGGCTCTAGAATCCGTACACAACCTCTATTTACCATCCTTTTTAGGGCCTAGGACTATTGGGACAGCACATGGGCTAAGGCTCTTTCTTACCAATCACTTATCCAATAATTCTTACACTTGCTTGGCAATCTCTTCATTTTGTGAAAGTGTCATCTTGTAGGCTGGTTTGTTTGGCAAAGTAGATCCCGGTATGAAGTCAATTTGATGGATTATGTCCCTAATAGGTGGCAACTCATTAGGCATTTCTTCTACCATAATCCCCTTATACTTCTCTAGCAATTGCTGCACCTCCTTAGGGACTTCTTCCTTATTAGGATCATGCAAACTAGGACTGTTTTTAGGCTTCAAAATCAGAGCATACTGTTGGGTTCCTTCCTCCTTAAGGGTGTAAAAAAACTCTTCACCACTCACAATCATGACACTTGACCCAACATTCTTCTCTACATTCTCATCAGGCAATGGATCCATTCTATATTTTCTACCATTCTTGGTTATGATGAAAGAATTTGTTTTACTATCATGTTGTGATTGAACATCATATTGCCATGGGCATCCTAATAGCAAATGATGTGCATCCATGGGAATTATATCACACAAAATATTGTCCTTATATTCTCCTATCTCAAATTCTACCCATGATTGTTCATCTACCAAAACTTGTTGCCCCTTATTCAACCATGACACTTTATAAGGACTAACATGAGGAAGCCTTTTCAATTTTAATTTGTCCACCATTTCAATGGAAACCAAATTTTCAATTGATCCTAAATCAACATTTACCTTGGAAATCTTACCATAGGCCTTGCATGTTGTCCTAAACAATGTCTTCCTTTGAGGGGGTTCTTGTGTTTGAGGCACCTTCAACATGGTTCTTCTCATCATCAAACTTTCTCCTTCATGGACTGGGGCTGCACTTCCAATTGGAGAGTTGACACTTTGGCAATCTTCCTCTTAGATCAATTGGTTCCTTCTCTCTCCTCCATGAGAGCTTGAGGCTTTCTTTTTAGGACATTTGAAGGCTATATGTCCCACTTGGTTGCAATTGTAGCACCTTCCTGTGAAGACATTAGGACCTCTCCTTGGTCCACCAAATCTACCTCTTCCATTAGGCCTTCTTCCTCTAAAGCCTCCTCTAGAACCTGATTCTCCATTTTTCTCTTGGAAACAAGATTCCCCTTGACTTCTTTGGGACTGATTTCTGCCTCCAAAACTATCCCTACCTCTAAAATTTCTGCCACCTCTTCCTCTATTTTGCTGCTCACCTTTCCTCTTCAATTTCTCTTCAGCCCTTCATGCCACTTGAAATCATTTTGCCACAGTTTCGGGGGTTAATAAACTAATTTCTTCTTGGATATTAAACCTCAAATCATTTAGATACCTTGCCACTTTACCTTTTTCATCCTCCATGTACCCACAATGAAGAGAGAACTTGTGAAACTCCTCGGTGTAGGTGGCCACATCCAAATCTCTTTGCTTGAGATTTTGTGTCTTCTTGTAGATCTGCACCTCATAGTCTAATGGAAGGAATTGGGACTTGATCCTCTCCAACATTCTACTCCATGAAGAGATCATACTCTTCCCATTCTTTACCCTCTCACCTTGGGTGTAATTCCACCATGTAAGGGCAGCACCTTTGAGTTTAGTTTTTGCAAACTTCACCCTCTTATTTTCAAGAACTTCTTTGTATTCAAAGTAGTTGTTTAGAGCCTCAATCCACTCCATGAATTCATCAGCATTCATCTTCCCATTGAACATGGGAATCTCCATCCGAGCCTCTGAAGAATCCTTGTCAATTTCCTTGATGGCTTCAAGGAAATGCTTTTGATCTGCCGGTACCTCTACCTCTTCTTGCTCTTCTTCTTCCTCCTCTTTTTCTTCTTCTTCATCAGAACCTTCATCTATCCTCTTCCCTATCCTCAATTCCTTAAATTCTGCTTGGAGTGCTTCCTTGACTCCACTTTTGATCTTCTCTTCCATCTCCTTGAACTTCTTGACCACTTTAGTGGTCATCTCCTTTGGAGGCATATTGCTAGCCTCTCCTTCACTCTCTTCTACTAACATATACCAAGCCTTATACAACCAAAAATGTAACCTTTTATGGCTTTGATACCACTATGATATAGAGTCACTTTGATAGGAGGATAGAACAAATTGACAAGGTTTACAGTACACCAAAAAGCCCAAATTTGAGGTTCTTCATACAAAAGTGGGAACATTAGTTGGGGAATTAGAATTCTTCATGGAAAAGGTGATTTTAGATGTTGTGGGACCCATTCCAATCATTGGTAAAGGCAGACCAAACTCAGGATTAGTACTTCCTTCACAAACCCAAGAAAAGGCTTGTAGCCCTAAAAAACAAGAACAATCCTAATAACTTTTGATACAGATCTTCAAATGCAGAACTTGGACAATCAGGAGATTTTCATTTGGACTCCCTATCACATATCCAGAACTGGGCATAGGTATTTTTGGACTGAATACCCCAACCTATAACTCCTCTCAATGACCTAGAGCCCCAATTAGGCCTAAAATACAAAGAGACCCCCTTTAAATTCACACACAAAACTCAAACAATGGTTTGAAAATTTAGAACACATGCCAAAACTATGGATTTTGTGTGTTTTTCCCTCCTACAATATGTTGTTTCCAAAAATATCTTTATGGTTCCTCCAATGGGCTTAATACATCATCATATTAAGTGTCTTTGAACAAATTTGGCAAACACCAACTCTCCCTCTCCTACAATAATTCAAAACACTTGAAATACAAATGAGTACATCCATCCCACTAGTCTTATGGCCTTGAAAGATAGTGGGATGGTTATTCCTCCACTATTTGGAACAAACCCTTGTTTAGGTTTTAGTAAGACTGTTTTGAATCTTTACCTTATATATCCCTATAATACAACTTTCAAAACACTAAAACCACTTCAAATGATAAGTAACTCAATATACTAACTAATCAAAACATGGAGAAATGAAGACAACTTAGTACCTTCACATAGTACGGCCTATAGCAGCATTTTCTTCAAGGAAAACAGAGATCTCAATAAAACAGTCCAATATCAAATGCTTATAACTTGCCTCCTATTCAATGTCATAGCCTCAAACCATATTTGAATGAAATTTATTTGACCACACTTCACTTCCCAACAAACTATGATTCATGACAGTTCCGTACAACAGAATGGTACGGATTGTTTCTTCAACAAATACAGAAAAACACAACAGAACATCAGAGAATTGATGTTTTTATTTCTTAGAACTCCTTCTCCTTCATACATTGCACTTGATCAAGGGTATATAGACTTCTATATATCTTTACACCTTCATTGAGGATAGTTTTGGTTGATCATGGAAGCCATAACTACTTCAAACTTCCATGAACTATCTTGTGCAGTTTGAAACTTCAACTAATTACTAGTTTGTTTGCATAGGCATCAGTGTTTATGAATCTTCAAACACCTCTACAATGTAATTAGGCCTTGAATTAGGCACTAGACTCTTTGACTCTATCCTAGATGCCTGAACAAGGCTTACAACATGAGATTTTACATGACCGCCCCTTAAGACTTTATGATTGCATCCTATACAATGTATGATTATATGATTGCTTATTACAAACATGGCATCATAGCCCTTATTACAACATGAGAAAATGGTCTTCAAGGCCTTATTGGAGCAAGACAATGTGAATCACAAACATGAAGAAAACAAAACATAGATGATCTCCTTGGTGCTCCTACACTAGGAGGGGAATATTTCTCTAAGGAATTTGACGAGTTTTGTAAGAATGTAGGTATCATAAGACAAATGACAACTCCATAAACAACACAATAAAATGGTGTTACAGAAAGGATGAATAGAACAATAATGGAAAGAGATAGAAGTATGTTAAGTGATGCACAATTGGATAAGTACTTTTGGGTAGAAGTTGTGAGTACTGCTTATTACTTGTTAAATAGATCTCCTTGTAATGCTCTTGATTTGAAACCTTATGAAGTGTGGATAGGTAAGAAACCTCCTGTTTCACATTTAATGGTTTTTGGTTGTGATACTTTTATTCATGTGCCTAAGGAAAAGTGATCTAAGTTTGATCCAAAAGCACAGAAATGCATCTTCATTCGATATAGTGAGAATGTAAAAGGTTGTAATCTTTGGGATCCTCTAACCATAAAAGATATTTTTTTTCTAAAGATGTGATTTTTAGGGAAATTAGAGCTATTTCTGATCTTGTACAACCATAAGAAAATGAAAGGAAGAGGATAGTACATTTTGATTTACAACAAGATAATGCACATCAAGAAGACCAAAATGATGGATTAGGGGATGGAGAAGAAGAAAAAGATTCAATTGAAAGTTTATATTAGGAAGACTTTGTTGTTACAGAAGAAGTTGAGCATATAGAAGAACATGAGGAAGAATTTCTTACTCCACCCTTGAGAAGATCCACAAGACAATGGAACCTAGTTTATAGGTATAGCCCACCAAATTTCCATTGTGTATTTGCTTTATTAAGTACTGATGATGAACCTAGATCCTACAGGGAAGCTATTCATGCAGATGATAGTGAGTCTTGGTATCTAGCCATGCAGGAGGAGATGATGACTTTAGACTCATGTGACACCTGGGATCTTATATGTTTGCCCAAAGTAAGAAAGGCCATAGGATGTAAGTGGGTGTTCGAGAAGAATTTTGGAGCCGATGGTTTATTGCAAAAGTATAAGACTAGATTGTTAGCCAAGGACTACTCCCAGAGAGAGGGAGTCAATTTCGGTGAAATTTTCTCTCCTATTGCTAAATTATCTTCTATTAGATTTCTTTTGTCCATTGCTATAGGCTATGATCTTTAAATTGAGAAAATGGATGTTAAGGCTACATTTTTGCATGGAGATCAGGAAGAAGAAATTTATATGCAACAACCTATAGGTTTTGAGGTAAAAGGGAAATAACACTGGGTATGAAAGTTATAAATGTCTCTTTATGGTTTAAAACAATCCCCCAGAATGTGGTAGTAGAAGTTTGATTCATTTGTTTTGAAATTGGGCTTTGTTAGAAGTGAAGAAGATCACTATGTATATATTAGATGTATTGATGATCATATTCTGATTATTGCCTTGTATGTGGATGATATGTTATTTTTAGTAACACTAAGGGTATGATCAGTGAGTTGAAATCTCAACTTTCAGGTGCTTTTGACATGAAGGACCTAGGGGCAGCTAGGTATATTCAAGGAATGGAGATCAAAAGGGATCAAGTAAATAGAAAGCTTTGGTTATCGCAGAGTAAGTATGTTGATACTATTTTGCATAGATTTAGCATGTAGGATTGTAATCTAGATAGAACTCCCTTATCAGTTAGTACTAAGCTTTCATTAGATACGTGTCTTAAGAATGAAGATGACTTAGGGGATATGTCTGATGTGCCATATGCTAGTGTTGTAGGAAGTTTAATATATGCAATGGTTTGCACTAGACTAGATATTGCCTAAGCAATAGGAGTTTTGAGAAAGTTTATGTCTAACCTTAGTAGACAACATTGAAATTATGCAAAAAGGGTGTTAAGATATTTGTGTAGTACTTCTAATTACTATTTGGCTTACTCTAGTACTAACAGTGTGGATAAGACATTGGGCATACAGAGTTTTGTTGATGCAAATTGGGCAGGTGACATGGATAGTTAAAGGTCCACTAGTGGCTATGTGTTTACTTTGTATGGAGGATCTTTGAGTTGGTTGAGTAAAAGGTAACCCACTATTGCTTTAGACACCACTAAAGCAAAGTATATGGCTGCTACTGATGTCTCTAAGGAGGTAGTTTAGTTATGGAGATTGTGTATAGGTATTGGTTTTGATTATAGGATTATTTAGATTGGTTATGATAGCTAGAGTGCAATATGTTTGGCAAAGAACCCTATGTATCATGCAAAAACTAAGAATGTGGATGTTCAATACCATTTTTTTCATGAAATAATTGCTAATGGTCCGATTGAGCTAAAGAAGGTTGACACTCAATAAAATGTTGTAGATTCACTTACTAAACTAGTGATCACATAAATGTTTACATGGTACAGGAAGGCCACGGGCCTTGTTCCTAGTGCTTATTTGTTTTATGTTTTATTATGGATGTATTTACAATGTAGAATGTCAAGTGGGAGAATGTTAGGATTAAGGTGCCATCAACCTTGTAAATCCTATGTATTTAATTACTCCTAAATTGTTTGTAAATCATTCATAAGGGATGAAGTATTCACCAAGTAGTGATCTTGTTTCAGCTACATTTTGGATCCTTGTACCGGATGGGGGGGGTGGTGGGGGGCTTGGCCCCCCATTGCTTTTCCTGGGGGTTTTAGTGGGGCAATGACAAATTCCTAGGACCCCCTAGTGTGGGTTCAGAGCCAGTGCCCCTTAAGATAATTTTTTTTAGAAAATTACCTTGGAAAATATTATAATTTTGTAGTCAATCTAGACCGTTCATCATTAGGTTGCATATCTAATGGTAGAGTTTATGTTAGGGTTTTCTTCCCTATAAGGCAACACTCTTTTAAAGAGGGCATTGTATTATGGTTTTGAATAAGTATTATAGGCACTACTGGGTTTATGACCTAACAAGAGATTTATAGTGTTGTATTGTAAACTCTATTGAACTTAATACATATTAGTGCATCTCTTCTTCTATGGAGTTTTTTTCTGAAAGGGTTTAACTACGTAAACATTATGTTATGTGTTTGATCTTCCATTCTGTTATTTCTTTGCATTGATTTCATAATATCTTCATTTTGGTTTTGCACAGTTATAATTGTAATCAGTTTTTCATCAAGATAGTTGTAAATACCTTCATTTCTAACAAATTTATCAAGCTATCCATGGCTCTCCTTCTCATTTCTTATGATAATAATGTTACAACAAGAGCATCTAGCTTGGGATCTTCAATATTACCACTAATAGAAAGAATGAAATTCTCCTATGACTCCAGAAAAGAACAAAGAACAATAATACATTTATCTTCATCCTCAATCTTAACATCAACAAAGGCTAACTAACTCAAAATAAAATTAGAATTATTTAAATTCTTAGCAATTGAATCACCTTCCTCCATTTTTAGAGAAAATAACTTCCTTTTGAAATATAATTTATTTACTAGACTCTTGACTTGCTAGATCTCACCCAAACATTTCTATAGAAAATATATAGTGGACTCTTCAACTATATTTAACAAAACTAAATTTATGAGATAAAATTGGATTGTCCCCTTTTCTTTCTTGTCCATCTTATTCAACTCATCTTAATCTATTTTTTTTATTTCTTTTCCTTTGTCACAATCAACCATTTATCCCTCTCTTCAAGGAGATCGTCCATTTTCAACTTCCACAACTCAGTGAGTTCCATTGAACTTTTTAATATCTAACAAAGATGTATATGTAGTCATAGATTTCACACACACAAGTCTATAAAAGAAATTTGACTAGAACTCCCACCACAACACAAAAGACCTTCACTCTTCCACAAGAAGCAAATTTGTCTAGGATCCAAAACCAAATGTTACAAATGAAAGTA
The DNA here is from genome assembly GCA_027924645.1 of Cunninghamia lanceolata. NCBI lineage: Eukaryota > Viridiplantae > Streptophyta > Pinopsida > Cupressales > Cupressaceae > Cunninghamia > Cunninghamia lanceolata. The sequence continues at coordinate 1,089,019 of BSBN01000909.1, read as the reverse complement.
AACCACTAAAATATAGAAATATAAAATTATATTATAAATCTAAAATTTAATCCACATAAAATGCCAAATAGAAATTAAAGCATGTAAAATCAGCAATAGGGAAATCAACAAACACATAAGAATCTCACAACACAATGTATATGTGGAGAAAATCCTTTCAGGTAAAAAAAGCCTAGGAAAGATTCGATGTTTGTATTATCCTCAATAGAGATTACAATACAATTAGTTCCGTCAATCTTGATGCATCCACTCTAACAAATTATGTGTACTTATAAAGCCTCACAAGTCATGTAAAATATTTAAACCAACTCAAAAGTAAATGAAGTAAATAATCTACTTAAATACAAATTTCAATAACCAAAATAAAAAAGATGTAAACAATCCACTTAGATACGACCTTCAAAGATAAAAGATGTAATTAATCTTCTTAATCACAATATCTCAAGTAAAAGATAATCTCAAAAATATGAATCTCAATGTCAATAAATCTTACATATTCATGTGCTTAATCTAGGTAACAAGTACTATAAAATAATATACATAAATCCTTCGGCAACATGCCATAATACATCCAATGTGGGTACAATAAACAAGTACATCAATAATAAATAAATCAATATACTCTCCAGTTGCATGAACCAAGTGGTCCACCACCTGCAAGCTAAGAGATTGAAACATGGCTCAGGTGCTTTTCCACCCAACCATGAAGTATTTACACTTCCTTGGAGCCCTTCCTAAAATGAAGGAAACCCATCCTTGCATGAAATGTCTAGCTACTGGTAACAACTGTAGGAGGGAGCACCTGATGCAACCCTGATGTCTAAATGTGCAATTCTAAGTAATGAAAAGCAAATTGTCTCACAACAGGATGTGGCAAAGATATCAATAAATAAGTTTGCTAGACAATAAACATCTATTTCAATGTCATTCTGATTAGATCTAATTATTTAAGTAACCTGGTCAATTCTTGAAAAGAGGAAAAGATATCTCTAAATATCCACATTTGGCATACTAGTCCCAAAAGTAACCCAATACATTCCTATATAAAAACTACTTCTTTCCCCAAGAAGAAAGAAAATATGTAAAGAATCACAAATTCAAGATTTCCAATAAATAAATCCAACCCCTTTCCCAAAACATCGATTAAGGAAAAATACACTTTCAAGCAATGAACCATCTTTTGGTCATACAATCAAAATCATAAGTTTATCAATTTGTTATAGTTTCTAATCTTGTATTTTAGTCACAATGTCTTCAATAATAGTCATTCTAAGATATTAATCTATCTTACTGTTATTTCTATGACAAGAAGTCTCACAAACAATAAAGACAATAAAAAACAATCCTCTTGTTGCAATTACGACAAGAGCTATTGCAAGAATAAAGAAGTGAACATAGGTTATAGTTTTAATCAATTTTCAATCATTAATATAATAAACTTGGTTTCTCAGCATTTAAGGAAAATAATATAATAATATATTGTCTCAGATTTAGTCAATATAATGTTTTGAAACGAGTTTTCCAACAGAGCCACAAGAACTAATTAATCAGCTACAACAAGATATTAATTTTTGCTACAGGAAGTTCATAGGGTTTGCAAAACTTATAAAGAAAACTATAGAAATAGTTTTCTCAGAGATAATACAGTAATTTCTATAGCAGTGTAAACTAAAAATTGACACTACAGGAATAACAATTTTTCCTATTTTCAAGAGGTTTGTTGTTTAACATAAAGAGGTCAATTTCTATTCTAAACTACTTCCAGCCAAAAGAAATATAGTCATATTGGTCTGACAAGATTAACCTAACATCGATCTGGTGTTTTAAGAGATTTTCAATTAGTTTTTATAAATCTAGATCTGAGAATAATCGACTGATTTCAACAGTTAATATAGCTAAACAAAGAATCGATCAGCAATCATAGATTCAATTTAACTATTGTTTTTCACTGGTTATAACTACATCAAACAAAGGGTGATTTGATATCTAAAAATTAACAATCAACAAAGGAAAATATCTGCCAGGAACAGCCAAACGACCAAGAAGGATAGATGGGTCGATGCCAAGGATAACAGCAGGTAAGGCAAATGTCTGGCGGCTGGGTTAAAATGTATAAGGTAGGTTGATTAGCTAAATTCACCCAAGAAGGTTGAACCAGGCCAGAAAAGAAGGGACAACCAGCATATAGGTTGATCTGGGTTAGAACACTAGCCAAAAGTAATCATTCAAATCACCCAGGCAGAAACAAGAGGGGATGACTCAGAAAATGAGTCAACGGCTAGAAAAATAATAGGATGAGTGGCCAGAAAAGAAGGATGGCTAGCCAAAATAGGGAACGACCAAACAAAGGTAGTTGCTCACCCAACAAGTAGACAAACCCATATTTTAGATAGTCACAGCCACACCATTTAAATGCAAACAATATAAAGAAGAAAACTTGGTAGTAATCAATTTGATGAAGAATTGTAGCTGTTGTCAATGCCTTGGTTTCTCTCTCCTATCGTAGTTGCACTCTCTTTCCTATTTTAGGTAAATTAGTTCTCTCCTGCAATTCATGGGGGTGTCTCCTCAACTGAGTGATCTACTCTTTTATTAAATTTCTCTAACTCTTATTTTTGGCGGTCCAAGATTAGGTTTAGAAAACTTGAGAATAAGGAATTTAGAACTAAAGTTCATTTTCAGTTTGCATGAAAATAATAATTAAAAACTCACAATCTTTCTTATTTAAAATCAAATAATAGCTATTTAAAAATAACTAGTAATATATTTTGCAGATTTTAAATTCCTTCATTCTTTTTCTAAATATAATATTGCTATTTTCAATATTATTTAACTATTGTTATTAAACAAAACTAATTAAATAATCAAGAAGAGAAATGCAATACAATATTGCATATTTACATATATAATTTTATATATATATATATATATTTAAGGAACATATTGTCTTCCAAACATCTATAAATAATATTTTATTATTTAATTCAAAATACAATCATATATATTTCCTTATTATATTTACACCATCCAAACATAATTCTAAAAGACATTAAATTTAAGTAATCACATCATGCATTAAAGAAATCAAATCCATTCAATAATGCATATGTAACTACGTGATGTGTGTGATTGCATCAGGGTAATCCATCCATTAGTTCTTGCCAAGTGGCTAGAACATCTCTACCTTAACCATACTCTTGTCTTCGACGAGTACCTGCATCCATTTGCACTCAACTTGACTTCAATAGGTTAGTGTCTCCAAAACATAGCTGAAGCAAATCATTGCATTTACATCAATATTACTTAACATTTAAAATGATTTCCAATTTCCATCAATACAACTCATAATAATTACCTCCACGTATGCAAAATTACTTAAAGTAAAGTCAATCACAATAATTGTTCACTAAACTAGAATAATCATATTGTTCATAAAAATGAGACATGACAATACTTGTGCAAAAACACTATGACTTTTACCTTCTCAAGCTCTCAATTTATAAAAAATACATGCTATTTGGGAATACATGAGGTGAGACACCTAACATAGAAAAATCCAAGACCCCACCTAGGGAATCCCACCACTAGGCTAATTTTAGTCAATAATATTTCTTCTTATAACTTGTATAAATCACCAATAATGGACAAACTATCTTGGATGCCCACCTTGTCATAGCTAGCTAATAATAAGAGATTCCTTATAGCATGCCATAACCACTTATTAATAGTCATCCCAAGAATAACCTCCACCATCTTGGATACCTGATTTACATAAATGCCCCTATTTACAATCCCAATATGTAAGATGCTTTAATACTAGTAAATAGTAAATATTTAACCACTTATGGTAAATAGCTAATTAATATTGCCAGTAAATAATTTTAATTATTGTACTAGTAAAAATTTACCACTATTGGTGAATCATTCACCTGTTATGAGTACATTTACAAACAATATTTAGAATAATTAAATACATAAGATCTACAAGGTTGATGGTACCTTAATCCTAAAACATACATAGATGGAATTCCTTGCCAATGTCAATCCCTACAAACTGTGTAATGCCCTGTTATGTGACCCTAGAGTGCTAGACAAAAGTGCGGAAAACAAAACTATTACTAACAAATATCTCCATTTAATGTCTTACGTAACAAATCTGATGGGAAACACGGTAAGCTACTAATAATTTCCTACCCTCTTACATTAAACAAACAAACTACATCCTCCCAAGAACCCAGCCTACTATCTACACTTACCAAGACAAACATCCACAATACGAAGGATTCCAACTTAAAAAAAACACCTAGCAACCACATTAGCCCCTAAAAATATGGTTTCACTATAACACATGTGATAATCTACCACACCTGTCGAAACAAAAATGACTTCTAAAACAAAAAAAGTAAAAGCTTTCCTAAGGCTAGGGTTTGACCAACCATCTACCACAAACTGCTAAAGCCAAGCCACTAAACTTCACTCGAAACCACTGACTTCGGCATTCAAAGCACACTACAAACTGAGGCTAGGGTTGACGACTGCCACTGATGACCACTCACCACAAAAGAGACAACAGAAAACTTAGACCACAAAAGAAGAGATGGCTCTACTCGACCACCAACTTTGGCCCTGCCACAGGGATAGAAACAACACCTATACAACCATCGACCAACCTAGTTCACTCAACTGCTATGACCCAAACAACGACTAGGGACAAAAGATATGCCAACTCTCACAACAATGACTTTCCCCACGACCTGCGATCATTTAGGAAGATACAGAGAGTGTTTCACATGACCCATAGTCTTCAACGTACTAACATAGCAATACAACAGACTGCCCCTCATCGATGATTCCACTATGAGTTCACTAAGCTAAAGAAGAGGGAACTAACGATAGTGGCAGCGAAGGAATGCCTATCTACCAGCTGCCAAAAAAAAAGAATGGATGTTTCTAAAGTCTAAGACAAGGGAAGCTTTGATATAAATGTCTATTTCATGGCTCAAGCTAAGTTAACTTCTTAAACAAATGATGAATAATCAGCCGACTCTCAACCATAAGGATTGTTCTTTTGAAAAGGTGGGGAAAATTTGAAGAAATCATTAAAAGATTTGGTCAGATGCTTGCAAGGTGAAATCCCGCTGGGGCAGGGTTGAAAACATAAGGGCATCATCAGAACTGTAGAGGAACTTAAAACAAGGAATCCAAGGCAAATGGAGGTACGAATAAAATGAAGACCAATTACAAAGTTGCAACACTGCAAGAAGCATGGAAACTGGTAGGTAAGAACCAAAACTCTTCTGACTAGGTGAAGGTAGAAAGGTGCGATAAAGACAGGATCAACAATAACAAGGATTTGATAAAAACATGCAACACTAAGCCTTTTATCCCACAGGATTAAGATCACAATGCAATTTTATAGGGTATGGCACCAGAATTTAGAGGTATAAAAACAAAGGTTCAACTAGAAGAATCATTAGAGAAAATCTACAAGGTTTAAAGCAGTATTCCACCATACAAGACTCACACAAGGTAATTAAATTTCAAGATACATGCAAGTATCATGAACAAGGCAACTAGATCACATATAGTGCATACAGAAATTCAATATAACTTTCAAGCTGCAATTAACTACAATTTTCACAGATAGAGGTAAATAACATACCCAGATTACAAACCCCCTTCGAAAATCCTTCCAATCCAGCAACCAATTCTCTCTCCTCCTCTCAATTCTTCGTTCTTCTTCCAATTTCTCTGTTCCTCCTTCAATTTCTCTGTTCCCCCCTCTTTAAGGAAATTCAACCCATAACTTAAATGCAGAAGACATGCATCCATTCCCAACAACCCACTCCCCATGAGTTTCAAAAATTTGCTATATCAAGAGATTCCCAAATCTTCCCACTTGAAATAAACAACCTAGGCATTAATTTCGCATAACCAAAATATTCTGTATGAGATAGCCATAACTCCATTAATGAACAAAAATATTTTATCTTAGAAGATAATATAATTCCCAATTATAATAAAATTTAACCAAGGTGTCATCCAAAGCTTAAAGCTAATTTAATAAGTATCTAACACACAAAATAGGAGCATTATAAATAACCACTAACTCATTAAAGAATCTTCCACCCACACAAGAGAATAATTTAACATTATAAAACAAACGACTAGACTAAACATCACGACACAAAATAACCAATTATAACAAGACAAAGACCAAGTGACACAACACGACACGAGACCACAATAGAAGACAAGGATTGACCTAGTGGATAAGGCCTCATGCTATCTCCCATCATTAATATCCATTGGTGAAAGAACCTACTCAAACCTGCTATATCAGGTGGAGTCGAGGTTCGGTACCTACAGCCTGCATCCAAACAACTTGTTGTATATGATCAATACATATATGTCTACACTTGGAGAGTCAGAGAATCGCGGCATAGTAGGGTACTCGAAGCGAGTAATGCTACACTGTCCCTACTCTTAAACAAGATTATAATCACATCATTTAAAATCAAATATCAACGAATCTAATAGAACATGTAAATAATATTCCATTACTAATCATGTCCAACAAATCATAATTGAAGTAATCATAATGTCATCATAATTCATAACACATGTCTAAAATATCCATCGAACATAGTTCATCAAGATCAAAGAGAACATAAACCATAACATATTAGTCCAAATGTCTCGAAACTGAAACTATGAAATGAAAGGCTATCAACTATTTTAGAACTATCAGAGAGAATAAGAAACTAGCATCTATAACAAACCAAAATGTGAGGGTCATTACATCCTCCCCCCTAGAATTAGGCTTACTCTAGAAAGCCTACAAATAAGTAGGGATACAACTCCCTCATCCTAGAAGCATCCTCCCAAGTAGCAAAGGTCTCATCATTAGGATCCCACTGGACCTTGACTTGCTCCACGTCTCTGCCCCTAAGAGCGAGTCTCCTATGCTAAAGAATGCCTATGGGCTCCAAAGCCAACTGCTCGTCCTCTACCTGTAGAGCAGTCTAGTCAAGAATGTGAGCAATATCTAGATAGTAAGGTCTAAGCACAGAAACATGAAACACATCATGGATGTGTGAAAGGCTAGGCAGCAAAGAAAGATGATAAGCAACTGGACCAATCCTCTCCAACACCTCAAAAGGTCCAACAAAGCGCGGTGCTAGCTTAGAGCCCTTTCCATAGTGGATTGGACTCTTTCACGGTCGCACACGCAAGAACACCTGATCCCCAACAGAAAACTGACGATCGATCCTATGAGCATCTGCATACTTCTTCTGCCTATCCTGAGCTACCACCAAATGCTCCATATCTCTAAGCATATCCGGACCCAGAAGAACTCTATCCTCTAAACGATCCCAACTTAAAGGAGTCCTACAAGGGTGACCATACAAGGCCTGAAACGGGGACATGCCAATAGAACTATGATATCCATTATTATAAGTAAACTCCACTAGGTAAAGGTAGTCCTCCCAATGGCTTTGCCGATCCATCACATACATCCTCAACATATCCTCAAGAATCTGATTAACCCTCTCAGTCTGACCATCAGTCTCAGGATGATAAGCTAAACTAAAGTTCAGCTGTGTCCCTAAGGCATGCTACAAGGAAGTCCAAAGGGCAGAAGTGAACTCTAGATCCCTGTCAGAGATGATCCTATGAGAAATCCCATGAAGTCTGATGATGTCCTCCATGAACACTCTAGCCACCGTAGAGGCATTGTAAGAAGCACGGACAGGAGAAAAGTGAGCTACCTTCGTCAACCTATCCACAGTGACCATAATAGCATCGTGTCATCGAGAGGACATCAGTAAACCAACAATAAAGTCTATCAAAATGACATCCCATTTCCACTCTGGAACCAAATGCAGCTGCAAAAGACCTGCAAGGTGTTGGTGCTCCGCCTTCACCCTCTGACACTCAAGACATCTCGACACAAAATAACCAATTATAATAGGACAAAGACCAAGTGACACAACACGACATGAGACCACAACAGAAGACAAGGACCAACCTAGTGGATAAGGCCTCATGGTATCTCCCATCATTAATATCCATTGGTGAAAGAACCCGCTCGAACCTGCTATATCAGGTGGAGTTGAGGTTTGGTACCTGCAGCCTGCATCCAAACAACTTGTTGTATATGATTAATACATATATGTCTGCACTTGGAGAGTCAGAGAATCGTCGTGTAGCAGGGTACTCGAAGCGAGTAATGCTGCACCATCCCTGCTCTTGAACAAGATTATAATCACATCATTTAAAATCAAATATCAATGAATCTAATAGAACATGTAAATAATATTCCATTACTAATCATGTCCAACAAATCATAACTAAAGTAATCATAATGTCATCATAATTCATAACACATGTCTAAAATATCCATCGAACATAGTTCATCAAGATCAAAGAGAACATAAACCATAACATATTAGTCCAAATGTCTTGAAATTGAAATTATGAAATGAAAGGCTATCAACTGTTTCAGAACTGTCAGAGAGAATAAGAAACTAGAATCTATAACAAACCAAAATGCGAGGGGCATTACAAACTGCTCAAGAGAGTAATCACATCATTGATGATTTGATTAAAATCACTACGAAGTAGATTTTTTGATAACCTAGAAATTACTGATCTTAGCTTGGCTACACTATTCTTGTTAAGAATATCTACACATTGGTTGGCATGTACCTCAAAATACTCTAGAAGATTCCAAGGATATTTTAACAAAGGCTTCTCTTGATGGAAGATTAAACATCTCCTAAATATAGGGTGGTTGAATTTGCATAATAACTTGCCATAAATCATTCTAACAACCTTATCTTTTTTGTTCTAGAACCCTACACATGTTAAAATCAAATCTATAGATTGAAGAGTTATTGGGGTAAGTGCAAAAAGATGGGGGACCAAAAGGGGGTCTTAAGTGGCCACTTTTTTTTTTTCTGAAATCAAGAAAGACTGATGTTGGATAAGAAATTAAAGATAGTTACACTCAAAATTTGAACATGCTAATGAGACCTAATGTCTCAAGTTACTGCTTGGATCTCATTTATTTAATCATTGGTTTTGTTCACATCATATTCTTCGTTCATTGGGTTGACTGAACACTATTGGCGTATCCATATTGGGCTCTACCAATGGCATGTGGTTCACCGATTGTAGTGACCATTGGGAAGACTTTCACTATCGGTGGGAGTTCAGAGTCTTACACTGATCTATAAGGTCTCACCGAGGGTAGTGGGCCATCGGCTGGACTTTCACCATCCACAGGAGTGAGTAGCATGTGGCCGATATGTATGGTTTCATTGATGGAAGTTGGCAAAGCATTGGGTGTCAGCATGAGAACCTTTCTTGGCCCAGCCTTGAAATGTCAATCCAATGGCAGAGGTTATTCCAATGGAGGATAAAGAGCTTTGGGCATCGCTATGACAAGGAACCATCGATGTAGGAAATGAAGTGGCCTCCGATGGCTTAGGTGTTCCCGATGAGGTATAGATTGACATCATTAGCAACAAAATTGCTGATGATAGTCTTACTGACTATTTGTGGATATGAATTGGAATATCAAATGTGAACTGGTGAATGTGGGACTAAATGTCTCACATGAATATGAATAGTTACGACAGTTGGAAGGCAGCGATGATGGATCAGTTGAAATGAACAGTTAGGGCAGAAGTTAGAAAAATGATTTTGCTCTTGAAGACTGGAAATAAATACAGATTTGGTGATGTCGTTGATGATTGATGAAGAGATTTGATTATATGGTTCATTCTGTAAATATGCAGAAAGTATGAACAATTTGTATAATTTGAGAATCGATACCTGAGCAAGATAGCTGAGATCTTTATTGTAACTATTAAGTTTACTGTAATAAAGATTGTCTCTCTTGTGGTGGTGGGTTTTTTTACCTGAAAGGGTTTTCCCACGTACATCTAGTGTTATTCTTTGTTGTCTTGAATGTTTATTCTGTATTTTCTGGTGTGTTCATCTATATATTTGAATTAAACATTACCTATCTGCATTATCCCCTTTGAATTGACATTAGGGAAGCTATTTTCCACATATTTGCTTTCCTTACACATGCAACAAAAACAAGAGTTGTAGTGATCCGAATCTAGTTTCTAAACTACTAATTTTTTTAAAAATGGTCAAGATTAAGGGGTTAAAAAATGGGGACCACACAAATTGGTCTTGTTTTTTCAAAAAAAAAACATAACATAGTGTCTGGTGTGGCTCCCCTAAGATGTTAATTTTTTTAGTGTTTCAAATATCGCTTTAGTGAGAAATTAGCTAACACCATGTAGTTTATCCCTGATTTTTGTGATAATTTTTTCATGAATAATTGATTTTTTACTAATTTTCAAAGTGGACACATCCTGAAAAATAGAAAATTGAGCATGCTCCCCCCTAAATTTTTTGAAAACATAGAAAATCCAATTTTTTTTAATACATGTAGAATGGAGTCTGATTTCTAAAACTGTATTTTATTTAAAATTTTGATGAACGGTTAAAAAAAGTCAAAAATACTACACACTAGTTTTTGACAAAAAATAGATACATTAATAAAAGAAATTAAATATGAAAACATTAACATACTCAAAACATCAAAAAAATTTTATGGTTAGAAAGCTAAGAGAGATCTTAACATTATCTTGGTATTTTTTTGACTTGTCATTGAAACAAGTGCAAACTTGTTGGGGAGCATGCTCAAGATTATGTAAATATTTTTACAATCTGCAAAAACACATCTTTGGATGTTCAAAATTCAGTCCAAGCCTTTGGGTTGGAAGCCCAAGGAAAATCCAATCCAAAGGCTTAGAAATTACCAAAGAAAATAATAATATGAGCACGTTATAAAACGCTCATGTTATTCTAAAATGAAGTCATCTCACCCTTACCTTCTCTCTCTCCCACTCTCTATCAATCCTTTCCTCTCTTCGATCTGTCACTCACCTCTCTCTCTCTCTCACCTCTCTACCTCCCTCCTTTCCTCTCTCTCTCTCTCAACTATCTACCTCCCTCCCATCTGTACCTCCTACCCCTTCTCTCTCTCTTTGGTTGAATGTATAGGGTTGAGGGTCTAGCGTATAGTATATAAGGCATAAGGTTGAGGGTCTAGCATATAAGATTTAATGCATAGGGTTGAGGGTATTGGTTATAGGGTATTTAGTAATTTAGACAACACTTAAAACTTTCCATGAATGAAAAAACGTGCTTGCATTATAACATGAGCATGTTTTTAGGAAGCAATAAAAATGCACAAAAAGGATGTGAAATCCATGAATCTTCAGACCCACATACTCTGTTATTCTCTTCTTTTTATACATTATCAGTCAAAAAATACTTTTCATGGTGTTGACATTTAGACAATCATTCTTTACTTAATCCACCACCTTTTTTTTGGTTCTTCAACTTAGAAGAAGTAAATTGGATGTTTTTAGATAGAATTTGATCATTTGAACTAATATTTTCATGTTTCATATTGTTTGAATGTTAATTTTCATGTATTTAGATTGAATTTGATGATAAAGATTTCTTTTTTCATAAATTTGACTAATCCTATTAGAGTTATATAAAATTCAACATTGAAAATAAAGGAAATTTCCAAAAGCTCAAATTTTTGAGGATTGGGCAACTCGAATCTCAAAATCTAAGGTATGTTCTTTATGTATTCATTTACTTCACTTTATGATTATGTTAGCATGAACTCTCATGTTATAGGACATTCATGATGGAAGTGAGAGGATTATCATTTTGATAAGTTACTATCATGACAAAGTGAATATTTATATTTGTTTGAGATAAAAATCTATGACAACAAGCCATATCACCATGGGAAGGAAATCATAAAGACAATATTAGTATATATTTATGAAGGGGGTCTAATAAACTTTCAAGGATAATCCTAAACTAGAGCAAGGTTATGGAAACACTTTCACTATGGAGTAGATGTGCAATCATGTTGCTATTATCTTGATTCAAACACTAACCTAAAGAATTAGAAGGATACGAAGGGAAATCATGTTAGTCAAAGAATTATCATCATGCTAAAATCAAGATAAGGATTGTCAATTGAGCATACTCACTTGTAAGAACTGTCATATTATCAAGAAAGACTATTATACCGCAATAGCTATCATGCAACCCTAGGAATAGCTATGATCTCTCACCCATGGGTAGGATAGCAATTGATACACAAGGTGATAATCAAGACTAAATGATAAGTTAATTAGTCTCAAACCCATGTAAAAAGGTATTCATGATACTATAGAAATATATGGGTGGTCTTGAAAGGATATTCATATGGTAGGGAAGATTGTCGTGGACACTAGATGGCCAAATAGGTCAACTAAAAGATAACCATACATGTCAAATTGGCATAGTTAATAGGACAATTATAATCACAACATGAGGTTGTCTTGAATAGATAGTGACTTGTCATGGAGTTATTGGGTAGTTAAGGAAGATAGAGTATTGATATTGGTGGCTACATATTCTTTTCATGAAATGAAAGAGTCATGCATCATGAAGTAGTAGTCAAGACCAAAAGAAGGACACGAAATTTGGTGAAGTTGCAAAAAGAAACTAAATTTGACACTTGATTATAATTTCACAACCAATTTTACTAGGAATCAGAGAAGGATTAGTGAAAGGATTTGTCCTAAATAGGAATGAATATGTTGCATCTTTAATCTAACTTGTCATGTTTTTTAGATCTTTCATTGACCTTGATTAAAATCTTGTGTTTCATTTTTCATTTATCTTAATTTTTTCTTAACTAGTAGGAGGTAGTTTGTGGTCTTTTAAAATAGTTTGATACATTGTCTTGTGGTTGAAAGAGAAAGGTGGATAATCAAGAAAAATTGTTGATCTAGAGACATGATTTGTTTCTCTACATACACTATTTTAACAAGAATATGATAGAGGAAGAAAGTACTAAAAGAGAACCTAAGACAAGATCAAGCAAAATGTTTATTAAGAGAAAGAGATGAACAAAGGACAAATTACTAATTTGATGACCTAATATGTTGTTCTAAAAAAACCATGCTCCATACAGTTTTATCTATAAATATGAGTATAAAAGAAGGTGAAAAAGGTAGCAAATTATTCTATTGATATAAGGAAGGTGCCTTTCTATTGAAGATTTATCATAAAACCAGGAACACTACATGATTTGAAGATCCTTATAGAACAATTTATGCTTGTCAAGTAAATTTACATTACCTTAGAAATTGTATTCCCAATTCACCTAGGTGAAGGAGACAAGCATGTTTAAGAAGATATGTTAAGAAAATGTGAAATTAACCTAGAGATTGTGCCTACTACAATTTATAAATGTTCACCATATCCTAAGAGACCCTTATTCCAATGATGGACACACTACAATAGAAGAGGCAATTAGTGCCTAAAATAGTGCTAGAATTGAGTGCATTTGAGTCCATGAATTAGACACTTCTGTTGGTGCAAAACTCAGCACCCAATAACATCTCACTATTGCATCAGGTTTAGCACCGGGTTTAGCGCCAATTACAACACCAGGTTTTGTACTGGGTTTAGCACTAGGTTTAGTGCCAAATTTTAGTGCCAGGATTAATGCCAGATTTTGTTGCTTCCAGTTTGGCTTCTGACTTTGCTTCTGGTTTTGCTTCTTGTGTTGCTTCCAAGTTTGCTTCTGATTTTGCTTCTAGTTTTGCTTCCAATTTTGCTTTCGATTTTGCTTTTGATTTTGCTTCCATTGTTGCTTCCAATTTGCTTCTAGGTTGGCTTCCACTTTTTCTTCAAGTTTTGCTTCTGCTTTTGCTTGCGGTTTCGCTTCCAGTTTTGCTTCCAGGTTTGCTTCCAATTTTACTTCCAATTTTGCTTCCAATTTTTCTTCCAATTTTGCTTCTGGTTTTGCTTCTAGTTTTGCTTCTAGTTTTTCTTCCAATTTTGCTTCTGGTTTTGCTTTGGGTTTTGCTTCCACTTTTGCTTCTAGGTTTGCTCCCAATTTTTCTTCCAATTTTGCTTCCAATTTTTCTTTTGGTTTTGCTTCCAGTTTTGCTTCTAGTTTTGGTTCCAATTTTGCTTCCAGGTTTGCTTCTAGTTTTGCTTCTAGTTTTGCTTCCACTTTTGCTTTCAATTTTGCTTCAAAATTTGCTTCTAGTTTTCCTTCCAATTTTGCTTCTAGTTTTGCTTCCGATTTTACTTCCAGTTTGGCTTCTAATTTTGCGTCTTGTTTTGCTTCCAATTTTGCTTCTAGTTTTGCTTCCACTGTTACTTCCAATTTTGTTTCCATTTTTGCTTCCAATTTTGCTTCTGATATACCGTTGCTTGTTGCTTCCAATTTTGCTTCCATTTTTGTGTATTTTGTTGCTTCTAAAAATACTTATTATTTTGCTTACATTTATTAATTTAATATGTTTTATTTTAATTTATTAGTTAAATATATCATGCCTCTTAAATAACTCATATGATTATAAAGTAAGTAATTTAATTATTTAACTCATATGATTAAATAACAAGATAATTACTATAACATGCTCATCATCTATAATTAAAACAAGTGAGTCAAATATCTATAATTTAATTGAATTTGACAACATCCATCCTGAGCAGTAAATTAAAATCATCATATGTAATAAATATTCATCTAAAAATCATCAACCACTTTCAATATATATAAAGTGACAAGTCAATACAGATAAGATCATCATCATATATAACTAAAACAAGTGAAAGTCAAATATGCCAATAGATCAATAACATGTCTAAATGATATATGTACAAATGATATAAGTAAAAATGATAAATTATGTATTTCAAAATGATACAAGTCAAGATGATACATGTCCAAATGATACATAAATTTATGATACAACTCATTAATATGGCACTAGAGGTCATGAAAATGATACATATGATAGCTAGTGACTATGGAAAGAGACATCATAATGATATATCAACAATGATCCATGATGTAGTTTATATGATCATGAATGTCACTAGCTACTATGAGCAACTGCCTCATCATCATCATCACCATCATGATCATGATCATCATCATCATCACCATCGTGATCATCATCATCATCACCATCATCATCGTCATCATCATCGTCATCTTCCCTAGTGTCTTCTGTATCTACATCATCATCATCCTCTGCCATGTGATCTATACCAGAACCAACATAATCTGGATCTCTATCATGAGGATCATCTTGATCTTCTGGAAGACCCGTGTTCTGCAAAAAAAACATTTAAAATGAAAAGTTATTATTTATTTCATGCAATAATTTATTTTTCTATTATATATCTAATATTTCAACATATGAAAAGAAACCATAATCATATTACATCATATCAAAGTGCACATACCATAATAAAATTTCAAAGAAGTTACATCTAATATGTCATTCCAATGATGTAAAACATGCAACAATTCTAATAAACGTTAGTAAAGATCATAAAATAATTTGTTATAAATTTAACTATCAACTGTAAATTCTACTACATAACCTTAAGTGCTACAAATTGCTTGGTTGAAAGCTCCCATTTTGACACAAGCAGGGAGGATGGTGGCAAAGGTTGTAGAATTTGGCTTTACACCAGCCAATTGCATTTGCTTTAAAATTTCTGAAGCCTTTTCAACAAATCCATTTTGTGCATATCCTATAGTTATTGTAGTCCATGAGACCACATTTCTTTGAGGCATTCTGTCAAACAGATCCCGTGCCTTGTCTATGCTTCCACATTTTGCATACATGTCTAATAGGGCAGTTGCAACTACAACATCTGACAAAATTCCTCTATCCTTTATGTATTGATGGATGTCCATACCCTATTCCAAAGCTCCCATTTTGACATAGGTAGGGAGGATGCTAGCAAAGGTTGTAGAATTTGGCTTTACACCATCCAATTGCATTCCCTTTAAAATTTTTGAATCCTTTTCAACAAATCCATTTTGTGCATATCTTGCAGTCATTGCAGTCCATGAGACCACATTTCTTTGAGGCATTTTGTCAAACACTTCGCGTGCCTTGTCTATGTTTCCACATTTTGCATACATGTCTAACAAGGCAGTTGTAACTACAACATCTGACAAAATTTCTCTATCCTTTATGTATTGATGGCATCCATACCCTATTCCAAAGCTCCCATTTTGACACAGGCAGGGAGGATGTTGGAAAATGTTGTGGAATTTGGCTTTACACTAGCTAATTACATTTTCTTTAAAATTTTTGAAGCCTTTTCAACAAATCCATTTTGTGCATATCTTGCAGTCATTGCAGTCCATGAGACCACATTTCTTGGAGGCATTATGTCAAATAGTTCACGTGCCTTGTCTATGCTTACACATTTTGCATACGTGTTTAACAAGGCAGTTGCAACTACAACATCTAACAAAATTCCTCTATCCTTTATGTATTGATGGATGTACATACCCTATTCCAAAGCTCCTATTTTGACACAGGTAGGGAGGATAGTGGCAAAGGTTGTGGAGTTTGCATTTACACCAGCCAATTGCATTTTCTTTAAAATTTATGAAGCCTTTTCAACAAATCCATTTTGTGCATATCCTATAGTCATTGCAGTCCATGAGACCACATTTCTTTGAGGCATTCTATCAAATAGTTCACGTGCCTTGTCTATGATTCCACATTTTGCATACATGTCTAATAGGGCAGTTGCAACTACAACATCTGACAAAATTCCTCTATCCTTTATGTATTGATGGATGTCTATACCCTATTCCAAAGCTCCCATTTTGACACAAGCAGGGACAATGTTGGCAAAGGTTGTGGAATTTGGCTTTACACTAGCTAATTGAATTTGTTTTAAAATTTCTAAAGCCTTTTCAACAAACCCATTTTGTGCATATCCTGTAGTCATTGCAGTCCATGAGACCACATTTCTTTGAGGCATTCTATCAAAAAGTTCACGTGCCTTGTCAATGCTTCCACATTTTGCATACATGTCTAACAGGGTAGTTGCAACTACAACATCTGACAAAATTCCTCTATACTTTATGTATTGATGGATGTCCATACCCTATTCCAAAACTCCCATTTTTACACATGCAAGGAGGATGGTGGAAAAGGTTGTAGAATTTGGCTTTCAAATAACTCATACTCATAGAGTCATGGTTTTAGGTCACGTATGTTATGGTAACAACAAGGGATTCCAACTATGGTTACAATAGCTAAGACTGCCCTCATTTGTGACTGTCACAAGGTTCTTGGACAACACTATCTTGCTTTTCACACTGGGTACTATATAGGCCAAGATTGGGTTGAAGAAATCACTTGATGGTTACCTATATAGTGATACCACACCATAATACCCCATGCATTCTAAATAGCTTAAGATTTATACAATACTCAACCAAGATGAAATTGTATCATTGTACCACACTTAACTATGACAGTCCTTTCTTGACAACAATTTGTAATCTTTAGACTATTGGGATACTTGCCACAAATAAATATTAGGTCAATGGCACAAGGCTTTTAAACAAAAACCATAATCCCAACTCTATATCCATGCCCTTGGCAGTCTCAAGGGCCACCTTGAGACAAAAAATGCTAATGTACTATTATGATAGTTATGATTATCCTCCATTGTTTCATTGTTCATTTGAAACTTGAGATGAGGATTGGGGAGGTATCCATTTGTAAAAAACATGAAAAATACTCATGGAAAGATCTTTAAAATAGGCATATTCAACTTCAGGCATTTCTGTAGACCCTAGGAAGGTGGATGTAAACTTAGTGACTTTAATTACCACCACAAAGACTATCCCTTTGCGACTATAACAAGGTAACACTGTCATGCTCTTATGACAATCCCTTCTCCATTGGGTGATGGCCTAATAACATTTATCTCCTTTGTGATTTCAATGTCTCTATAATGCACTATCTTAGGAGTCTTGATAGTCCTTATGTATTAGTGAAGAAGGCTTCCAACAAATTAGAAAGGATGGCTTAAGATTACATAAAATGTTCTAGTCTTCATACCCTAGTCACATATCACCCCTTTAAGAAGACCTCAAGACAATTTCCCTTTAATATAGGAATTTAATGCAGTTTTAAAAGATAAAGTACAAGATGCCAAAGAACAAGAAAACTTAAGGCCTTAAGGGGTTTAAAGGAATAAAAATATAGGCATACAGACTCGACTTAAAACCCTAACCATAGGTGGGTACCACTAGATACCACCAGAACCCTTTTAACTTGGTATTGCAAAACCTTTTCCAATCTGATCATGGGAAGCCAAAATAAAAAATGTACACTCAAATATGATAGATAAGTATGCCTACCAAGTGGTTTGACATAAAAATGAATAGGCTTCAAATTATAACCCTTCAAAGTAGGCCATTGAAGTATATTGTACAGGTGCATTTCTGAGTTCTGCAGTCAGATTTTTCATCATGGGAACCTAAATTTTTTGCAAAAAATGGTAGGAAATTTTAGGTTCCAACAAGTTTATCAGTTGGAGATAGTAAACAAGAGTTTTCTATTCATTATTAGCCCATTAAACTTAAGCATATGAGATAGCATGGCACACACAAAATGTTGTGGATAATGACCATACAATTAGGTTAATTGCGACCACTTTTTGTAAGCAAGCACGAGATTAGTATACTCATTATGATCCTAATGGCACCAAGAAGGGTCCCTAAAGATATAATAGTAATCATTTGTCATCTAAGAGAAATCTTACATTTAAGGGTGCTAGGGCCACCAGAGAAGCACTTTAGAACTCATCCTATGCATCAATAAACAACTCAACACAAGAAATTCAAATGGACATATTAACACAACAATATCCAACTAAGTTATTGAAAGTCAACTATTGATACGTCGTTGTCCATCCAGATTACAAAATCGGTCCACTTTTTTCTTTGTAACATTTCCTTTTCAAATTGGCTTGGATGCCGTCCGTATTTCTCCTCCTGTCAAAACATGGCACATGGACTAGTTAAACTAATTAATATGCAATCATTTACTTTTTCCTAGGAAATTAAAAAAAAATCATTTAACTTATTAAATATACTTACAAATGTACAGATCAAGGCATGTAAACCTTTCTAGCCACTGTGATGCGTGGCATGAAGTTTGTCAAGCCTAGCCTTGGAGGCCTTGTCCTGAAACATATACTAATTCAATTTAACTATGCACGAATAAAATTTAGAAATCATTTGATAAATTTGATATAATCTTATGAGCAAATTCAAATACCTGCATACTCTCTTCACCGAACTTCCTTTGTGCATCAGACTTCTCATATGCTTTTACAAGCTTTTTCCTTACTTTTAAACTTACATCAATTGGCTTTTTTTGAGCCTTTGCTTGGAAGGGAGTTTTTTTTATCTTCTCTTTTTGGTTGCACTGAAATCTCTTGCAGTTTTGAGACATTAGTAGCTTTTTCTTCTTTACAGACCAACCTATGCCAAACTTAGTCTCCATGTCTTGGATAAATACTTTTTGCAAGTGCATGGATATCTTTGAGAATGGTAAATGTAGATGGTCTTTGAACCATTGAAGGCATGATTCCTTCAACCTATTCACAAATGTTTTTCTAGCATCTGTCATTCGGACGTCCCCTAAAACCACATCGTATTCTATCTTGGTATCGTAGGTACCAATGCAAGATACAAAACATGGCGTGGTGGTCAAAGAAGTCTGTGTCCTAGGAGTGGGTGGGACATTGGAAGCCTCTGTTCCCTATACCACATTCTTAGAGGTTATTGTTATTGATTTCCCCCTAGATCTTTTGCTTGATCCATGACTGGTTGGGGAATCAGTTGATTCCCTTTGACACTGTTGATCTTTGGTTGTAATGTTTTAAGGGCTTTACCAGATCATTTTTCTATGTATCTGGCAAGCATTGTGAAGTCCACACCATCCAATTTGTTCACTACCTCTACCCCCAATATGGAAGCCAATGCCTATTTATCTTTATCAGTATCATGTTCCTATAAAATAAATTTCTTGTTTTAAATTTACAAATAAAACACTAAAAACTAAAATTCAAAGAAACAATGGAAACATTTACAAATCTATAAATTGACAATGAATTACCTCATTGTGGCCAGAGTCTACTCCCTTTGCTCTCTTCCCTCTATTGCTTGACATTTTAAGGTGATTTAGGGAATATTATTGTCATTCAGTCTATGGAGGCAAATGAAGAACACATTGCCAGGTATGAAAGTTTTCGTCTAGTTTTTCTATATTCCTCAAGGTTTTTGACCTTTACTTTGTAGAGAAAATCATGAAGTTGTTTTCCTATGAATCAATTGGTGCCTTAGGAGGGAATCTATAGTTCCTGACCTAATTTTAGTTTTCTCACCCTCATCTCAAAAGCCCTATCTCCTTGTATTGTCTCGACCAACCTTTGTTTTAGTTTACTCACCCTCGTCTCAAAAGCCCTAATTTTAGTTTTCTCACAATTGACATGTCTTAAAGCACTTGACTACTTTTTTAGGAAGGAAACGAGAAAGTTGTGTTCAAAGAAAGGTATTGATGGTAATGATAAGTGAACTTGGGCATTTTGAAAAATGTGTTCACTGCTCTCAGATGCAGAGGAAATAATGTAATGTCTACAATTTTACCCTCCTTTGCAACCACATGAGACTTGAACAATTCGCCTGTAAACAAAATAATATTTACAACCCTTTCTTCACAATCCTCTCCATTTAATTGAAAAAAAAATATATCTGGGAATGAAAATTTTTTATTGTAATTGTAACCTTACCTATGGTGTCGAAAACTATATCAAATTTCTCATTTCTTTGAGTGGTGTTTTTCTCCTCTCTTCTTGCAGTGTTTTTCTCCTGTAATTATCGCATTTCTCATATATTAATTCAGGCAGGACTCCAACCCAAATTCTTGATCTCCAAACAAAACATTAACACCAAAAATCAATAAAGTTTTGTTTTTTTTTTTTGTTTTGGGTATGTGTAGGCGGTAATTTTTTTTTTTGATCCAGTAGTCGGTGCTATAGTCGGAGCAGTTAATGTCGACTTTAGCGCCGACTTTTAGGCAAAAAATGTAATATTTTTGGGGCACCCAAGGTGGTGCAAAGTGCACTTAATTTAGCACCAATCAGTGCAAAATGATGTATTTTTCTTAGAAGTTGATAAAAACGTAACCTCACCAAATTTGCATTGTCCTTATAATAAGTAACTATATCTTGTTTCCATGATAGCATTTTGACTTCATGCTTCTCTTATGATTAGCTCAATAATGACTCACTCTTTCATGACCTTACATAGATGGTTGGTGACAATCCTTATACAAGTGATATGGCTTTGGAAAAACCAAACAACTCTTCTCTTACTATCATGATGACATGATATTAGGACTATACTAGCAGCTTATGGAGTGTGCTTATGGTATTGTGATTTTGATTTCTATGTTCTCATTAACTTATTTTAGGTTGAAGCATGGTAACTAACCCACTAGCTATTATGATAGTCATATAATGACTAGACAATCCTCTCCACTTTGACTATGAGAATCTTATGCATGGTGTTTTCTTCATGACAGTCCCCAATAATGTGAATTATTGATAGTAGCTAGTTCAAATGGAGTTTTGGATGGTGTAGTAAGTTGTCCCTATGGCTCATGATAGTGCATGCCTTGGTTATGTCCTTGTGACATTACTCTCTAGATATCTCCTCTTTATAGTGACAAGGTTTCAAGAACATGACAACTTAGGTAAGGTATCAACTTGTCTCTTTAACCTATAGATTGTCATTTTTCAAGAATTGATCTCATTGAAATGCAAAGACAACATGTCATAGATTAGATGAAAAGATCAAGGAGATGCATGTTATAGAGTATAAAACTCAAAAATCAAAGGTCTTTTTGGGCCTTTTTCCAACAATATGAGCAAAATTCAAACTTTAAACATGTAGCACAGGTACCATATGACTCATTCACATACATTACATGTGGGACCACTAAGAAGGGAGGCAGGTGCTGAATATGAGTAATGACAATTGCACATAATGTTTAAGTTCACTTCAACAAATATTTGGGGTTATGATAGCTAATGGAGGGTTTTCTTTTCAAAGGAAACCATTAATTTTGGAGTGAAAGGTAATGGTGAAATATAACATAATGTCCTTATAATTAAAGAATATCCAATGGCTAGGATTAACCTAACAAAGATCTAATGATGTGATTTCAAAATTAACATCCAAATTATCCTTCCCTCCATCAAGAATTAAAAATTTTGGTGCCAAAGACTCTTTGAAACTATTTTGAGGGTTTTATGGCCACTTGGAGAGATATAGATTGCCTTAAAATGACCCATAAAAGAAAAAGGAGAGTCAAATATGAAATAAATGTCTTTTTGATGTGAATTTGTAGTCATCTTGTAATCATAAGATTTTAGCTCTAGTTATCAAGATTCCGCATGTAAACTTTTTATGAAGAGCAAAATGTTGCAATGTCCTATTTTGTTTTCATAATATGTCTTAATGAAAAGCAAGTGTATTAAAAAGATAAATTCAAGAATATTCTCTTGGTTCATAGCTGTTATACGACTATTGTCCTTATTGTGTATTGCAAGATCCAGAGGAGGCCATGGAGAGAGGACATGGATGGCCTAGAGCTACTAAATCACAGAGAGGAAAGTGGGTGGAAATAGATATGACAATGGAATCTACAGATACAATAGAGGTAAGAAGAGAAAGCAATACTAAAAGGTAGACTACTTGGGTTTCCTGCCAAATTTCAGGCCCATCTGGAGCCTCTAAGTGCCTCAAATTTAACTTTGAATATTTCCATAGGATTTTTGGAATTTGAAATTTTAATATCTCACAAATGACAAATGATATTGAAGTGATTTCTTCACCATTAGCTTCAATTCAGCATTCTAGAGGTCTGTGTAAGATTTTGTATCCAACTGTGCACAAATGCAAACTTACTAAAAATAGTAACCCTACCAAATTTAGCCCTTATTGAAAAGAAACAACATTTTTTTAGTTGATGCAAGATTGCTCTTACACCCTAGATGCTCCTGCATCAGACACTCGGGGTAATTTGAAAAGTGACCTTGTCACTTCTCATAAGTTAGAGGGAAACCAAAATGGTTAACCTCAATCTCAGATAACCATGATGAATCTTAAACATGCCTTCCTTTCTATTTCACCAAGTATTCTGTATACTGCCTGTTTCTTGTACACTTACCCACATGGCTATCCAGAATGCCCTCTATCTCCTCCTTCTCTGAAGTAGATGCTAGAATGTCCCATTGTGTTCCTTTATCAAGTCCATCTTCATGATACTCTGTCAAATCTGAAATGTTGAACACTGGTGAAATATTGATGTCATCAGGCAACTCTACCTCGAATGCATTTTCTTAATCATGCTTCTTCAGGATTCTACACGGTCCAAATTTCTTCATTTTCAACTTATTGTATGTTCCAATTGGGAACCTTTCTTTTCTCAAGTGAACCATGACTTCATCTCCTACCTGAAACTCCTTATATCTCCTCTTCTGATCTACCTTAGCCTTGTACTGAATATTCATCTTATTAATGTGCTTTCTCACTTCTTCATGCAAATTTTTCAGGTGTTTTGCAAAGTCTTTGGCCTCGGCACTTGTCTTTTCTCCTTTGTCTAGCTTCCTTAAATCTGAAGCATTTCTTGGACTATTGCCATATACAATCTAGAATGGTGATTTACCAGTACTCTTATTGACAGAATTGTTGTAAGCGAATTCTGCTTGTGGCAAAATCAAATCCCATCCCTTGGGCTTATCTCCTACTAAGCATCGTAGCAGGTTACCCAAACTCCTATTCTCCACTTCTGTCTATCCATCAGCTTGTGGATGGTGTGCAGAACTGAACTTCAAATTTATTTTCAATTTCTTCCACAATGTCCTCTAGAAATAACCAACAAACTTGGTATCTCAATCTGAAACTATGATGTTAGTAGACCATGTAGTCTCACCACTTCCCTGAAAAATAACTCTACAATATGAATAGTATCATTAGTCTTCTTACAAGGAATAAAATGGGCCATCTTTGAGAATCTGTCCACCAACACAAAAATGGAATCATGTCCTCTCTGTTTCCTTGGAAAACCAAGAACAAAATCCATACTAATATCATCCCATGGCTTCTCTGGTATAGGTAATGGCTAATATAGCCCTGTATTCTGACTTGTTCCTTTTGCCATCTGACACACTCTGCAACTCTGCACAAATGTCCTCACATCTTGTTGCAATTGTGGCTAGTAATAATGTTCACCAACAATAGCAATGGTCTTATGTCAACCAAAGTGTCTAGCTAATCCTCCACAATGCTTCTCCTTAATTAGGTTCTCTCTCATGGAACTCCTTGGAATGCACAACTGGCTTCCTCTAAACAACATGCCATGTTGGAATATGAAATCCAACCATTTTGTCCTATCCAAAGTAATAGGTTTCAGACAAGCTTTCTAGACCTTTGTAAAATCTGGATCTTCAGGATACAAACTTTTGAGCTCATCAAACCCAACAACCTCTATCGTCATTTCTATCAACAAATTTTGCCTTCTGCTCAAGGCATCTGCAACTCTGTTGGACTTCCCACTCCTGTGCTTCAAAACAAAAGTATAACTCTACAAAAACTCAACCCATTTTAAGTTCCTTTGATTTAACTTTCCTTGACTATTAAGATACTGCAAAGCCTGATGATCAGTATATAAAACAAACTTTTTTGGCAACAAATAATGTCTTTATTTCTTCAAAGCTTGAACTATTGCATAAAACTCCTGATCATAAACAAAATACTTTTTCTTGGCATCATTAAGGTTCTCACTAAAATAGGCAATGGACTTACCTTCTTGACTCAAAATAACTCCTATACCACTACCACTAGCATCACAATCTACCTGAAATACCTTATTGAAATCTCGAAGTGCCAAAACAAGTTGTTCTATGACTTTCTACTTCAATGTATCAAAGCTCTTATCTGCTCCTTTAGTCCATCTAAACTCTTTTCTATCCCCTCTCATTGTCTCAGTTAGGGGTGCACAAATGCTACTGAAATTCCTAATAAACTTTTTGTCAAAACTTGTCAAAACCATGAAAAGATCTTACCTCTAAAGCACTCCTTGGCGTAGGCCATTCAATGATAGCCCTCACCTTCTCTGGGTCCATGTTAAGACCTTCCTCTGAGACAACAAATCCCAGGTATACCAACTCCTTTGCAAAACTACATTTCTTGAGATTGATCAACAACTTCTCCTCCCTCAGCTTCTCTAAAACTCTTCTGATGTGCATCAAATGCTTATCCCAAGTCTTACTAAAAATCAAAATGTCATCTAAATAAACAATAACAAAACTTCCCAAAAATTCTTTCAATACCTTGTTCATGAGCCGCATGAATGTGCTCGGTGCATTGGTTAGCCCAAATGGCATGACTAACCATTCATACAAACCTTCCTTTGTTTTGAAAGCAGTCTTCCACTCATCTCCTTCTCTGATTCAAATCTGGTGATACCCACTCTTCAGATCAATCTTTGTGAAGTACTTGGCTCCACTCAAACAATTAATTATGTCATCCATTCTAGGCAATGGAAATCTATACTTGATTGTGGTCTTGTTGATGGCTCAGGAATCTGTACACATCCTCCACACTCAATCTTTCTTTGGTGCTAGTACTGCAGGTACCACACATGGACTTAGGCTTTCTCTTATCAATCCCTTCCTCAGCAACTCCTGAACTTGTTTGTTCAACTCTTCACTCTCTATTGGAGTCATTCTATGGGTTGCCTTGTTTGGCAAACTAGCTCCTGGTATCAAATCTATTTGATGACTTATCTTCCTTACTGGTGGTAAACCTTCTGGTACATTATCAGAGATAACATTCTAAAATTCTTCCAACATATCTAAGACTTCTGTTGGTATATCTTCACATTTCTCTTGACTAATCTTAGGAATCAATGCAAAGCAATGACGCTCATGCTTCATACCCTCCAAAAATTTCCTACCATCTACCAAACAAATTCTGGTAGCACTACATACCTTTTCTTCCACCTCCTTCAAGTGCTTCAACTTATGACAAACTCCATCCCTTGTTAGGGAATATGTGTTTGCACAGCCATCATGGACATCGCTCCTATCATAGTGCCACAGCCTCCCAATAACATATGACATGCATCCATCAGTATGATGTCACATAGCACCTCATCATGGTAGTCACCAATCTTGAACTTCACTAAACACTACTCATTGACCAAAGCTCTATGGTCCTTCTGCAACCATGCAATCCGGTATGGATGCGGATGCTTTCTTCTTGTCAACTTCAACTTGTCAACCATCTCCTCTGAAACAAGATTATTAATGCTTCTGCTCTCAATAATAATATCACAACACTTACCTTCACATTTGCACCTTGTGCGGAATAAACTCTTCCTCTGATTGGGTTCTTTCTCCTCATTCAACAAAGTCTTTTGACAACTAGGGTTTCTCCCCTTTCAGCATCTTCAGAGCACTCAGATTGCACATCTTCATCGACATGTGCACCTCATGCATTACCTTCAGGTCTTCTATTTGTCCTTCCTTGATGTTGCGGACACTCGTATGCTTGATGTACTTCTTCTCAACATTGGAAACAGGTTCCTCTGAAACCTCCTCTTCTAGATCCTTTCCCAGGTCTACCTCTGCCTCTTCCTCTTCGCTCACCATTGTTCTGGTCATGAGGGCGGTAGGTATTATCTCCTCTCTGATTTTGATTGGTTCCAGCTTCTTCACTTTTCTTTGAATCTTCATATTGGCCCCCAGAGTGTCTTCCACCAGTCCTTCCACCTTGACATCTTCCCCTTTGCTTGCTGTCAAATCTTTTATTTAGTTTCTCTTCCACCTTTAGGGAAAGTTGGTATGCATCTTCTATCGTGGTCATTCTAACCAGGCTCAACTCCTCTTGAATACTTGGCCTCAACCCATTAATGTAACGGGCTACCTTCTCCTTGTTGACCTCTACATGACCGGTTCTAATAGTAATCTTATAAAAATCTTCTGTATACTCCTTAACAGACTTGTTTCCTTACTTCAATCCTTGCAGCTTCTTCAACAACTCCATCTCATAATCCACGGGAATGAACTGCTTCTTCAGTTTCTCCACCATCCGATCCCATCTGGTGATCTTTCCTTTTCCTCTTCTATTCCTCTCTAACTGGACCTCCTTCCACCAAATACTGGCATGTCCCTTTAATTTTGTTTTTGCAAACTTGACTTGATCTGGGTCTTCCACATCTTCATACTCAAAATATTCCTCCATGTCATTGATCCAATCAATAAGCTATTCTGGATTCAAATCTCTAGAATATGTAGAAACTTCGATCCTGGGCCTCTTTCCAATCTTAGAAATGGCCCTCAACAACCTAACTTCTGCAGGATCTCCTGCAACTTCTTGTTCTTCCTCAAATAGCTCCTCTTTTGCTTCATCCTCGCTTTCTTCTCTTGTTCTTGGCTCAAACTCTCTTCGTAGCTCCTCTTGCAATGCATCGATTTGTCTTTGCAGGGCTCTAAAACCCTCTTCCATCAAAACATTCCTCCCAATATGATTTCTTCGTGGAGGCATCTTGATCTCTGCAGCAAACCCACAACCTCAGGTCCTGGTGCAAACTGCCTCACAGTCGGTGATCTGTCTACACACTTAGGAACCCTTGCTCTGATACCACTTGATGAAGGGAGTAAAGCATAAAACATACAATAACAGAAATTGCACATAGAAATAGAATGATATTTTATTAATATGGGCAAAACATTACATTACAAAAGCTCAAATACAATCAGAGGATGAATCCCCTATAGGCTGCAACACATTACAACTCCCTCTCTCAAGACTCTAGAATCTTTAGCCTTTTGTAGCCCCAAATCAATTAGGGTTTCTATTTTCCCACCTTTTCTTGACTCTACACCCTCCCCCTTAACTCTACTATGCCAAGGGTTCCCCAAAATGGTCATATATAGCTCTTTTTGGTGGCCACTAGCTTTATTTCAAAATTTGCATCTCCCTCCAAATATAGGTCAACTTTGCGGGGCCATAACTTTCAATACGACCGTTGGATTTTCAATAATAATTCCTTTTCAGAAAGCTCTCGAAAAGATGATGGTGCCCAAGTAGTACTAAAAGGTAGACTACTTGGATTTCTTGCAAAATTTTGGGCCCATCCGGAGCTTCTAAGTGCCTCAAATTTGACTTTGAATATTTCAATAGGATTTTTGGAATTTGAAATTTTAATATCCCACAAATGACAAATGATATTGAAGTAATTTCTTCACCATTAGCTTCAATTCACCATTCTAGAGGTCTGTGTAAGATTTTGTATCAAACCATGCACAAATGCAAACTTACTAAAAATAGTAACCCTGCCAAATTTAGCCCTTATTGAAAAGAAACAACATTTTTTTTGGTTGATGGAAGATTACTCTTACACCTTGGATGCTCTTGCATCACATAATTTGCTTAAAGACAAGGGGAAGGTGGACTACATACCTTATGAGAATGAATGTGATGGAGATGATGACTTGCCCCTGAGTTTAAGATTAATTTACAAAGAGACATTTGATCGTTGACTATATTGCGCTTGGCCTAGTGATCAACAACTACCTAGAGTGTACGAGGTGTTTCAATTTTGGGGATACAGCTACAAGATACAACCCTCCAATATTCATGGAGTGAATCTAGGCCTCTTTATTGTCCAAAATGTACATGTGGGATCTAAACATAGAAACAATTTAGAACAAACTACTAGGAGATTAATGCCATATTATGGTCCATCATATTACAGTGGTCAATGGAGAAGTCTAGCAAAATATAAGCCTAACATGTCACCATATGGTCTAAATTCGAATATCTATACACATCATCTCCAATTGGAATGTGGAAAAGAAATGAATAGAGGTCATCTTATGTATATAGATGGACGTACATACACACACAAAAATATTGCAAGATTTATAAATAGTAGTAAGGGAAGGGACCTACTATAAGACCAAATTGTCAATTTGTTGAGGTTATAAATGATAAAGATGGAGATATGGAGAGAAAGGTTGATAGATTGATAATTGTTGAGGCTATGATGGACCTTACCATTGGGGATGAGTTATTGATTGATTACCCCTTCTTAAAATGCACACTTGCACAAAAGAAGAGGTAAGAACAAGGTCTCCCTATGGATATTCTTAAGGGTAGAAAACCAAATAATAATAAATGAGTGTGGACTAATGTTTTATAAACTATGTTGTCCAAATTGTGTTTTATTTAAATTATTGTATAAAAAAGGTAGTCTATAAAATAATGGTCCATTATTCAATTGATGTATATATGTTCGTATAACCAATATTTTTATTTTTTAAGCCATATTTGATTATATTTCTTTGAAATTGATACATTTATGATTTATCCAATTGTTCCAAACATTAAATAATGCTTGCATTTATTGATAGGTAGAAGATGTTGATGAAACACATACTAATACCCAAGATCCAACTAGGTTATTAAGATTTGGACAGGATGATCCAAACCATCATGTAAACAATACCAGGGCAAAAAGAGCATTATTGAAGAGAATACTATCAACTAAGAAATTTGAAGAGCTGATGAGATCTGCATACACTGATGACATGCCACCTAGCCTTAATGATGATGATCATGATAGTGAAAATACAGTGTATGAAGAAGGATTGAATGAAATGCTTACAGATTTCTTTGGGGATGAAAACAATGATGACAATAATTATCATATGGTTGACAGTAATGATGATAGTAGGGGTAATTACAACCAATGTAATATTGATGATAACAACCTGAAAGACTCCATCAAGCAAGCAGCGAAGACACCTGCATGTTCAAATTGGGTGCAAATAGAACGTCAAAACTGGCATGCACATTAATATTATTAGAAATCAAGTCACTATTTAGTTGGTCAGACAAAGGATTCACTATCCTATTGAAGTGAGTTGAAATCTATTTCTTACTTTGCAATTGTCAATTGGTGTACGTAATTCGTAAACATTCATCAACTTCGTTTATATTTCTTTAAGGGGATTTTAAAACCATATATTCTATATAAATAGTCCTAATATAGATTGACATATCAAACATGTTCATCATAAGTTAAACATTCAATTGATTTAATCTCTAGCAATCTTACAGGGCACTAAAAACTAGAATATTCCCTGAAGATAATGTGTTGCCATCAACTTGCAGAGAGGCACGTCTATTGTTGGTTGCATTGGGGATTGAATATAAGCAAATTCATTCATGTAAAAATGATTTCATTTTATACAAAGATGAATATCAAAACAAGGTAGAATGCCTTGTATGCAAAGAGAAGAGATATCGTACAGATGTACAAGGTCCTATAGTTCCAAATAAGGTTTTACGTCACATGCCAATTATACCTAGACTTCAACGAATGTTTTGTTGCAAGTCACTTTCACAATTGATGGACTAGCATGCAAAGAATAGAAGTAAAGATGGATTCATGCAAATTCTAGCCGAGTCTAAAGCAATGAAACACATAGAGGAAAAATGACCAAGAAAATTCAAAGATGAACCTTGTAGTATCAGGTTTGGTCTTCCAATTGATGGAGTGTGCCCATTGTCTTTCCTGAGCTCAAATTATAGTGTTTGGCTAGTCGGATTAATAGTATACAATATTCCCCCATGGATGAGTGTTAGAAAGGAGCACGTTATGCTGACTTTCATTGTTCTAGGAAAACATCAAGTTAAAAACATGAATGTTTATCTTGCCCCTTTTATTGATGAGATGCAACTACTATGGAAAGGCATAAAAATGTATGACATATCATATCCCCCATCAAATAGGTCCTTCATGTTGTACGGTGTGCTATGTTATTTTCACTCATAATTTATTTTCATCCCAACTTTCATACTTAGTTTTATACTTTTTTTTTTATGTTATTAACATTACTTATTGAATTGCAGGGCTTCAAACAAAGGGGATATTTGCATGTCCAAGATGTATAGAACAATTTCAAGGGCGGTATTCTAAAGATCTACATAAATTTATTTACGCAAACAATAGGGTTTTTCTACCACTAGATCATAAGTTTAGAAATCACCTGAAGAATCAATTTGATGGAAAAGTTGAAAATAGAGGCTCTCCCATGATTATGGCTCCAAGTGATTGGCTTAAGAAGTATGAAGATGTTGAATTGAAAGGTTGGGGAGATATTTTTGATCGGGGTGATTCAATTGAAGAACTAGAACAAGTTGTAGTTAATATGCCAGAAGGAATGAAAAGGAAATCCATATTTTATGAGCTCCCTTACTAGAAGGATCTATTAATATCTCACCTATTAGATCCCATGAACATCTTCAAAAATGTCCCAGATTCTATATTTTAACATATATTAGGCAAAGAGAAGGACACCTTGTCTTCGAGGAGAGATATTGCTCTTTCACATACCAAAATTGATAGAAAACATTTGTGGCCAAACAGGGAAAATGAAACATATGCAGAAGCTCCATGGATTTTGAAAAAAAAAGAGCCAGACCAACTAAAAAATATCATCCATTCAATAAGGACGCCTACTAGCTATGGGCCATCATTGGCTAAAGATTTTACAGTTGATGGACATATCACAGGATTTAAAACACATGATTTCCATAATTTTATGAAGGTGTTATATATCATCATTTAACATTTACTGGTAACATTGATTAAGTACTAAATATATTTTGATATCATTATGTTGTGTGAGAAAAAAATAGTAATGACCTTTTAATAAATGTGTTTCATAGAATATCATGTCATTGGCAATTTGGGGAGATTCCTAACTTACAGTTGACTTAACGAATGCCATAAGTTGATTGTCAGCATTTACAAGGTATGTGGTTAATGTGTGAGAGACATAGATATATTATATTGCATTTTAATTTTTGACTAAAGATTCATACTAATTTACTATTCTTATATTAGGTGGGTGACCTCCAAGGAGATCCATGAATGTGAAGTGCCAAAATAGAAGAAGGAAATAGCAGAAATTGTAGGTGTATTTGAGAAGGAGCTCCCTACAAGTTTCATGGACCTACGAGTCCATTTACTTATACAGCTAGTCAATGACATTGAATTGGTGGGTGTTCTATCAATGAGGTGGATGTTTTTCTTTGAGAGGTATATGAAAAATCTAAAAAGATATGTTTGACAAAAGGCACATCTAGAGGGTTGCATGGATGAAGGGTATGTATTGAATGAAGCATTTTTCTTCCTATGTGAATTCCTTGGTAAGGATTTTGAATATGGGCCACACTTTTGGGATGAAGAATGAGCATCAAATGTTATTGATGGAGAAAAACCACAATCTAATTGTGTTTAAGTAGAGATTAGTAAGTAAATTCATTATCAGTGTGGTTTTTTCCTTGCAATCATTAATTTACTCTGTAATTTATTTGTCAAATTAACAACATGACATTTGGAGTTTGAAATAAACATGTTGACAAGTAATAGGTGTAGAGGAAAGTGCTATACTTGACAAGTTCATTCTGTACCACATGGACTTTATGAACAAATGGATTGATCTATATGATAAAAAGAGAGAAGAAGTGTTAGAAGCAAGGAGACAATTTAAGAGATCGAACCCAAGGAATACTCCACTTCCCATTAATCTACTTCGGGAATGGGGCAAAGATTGCATGCTAGAATGGGTTACTGAACAAATTCAAAATCAAATAGAAGATGCAGGTATAGAGTCAAACATAACAGAAGATGAAATCAACATGTCTAGAGGATGTGAAAGAAAGGTATAGTTGGAATTTTACAAAATGTTGTTTCCTTACAGCTTTGACACTATTAACTATTTTAATATTCTTCATTATATTTGTTTTCATTGAAATAAATGGTCTTTCACAGGTGATGAAATATCTAGCAATGTGGGCATATGGTTGACATTATCATGTAGAAAGTGTAGATGTAAAGAGATAATCCTTCGATTGTGGCATCATGGTTGACTTCAAGCAATTGAGTCAATCAAGCTCAAAAGATAAGAATATAATTGCAGGGAATCTACAATATGTTGGGAAAATACAAGAAAGTATTGAGTTGGATTACCGCTCTTTTAAATGTTATATTTTTAAGTGTAGATGGTATGAAGCATTTGAGAGGACACGAAGACATGATACCCATAGTGGATTGTTTTTTATAGATTCCTCATGTTTCCTACTGGAGGATAAGGAGCCTTATGTTCTACCAATTCATTGTGAGCAAGTATTTCTTTAACTCAAAAAAGAAGCAGTAGTGATCATTAATCTATTAATTCATAGTTTATTGTGAATAGATACATGTGTTTATTAATCAATAAAATTGTTATACCATACGTCTAATATATGTATGTCATTCATGTGTAGGTATTTTCCTATGAATATATTTTGGACCAGAAATGGATATTTGTCATACATTATGATCCAAGATTAAGGCATGTATTTGATGATGCATTAGTGGATACTGAGTAAAACAATGATTGATAACAAAATGAGAGAGAGGGATTAGAGAACATCAAAGAGATTGACATCCATGATGAACTTGGAGATGGTTATGTTCAAGAACAAGAAGACAACAATCCAGAGATGGATGATGTTATGGAAGACAACGATATGGATGGTATACAAAATGATGATCCAAATACATCTAGTAACAATATACATGGTCTACAGTCAGATTTCAACGATGATGAAGATGATGGAGGTCAAGATGAGGATGATGATAATATTAAATACTTGAAAGAACATATAAACATTGACAATGATACACTTGATGACATTGTATCAGACAATAAAGTTAATGACCAAGACTTATAAATTTTCAAAATTATTTTCAATCCATGTTTGAAAAAGGATGATTAAATTGTTGGCAATAATGTTAATTAAATGGATTGTTCAATTGTTGACAAATTACCTATTGCAATATCCTTAAATTGTTCAATCTTTGGTATAAATTATTGGCAATAATGTTAATTAAATAGATTGATTGATGTTCTGCATAACTTGTTAATGCATAATCCTTATGTGATGGAAGTATTAAGTGATATAGGTCAAAGGATAAGCTCATCAAGTTCCTTAAATAGTGGACGTTACCTTGTTTCACCAATGACAATTTACTTTCAAGTTTGCTGGTGACTTCAGAACAAATTAAGTAGCTTATGTAATTTTGTCAATTAAATCATCCACTTCACTTAACCCAATCAAGCATATGATTTGGATCAATGTTTTCTATAAATGTTTAAACCCTGCTCCTAAAACAGAAAAACAAATTTGGATTTTGAAAATATATACAAGGGAATGATTTTCAAAAGAGAAAGACAGGTGCCTGCCACATGAGGAATTTGTTTATCTTTAATTATTTTTCATATATATCCTTAATTGTATCTATGCCATGTTATCTTGTGATAAGTACTTGAGTAAGACCATCAATGAAATATGAAGTGGACATATTATCATCTATATTAGTTAATTGATTGCACAAATATTTCAATTTATCAATGATCTCATGTTTCTATTCATTTTTAACACTTTTAATAAAGACGCCATGATCATAATATTCTTCTTCATCATAGAATGCAACATGTGATCATCATAGAAAGTAGGAGAAAAAGGTAGTCATGTTTGCAAGGTGAGGGTTTGACCTAGTACTTTGTTGAAGGGGACATAAGGATCATACATGTTTCTTAGGAATGCAAAATTAAAGGCATTGGGTTGTTTCCAACAAATGCAAACCACAAAAATCTCAAAATAAAAAATCAATCTTTTAAATCCTAAACATAGGCATGGAATTGTGAGTTCAAAAAAATGTAGGGAAATAAATCATACACTATAATTGAAGATTTAAGTCCAATCCTAGATTTAATTAAACTTTAAATTACAAGGAGTTGAGAGTAGAATAAAATATTGAGATATTAAGTAATTAAGATAGAGAAATGAAATAGTTGAGAAGAAATACAAACTTATTTGATCTTTTTAGCATGATGTCAAATCTGAAGTGTGTGATTAACCAATGCATTATGAAAAAAGAATGTAAACTAGGATTTTCTACTAGAATAATGATCATGAGATTGTGGTAGTGATTAATTGATTTTTTACATTCCTTCTTCACTTGTCCTCATTTTCCATATTTTCAAAACTTTACTCTTATCTTCCTAGGGATTCTAGATTTTCCTCTTGACTTGGATTGATATTTATACCATTCCCCTTTAGATCCACTTTTGTCCTTGGGCCTTTGTGGAACATGCAAGGCATCCTTAGAACCTTCATCATTGAACTTTCTCCTCATAGCTCCATTGAGCATTGTAACAATAAAAGATTCCATAGTCACCTTTGCAACACTACCATTTATAACAAGCATTATGTTCTCCTAATTTTTTGGTAAAGAAAAAAGTGAGAAGATACATTTGTCTTCCTCATCAAGTTTAACATTTATTGAGCCTGTTTAACTCAAAATCATATTAAAGGTGTCAAAATGTTCTATAGTAGAATATCCTTCCTTCATTTTAAAATAATATAAACATCTTTTGAGATATAACTTATTACTTTATAATTTTAGTTCGATAAATATAACCTATCCTCTTTTGTAATGTGAATGCAGGGGTCTCTTTTGATTTCAATAAAAAAGAAAAAGTAAATTGGAGACAACCAGATAAATTATTAGCAATCCAATTCAACAAACAAATGATAACCAAAAGTTGACCATCAGAGAATAGCAGCTTTTATATTGATTTTCTTCAAAGTACAGGCAGTGCAATGTCTCTTTGAAAAAATCAAAATCCTAGATAGATTCTGAGCCACAAGGTCTTGGTTTCCTTTTATAAAGGAAGCAACAAGCTTCAAACCTATCACATTAAAAATGGCTCTTTGTATTCCTAACCCTTGATATTATAATATTTGTCTTTAATAAGTCCAATTTAGATTTTCAAATATATTTGAATACATTTTGAAAACATGAAGAAAACATAAAGAGACAAAAAGAGAGTGTTCAAGATGTAGTGGTGCTATTTAACGCCATCATATGACTCATTTCTCTTCTGCACCTCAACCTGTACTGCTGATGATTCATCTCTAAGATATTTCTCCTCCCATTTATATATTGTAAAATCACCAGGCCATTGGTAAGCCTAAATCTGAAGCAAGTTCTCCTGGTGATCTTTCCATCTTTTATCAAGCAAAGCTCTGACATTCTCCTCTTGCCACTCTACTGTGGGCCTTGGTTGAAACCCTTGCGGGGATGCCATAAGTGTTATTACTGCAATGCCGCTGGTTACTTTTCAAACCTCCGCAAGACCACAGGAAGAGACTAACACCACCAAGCATGAGATGAACACCGGCAAGCCGCAAGCGTCAGATGAACCATCCATGGGGTAGTGGTAGCTTCTTCATGTCAACCGCTTACTAAGGCCAAGCCATAAACTGTTCTTTTATGCTCTGCGAGAATGCAGTATGTACCATATTTCATTCCTCTTGTTCCCACATAACCGCAAAAGATAATCAATTAACCTGCGGGACAACAGTAATAAACAAAAACACTCATATAGTAAAAAATAGTCAAGATTGTTTCACGATGGCCATGATATATATGTACTTATTTAGTTGTGGGGGAATGTTGGGGGTGATTGATTTAATTAAATAAATGTGGATTTATTTAATTAAGGATGAGACTTTAGAGGAAGGGTTAATATTTAATTAATGTCAGAAGAATGATTAGATTTATTAATTAAATAGCATGACTTATTAAATTGATATTAGGAGGAATGATCAAAGTGGTTAATTAAATAAATATGATTTATTTAATTAACATTGTAAGAGGAGATGTGGGATAGATTTGGTGTGATGTTAGGCCATGGTAAGATTTAGGTTTTATATTTCTAATAGTGCATTAGTTTTTGGGTCGATGAATAATGATCACAACTTATCTTTGGTAATTTTTTCCTTCACCATATCATGAGACAATTTTGAGGAACAAAATTGATGACAAATTTCTCTATGGGTTGCCCATGTATTTATTTTCCTTCACTATTAAGATAGATAGAATTAGGCTTAGGAGAGCATCAAACAAGGATCAAATTAATGAGTGCAATCATGAATCTTAAGTTATTGGATTTCAAACTTTGTTAACAAAGATAGACTATCAAATTCCTAATGATGATTTTGATACACTATCAAATTCTTAAGTCTAATGCACTTAAATATCAATCTCATCCTTCAAATTTTCAATAGGAAAATTTAGTTTTCAAAAGGGTGAAAATAAGCAAGAAAATCAACAAAATGCTCACGATGTTAATTTATAGTCAACTTCAGATGTTATTTCATCTAATTCCCAAGGTGAACTAGTGAGGGACAATCCTATATTATCTATTAATGTAATTAATAAGATCAGAGAATACATAAAGGAAAATAGATATGTAAACCAAAATACATTCAAATATAGAAGGGTTCTAACATATATGTCACTTCTATTCAAAATGAACAAAGGAAATATACATAGAGGTAAGATGAAAATTTGTTATATATACCTTGATTTTACTCTACAAAATGTACAAAGTAGGCATTTGTTCAAGAATACCATTAGTTATTCTACATGTAGATGTTGACAAATATCCAACATATTGTATGGTGCATTTCTTATATGGATGGGATGAGAACAAATGTACTCAAACTTGTATGGTCATGCTAACTAGTAGATCATTGTGGCATATTGTGGTGTATGTGGACATCATGACCATGTGTCAGATGCATACAATGCCAATTATATGATCATGTTTTGCAGTACAAATGTCATTAGGTGGCACACGTGTATGGAAGCATAACATATGGTTGTTGATGTTCAATGTGTCTAACTAGCCACCAACATGTGTAGCAATGTGTATAGCCACACTATCTAGATCAACCTTGAAGATATGTAAACCCTGAATAATGCCCCTAATAACCCTAAATGCTAACCCCTAACCCCTAAACCATAAACCCTAAATAATGCCCCTTATGAGTCATAACCCAGCCCTGACATGCCATAAACCCTAAACCTCTAAATCCTAAGCCGTAAACCCCTAAACCCTAAACCTCTATCTCCCTATCTAGCCCTATCTCTATCATTCCTCTACCTCTCAATATCTCTCCCTATGTCTCTAGTCATGTCCCTCACTCTCTATATCTCCCTATTGGTCTTCTCTCTCTAAACACTAAACTCTAAACGTCTAAACCTTAACCCCTGAACCATAAACCCTAAAGTACCCTAAAAAATGCCCCTAAACTGTAAACCCTAAACCCTAGCAAACTCTAAACCCTAAACTTGAACAATGCTAAACTCATAAATGATAAATAATGCCCCTAAACCTTGACCGCTAACCCCAATCAACTCTCCGTCTCTCTCTCTCTCTAACCTATATATTATCTACCAACTCCTAGCTAGTTAAATCCTTTTCCTAGCTTTCCTAGTTTTCCTTTTCCTTTCCAATTTCCCTTCAGATCCCACCAATTTTTCCCTATTTTACTATTTTCTACCTCTCCACTCATCATTTTATCTTCCCATCCAATGAACTTTAGTTTTATCATCTTGTTTCCATTTCATCTGGCTGCCAATTTATATCCTCATCCCTCTTTTCATGTCCTAGTTTTCTTTTTTTCCATTTGCTTTGTTGATAAGGGAGATAGATAGAGACAAAGATGGAGAGAGAGAGAGAGAGAGAGAGAGAGAGAGAGAGTCCTATAAGTTTTCCATGCTTGTTCATTAATGATTTATATAGGAATGATAGGGAGCTAAGAGAGGCAAGAGATAGAGAGATAGGGAGAGATAGATAGGTAGAGAGAGACAGAGAGGAGACAAATCATAGGGAGAGATAGACGAGAAAGAGGGGAAAGATAGGGAGATAGAGTGATCACTAGAGAGATAGGGAGATGGAGAGTGAGTGAGATGCCTAGAGAGATAGGGAGAAAGATTGAGAGGTAGAGGGATGATAGATAGAGAGAGGGAGATAAGGGAGAGATTATAGGGAGATAGAGGTTTAGGGTTGTGTTGGTTCTCAAAAATGCAGGCTTCAGGCCACAAGAGGTTGCCAATCTCTTGATATGTTTTTTGTCAACAAGACATGGTTTGTGTGATAGGACCCCCTTCTCTTTTGGCTTTACCAAACCTAGGTGGGTATACCTATGTAAATGAGGCAGACTTAAATTATGTGTTTCCTAATCTAGCAATCTATCCACAATGGCAATTGGAAATTGAAAGATATAGTTCGAATTTGGTATAAATTGTATAAGAAATATCAAGGTAAATCCTATGTGTAATTGATAGAAAGTTTTAAGTAAAATGAAATAGGTGAGACTAGTACATTGTTGGGTAAATGGAGTCAAATGAAAATCTAAGGTGAGTGGCCTATATTTGGTAATAATTCTAACTGTTTGGCACACTAATATTGGTTAATAACTTGTATAAACATGCAAGGAAATAATTGATAGACTCTTCTTAATAATCCAACTGACACAACTAGGTTACTTGTAATTTATCAAAAGGATTTTTAATCCCTACTTGAAGGCACCAATTGAATAAATCAAACAAGAATAGTAGATGATATCAACTTGGAGACAAAATGCCAACCCTAATTATGTGGTTCTTCTTACTAATCTAATTAATACTTCCAGATTACTGTGATTGACTAGAAGGATTTAATTCCTTTGAGGAAACCAAATAATCATATCACACAAATACAACAAATGTGCATTGATAAACTAAGTATATACTTGATATATCAATTTTAATAATAAGGAAGCGCTAAAATGGAGACAACCAAATAATTGAATAACTTCAACAAACAATTGATACCAATATGGCACCAAAGAATCAGAGATTTTCCATTAACTTATTCAAAATTATGCTTGCAATATGGTCTTTGAGTTTGTAAATATTATGGAACTTTTCTACTATCTACCACCACTCCCTTCTCCTCTCCTCCCTTTTTATCAGGTCTTGGTCTCTCTTTTTATAGGAGAGGCAAACAGGCTTCAGACCCGTCACAATAGAAAAGACATAATTGTTCATAACTATTAAGAAAACACATTTAAACTAACAAGATTTAAGAAAATATTTTTAATTAGAAAGACCAATCCATTATTCACTGAATAGAAACCTGTGACCAATCAAGGCTTACACAAGGTATTCTATTTTCTAATGTGGTATCTCCTCTTCACATTCAATCCTCTTCAGAACCCAAATATTTTTCCTACCATTCACTTATTTTCAAATCACTAGGCCACTTAAAATCCCATGTGGCTACAAAGCTTACAAGATGGCTTTTCCATCTGTTGTCCAAGAGGTTACTGATGTCCACCACAAAATTTGTGTTTCCATTTTCCAACATGATAATTCCATCGAGCAAAGTATGGAACTCAGTGATTTTAATTTCCCCATCATTCTGTACATGTGCCAAACATTTAGGAATCATCTAATCAAACTCTTTTCTCCATTCATCTACACCCTTCAATTGGTTATTATCTTTGAGGATTGATGGGTTGAAACGACATTTGATGGAGTTAAATATACTCCTCTTACCTTCTACTTTCTTTTTTTAATCTACCAAATATTGATACTTATCAATTATACTTTTCACCATTTCTTATGTAGGCTTGAGCCTTGATGGGACATCTAGATCTTTGTGTGTGGCTTTGCATAAAGTAGTCAGTATGTGGAAGGTAGGTTGCCATCTCTTTTGAATATTTTCAAGAATGGAAGAATTAGTGTTTATCTATTCCAGAGCTTTGATCAGATTGTTGAATTGTTCATGTACCCCATTTATTTTGTCTACCAAATACTAATACTCATCAATTATACTTTTCACCATTTCTTATGTAGGCTTGAGCCTTGATGGGGCATCTAGATCTCTGTGTGTGGCTTTGCATAAAGTAGTCAGTATGTGGAAGGTAGGTTGCCATCTCTTTTGAAGATTTTCAAGAATGGTTCAAGAATTAGTGTTTATCTGTTACAGAGCTTTGATCAGTTTATTGAATTGTTCATGTACCCCATTTATTTTGTCTTTTAATATATCAACTCTATACTTTAATATACTGCTCAGGATCTCTATGATGTGATTTTTGACATCTTCCTCATTATTCTTTTTCATCTTATCAATTTCTTCTTTCATTTGTTGGATCTGGGGATCCTTTGTATGGACTAGTGGGTGATAGACAATTAATTCATCTCCCCTTACTGTGGTGGCTTGTTGCAACTGCTGTTTCAACTTTCTATTCTCAATGAACAATTTGTTCACCTCATCATTAGATAGCTTTAACCTTTTCTCATATTCATTATTTTTTTTTCCATGTTTTCTACCACATCTCTAGTGAACATTACAGAATGCATGGTTATGGTGATAGCTTCAGTAGGAGTTGTGTCTCTCATAGTTCTAATCATGGCTGACCCCCTCATTTCTTGTACTACATCAAGGAGATGAGGCTTCCTTGTGTTCTTCTTCTTTGTCCATAGGGCAAGTGTTTGGGTAGTAGGGTTATACCCTACTCCTGAGACACCTTCCTCTGAATCAAATTCTGCAACTAACATGGGGTCATCTTGTGCTTTGATATGATATAAAAGAAACATTTTAGACAACTCCATGCCTGGTATAATCAACATATCACTTTTCAACACCATTTCTCTTGCCTCCTAGTGAGTGACATTAATATTATCAATATTCAATTCTGTAGATGTCTGAGCTTGGATCTTAGCCTATTTTGACTCATCAACTCCTATAAGATTAATCTTCAACTTTTCATCAAATTGTTTCATTTTCATTTTGATCCAAAAATCTCTGAACTCATTGTTGTGTATAAAATTATCATCCTCTATGAATCTCAGAGAGACCACTACCCTCTCATCCTCTTGAATCTCATCAGCT
Source organism: Cunninghamia lanceolata (assembly GCA_027924645.1). Classification (NCBI taxonomy): domain Eukaryota; kingdom Viridiplantae; phylum Streptophyta; class Pinopsida; order Cupressales; family Cupressaceae; genus Cunninghamia; species Cunninghamia lanceolata. The sequence goes on along the minus strand of BSBN01000909.1, from coordinate 1,047,127 downwards.
CCCTCCTTTGACAACCTAACCTTTGGATCATGAGGCTCTTGACCTTTTTGTTGTTCCTCTACCTCTTTTAGTTCAATCAAGGCCAAGACTACTTCTTGTTCTTCATCATCACTTGAATCATATTCCACTAATGGCTCCATATTCTATTTTTTGACCTGTGGCTCGTGAGTGGGAGATGGAGTGGATGGATGTGTAGGTGATGTGGGTGATATCTGAGATGTGGATGTTTCATGTGGTGGTTGGTGGGGTGTGGGCAATGGAATGAGTCTCTCATCTTGGGCCATTTTTTATACTTCATCAAATTTACTCAAAATAATTTGCATTCTTTTTAGAAGGTTGGGTTCATCAACAAAAAAGCCTTTGAAGCTTCTATCTTTTTCCTTCTTCTGATTTTCCCACCTCATCATTGTATTCCACCTTTTTTCTTGTAGGAGTCAAGGACAACACTAAGAGGGGGGTGAATCAGTGTTGTGTAAATTTTAACCTTTTGCAAACTTTATCTTACAAGACAAAAAAAATGACATTGTTAAACACATATACATAAGACTATTGATAAAAGAGGACATAAATAATACCTCATGATTAAATCATACACACATAGAAAGAAGATCAATATGAATCATGACACAACATTTGCATGAGTGGAAAACCCTCTAGGGGTAGAAAAACCACTCCAAAAACTGCCTCACTGGATTAACCAAAAACCTCACTGGTTACAATGTTTAGAAGCACCAACTTCAAGAAGCACCAATCCCTAATTCATACTCCAATTAAAATCAAGAATTTAGAGGGTTTCTCTATTTCAATACAAATCACTTCTTCCATATGTCTGTCATATCATCATACTTCACATCAGCTCAAATCAATCTGCATACTAGTCTCAAAGTCTTTGTTCAATCAAATTCATGATTCATTCACCTGATTATCACTACATACCAATTCACCTGATGCAATCAATTGCATATTGTCTTTCTGATGATCTTGTCAATCTCTATATCTTATTTAGTTTATCTCTACAAAATTAATTTCATATTATCTTCATGCTTGATTTGATCCTATCAGTGTCATTCAATTTGTCTTCAAATTTTCATTTGCATTCACATCCATTTCAACTGTATTATTTCATCATTGATCTACACACTCACACACACCTCAATCTGGAACCTGCAAAAATAAATCATCTTCAAAATCCTTCATCTTCCTATTCCATCTGATGATGAATTTATCTCCTTTATTTTTTATTTTCATTATCTTCATCTCTAAACTCTTTAACTTCTTCATCTCTGCAAAAACCATCTCTAAACAAAAATTAGATTAAAAAAATTAAATCTTCAAAAGCCCATTCAAATTCTCTTCATATTCTTCTTCATAAAATCTTCTTCGGCAATCTTCAAACCTTCCATATTCCAAAACACATCTCTCCAAAAATTGTCAATCATTTTTCTCAAATAAATCATTTGTATTAATAAAAATTTGCCCTCCTTGTCTTCTCTTGCCTTGAAAAAATAGAATGAATCTTTTAATAATCTACCCAAAAAAATCAAAAGGCTTCTTGCAAAAATGGCATATAATCTTCATTCTATTCTAGATCATATGAATGACATTAAGAGCCCCCAATAAAATAGAAGATAAAAAAACAAATAAAGTGTCTAAAATAAATAAAGCCATAAATGGCTTAATTCTCAGGCTCCAAGCATATTCGATGCTTTTCTAAAAATCATATCTTCATATTGTATTTTGATGTCTTAGAAAATCAAGCTCCCATAAATCATGGTCTCCTATTTAAATTCAGAGTGTTTTAATAATCATAGTAATCAGGCTCTAATATAAGCAATGCTCCTCTTAAAAAATTCGATGCATTTTGAATCTCCTTTATAATTCCTGCTCAAGCTTTTTGAGAGATGACCGATGCTTTTTTTTAAAAGCATAAAACATCTTCATGAAAATTAGGCTACCAAAAGACATTGACTTTATTATTCGAGCATTCAATGTTCTTTCTAATAAAGTATTTGATGCTCCATTTTTTTAAGGCAAAAAAAAATTCTATTTAAAATTTACGCCCAAGTACTTTCATGTGGAGACCGCTACCAATGGTAATAGTTAGACATGAGGGCCGGTGGGAGAATGTTCAAGGAACCTTTTAAGAGGTCAAAATTAGTGAAAATGACCTAGGATAGTAAGTCACCAAAGAATCAAAACATTAGAGGCAAATGTTTAGATTTTCACAAGAGAGCTTATAAGATATGTTTAGGACAAAACACTCCAACATGTATCTTAAATTAACACCTCATTAGAAAGCTAAAAATTTCTGCCATCTACCAACACAATATTGATCTCTGCAATTATATTGAAGGCATCCTAATGAAGGCATAATAAAGGCATCTTCTCAACATAAACAAGTTAGCAACAATATCTGTGAGTATCAACAATTGATGAGATCAAAGAAGTCATGTAGACATGGAAGAAAATATTGATCAATCATACCATCATGATTACTGCCATATGCATTGAGATCACAACACCTCTTGTTTTTGATTATTACTGCTACATTCTTCAAGATTTAAACATTACCATTTGAGATTTTCATTCACATCACAAGTATGATACATGATGTAACCTGTCAACATAATATTGATACAAAAAACCTTGAACCTGATCATCATAACCATCTTTTGAAGCCACAACTTGATGAAGACACAACCCATATAATCATGACAAAGAACGTCAAATATTGTTCAACTGAGATCCAACATATATCCTCTTGTCCAACCTTTGAACACCTGGTTGCTCTTATCTAGATGACATCTTGAAAGAATCTTTGCAACCTCACCTAAATTATCACAACTTCAAGACAACCATATGATAATGTATCTTCAAACTAACTCCACAAATCTGACATCCTGTAAATACCATGGACCAACATTTTGTCACCTTAATAGTTCACCATGAAGTAACATAAGATAAGCAATGCTTGTAATGACTTGTCATCATCTTGACCAAGATTAACTGACATCATTATAACAACATTCATAACAACATTACAAGATCTGTAATCTGATCCTCTTATTCCAAAGCACCAATGTGAGTATCATGAAGATATCCTGATCAAATGGAAGCATCATGAAACAACAACTTTATATGAACTGACACCATTACCTAACGATTGACATCACATGTCACATTTTCTAAATTCACTTTAATCATGAAGAACATTTTGAACACCTAAAACTTCCTGCCATATGATGTACTTGCATCATCAACACAACACCTTTTTGACATCAATGACAATCTACATTCATCAATCTCCTCCTTTGTCATTGATGGCACAACTCCATGATGTGATTTTTCTTTCTCCCCCTTTTTGACATCTGATGACAAAGGCTAAATTAACTCCCCTTATGTTGAAGAACACAAACAAATAATTGCTCATAAATATCACTCCCAATCACTGACAAGAATAACTATAATTTCTTGACACAATACCAATATGAGGATGAAGAAGACATATCTCTGAACCAGTTACCAACTACTTCAGCATTTTGCAAAGAAATCATAAACAATTTTGCTAGCAAAAATCATGAAGACTCCTCATCACACAGTTCTCAACACAAGATGCCTTGAAGACCATTTGATAAGACCTTTACTTGCCTCTAATTTGATGAAATACAAGACTCACCATCAATGTCAAAGGAAACTCTACATTGTTATAGCTTGAAGCACATACCTGATACCACTTCAAAACTGGAGGCACACAATTTGCACATGCCTTTCTGAATCATATTAATGAGGAAGACCAACAAAGAACATGTCAAATTATTACACCAATAATCACTTCTAAACAAACATTCATTCTTCAACCTAGAATGAAGATCATCCTTCGACATAAGATATCTTTTGGAAACACAATGTCAAATCTAATATATATTGCAATCAACAAGAATTAATCCCTCTTGACTCTATAATACAAATCAGCCAACCAATATCTTCTTGCAACAACACTTTCCAAAACACTTTGGATTGCAATACCATGACAATTCAACCTTTGTAAGCATCAACATGATCAGGATCTTTTGTCTAACAATTTGTGCATTTGAACTCCAGAAACACCTTTTCAATATCTTGAAAGCTTAATAAGCCAATGAACACTTATATCATTGTCACATACTAAACATCAACATTGTTAGCAACACCACCATCAACTATATGAATTTAATTTCATAAGATTGGTAAGAGTAAACATGATAAGATCACCATCTCCTCCTGAAACTTCTTGGGGATAAATGATAGGACAAGAACAACTCCCCCTCACATCAAGCTATCTATTATTCAACTGATGATGTAACTTGCGCAAGATGCACAAGTTTAGGATTTGCCTTCTCATGACTTTGTTTTTGCTTCCACACTTTTACAGGTTCTTTCTTTCTCCAAACCTTTATTCCTTCTTTTCTTTTCAACTTTTTCAAATCATGTGAAGCATACATTCTGCAACTCTATGCTTTGTATCCAAGAGTATTGCAATTATAACAAACTATGTTACAATCATAATCAAATGACTGATAGTACCTTTGAGCACTGTTGTTAAGCTTCTATGCTGCAGTTTCTTTGAATGTGACCAGCATTATTGCACTTGTAACATACAAGGTTAGTATTCCTTCTGCAATCAACTGCTTTATGTCCAAAATAATTATAGGTATAATAATAACCATTAAATGAATAATTATACCCATACATGTATGCTTGTCATATAGGAGCATTTCTTCTAAAATTTCTTCTCTTTTAATTATGCATTTTAACAAAATCATCTTTAGTGTTTATTTTAGCTTCTGACTTCTTTTTGTCTTCAGGAGCACTAGCATGAAGATCAATTTTCTTTCTGGGAGTTTCTCTGGCTTTTGAACACTCTCCTTCAAATCTTAAACCAGTAGTATCTTGATGATGCTTTTGTTTGCCCAACATCTCATGCAACTTGTTTGAGCTATCTTCAAACACTTGATATTTATTAGATAAAGCCTTGAGACCATCATACTCTTTTCTCAAATTGATAATATCACCCTCTAATTTCATAATCTCAATCCTTCTAACTTCAAGGTCAGATTTTGAAACATCTGCTATCCTCTTGGCGTACTCAATTTCAGTCTTTAATCTAGCAATTAATTTGTCTGAATCATCAATATATGTCTTTAAACTTATAATCTAACATCTAGCCTCTTCAAGGTCTGAAGATACACTTTCAAGGTCTAAAAGTGCTTTGTCTTTAGATTCTCTTTCTTGTTGCAATTGCAATTTTAGTTTCTTTTTCTCTCTCTTATATTTCTTGAGTTCAATTAGAGCACATATGAGCTCTCCTTCCATATCAATCTCACAAACTTGTTCATCATATTCCTGATCATCATCACTTGTGATGTTAGCTTCTTCTAAATCTGATTGGGTTTGAACTTCAACTCCTTCATTTGAAAGTCTCCTTTCATTGCCACTTTCTTCACACACTAGAGTGTCCTCTTCTTTATCATTATCTTGATAAATTATTTTTAATCTCCTCCACATATCTTGAGCTGTAACATAGTCCATAATTTTACAAGAAACATCATTAGACAGAGCAGACAATATGGTCTTCTTTGCAATATGATTACATTCAAGGGCTTCTTTGTCATTTTCATTCTCAACTGACATTAAAACATCATATCCTAAAGAGGATATATAAATCTGCATTCTAACATACCAAACTAAAAAATTTGAACCATCAAACTAAGGATCTCCAGAAACATTTTCTTCTAATACAATATCAGATTCAACTTGAGGAACATTTATATCAACAAGTTCTATATCAACCTTTGAATTTGATGAAGATGAAGAGTTTTGACTAGTCTGAGACTTGACAATTTTCTTGCTCTTATTTCTTCTGCATTTACCCATTGAACTCCACACACATGACCTACTCGAGCCTATTAGACTTCAAAAAGGGAACCTAGCTCTGATACCAATTATAGGAGTCAAGGACAACACTGAGAGGGGGGGTGAATCAGTGTTGTGTAAATTTTAACCTTTTGCAAACTTTATCTTACAAGACAAAAAAGAAGACATTGTTAAACACATATACATAAGTCTATTGATAAAAGAGGACATAAACAACACCTCATGAGTAAATCATACACACACAGAGAGAAGATCAATATGAATCATGACACAAGATTTGCACGAGTGGAAACCCTCCAAGGGTAGAAAAACCACTCCAAAACTACCTCACTGGCTTAAGTAAAAACCTCACTGGTTACAATGTTTAGAAACACCAACTTCAAGAAGCATAAACCCCTAATTCATTTAGAAGCACCAAATTCAAGGAGCACCAACCCCTAATTCATACTCAAATTAAAATCAAGAATTCAGAGGGTTTCTCTGTTTCAATACAAATCACTTCTTCTTTTACATATGTTAGTCATATCATCATACTTCACATCAGCTCAAATCAATCTGCATACTAGTCTCAATGTCTTTGTTCAATCAAATTCATGATTCATTCACCTGATTATCACTCCATACCAATTCACCTAATGCAATTAATTGCATATTGTCTTTCTGATGATCTTGTCAATCTCTGTATCTGATTTAGTTTATCTCTGCACAATTAATTTCATATTATCTTCATGCTTGATTTGATTCTGTTAGTGTCATTAAAGTTGTCTTCAGATTTCAATTTGGATTCACATCCATTTCAACTATATTATTTCATCATTGATCTGCACACTCACACACACCTCAATCTGGAACCTGCAAAAATAAATCATCTTCAAAATCCTTCATCTTCCTCTTCCATCTGATCATGAATTTATCTCCTTTATTTTTTATTTTCATTATCTTCATCTCTAAACTCTTCAACTTCTTCATCTCTGCAAAAACCATCTCCAAACAAAAATTAGATTACAAAAATTAAATCTTCAAAACCCCATTGAAATTCTCTTCATATTTTTCTTCATAAAACCTTCTTCGACAATCTCCAAACCTTCCGTATTCCAAAACACATCTCTACAAAAATTGTCAATCATTTTTCTCAAACAAATGATCTGTATTAATAAAAATTTGCCCTACTTGTCTTCTCTTGCTTTGAAAAAATAGAATGAATCTTTTAATAATCTGCCCAAAAAAATCAAAAGGCTTCTTGCAAAAATGGCATATAATCTTCATTCTATTCTAGATCATATGAATGACATTAAGAGCCCCCAATAAAATAGGAGATAAAAAAAACAAATAAAGTATCTAAAATAAATAAAGCCATAAATGGCTTAATTCTCGGGCTCCAAGTATATTTGATGCTTTTCTAAAAATCATATCTTCATATTGTATTTTGATGCCTTAGAAAATCAAGCTCCCATAAATCATGGTCTCCTCTTTCAATTCAAAGTCTTTTAATATTCATAGTAATCGGGCTCTAATATAAGCATTGCTCCTCTTAAAAAATTTGATGCATTTTAAATCTCCTTTATAATTCCCGCTCAAGCTTTTTGAGAGATGACCGATGCTTTTTTTTAAAAGCATAAAACATCTTCATGAAAATTGGGCTACCAAAAGACATTGACTTTCTTATTCGAGCATTCAATGTTCTTTCTAATAAAGTATTCGATGCTCCATTTTTTTAAGGCAAAAAAAATTTCTATTTAAAATTTACGGCCGAGTACTTTCATGTGGAGACTGCTACCAATGGTAATAGTTAGACATGAGGGCCGGTGGGAGAATGTTCAAGGAACCTTTTAAGAGGTCAAAATTAGTGAAAATGACCTAGGATAGTAAGTCACCAAAGAATCAAAACATTAGAGGCAAATGTTTAGATTTTCACAAGAGAGCTTATAAGATATGTTTAGGACAAAACACTCCAACATGTATCTTAAATTAACACCTCATTAGAAAGCTAAAAATTTCTGCCATCTACCAACACAATATTGATCTCTGCAATTATATTGAAGGCATCCTAATGAAGGCATAATAAAGGCATCTTCTCAACATAAACAAGTTAGCAACAATATCTGTGAGTATCAACAATTGATGAGATCAAAGAAGTCATGTAGACATGGAAGAAAATGATGATCAATCATAATATCATGATTACTGCCATATGCATTGAGATCACAACACCTCTTGTTACTGATTATTACTGATACATTCTTGGAGATTTGAACATTACCATTTGAGATTTTCATTCACATCACAAGTATGATACATGATGTAACTTGTCAACATAATATTGATACAAAAAACCTTGAACCTGATCATCAAAACCATCTTTTGAAGCCACAACTTGATGAAGACACAACCCATGACAATCATGACATAGAACATTAAATATTGTTCAACTGAGATCCAACAGAGATCCTCTTGTCCAACCTTTGAACACCTGGTTGCTCTTATCTAGATGACATCCTGAAAGAATCTTTGCAACCTCACCTAAATTATCACAACTTCAAGACAACCATATGATAATGTATCTTCAAACTAACTCCACAAATCTAACATCCTATAAATACCATGGACCAACATTTTGTCACCTTAATAGTTCACCATGAAGTAACATAAGATAAGCAATGCTTGTAATGACTTGTCATCATCTTGACCAAGATTAACTGACATCATTATAACAACATTCATAACAACATTACAAGATCTGTAATCTGATCCTCTTATTCCAAAGCACCAATGTGAGTATCATGAAGGTATCCTGATCAAATAGAAGCATCATGAAACAACAACTTTATATGAACTGACACCATTACCTAACGATTGACATCACATGTCACATTTTCTAAATTCACTTTAATCATGAAGAACATTATGAACACCTGAAACTTCCTGCCATATGATGTACCTGCATCATCAACACAACACCTTTTTGACATCAATGACAATCCACTTTCATCAATCTCCTCCTTTGTCATTGATGACACAACTCCATGATGCAATTTTTCTTTCTCCCCCTTTTTGACATCGGATGACAAAGCCTAAATTAACTCCCCCTGTGTTGAAGTACACAAACAAATCATTGCTCATAAATATCAGTCCTAATCACTAAGAAGAATAACTATAATTTCTTGACACAATACCAATATGAGGATGAAGAAGACATATCTCTGCAACCAGATACCAACTACTTGAGCATTTTGCAAAGAAATCATAAACAATTTTACAGGCAAAAATCATGAAGACTCCTCATCACATAGTTCTCAACACAAGATGCCTTGAAGACCATTTGATAAGACCTTTACTTGCCTCTAATTTGATGAAATACAAGACTCACCATCAATGTCAAAAGAAACTCTACATTGTTAAAGCTTGAAGCACATACCTGATACCACTTCAAAATTGGAGGCACACAATTTGCACATACCTTTCTGAATCATATTAATGAGGAAAACCAACAAAGAACATGTCAAATTATTACACCAATAATCACTTCTAAATAAACATTCATTCTACAACCAAGAATGAAGATCATCCTTCTGCATAAGTTACCTTTTTGCAACACAATGTCAAATCTGATATATATTGCAATCAACAAGAATTAATGCCTCTTGACTCTATAATACAAATCAGCCAACCAATATCTTCTTGCAATAACACTTTCCAAAACACTTTGGATTGCAATCCCATGACAATTCAACCTTTGTAATCATCAACATGATCAGGATCTTTTGTCCAACAATTTATGCATTTGAACTCCTGAAACACCTTTTCAATATCTTGAAAGCATAATAAGCCAATGAACACCTATATCACTATCACATACTACACATCAACATTGTTAGCAACACCACCATCAACCATATGAATTTGATTTCATAAGATTGGTAAGAGTAAACATGACAAGATCACCATCTCCTCCTGAAACTTCTTGGGGATAAATGATAGGACAAGAACAACTCCCCCTCACATCAAGCTATCTATTATTCAACTGATGATGTAACTTGTGCAAGATGCACAAGTTTAGGATTTGCCTTCTCATGACTTTGTTTTTGCTTCCACACTTTTACATGTTCTTTCTTTCTCCAAACCTTTATTCCTTCTTTTCTTTTCAACTTTTTCAAATCATGTGAAGCATACATTCTATAACTCTGTGTTTTATATCCAAGAGTATTGCAATTATGAAAAACTATGTTACAATCATAATCAAATGACTGATAGTACCTTTGAGCACTCATGTTAAGCTTCTATGCTGCAGTTTCTTTGAATGTGACCAGCATTATTGCACTTGTAACATACAAGGTTAGTATTCCTTTTGCAATCAACTACTTTATGTCCAAAATAATTACAGGTATAACAATAACCATTAAATGAATAATTATACATGTACATGTATGCTTGTCATATAGGAGCATTTCTTCTAAAATTTCTTCTCTTTGATTATGCATTTTAACAAAATCATCTTTAGTGTTTATTTCAGCTTCTGACTTCTTTTTGTCTTTAGGAGCACTAGCATGAAGATCAATTTTCTTTTTGGGAGTTTCTTTGGCCTTTGAACACTCTCCTTCAAATCCTAATCCAGTAGTATCCTGATGATGCTTCTATTTGCCCAACATCTCATGCAACTTGTTTGAGCTATCTTCAAACACTTGATATTTCTTAGATAAAGCCTTGAGACCATCATACTCTTTTCTCAGATTGATAATATCACCCTCTAATTTCATATTCTCAATCCTTCTAACTTCAATGTCAAATTTTGAAATATCTACTATCCTCTTGGCTTCCTCAATTTCAGTCTTTAATCTAGCAATTAATTTGTCTAAATCATCAATATATGTCTTTAAACTTATAATCTGACATCTAGCCTCTTAAAGGTCTAAAGATACACTTTGAAGGTCTAAAAGTGCTTTGTCTTTAGATTCTCTTTCTTACTACAGTTGCAATTTTAATTTCTTATTCTCTCTCTTATATTTCTTGAGTTTAGTTAGAGCACATATGAGCTCTCCTTCCATATCAATCTCACAAACTTGTTCATCATATTCCTGATCATCATCACTTGTGATGTTAGCTTCTTCTGAATCTGATTGGGTTTGAACTTCAACTCCTTCATTTGAAAGTCTCCTTTCATTGCCACTTTCTTCACACACCAGATTGTCCTCTTCTTTATCATTATCTTGATAAATTCTTTTCAATCTCCTCCACATATCTTGAGCTATAACACTGTCCATAATTTTACAAGAAACATCATTAGACAGAGAAAACAATATGGTCTTCTTTGCAATATGATTACATTCAAGGGCTTCTTTGTCATTTTCATTCTCAATTGACATTAAAACATCATATCCTAAAGAGGATAAATAAATCTGCATTCTAACATACCAAACTAAAAAACTTGAACCATCAAACTGAGGAACTCCTGAAACTTTTTCTTCTAATACAATATCAGATTCAACTTGAGGAACATTTATATCAACAAGTTCTATATCAACCTTTGAATTTGATAAAGATGAAGAGTTTTGACTAGTCTAAGACATGACAATTTTCTTGCTCTTATTTCTTTTGCATTTACCCATTGAACTCCACACATAGGACCTACTCGAGCCTATTAGACTTCAAAAAGGAAACCTGGCTCTGATACCATTTGTAGGAATTAAGGACAACATTGAGAGGGGGGGTGAATCAGTGTTGTGTAAATTTTAACCTTTTGCAAACTTTATCTTACAAGACATAAAAGAAGACATTGTTAAACACATATACATAAGACTAAATTGATAAAAGAGGTCATAAACAACACCTCATGAGTAAATCATACACACATAGAGAGAAGATCAATATGAATCATGACACAAGGTTTGCATAAGTGGAAAACCCTCCAGGGGTAGAAAAACCACTCCAAAACTGCCTCACTGGTTACAATGTTTAGAAACACCAACTTCAAGAAGCACCAAACCCTAATTCATTTAGAAGCACCAACTTCAAGGAGCACCAACCCCTAATTCATACTCAAATTAAAATCAAGAATTCAGAGGGTTTCTTTGTTTCAATACAAATCACTTCTTCTTTTACATATGTCTATCATATCATCATACTTCACATTAGCTCAAATCAATTTGCATACTAGTCTCAATGTCTTTGTTCAATCAAATTCATGATTCATTCACCTGATTATCACTGCATACCAATTCACCTAATGTAATTAATTGCATATTGTCTTTCTTATTTGAGCATTCAATGTTCTTTTTAATAAGGTATTTGATGCTCCTTTTTTTTAAGGCAAAAAAACTTTCTATTTAAAGTTTACGCCTAAGTACTTTCATGTGGAGACCGCTACCAATGGTAATACTTAGACATGAGGGCTGGTGGGAGAATGTTCAAGGAACCCTTTAATAGGTCAAAATTAGTGAAAATGACCTAGGATAGTAAGTTGCCAAAGAATCAAAACATTAGAGGCAAATGTTTAGATTTTCACATGAGAGCTTATAAGATATGCTTAGGACAAAACACTCCAACATGTATCTTAAATTAACACCTCATTAGAAAGATAAAAATTTCTGCCATCTGCCAACACAATACTGATCTTTGCAATTATATTGAAGGCATCCCGATGAAGGCATAATAAAGGCATCTTCTCAACATAAACAAGTTAGCAACAATATCTATGAGTATCAACAATTGATGAGATCAAAGAAGTCATGTAGACATGAAAGAAAATGATGATCAATCATACCATCATGATTACTACCATATGTATTGAGATCACAACACCTCTTGTTACTGATTATTACTGATACATTCTTAGAGATTTGAACATTACCATTTGAGATTTTCATTCACATCACAAGTATGATACATGATGTAACCTTTCAACATAATATTGATACAAAACACCTTGAACCTGATCATCATAACCATCTTTTGAAGCCACAAATTGATGAAGACACAACCCATGACAATCATGACATAGAACATCAAATATTGTTCAACTAAGATCTAACAGAGATCCTCTTGTCTAACCTTTGAACACCTGGTTGCTCTTATCTAGATGACATCCTAAAAGAATCTTTGCAACCTCACCTGAATTATCACAACTTCAAGACAACCATATGATAATGTATCTTCAAACTAACTCCACAAATCTAACATCCTATAAATACCATGAACCAACATTTTGTCACCTTAATAGTTCACCATGAAGAAACATAAGATAAGCAATGCTTGTAATGACTTGACATCATCTTGACCAAGATTAAATGACATCATTATAACAACATTCATAACAACATTACAAGATTTGTAATCTGATCCTCTTATTCCAAAGCACCAATGTGAGTATCATGAAGATATCCTGATCAAATGGAAACATCATGAAACAACAACTTTATATGAACTGACACCATTACCTGACGATTGACATCACATGTCAAATTTGTCTAAATTCACTTTAATCATGAAGAACATTATGAACACCTGAAACTTCCTACCATATGATGTACCTGCATCATCAACACAACACCTTTTTGACATCAATGACAATCTACTTTCATCATTTTTGGCCTACATTACATCAGCAAAATACACCAAATTCCTTATAACATCCTCTTCATAATCAAATTCATGTGAAATAGCCTTCTTCATCAATAGGGTTCTTCTGATCATATTGATGTGGCCCCTTAGGTCACATACTCTTTTTGTTCTAGGTTTGAGGGAGTAATTAACCCTTATAAACCTTTGCACTTCTTTGAGCATATCTGACCCAATGGCCAACTCTTCAAAAATAGTCAAGTCAAGCAAACATGTGCCTTTCCTCTGATTTCTCATCAAGTCATGTTCCATCCAAAGCATCAGCCACATAAACTCTAGGAAACATACTCTTGCAGGTACAAACATAGGTAAAACATGAGGTGCTTGGTTGCACCCATATTCTCTGATAATAGTGTGTTGTGGCATAAGGAACCAATCAACATAATTATGAGTATAGCCTTGGTCTAGGCCATACTGCACAGGCCTCATTACCTTCATCAACGACTCAGGCATTCTTGGTGTTGGGTAACCAAGAGCAACAATCAATCTGATAGCAAAATCATCTCAAAACACTACAAAATCACTTTTTGTACACCTGTTATCCCAAATGTAGCACCAGTTATGTATAGGGAGTCTAACTCCTCTTTCTTATGTACACAATTGCATCCTTATAGTCCACTTCATTTCATTTTGATACATAATTAAGTGACACAATAAATCATTTTTTCTGAAAGTAATAGGGGCCTTGGCTTCCCTAACTTGTAGCAAACCTTCATGTATTTTTTCTTCAATCATAGATGCAAAATCAAATTCTACATTTGACTCAGAATGTTGAATTATCATAGCCATTCTCATCAACCCTATTTGCATTTGCTCCTCTGCATCTATCCCCAAAACTTGACACAACACATAATAGGTATTCTTGAAATAAACTTGGAATTTAGAAACTTGGAAAGGTTCCATTTTGGAAGAAGGAATAGAGAGCCTTCTATTATCATCGTCCCTCTTCATGTGTAAAGGGAGCTCATAACTTCGATATGTTCTCCTCAACCTCCTATATTCTTTCTCAAGTTTCATTAAGTTCACCTCTGTTACAGGTTGTTTATTGAGGTTGAAACATTTGATAATGGCATCTGTACTGATATCCACTAAGCACTCACCATTTGGAAGCCTCACAGATTTGGTTAGAGCAAGGTAATTGTGGGCAAGGGCTTTAATTAGCTCAATGTCAATGAAAATGTAGGGAACAATTAATTTAGCCAAATCTAGGGCCCATGGGTTTGATGCTGGTTCCTGGTCATTCCTTCTTAGATAAAAGCACCAGTAGAGATTCCATCTTGATAGAGGTATATAGGGGTCCCTACAACCTTGAGCTAATTCTCTAAAAACCTTTTTAGAACCTTTGTAAATTGAGCCATGAAACAATGAAAGTAGAGGGGATTGCAATGAAGACTTACTAGTTTTGGCTTCATCCTTCTTAGCTTCCACCTCAGTCTTCTTATGTGTCATTTTTATGAAATTCACAAGAAATGATGAGCAGAGCTTACCCAGAAAAATTGCCTTGAAGAATTCTCTTTACTCCCGCAGTTTGAGATCCTATGTAATTTGTCTTCTACTACTATGAGTGAGAAATCTTAATTTGTTTCGTGTATTTTCAAGACCAAGACGCATTTACTTCTGGCTCATAAATTCGTACGATTCAAATCTTCATGTTGAGAGTAAATCTTCATATTTTGATGTGGATGTGATTGGTATGCTTTAAATAACCCAATGACTTGATTACCACACTACCATAGGTTAGGTTTTGCCCTCGAGGTATAGTGGTATAGTCCATAGTGTATAGTATTAACTCTTCTTACCATCATACCACGAGCTGTTTGAGAATTTTCCGCGGTAAGGAGGTATGATATGGGTATTATGAAGGCTAGCCACTATGATAGCGGAATCATGGTAAAAGGCAAAGATGACTTTATGAATGGCAATAACATGATTTATTATGGAAAAATAAGAGTAGGAGTCATGGATACACAAATAAAACACTCATAACTTTTATGAAAATTTTGGTTCCAATAGTTTGCTCAAGTTTAGGGTTTAGGGGTTATGGGTTATGGGTTAAGGGTTAGGGGTTAGAGATTAGGGGTATTATTTGGGGTTGATGGATTTAGAGAGAGAGAGACTTCTTTTGACATGCAACTGTAAACCCTGAATAATGCCCCTAAACTTAAGCAACCCTAAACCCTAACTCGTAACCCCTAAAACATATAAACCCCAAATAATGCCCCTAACCCCTAACCCATAAACCCTAAACCTGAGAAACCCTAAACCCCTAATTAATCCTAAACCCTAAATCCCCAAACCCTAAACACTAAACCCAAGCAACCCTAAAGCTCTATCTCCCTAGCTATCTCTCTATCTCTATCATTCCTCTACCTCTCAATCTCTCTCCCTGTGTCTTTGGCCATGTCCCTCACTGTCCATATATATCCCTATAATATCTTCTGGCTATGTCTCTGGCCATGTACCTCACTCTCTATATCTCCCAACTATTGGTCCTCTCTCTAAACACTAAACCCTAAACCTCTAAACCCTAAACTATAAGCCCTAAATAATGCTCCTAAACCTTAACCCCTAAACACTAAACCCCTATATATCTCCCTATCTCTAATATTGTCCCTCTACCAGCTCTCAATCCTTCTCCCTATCTCTCTGCAGGATATATATCTCACTCACTCTAATAGTCTATCGCCCTATCTCTCCCCTATGTCTTGGCCTATAATCTCTCTCTCTCTAGCTATCTCCAAACCTAAGCAAACCTAAACCCCAAACCCGTAAACCCTAAATCCAAGCAACTCTAAACCTCTATCTCCTTATGATCTATCCCCTATCTCCCTATCTCTATCATCCCTCTACCTCTTAATCTCTCTCCATATGTCCCTGGCCATGTGCATGTGCCTCACTCTCTATCTCCCTTTCTCTCTCCACAGTCTCCTCTATATCTCCCTTTCATTCCTCTCTCTCTATAAACCCTAAACCCTAAACCTCTAAACCTAAACCCCTAACCCCTAACCCCTAAACCCAATCAGAAACCCTAAACCCCTAAACCCTAAACCTATATCTCCCTATCTCTCCCCTCTTTCCCTATCACCTTTGTCCCTCTACCTCTCAATCTCTCTCCCTAAGTCTTTGGCCATGTCCCTCACTCTATCTCCTTATCTCTCCCCTCGGTCTCCTCTATATCTCCCTATTGGTCCTCTATCTCTCTTTAAGCCCTAAACCCTAAACCTCTAAACCTTAACCCCTAATCCCAAAACCATAAACCCTAAACCTTAAATAATACTCCTAAACCCAAGTAACCTTAAATTAGGCGCTCAATTATGTGCTAAAATAGGTGCTACATCAGGCACTAAATTTAGGTGCTAAATAAGGCATTAATGTGGGTGCTAAAATAGGTGCTAAACCAGGCATTAAATGTGGCGCTAAATTAGGTGCTACAGTACGAGTTAAAGTAGGTGCTAAGTTAGGCAGTAATTGAGGCGCTAATTTGTGCCTAATTTAGTGTCGACTTGTTCTGGTTGGTACAAAAAAACCCCAAAAATAATGCCATCCCGATAAATAGAGCTGACTTTTTCAAAAAAATGGAGAAAAATACATTAAAACAGTGGGTGGAAGCAAAAAAAGGAGCAAAAAAGGGAGCTAATCATAGGGATTTGTTGTAGTGACAACTCTTGTAGCCAAAATGAAATGAGTTTGACTTGAGATCATAGGATTAAATCTAAGCCTTAGGATGAAATTAATCTTGGCCATTGATGTAATGCTAAGAACTTAGTATGGAAAAGTTGATATATATAGAGAGAGAGCTAAAAGTTATTGTAAGTGTCAGAAAAGTTCCTTTGTATTACTATGCTCTATTCTTAAATATCATCAGAATGATGAATGTTAGTTACTCCTTGAAGAAAGAATGGTATGATATGTCACCTTGACTTTTTATCCTAGCTTAATCTTGATTTGTAAAATATTGCTAGTATATGACATGTGTTTGATCTCTATGTTTCGGGTTGGACCACCCTAGAAAACTATAAATTTTTAGATTTATAATCATTTATTCACTTTAATTATATGATTATTTCGAGATTTGTGCATGAGATTACTTTACTCTATTGTACCAAGATGAACTAATTTATTTATGTCTTATTCATGATGCATATAGAAATCATCATCATGCCAGAGAAATGAGCAAAGACTCTAACACCAGAAGAGTGTGAAGCTAAGAATGCGAAGAAAAGAGAAGGAATGATGCAACTTTACAAAAGTAGGAAATTATCAAGCATAGAAGAAGACATATCACTATTACCAATTCATGAGGAATATTAGTCATCTAATCAAGCTAAGAGAGATATGAAATTGGTGACACAAAGGCAACGAATACAAAACCTCCATTCAACAAGGAAATTGAATCTCAAAGTTGGAGGCACTCCATCTTTCACAGGTCAAGTTGAAGGTACATCACCATTCTCTTCTCAAGTTGGAGGCACTCCATCCTTCACAGGTCAAGTTGAAGGTACACCATCTTCTCCATCTCAACTTCAAAGATTTTCATCTTTTTCATCTCCTATTGAAGGTATGCCATCAATCCTATCTCAAGTAAATATGGAAGAAATTATTAATACTAAGTCAACTTTACCATTGAAAATGCCTCCTAGAATTTTGCATAGAAAGCCTAAGTTTCTAATTGATATTGATGAGAATGTTTTGAAGCCCATGCAAGATAAGATTCCCAAGCATACTTTCTGAAGATATGCCAATAAGATATGGAAATTATTTTTTGAGAACTTAAATGAAACCAGAAGATGTCAACTATTTGTTGAATTGATGAGAAATCTAAAATTTAGGCCCATTATGAAGATTCTTTGCCTAAGCACATTGGATGCTTCAAGTGAAAAATTAGTTGTAAAGAATCTAATGAGTGTAAATGAGAGTGTGGGTTCCACCTCATGTACCAAGGATAGTAATGTCACAAGATGTGTCATTATGTCGACAATGGTAAACCATGAAAAAAAGAAAACTCACCTCATTAGGAAGGCAAGTGAAACATTGAAAATAAGTAAAAAAATTCTAATGAGAGCTGTTGGAAAGTGTGAAAGAGTTGAGGACCCAAATAGCAATGAATTTTTGGCATTCCCTAGGAGACTCCCATGAAAAGATAATGTTGTTGTTAAAGCCTTGAGATCCCTCATTGAAGAATTTTGGAAGAAAAACACAAGGGTATCTCCTAATGAAGAGATGTTGTAAGAAGGAGAATTGGTTCTTGAAACCTTGAGCCACATCCAAAGCATTTTTTGGATGTGACTGAAACATATTTTTTCAAGAAATTTCAAGAGATGTATCCTCAAATCAAAATTAGTCAAAGGATTTTGAAATGGTAAAACCTTTTTATGTCAAAATAAATCACACACACAACTTGTTGTTGTAGAGTACATATTGATTTTTCTAATCATTGTGATGTTTATAGATATATATGTGTAGATTTGCATACTAATGATGTTTTGAAAGAGTGTGATATAAAATGTCCACCTATATCTTCAAGAGATTTCATATCAAGCATCTTATGTCAAAGAGTGGATGGTCAATTATTCCACAAGAACCTATGCTTGGATGGCACGTGTGATCATTGTGGTGGGTTGTAACATTTGCCAATTTGTAAACATATGGAGAACACACATGCAATTGGAAATGAACTAGTAAGTTTTGGCAAATATAAGACAATGGCGTATAGTCTAAAAGATAGTAAAGAAGCAAAAATGTGTGAATTGGTCATTGGAAAGATTCTAGTGTATCAATTTATCTATATTTTCTAAGAGAATATAGTTTACAAATATGCAAGGCATACCCATAGAACTCAATGGTTGGAATTGCAATACAAGTTATGCAAGGACATGTTTCCACTTGATACCATTGTTTCATTTGTTGACTTTGTAGAGAACTACACACTACAGATATAGAATGAGGTACAATCACAATATTAGAACTCTACGCAGGTTGCTATATTTATAAATATAGAATTCATTCATGCAGATGACATTACAGAGTATGAAAGGGAGATCTTGAGGGAGTATCATTTTTATATCAGTGATGATCACACACATTCCACAGAGTTCTTGCAAGGCTACTTTTAGATGTTCTACAATGATTTGTCTAGTAGGAGTATCTCATTTGGTGAACATATCATATGGTTGAATAATTGTGCTTCACAATTAAAGAAATCGTGGATGTTCTATTGGTTGAGTAGGATGTATAGGATGAATGGTGTTCAACATATATGGAATTTCTCTGAGGCTAGGCATGTAAAGGGGGAGCATGAAGGTGCAAGAGCATGTATCAAAAAAATCATTAGCACGAGAAGAGTTGAAGTACAAAGACAATGCAATGTTGACAAATGCAAGATCTATTGTCAAATGGTGTGACGCTATAATGGGTCTAGGTAATGAAGGTAAGTCTACAATACGTAGATGTTTTGGGTTGGTTGATGATACTAACATTACAAAATATGATGATTGTTGTACATTGATAGGATCGAGTGAGCTACACTCTTTTAGAAGCTCTAATGTAGGTTCATGGAGTATTCATATGTGGAAGATGGTATGGTTTTGTTCTTCATGTATAGATCAAGCTTGGTATGAATGTGAGTCAAAGGAGTGGGTTGATGAATGGTGTACAAGAAGTCTAAGCCCAATTGACATGTATCAACTCCCGATAGCACTACAACTCACAGATATTGAATCATCAGTTGACTTTGACCATGTTTCAAATCTAGTTCAACTAGGTATTATCATCATTCAAATTTAATAAAATTCAATATTCCATCTTATTTTGTAGTTTTTTTTGTATTATTGACTATATTCATCAAACTGAATGCACATATCAATGCAGAGCATGTTTATGTAGTTATTGTAGCTGAATACAATGAATAAGGAACTTATTATTATTTTTGTCATTGTGTTGAGGAAAAAAAGAAATTAGCTGCCCCTGTTATAGATGGAGAAAACATCGAGAACACTATAGGATCAATGTTGTTATTGGAACATGGCTTAAAAGGTACCCAGTGAAAAAGTTTGATGTGTGGTTGTTCAAGGACTTTGACACACATAGAAAGATTTTTCATTATTCTACCCTTGTTGTGGCATCAAACATTCATTTGATCAAATATGGGGGTAGACCATTGAACATGACCTTGTGAAAGGTTTGTGAGTTTGACCACGACTCAATGCTTGACACAATAAAGAGTAGACCAAACCCGGATGGTTCATTGGATTGATTGTAAATGAAAAAACTTTGTAATTTCATGCTCAATTGTAAATATATACAGTTGATTTGTATATATGTATAAGTAAAAAAAATTTCCTTCTCTACAATCATGTCTCTTATAAGATACTTATGTGCAATACTCTTGTTTATGTGTATGATTATGTACAACACTCTTGTTCATGTGTATGATTATGTACACTAACTTTCTCATGTCGTTTATATGTATAGCTTATTTATATTTGTATATGTGTATAATCATCTCTCTAATTTTAGTTCTATTGGTGTCGTCTAGTTTTTCCTCTACTGTGTCCTCTATTGATGTCATCTAAGGTCATGTAGGGTCCCTCCACAATAACCTCTCTTAGTTTTTTAAATGTTCATTCCATATGGTCGTGGTGACAATATTTCAAAAGTTGCAAAAAGCATCAGTTGTGTTCAATGAAAAGTTGTCTCATAGCATAAATTTTGTTTTGTGCATTATGGGACCTAACTGACAATGCTAACACATACGTGTGGGTGAGTGAACACTAGGAAAGGTACTATTTTGCACCTCAACTATCCTGATCATTCTCGACTACACTGTGTCGGTCGACACTTTCTCTTAAGAGCCCTAAGTGCCAAAAATTACAAAACTTTTATGGACTATTTCTTAGAATTTGTGGGACCTAGAAACATTCTTTCTAGACCTACAGGGTTACGTAGGGTCCCTCCACAATAACCTCTCTTACTTTTTGAAATGTTCATTCTATTTGGTCATGGCAACAATATTTCAAAAATTGCAAAAAGCATCAGTTGGGTTCAATGAAAAGTTGTTTCATAGCATAAATTTTGTTTCATACATTGTGGGGCAAAAGTTATAGTTCCAACACATCTAGGTGGGTGTGTGAACACTAGGCAAGGTCTTGTTTCACACCTCGACTATCTCAATTGTTCCTTGCTGCACTGTGTCGATACTTTCTCTTAAGAGCCATAAGTGCCAAAAATTGCCAAACTTTGACAAACTGTTTCTCAAAATTTCTGGAACCTAGGAATATTTAATTTAGACATACAAGGTCATGTAGGGTCCCTCCACAATAACCTCTCTCAGTTTTTGAAATGTACATTCCATTTGGTTGTGGCCACAATATTTCTAAAGTTGCAAAAAATGTCATTTGTGATCAATGAAAAGTTGTCGACGAGCATAAATTTCATTTTGTGCATTGTGGGGCCAAATTGATAACATCAAAATGTCCATGTGGGTAGGCAAATGCTAGGGAAGGCCTCAATTTTTTCCATATATCTCCTGATCCTTTTGAGATCCACTATTCTAACAAAGTCTCTTAAGAGACCTAAGTGCAAAAAAATGCCAAACTATGACAAATTGGTACTTGAAATCCATGGCACCTATGACTATTTTGTCTGAATCTATAGTTGCATGTAGAGTCCCTCCATAAAAACATCTCTTATTTTTTTAAACGCTCACTACATTTGGTCATGGCAACAATATTTCAAGAGTTGGAAAAAGTGTCACTTGTGTTCAATGAAAAGTTGTTGGTGAGCATAAATTTCGTTCTATTCATCGTGGGGCCAAACTAACAGTGCCAACATGTGTGTGTGGGTTGGTGGATACTAGGGGAGGCCTCATTTTATTTGAAAGGTCTCTCGATCCTTCCGAGCTAAACTATTCTAATAAAGTCTCTTAAGAGACCTAAGTGCAAAAAACTACAAAATTATGATGGACTGGTACATGAAATTTGTGGCACCTACAACTATTCTATCTAAATGTAAAGCTACAAGTAGACTCACTCCACAATAACCTCTTTCAATTTTTATTATCTCGAAACCATTTCACCATGGTGACGATGTATGAAATGTTACAAAAATCATCATTAGCATTCAACATAAACTTGCTAGGAGCCATATTTTGCATTCTTTGTTTGGACCTATAGGTGGACGTCAAGTCCCTCTAAAGTACCCTGTCTAAATTTTGGTCAACTCTAGACCATTTGACCATGCCAACAATGTATGAATTGTTGCAAAATGCATCATTTGAGAGCAGTGAAAAGGTGCCAACAGACATATTTTATTCTTCCCACCTCATGGGGCAGAACCAACTACACCAACATGTCTAGGTGGGTGGGTTGATGCTACTAGAGGCCATTAGCTACATGGCCATTACCTTTCACTAATGTTATGAGATCACTAATGGAGCCCACACAGGTAACTATATGATAAATTTATGAATTATGAGTGAATTCCAAGATGCATATCAATTTTTCTTGCCAAATTTCACAACCTTAGCCATCATCCTCCTTGCCTGTGCTAAAATGAGATCTTGGGAATAGGGTATGGGAATCCATCAAAGCATAAAGGATATGGGAATTTCATCAAATTTTGTATTTGCAACTTCCCTATGAGACATGTATACAAAGTGTGGAAGTATAGACAAGGCACGTGAACTGTTTGACATGATGGATCAAATAAATGTTGTCTCATGGAATGCAATGATTGTAAGATATGCAAAACATATTTTTTTGATAAGGCTTTAGAAACTTTCAAGAAAATGCAATTAGTGCGTGTAAAGCCAAATTCTGTAACTTTAGCCAGCATCCTCTTTGTTTGTGCCGAAATGGGATCTTCAAAATAGGGTATGGACATCCATCAAAGAATAAAGGATATGGGAATTTCATCAAATGTTGTAGTTGCAACTGCCCTATGAGACATGTATGTAAAGTGTGGAAGCATAGACAAAGCACGTGAATTGTTTGACATGATGGCTCAAAGAAATGTTGTCTAATGGAATACAATGATTGCAAGATATGCACAAAATAGTTTTTTTGATAAGGCTTTAAAAACTTTCAAGCAAATGCAATTAGCAGGTGTAAAGCCAAATTCCACAACCTTAGTGAGCATCCTCCTTGTCTGTGCCCAAATCAGATCTTTGGAATATGGTATGGACATCCAACAAAGCATAAAGGATATGGGAATTTTGTTAGATGTTGTAGTTGCAAATGCCCTATGAGACATGTATGCAAAGTGAGGAAGCAAAGAAAAGGAATGTGAATTATTTGACATGATGCCTCAAAGAAATGTTGTCTCATGGAATGCAATGATTGTTGGATATGCACAAAATGCTTTTTGATAAGGCTTTAGAAACTTTCAAGAAAGTGCAATTGGTAGGTGTAAAGCCAAATTACACAACCTTAGCCAGAATCCTCCTTGTCTATGCCCAAATGGGATCTTCAGGACAAGGTATGGACATCCATAAAAGCATAAAGGATATGGGAATTTCGTCAGATGTTGTAGTTGCAATTGCCCTATGAGACATGTATGCAAAGTGTGGAAGCATAGGCAAGGCACGTGAATTGTTTGACATGATGGCTCAAAGAAATGTTGTCTCATGGAATGCAATGATTGCAAGATATGTACAAAATGGTTTTTCGATAAGGCTTTAGAAACTTTCAAGCAAATGCAATCGATGGGTGTAAAGCCAAATTCCACAACCTTAGCCATCATCCTCCTTGTCTGCGCCCAAATGGGATATTTGGAATAGGGTATGGACATCCATCAAAGAATAAAGGATATGGGAATTTTGTTAGATGTTGTAGTTGTAACTTCCCTATGAGACATGTATGGGTGATCCCACAATGTTGAGTCCCAAACTTGGGAGATCCTAATTTTTGTCTGAAATCCCATAGTTTTTAGAAAAATTAATGATTTAAACCTTGAGGGGTTCCATCTAAAGGGGTTTAATTGAAGGGGGTCAGATAAAACCCCCTTAGATCAAATCCCCTTGGAAGGAACCCCCTAGTCTTAAATCAAAACCTCAATGGAGTCTCCTTCGCACCTATCAAAATGTTGAAAAAAAACTAATTTTACTTCACCTTTTGGGGCATCAAACGAAGTCATTTTGAAATTCTATTTTGTAAGTATGTATCCCTTAGTATAGGCTTTCCAAAAAGTATGATTTTGAATATATTTCATTTGATTGTTATATTTATTTTCTATTTTCTAGTAAACATAGGTTTTTCACCGAACATCAAGGTCTCTATTCCACACATGGAAAAATAAAAAAATAGAGAAAAAAAACTATCAAAAATATTTGTACAATAAGTATTGATGTCCTTGTTTCAACAAAAAAAGAATAATTTAATTTGGATACATACAGGGAAAGTTATGATGTAGGTATAAAGTTATGTCTGAATTATAATAATCTCACTTAAAAAATTAACGAAAAAAATATCTGTAACAAAAAATAATGAAAAAATATTTGCACACTAGATATTGGTGTTATAAATCTATGTTTAAAATTTTATAATTTGATTCTTTCTATAAAAAATGTTATGATGTATGGTATATACGTCACTTTTAAAAAATGTTGTTAACTATAAAAATAAGTTATTAAAAGTTACGTAAAAAAAATTCACATATTATTTCTTAAATTTTTTTAATAATACATTTAGAATCTACACACAAAATCTCAAAAATCACTAGTTCATATCATCTTCAAATTCTTAATGGTTTAGTTGTTATAGGTGTCAGAAAGTGAAAATTTTGTTAAAAATGTTGATTTCAATGTCCTACTTTGGCCAAAAAGTGGGACACGGTATTGTGGGATCACCCGTATGCAAAGTGAGGAAGCATAGGAAAGGCATGTGAATTTTTTGACATGATGCCTAAAGGAAATGTTGTCTCATGGAATGTAATGATTGCAAGATATGCACAAAATGTTTTTTTGATAAGGCTTTAGAAAATTTTAAGCTAATGCAATTGGTGGTGTAAAGCCAAATTCCACAACCCTGGCCGACATCCTCCTTGTCTGTACCCAAATGGGATCTTTAGAATAGGGTATGGACATCCATTAAAGAATAAAAGATATGGGAATCTTGTCAAATGTTGTAGTTGTAACTACCCTATGAGACATGTATGCAAAGTGTGGAAGCATAGAAAAGGCATGTCAACTATTTGACATGATGTCTCAAAGAAATGTTGTCTCATGAAATGCAATGATTGTAAGATATGCACATAATGGTTTTTTTTATAAGGCTTTAGAAGATTTCAAGAAAATGCAATTGGTGGGTGTAAAGACAAATTCCACAACCTTACCCAACATCCTCCTTGTCTATGCCCATATGGGATCTTTGGTATAGGGTATGGACATCCATGAAAGCATAAAGGATATGGAAATTTCATCAAATATTGTAGTTGCAACTGCCCTATGAAACATGTATGCAAAGTGATGAAGCATAGACAAGGCAGGTGAACTGTTTGACATGATGCCTCAAAGAACTATTGTCTCATGGAATGCAATAATTTCAAGATATGCACAAAATGTTTTTTTTATAATGCTGTAGAAAATTTCAAGTTAATGCAATTAGTAGGTTTAAAGCCAATTTCCACAACCTTAGCTAGCTTCCTCCTTGTCTATGCCCAAATGAAATCTTCAGAATAGGATATGGACATCCATCAAAGCATAAAGGATATGGGAATTTTGATAGATGTTGTAGTTGCAATTGCCCTAGGATACATGTATCTAAAGTGTGGAAGCATAGGCAAGACACATGAACTATTTGACATGATGCCTCAAAGAAATGTTGTCTCATGGAATGCAATGATTGCAAGATATGCACAAAATAGATTTTTGCAAGAAGGCTTTAGAAACTTTCAAGCAAATGCAATTGGAACATGTAAAACTAGATTCCACAATATTAGCCAACATCCTCCTTGCCCATGCCAAAATGGGATCTTCAAAATAAGGTGTGGATAGCCATCAAAGCATAAAGGATATAGGAATTTTGTCACATGTTGTATTTACAGTTGCCCTCGTAAACATGTATGCAAAGTGTGGAAGCATAAACAAGGCATGTGAACTATTTGACATGATCCCTCAAAGAAATGCGCAGTCTCATGGAATGCAATGATTGTAAGATATGCACAAAATGGATGTTTTGAAAAGAATTTATAAACTTTCAAGAAAATGGAATTGGCACATGTAAAACCAAATTCCATAACCTTTGCAAGCATCCTCCCCACCTATGCCAAATTAGCATCATTGCAACAGGGTATGGACAACCATAAAACCATAAAAGATATAGGAATTTTGTGAAATGTTGTATTTGTGGCTGCCCTTGTAGACATGTATGCAAATTGTGGAAGCATAGATGAGGCATGTGAACTATTTTACATGATGCTTCAAATAAATGTTGTCTCATGGAATGCAATGATTGCAAGATATCCACAAAATGGATTTTTTGATAAGGCTTTAAAGAAACTTTCAAGAAAATGAAATTGGCGGGTGTCAAGCCAAATTCCACAACCTTATCCAACATCCTCCTTGCCTATGCCAAAATGGAATCTTCAGAAGAGGGTGTAGACAACCATCAAAGCATAAAGGATATGGTAATTTTGTCACATGTTGTATTTGCAGTTGTGCTTGTAGACATGTATACAAAGTGTGGAAGCATAGACAAGGCGCTGAACTGTTTGACATGATGCCTCAAAGAAATGTAGTCTCATGGAATGCGATGATTGCAAGATATGCACAAAATATATAATTTTGCAAGGATGTTGTCAAAATATTTGAATTAAACAAACCATACTTGCACATATATTGAACTATAATTGAACATAATATCATTTCATGGAAACATTGAAGAACATGTATGCAATATCAAAACTTTTAAGCATGATACAATATATATCTTGTAACCATAATTGATCATCATACTATATTTAATGTAAAATTTCATATACATAACATCATGAAAATAACATATAGTATATATATAAAGCCATATACACATGTACAAACAAAGCCATATAGGCATATACAAAGATATATAGTCTCATGGAATACGATGATTGTAGGATATGCACAAAATATATAAGTTTGCAAGGATGTTGTCAAAATATTTGAATTAAATAAACCATACTTGACACATATATTAAACTATAATTGAACATAATATCATTTCATGGAAACATTGAAGAACATGTATGCAATATCAAAACTTTTAAGCATGATACAATATATATCTTGTAACCATAATTGATCATCATATTATATTTAATGTAAAATTTCATATACATAACGTCATGAAAATAACATATAGTGTATATCTAAATCCATATAGGCATATACAAAGATATACATCGGTAAAATACAAAACTATGTATACAAAGCCATCTAGGCATAGAAAAAATGTCCCAAAATCAAATTTCCTATGAACTGCTATCAAATAATCGATGACCCTTGCTTCACCATGAAGTTGGAGAGTCAACCAGTAACTCATCCTCTCTCTCCCATCGACTAGACCTCCTCAACGGAGATTTTTGAATCTCCACCTATTAATATAATCAAACAATATCCACATTAATATAGAAAACATGAAATATATAACATGGCATATGTAATCAATCACTTACTGCTAGCTGGTGATCCGTCTAAATCATTTTTTCTCTCTCTTCATCTGTAGCTAGACATGTTGGAGTTGTGACCTCCTCTCAGAAGCATGAAGAAGAAAATTTGAGTAAACATGAATATCATTTATGTACATTAAATGATGTGAGATAAAACAAGTAATATAAAATGACATTTACATGTTATTGGCTCATACCTCAATCAAAAGATTTGCAGACAAAATAGTTGCAGCAATGCCCACCTCCGTTGACTGACAAAGATGAGGTGGAGTCTTCATATTCAACATCTAAAGATAGAGTTCAAGGTTATTTGACCAAAATAGATACATAACATTATTTAAATGCATAATGATTATAAATGGTAAAGTTTACCTCAGTGAAAGTGTTTCTACCTATAGGGGACCAAGGAAATCATGGTGGTGGTGGTGAAGCTCCTTGTTCATCACCAAATTGTCACTAAATAAGATTACCATTGATATATGTACTATATTCATGATCTTGTGATAAATTACATACCTATTGACTCAACCTCCTCTCATAACCCTACACTGAATAGTTAATAGATGCAAGATGAATACTTTCAACCTAGAATTTCATAGTGCAAACAATTACATACATTAATTTTGACTTATAATATAAATACTCATATAATTAATGAGAAATTTCAAATATTAAATTAAGTTGAACCTTGTAAAAAATTACCTGGGAGTCAATACCAAATGTTGCCTACAAGATGACATCTGTGAGGGCAATATCATCAAATATGAATGTGTCCATCACTAGTTACTACCCCTATATCACAGTGTCCTGAAACTCAATAGCATCATATGGATTTCCTAAATGGTGAGAGTCCTAGGTCCCATAATCACACAAGTTCCCACATGAACTGCAAAGATGTGGGGACCAACAATGCCTGTACTACTCTTGCCCTTATTAGTGTTGGTAAGATCATCACCATGTGCTGCCAGAGACTAGGTGAGAGAACTCAATGAATGCAGTGTCTCCACCTTAACACTCTCCTTCAAAGCCGAAGGGAGTAAGATATGTGTTGGCCTCATGAGGGGTCTAGGTACATGGTTCTAGTCTTAATGTGTCCACTATCTATCTCAGGCAGAGCCACCACCTCTGCCACATGTGGAACTCTCAAATGTCAAAGTAATTACGAATCTGGTTGAGGATGAACTCAAAATAGAGTTTCCTCAAGAAATATTGTGGCACCTCATTGTTATTACAAGGACACCCATCAAAGAACATGTACCATCTATTCCAAAAGTTTTGGAATATACCATCATGCACACACCAATGAATCAGGAACTGCTTGCAACTCTCTTCTAGTGTTTGGCCAGTTTTAGGATTGATAAAATGTGAACATAATTGAGATTTTATATTTTTTTATTGTTAACTTGTTTGTAAGACAATTTGTCAACATAGTATTTCTAACTCCTCTCCATATAGTCATTCCTTTCGGTGATTTAGTTTCTCACCAATTCAATAGAAGAAATAATGACCTCTAATGACTTCGCAAGGGCTCTCCTACAATTACTTCTTGCATTTGGAGTATTTAATGTTTCGATTAGGGTTTCAAGATGTTTTTTGTTTTCTTCAATTCACCCTAAATAGTTTTCTTGTATGTCTCTTTGATGGTGAGGACATGAAGGTGGGGGGTTTTGAGGGTTCTCCTCAGTTTGAGGGGGGTTGTTTTGAGCCTCCTCTATTGGATTAGGGTTTTGTGGTGGCTCATTCGCTAAAAATTCAAGATAAAAATCCAATTAAAACATTGCAAAATTAAAAAATTCTTTCCAAATTCATAAAATAAATCAAACCCTACCTTGTTTAGATGCTACACCCTCTACACCTCATGCATGATGTACTAACAGTAGCAGAAGTGAAACCTACAACCATTTTTTGCAAATGAGCCATGTGTTTCACTTTTTTCTACTTTTATTTTATTTATTTACAAACCTAAAACATGAGGATGTTATAATGCACTTATGTTTTAGGCTCGATAATACCGAGCCCTAATGTGAGTGTGTTATAACGGGTAAGTGCAAGAAGATGGGGGGCCAAAAAGGGGTCTTAAGTGGCCACTTTTTTTCTGAAATCAGGAAATACTGGCCTTGGATGAGAAATTGAGCATAGTTACACTCAAAATTTAGAGATGCAACCAAAACAATGTTCGTAGTGCTCCGAGTCTACTTTCTAAACTACTATTTTGTTTTGAAAATGGCATAGATTAAGGGGTTCAAAAGAGGGAGCCACAGAAATTGGTGTTGTTTCTGTCAAAAAAACATAACATAGCATGTTTTGTGGCTCCCTCAAAAGGTCAACTTTTTTTTGGTATTTTTAAAATTGCTTCAGTGAGAAATTAGCTAATAGCATGTAGTTTATGCCCAATTTTTCTGATAATTTTTTGATGAATATTTGATTTTTTACTAATTTTTAAAGTGGACACATCCTAAAAAATAGAATTTTGGCCGTGCTACCCCTATAAATTTTGAAAACTAATTGAAAATCATTTTTTTATTTTTTTAATATTTGTAGAATGGAGTCTAGTTTCTAAATATGTAATTTTTTTGAAATTTGAATGAATAGTTATTTTACAATGAAAAAAAGACCAAACAGTGGTTTTTGCATAAAAACGGACACACAAACAAAAGAAATTAAAGATGAAAGGCTTAACATTGTTAAAATGTGAAAAAAATCACATCGTCAAATAGCTAAGAGAAAGCCTAACATTACCCATGTGTTCGATTTGTTCAACCTTGAAACACGTGCAAATCTGAGGGTTAGCACGAACGAAATTATGTGAAATTTTGAAGAATACAGAAAAACACGTCTGTGACTGTTCATAAGGCACTCCAAGCCTTTGGGTTGGAAATCCAAAGCAAATCCCAAGCCCAAGGCTTGGGATTCCCAAAGCAAGAAATAACACGAGCGCGTTATAACACGCTCGCATTATAATGCGCTCGCGTTATTTCTTGCCTTACATTTTTTCCCGCAAGTCTGTCTTTTCCCATGTTTGACATAACGCGAGCGCGTTATAACGCGTTCGCGTTATGTCCCACTCAAATTTTTTTACATTCAAGGCTATTCATCATGAGGGTTAAGGCATAAAGGATAGAGTTGAAAGGTTTACGGATAAGGGATTAGCATTTAAGGTATAGTATCGAGCCCGTTGAGGGTCTAGGAATAGGGATAGCGTTTAAGGTTTAGGGATGAGGGATGACAAATTACGGTTGAGGGTCGAGGGATCAAAGTTAAGGGTTGAGGGATTAGGGTTTGACATTAAGGGTTGAGGGTTGAGGTTCAAGGGTCAAGGGTTTAGGGATAGGGTTTAGGGTCGAGGGATTAGGGTTAAAGTAGAGTGTGGAGGGTGTAAGGATTAGGGATAGGGTTGGAGGGTTTAGGGATAAGGGATTAGGGTTTAAGGTATAGTATCAAGTCTGTTGAGAGTTTAGGAATAGGGATAGCATTTAGGGATTAGGGATGAGGGATTATAGTTGAGGGATGATGGATTAGGGTTGAGGGTTGAGGGATTAGGGTTTAGGGATAAGGTTTAGGGTTGAGGGTTTAGGATTAGGGTTTAGGGTTGACAGATTAGCATTTAATGTCGAGGTTAGGGTTAGAGTGTTGAGGGTAGAGGGATTAGGGATAGGGTTTAGGGTTTAAGGTTTAAGGATTGAGGGTTGAGGCTTTAGGGATGAGGGTTTAAGGCTTAAGATATAGTGTCAAGTGTTGAGGGTGTAGGGATAGGGTTTAAGTTTTAAGGGTTAAGGGTTGAGGGATATGGATTAGGGTTTAAGGTATAGTGTTGAGGGTCGAGGGATCAGAGTTAAGGGTTGAGGGATTAGGGTTTGACGTTGAGGGTTGAGGGTTGAGGTTCGAGGGTCAAGGGTTTAGGGATAGGGTTGAGGGTCGAGGAATTAGGGTTAAAGTAGAGTGTGGAGGGTATAAGGATTAGGGATAGGGTTGGAGGGTTTAGGGATAAGGGATTAGGGTTTAAGGTATAGTATCGATTCTGTTGAGGGTGTAGGAATAGGGATAGCATTTAGGGTTTAGGGATGAAGGATTAGAGTTGGGGGATGATAGATTAGGGTTGAGGGTTGAGGGATTAGGGTTTAGGGATAAGGTTTAGGGTTGAGGGATGAGGGATTAGGGTTTAAGGTATAGTGTTGAGGGTTTAGGGATAGGGTTTAGGGTTGAGGGATTAGGATTTGACGTTGAGGGTTGAGGGTTGAGGTTCGAGGGTCAAGGGTTTAGGGATAGGGTTGAGGGTCGAGGAATTAGGGTTAAAGTAGAGTGTGGAGGGATGACGGATGATAGATTAGGGTTGAGGGTTGAGGGATTAGGGTTTGATGTTGAGGGTTGAGGGTTTAGGGTTAGGGTTGAGAGATGAGGGATCAGAGTTAAGGGTTGAGCGATTAGGGTTTGACGTCGAGGGCTGAGGTTCGAGGGTCAAGGGTTTAGGGATAGGGTTGAGGTTGAAGGGATTAGGGTTTAGGGACAAGGTTTAGGGTTAGGGTTGAGGGATTAGGGTTTAAGGTATAGTGTTGAGGGTTTAGGGATAGGGTTTAGGGTTGAGGGATTAGAGTGAAGGGTTGAGGGATTAGAATTTGGCGTTGAGGGTTTAGGGTTTAGGATCAGGGTTGAAGGTTGAGGGATTAGAGTTAAGGGTTGAGGGATTAGGGTTTGATGTTGAGGGTTGAGGGTTGAGGTTCGAGGGTCAAGGGTTTAGGGATAGGGTTGAGGGTCGAGGAATTAGGGTTAAAGTAGAGTGTGGAGGGATGACGGATGATAGATTAGGGTTGAGGGTTGAGGGATTAGGGTTTGATGTTGAGGGTTGAGGGTTTAGGGTTAGGGTTAAGAGATGAGGGATTAGAGTTAAGGGTTGAGGGATTAGGGTTTGACGTCGAGGGCTGAGGTTCGAGGGTCAAGGGTTTAGGGATAGGGTTGAGGTTGAAGGGATTAGGGTTTAGGGACAAGGTTTAGGGTTAGGGTTGAGGGATTAGGGTTTAAGGTATAGTGTTGAGGGTTTAAGGATAGGGTTTAGGGTTGAGGGATTAGAGTGAAGGGTTGAGGGATTAGAATTTGGCGTTGAGGGTTTAGGGTTTAGGATCAGGGTTGAAGGTCGAGGGATTAGAGTTAAGGGTTGAGGGATTAGGGTTTGATGTTGAGGGTTGATGGTTGAGGTTCGAGGGTCGAGGGTCGAGGAATTAGGGTTAAAGTAGAGTGTGGAGGGATGACAGATGACAGATTAGGGTTGAGGGTTGAGGGATTAGGGTTTGATGTTGAGGGTTGAGGGTTTAGGGTTAGGGTTGAGAGATGAGGGATCAGAGTTAAGGGTTGAGGGATTAGGGTTTGATGTTGAGGGTTGAGGGTTGAGGTTCGAGGGTCGAGGGTCGAGGAATTAGGGTTAAAGTAGAGTGTGGAGGGATGACAGATGACAGATTAGGGTTGAGGGTTGAGGGATTAGGGTTTGATGTTGAGGGTTGAGGGTTTAGTGTTAGGGTTGAGAGATGAGGGATCAGAGTTAAGGGTTGAGGGATTAGGGTTTGACATCGAGGGCTGAGGTTCGAGGGTCAAGGGTTTAGGGATAGGGTTGAGGTTGAAGGGATTAGGGTTTAGGGACAAGGTTTAGGGTTAGGGTTGAGGGATTAGGGTTTAAGGTATAGTATTGAGGGTTTAGGGATAGGGTTTAGGGTTGAGGGATTAGAGTGAAGGGTTGAGGGATTAGAATTTGGCGTTGAGGGTTTAGGGTTTAGGATCAGGGTTGAAGGTCGAGGGATTAGAGTTAAGGGTTGAGGGATTAGGGTTTGATGTTGAGGGTTGAGGGTTGAGGTTCGAGGGTCAAGGGTTTAGGGATAGGGTTGAGGGTCGAGGAATTAGGGTTAAAGTAGAGTGTGGAGGGATGACGGATGATAGATTAGGGTTGAGGGTTGAGGGATTAGGGGTTGATGTTGAGGGTTGAGGGTTTAGGGTTAGGGTTGAGAGATGAGGGATCAGAGTTAAGGGTTGAGCGATTAGGGTTTGACGTCGAGGGCTGAGGTTCGAGGGTCAAGGGTTTAGGGATAGGGTTGAGGTTGAAGGGATTAGGGTTTAGGGACAAGGTTTAGGGTTAGGGTTGAGGGATTAGGGTTTAAGGTATAGTGTTGAGGGTTTAGGGATAGGGTTTAGGGTTGAGGGATTAGAGTGAAGGGTTGAGGGATTAGAATTTGGCGTTGAGGGTTTAGGGTTTAGGATCAGGGTTGAAGGTCGAGGGATTAGAGTTAAGGGTTGAGGGATTAGGGTTTGATGTTGAGGGTTGAGGGTTGAGGTTCGAGGGTCAAGGGTTTAGGGATAGGGTTGAGGGTCAAGGAATTAGGGTTAAAGTAGAGTGTGGAGGGATGACGGATGATAGATTAGGGTTGACGGTTGATGGATTAGGGGTTGATGTTGAGGGTTGAGGGTTTAAGGTTAGGGTTGAGAGATGAGGGATCAGAGTTAAGGGTTGAGGGATTAGGGTTTGACGTCGAGGGCTGAGGTTCGAGGGTCAAGGGTTTAGGGATAGGGTTGAGGTTGAAGGGATTAGGGTTTAGGGACAAGGTTTAGGGTTAGGGTTGAGGGATTAGGGTTTAAGGTATAGTGTTGAGGGTTTAGGGATAGGGTTTAGGGTTGAGGGATTAGAGTGAAGGGTTGAGGGATTAGAATTTGGCGTTGAGGGTTTAGGGTTTAGGATCAGGGTTGAAGGTCGAGGGATTAGAGTTAAGGGTTGAGGGATTAGGGTTTGATGTTGAGGGTTGAGGGTTGAGGTTCGAGGGTCGAGGGTCAAGGAATTAGGGTTAAAGTAGAGTGTGGAGGGATGACAGATGACAGATTAGGGTTGAGGGTTGAGGGATTAGGGTTTGATGTTGAGGGTTGAGGGTTTAGGGTTAGGGTTGAGAGATGAGGGATCAGAGTTAAGGGTTGAGGGATTAGGGTTTGACGTCGAGGGCTGAGGTTTGAGGGTCAAGGGTTTAGGGATAGGGTTGAGGTTGAAGGGATTAGGGTTTAGGGACAAGGTTTAGGGTTAGGGTTGAGGGATTAGGGTTTAAGGTATAGTGTTGAGGGTTTAGGGATAGGGTTTAGGGTTGAGGGATTAGAGTGAAGGGTTGAGGGATTAGAATTTAGCATTGAGGGTTTAGGGTTTAGGATCAGGGTTGAAGGTCAAGGGATTAGAGTTAAGGGTTGAGAGATTAGGGTTTGATGTTGAGGGTTGAGAGTTGAGGTTCGAGGGTTTGATGTTGAGGGTTGAGGGTTGAGGTTCGAGGGTCGAGGGTCGAGGAATTAGGATTAAAGTAGAGTGTGGAGGGATGACAGATGACAGATTAGGGTTGAGGGTTGAGGGATTAGGGTTTGATGTTGAGGGTTGAGGGTTTAGGGTTAGGGTTGAGAGATGAGGTATCAGAGTTAAGGGTTGAGGGATTAGGGTTTGATGTTGAGGGTTGAGGGTTGAGGTTCGAGGGTCGAGGGTCGAGGAATTAGGGTTAAAGTAGAGTGTGGAGGGATGACAGATGACAGATTAGGGTTGAGGGTTGAGGGATTAGGGTTTGATGTTGAGGGTTGAGGGTTTAGGGTTAGGGTTGAGAGATGAGGGATCAGAGTTAAGGGTTGAGGGATTAGGGTTTGACGTCGAGGGCTGAGGTTCAAGGGTCAAGGGTTTAGGGATAGGGTTGAGGTTGAAGGGATTACGGTTTAGGGACAAGGTTTAGGGTTAGGGTTGAGGGATTAGGGTTTAAGGTATAGTGTTGAGGGTTTAGGGATAGGGTTTAGGGTTGAGGGATTAGAGTGAAGGGTTGAGGGATTAGAATTTGGCGTTGAGGGTTTAGGGTTTAGGATCAGGGTTGATGGTCGAGGGATTAGAGTTAAGGGTTGAGGGATTAGGGTTTGATGTTGAGGGTTGAGGGTTGAGGTTCGAGGGTCAAGGGTTTAGGGATAGTGTTGAGGGTCGAGGAATTAGGGTTAAAGTAGAGTGTGGAGGGATGACGGATGATAGATTAGGGTTGAGGTTTGAGGGATTAGGGGTTGATGTTGAGGGTTGAGGGTTTAGGGTTAGGGTTGAGAGATGAGGGATCAGAGTTAAGGGTTGAGGGATTAGGGTTTGACGTCGAGGGCTGAGGTTCGAGGGTCAAGGGTTTAGGGATAGGGTTGAGGTTGAAGGGATTAGGGTTTAGGGACAAGGTTTAGGGTTAGGGTTGAGGGATTAGGGTTTAAGGTATAGTGTTGAGGGTTTAGGGATAGGGTTTAGGGTTGAGGGATTAGAGTGAAGGGTTGAGGGATTAGAATTTGGCATTGAGGGTTTAGGGTTTAGGATCAGGGTTGAAGGTCGAGGGATTAGAGTTAAGGGATGAGGGATTAGGGTTTGATGTTGAGGGTTGAGGGTTGAGGTTCGAGGGTCAAGGGTTTAGGGATAGGGTTGAGGGTCGAGGAATTAGGGTTAAAGTAGAGTGTGGAGGGATGAGGGATGATAGATTAGGGTTGAGGGTTGAGGGATTAGGGGTTGATGTTGAGGGTTGAGGGTTTAGGGTTAGGGTTGAGAGATGAGGGATCAGAGTTAAGGATTGAGGGATTAGGGTTTGACGTCGAGGGCTGAGGTTCGAGGGTCAAGGGTTTAGGGATAGGGTTGAGGTTGAAGGGATTAGGGTTTAGGGACAAGGTTTAGGGTTAGGGTTGAGGGATTAGGGTTTAAGGTATAGTGTTGAGGGTTTAGGGATAGGGTTTAGGGTTGAGGGATTAGAGTGAAGGGTTGAGGGATTAGAATTTGGCGTTGAGGGTTTAGGGTTTAGGATCAGGGTTGAAGGTCGAGGGATTAGAGTTAAGGGTTGAGGGAGTAGGGTTTGATGTTGAGGGTTGAGGGTTGAGGTTCGAGGGTCGAGGGTCAAGGAATTAGGGTTAAAGTAGAGTGTGGAGGGATGACAGATTAGGGTTGAGGGTTGAGGGATTAGGGTTTGATGTTGAGGGTTGAGGGTTTAGGGTTAGGGTTGAGAGATGAGGGATCAGAGTTAAGGGTTGAGGGATTAGGGTTTGACGTCGAGGGTTGAGGTTCAAGGGTCAAGGGTTTAGGGATAGGGTTGAGGTTGAAGGGATTAGGGTTTAGGGACAAGGTTTAGGGTTAGGGTTGAGGGATTAGGGTTTAAGGTATAGTGTTGAGGGTTTAGGGATAGGGTTTAGGGTTGAGGGATTAGAGTGAAGGGTTGAGGGATTAGAATTTGGCGTTGAGGGTTTAGGGTTTAGGATCAGGGTTGAAGGTCGAGGGATTAGAGTTAAGGGTTGAGGGATTAGGGTTTGATGTTGAGGGTTGAGGGTTGAGGTACATTTCGGTGTGACATTTAAATTGTCTTGCCGATATACACTGTAAAGGTTATTTTGTGGACTTTCAAGGATTTTTTCACCTATGTTAATGTTCAACTTGTTTCTCTCTGCATCAAGGGATTACGGTTTGACGTTGAGGGCTGAGGTTTGAGGGTCAAGGGTTTAGGGATAGGGTTGAGGTTGAAGGGATTAGGGTTTAGGGACAAGGTTGAGGTTGAGGGATTAGGATTTGACATTGAGGGTTGAGGGTTTAGGGATAGGGTTGAGGGATTAGGATTTGACATTGAGGGTTGAGGGTCAAGGGATCAGAGTTGAGGGTTTAGGGTTTAGAGATCTATAGCAGGACAAAACGTGAGCGCGTTATAGCGCGAGCGCGTTATAACGCGCTCGCGTTTTGTAATTCTACTGAAATGGTAAAAAAGTGGTTACCCCCATGATCCAGGCCCACATGCTCTGTTTTCTTACTGATTCTACGCGTGCTCCGACAAAAAAGAAGTGCTTTCATGCTATTGGGAAGTTCACATGCACATTTGACACATTGTACCACCTTTGCATGATCTTTCCACCACCTTTTCTGCTTTGCCAACTTGAGAAGGAGGAAATAACATAGTTTCCAAACCAAATTTGATATATATCTATACAAGTTTCAATTTTTGTAGTATTGCAATGTTAATTTTGATTCAATTTTAAGAATTTAACATTGAAAAGGAAGCAAGTGGTGAAAAACTCAAATTGTTGAGGAGTTTGATGCAAGAAGATAAAAACACTACATAATTGGGTACTCTCTCCATTCAAATCTTTGTTTTTTAGGTATGTCAAGTCTTTACATGCATGTTCTTTACATTTTCCTTATTTCGGATTGAATTACTTTATCATGCATTATCATACAGTTTAAAATAGACACATTTCCAATCAAGAAAGCAACCTACAATCTCACATGATGCCATGTATATTTTCTACACTTGGGCTCTTTAATAATTATTTGTAATAAACAAACCTTAGTTCATACCATGATGTCAAACTATACAAGAATAAATCCTTACAACATAAAAAAAATACAATCCCACTATTATCATGTATTCATTTCTTAGGAACTAATATTGGTCTCTTTATCATGCTACAGACAAATTCTCTGTCATGCCGAGGAAACGATCAAGAATTAAACCAACACAGGAAGAGATAGAAGCTAAGAATGCAAAGAAAGCAATGGCTATGAGGGAACTTCGTGAGAAGAGGAAATTGGACACGATAAATGAAGACATACCAATTGAAGAGGAACCACAACCATCACAAAGAGATATGGTATTGGCGGCACAAAGAGAACGAATGCAAAAACTTCGTGGTACGAGAGATTTAAATACCATAGTTGGAGACACATCCTTTATCACAAGACAACATGTAGGGACACCATCTACCACATCTCAAGTTGAGAGTACATCATCACTCACATGTGATGAAGGAGGTACGCCATCGTTCCCACCTCAACCTCAAGGTATGTCATCTATTCCATCTTCGATCGAAGGTATGCCATCTAACCCATCTCATTTAAATATTGATGAAATTCCTAATGTTGAGATGAATTTACCTAACTTGACACCACCTAGAATTTTGCATAGAAAGCCAAAGTATTTGATTGATATTGATGAGAATATTTTGCAGCCAATGGAAGGTAAGATTCCAAAACGCACTTGTAGAAGATATGCTAATAAGATTTGGAGATTGTTCTTTGAAAAGTTAAATGAGACTGCAAGATGTCAACTATTCGTTGAAATGATGCGAAGTATAAAGTATAGGTCTATCATGAAGATTCTTGGGTTGAGAACATCAGAGGCTTCAAGTGAAAAATCTATTGTCAAGAATCTAATGAGTGCGTATGAGAGTGTGGGTAACACCTCACGCACAAAAGATAGTAATGCAACACGGCGTGTGATTACATCGACTATAGTAAGTAGTCAAACGAGGAAAGCTCGTCTTATTAGAAAGACAAGTCAAAAATTGAGAATTAATAGGAAAACTTTATCAAGAGCCATTGGAAGACGCCAAAGAATTGAGGACACTAATGCCAATGAATTATGGGCGTTCTCGGGGAGACTACCACAAAAAGATAAACTAATTGTTGAAGCATTGAGGTCACTAATTGAAGACTTTTGGAAGAATTACACAAGGGTATCTCCGAATCAAAGGGATGTGGTAAGAAGGAGAATTGGTAGTCAGAACCGTGAGCCACATCCAAAGCATTTTTTGGATGAGACTCAAACACAGTTTTATGGTTCTAGAGAAGTATCCTCAAATTAAAATTTGTCAAAGATATTTTGAAATGCTAAAACCTTCCTATGTTAAGATAAATCACACACGCACTACTTGTTGTTGTAGATTACATATTGAATTTTCTAACCATTTTGATGCTTATAGGTCTATATGTTTAGATATGCATACTAATAATGATTTGCAGGGTTGTGCCATATGTGCCCCACCAACATCTTCAAGAGATTTCATATCAATAATTTTATGTGAAAGAGAGGAAGGTCAAATATTCTACAAGAAATTATGCTTGGATGGCACATGTCATCGTTGCGGTGGCTTGCAACATTTGCCAATATGTGAACATATGGAAATAACACATGCGGTTGGAAATGAACTAGTAGAATTTGGCAAGTATAAAACAGTGGCATACAATACAAAAGATGGTAAAGAAGCAAAGAGGTGTGAATTAGTTATTGAAAATATTCCAGTGTATCAGTTTATGCCTATATTTCGTGACAGCATAGTGTATGAGTATGCAAGACATGCCCATAGAGCTCGATGGTTGGACTTGCAATTCAAGTTATGCAAGGACACATTTCCAGTTGGTAGCATTGTTTCAGTCGTCGACTTTGCAGAGAACTACAGTCTACAGCCATAGCGTGAGGTGCAATCACAATATTACAACTCCACAGGTTTTTATATTTGTGCACATCGCATTCATTCATGCGAATGATAGTACAGAGGATGACAGAAAGATCATAAGGGAGTATCATTTCTATATTAGTGATGATCGCACGCATTCTACGGAGTTCGTGCAAGGTTGCTTTCAGGTGTTCTATAATGATTTGGCTAGAAGGGGCATATCGTTCAGTCAGCATATCATATGGTCGGATAATTGTGCATCACAATTTAAGAACTCGCGAAATTTCTATTGGCTGAGTAGGAGGCATAATTTTACAGGTATTCAACATATGTGGAACTTTTGTGAGGCCGGGCATGGAAAGGGGGAGCATGATGGTGCAGGAGCATGTATCAAAAGAGCCATAGCACGAGAAGAGTTAAAGTATAAAGACAATGCAAAGTTGACAGATGCAAAATCGATTGTCGAGTGGTGCAATGCTTCCATGGGTCCAGGTAATGAAGGTAAGTCTTTAGTTCGTAGATTTTTTTGGTTGATAGATGATACTAACATTGCACCATATGAGGATTGTTGTACACTGACAGGATCAAATGAGATGCACTCTTTCAGAAGTTCAATTGCAGGTTCATGGAGTATCCATACACGAAAGATGTCATGCTTTTGTTCTTCCTATACAATTCAAGTCTGGGATGAGTGCGAGTCAAAGGAGTGGGTTGACGAATGGTAGTTAAGTTATCTTAGCCCACTTGACACGTATCGACCCCCGACGGCACTAGAACTAACACAGATGGAATCGTTAGTTGACTTTGACCACATATCAGATTTAATTCAACCAGGTAATATAGGGCACATATATGCATCTAATTTCATCTAGTTCAACCAGGTAATGTCATCTTACTTTGTAGTGTTTTTGTAATGTTGACTAATTTCATCTAATTTGCTACACATATCAATGTAGGACACGTATATGCAGTTATTGCAGATGAAGATAATGAAGAGGGAACAGATTATTACTTATGCCATTGTGTTGAGGCCAAAAAGAAATTGGAGGCCCCTATTACAGATGGAGAAAACATCGAATACCCTACAGGATCAGTGGTTATTACTGGAACATGGCTTAGAAGGTACCCACATAAGAGTGTTAATATTTGGCTATTTCAGGACTTTGACATGCATCGAAAGATTCTTCATTACTCGAACCTTGTCGTGGCATCCAATGTTCATTTGATAAAGTATCGGGGTAGACCTTTGAACAAAATATTGTGGAAGGTGCGTGAGTCTGACCATGAAGCAATACTTGACACAATAAAGAGTAGAGCAGATCCAGATGGTTCATTGGATTAATTTGTAAGTATTCACATTGATTTTGTAAAGTTATGTTACATTGAGTTGTAAGTATGCACATTAATTTGTAAGGTTTGTCTTTTTTTATTTCCTCCTGCATTTTTACACATATTTACACATTTTTACATCATCATGTTATGCATTTTTGGTGTCCTACTCCTGATGCGACCAAACTCATAACTCACCCTACTAGACACCATTTGATGATCTCTCCAACAATCTGGATCCAGGGCGCCCAATCATGATGATGACCTATATACCATTCTCCCAAGGTGCTCATAATGAATGAATGATAAGGAGCGCCTTGACCTCTATAATCAAGGTGATTTTAAGTCACTTTGAGTCATTTGGGGTCAGTTTGGGTCTTTGAGTCATGTTGCAAAAAAGTGTCAATGTTGTCAAGTTGCACAAAGCAACCTTTGCATTTTTGGTGTCTTGCTCGTGATGTGACCAAACTAACTGTTCCAACGCATTCAGATGGGTACATTTACGCTAGGCATGGTCCTATTTTTCACCCAAACATGTCGAAACAGTCTGAGCTACATTGTACCAACGATATCCCTGAAGAGTCCAAAGTGCAAAAAGGCAACAATCTTTGACGAGATGTTACTTGAAAATTGTGTCACTTAGAAACATTCCGTCTAAGGCAATGGGATCACGTAGAGTGCCTCTACAATAACCTCTCTCAGTTTTTTATAGCTCTGAGGCATTTGCCCATGGTGAAAGGTTTTCTGTTGCCCCAAAAATCGTCAGAAGGAGGCAGTGTAAAGTTGCAAAGGGGTGTAACTTTCGTCTTGCTCCTGATGTGACCAAACTGACTATTCCAACGCGTCTGAATGGGTACATTTATGCTAGGCATGGTCCTATTTCTCACCCAAACATGTCGAAACAGTCGGAGCTACATTGTACCGACGATATCCCTGAAGAGTCCAAAGTGCAAAAAGGTAGCAATCTTTGACGAGATGTTACTCAAAAACCGTGTCACTTAGAAACATTCCGTCTGAGGCAACGGGATCACGTAGAGTGCCTCTACAATAACCTCTCTCAGTTTTTTATAGCTCTGAGGTATTTGCCCGTGGTGAAAGGTTTTCTGTTGCCCCAAAAATCGTCAGAAGGAGGCAGTGTAAAGTTGCAAAGGGGTGTAACTTTCGTCCTGCTCCTGATGCGACCAAACTGACTGTTCCAACGCATCCGAATGGGTACATTTATCCTAGGCATGATCCTATTTCTCACCCAAACATGTCGAAACAGTCGGAGCTACATTGTACCGACGATATCCCTGAAGAGTCCAAAGTGCAAAAAGGCAGCAATCTTTGATGAGATGTTACTCAAAAACTGTGTCACTTAGAAACATTCCGTCTGAGGCAACGGGATCACGTAGAGTGCCTCTACAATAACCTCTCTCAGTTTTTTATAGCTCTGAGGCATTTGCCCGTGGTGAAAGGTTTTCTGTTGCCCCAAAAATCGTCAGAAGGAGGCAGTGTAAAGTTGCAAAGGGGTGTAACATTCATCCTGCTCCTGATGCGACCAAACTGACTGTTCCAACGCGTCCGAATGGGTACATTTATGCTAGGCATGGTCCTATTTCTCACCCAAACATGTCGAAACAGTCGGAGCTACATTGTACCGACGATATCCCTGAAGAGTCCAAAGTGCAAAAAGGCAGCAATCTTTGACGAGATGTTACTCGAAAACCGTGTCACTTAGAAACATTCCGTCTGAGGCAACGGGATCACGTAGAGTGCCTCTACAATAACCTCTCTCGATTTTTTATAGCTCTGAGGCATTTGCCCGTGGTGAAAGGTTTTCTGTTGCCCCAAAAATCGTCAGAAGGAGGCAGTGTAAAGTTGCAAAGAGGTGTAACTTTCATCCTACTCCTGATACGACCAAACTGACTGTTCCAACGTGTACGAATGGGTACATTTATGCTAGGCATGGTCCTATTTCTCACCCAAACATGTCGAAACAATCGGAGCTACATTGTACCGACGATATCCCTGAAGAGTCCAAAGTGCAAAAAGGCAGCAATCTTTGACGAGATGTTACTCAAAAACTGTGTCACTTAGAAACATTCCGTCTGAGGCAACGGGATCACGTAGAGTGCCTCTACAATAACCTCTCTCAGTTTTTTATAGCTCTGAGGCATTTGCCCGTGGTGAAAGGTTTTCTGTTGCCCCAAAAATTGTCAGAAGGAGGTAGTGTAAAGTTGCAAAGGGGTGTAACTTTCGTCCTGCTCCTGATGCGACCAAACTGACTGTTCCAACGCGTCCGAATGGGTACATTTATGCTAGGCATGGTCCTAT
Source organism: Cunninghamia lanceolata (assembly GCA_027924645.1). NCBI lineage: Eukaryota > Viridiplantae > Streptophyta > Pinopsida > Cupressales > Cupressaceae > Cunninghamia > Cunninghamia lanceolata. The sequence continues at coordinate 1,003,105 of BSBN01000909.1, read as the reverse complement.
TTCTCACCCAAACATGTCGAAACAGTCGGAGCTACATTGTACCGACGATATCCCTGAAGAGTCCAAAGTGCAAAAAGGCAGCAATCTTTGACGAGATGTTACTCGAAAACCGTGTCACTTAGAAACATTCCGTCTGAGGCAACGGGATCACGTAGAGTGCCTCTACAATAACCTCTCTCGGTGTTTTATAGCTCTGAGGCATTTGCCCGTGGTGAAAGGTTTTCTGTTGCCCCAAAAATCGTCAGAAGGAGGCAGTGTAAAGTTGCAAAGGGGTGTAACTTTCATCTTGCTCCTGATGCGACCAAACTGACTGTTCCAACGCGTCCGAATGGGTACATTTATGCTAGGAATAGTCCTATTTCTCACCCAAACATGTCGAAACAGTCGGAGCTACATTGTACCGACGATATCCCTGAAGAGTCCAAAGTGCAAAAAGGCAGCAATCTTTGACGAGATGTTACTCGAAAACCGTGTCACTTAGAAACATTCCGTCTGAGGCAACAGGATCACGTAGAGTGCCTCTACAATAACCTCTCTCAGTTTTTTATAGCTCTGAGGCATTTGCCCATGGTGAAAGGTTTTCTGTTGCCCCAAAAATCGTCAGAAGGAGGCAGTGTAAAGTTGCAAAGGGGTGTAACTTTCGTCCTGCTCCTGATGCGACCAAACTGACTGTTCCAACGCATCTGAATGGGTACATTTATGCTAGGCATGGTCCTATTTCTCACCCAAACATGTCGAAACAGTCAGAGCTACATTGTACCGACGATATCCCTGAAGAGTCCAAAGTGCAAAAAGGCAGCAATCTTTGACAAGATGTTACTCAAAAACTGTGTCACTTAGAAACATTCCGTCTGAGGCAACGGGATCACGTAGAGTGCCTCTACAATAACCTCTCTCGGTTTTTTATAGCTCTGAGGCATTTGCCCGTGGTGAAAGGTTTTCTGTTGCCCCAAAAATCGTCAGAAGGAGGCAGTGTAAAGTTGCAAAGGGGTGTAACTTTCATCCTGCTCCTGATGTGACCAAACTGACTGTTCCAACGCGTCCGAATGGGTACATTTATGCTAGGCATGGTCCTATTTCTCACCCAAACATGTCGAAACAGTCGGAGCTACATTGTACCGACGATATCCCTGAAGAGTCCAAAGTGCAAAAAGGCAGCAATCTTTGACGAGATGTTACTCGAAAACCGTGTCACTTAGAAACATTTCGTCTAAGGCAACGGGATCACGTAGAGTGCCTCTACAATAACCTCTCTCAGTTTTTTATAGCTCTGAGGCATTTTCCCATGGTGAAAGGTTTTCTGTTGCCCCAAAAATCGTCAGAAGGAGGCAGTGTAAAGTTGCAAAGGGGTGTAACTTTCGTCCTGCTCCTGATGCGACCAAACTGACTGTTCCAACGCGTCCGAATGGGTACATTTATGCTAGGCATGGTCCTATTTCTCACCCAAACATGTCGAAACAGTCGGAGCTACATTGTACCAACGATATCCCTGAAGAGTCTAAAGTGCAAAAAGGCAGCAATCTTTGACGAGATGTTACTTGAAAACCGTGTCACTTAGAAACATTCTGTCTGAGGCAACGGGATCATGTAGAGTGCCTCTACAATAACCTCTCTCAGTTTTTTATAGCTCTGAGGCATTTGCCCGTGGTGAAAGGTTTTCTGCTGCCCCAAAAATCGTCAGAAGGAGGCAGTGTTTTAAGTCAGGATGAAAGCCTATTCACTCTAGGCGCCTGTTTTTGACCAAATCACACATGCGCCTTGAACAACTCTGTCTTCAAGGCGCTTTTCTCTAATCTTTGTAACTCTCCAAATCCACTAAGGCACAAATTTTACCTCTTGGGCTCAAGATATAGGTTCTTCATCCAAGGCGCTAGAATGGTCCAAAGGCGCATTTCACCTCTAACCTCACCTGTGACCTTACTTGGAGGCGCTAAACCTCATCTCATTGCTCTCCTCCATTACAAGCACTCACTTACCTCAATCTTGGGCGCATACCAACATCCCAACGTCCAAATCACCTAGGCGCTCAAAACCTTCAAGACTCAAGGTGCATTTTATGATCAAACAAGGTATCTCCTGAACAAGGCGCTCATAGTCTCATCAGGGCATTAATCATCATCATGAGCACTCATATTGTTCTAGGTGCACAGTTATCTCTGGAATGATCAAGGCGCACATACCCTTCTCTAGGCTAGTTTACACTTATTCAAGGCGCTCATTCCAAACTTACATGAACTCCTCATTACAAGACGCACAAACTAGATGATCCTAGGGCATAAGGGCGCTCATAGGAGTTGTTATGTGTCATTTTGGCCAAGGTTTTCTGGACCAGTGAAGACATTAGGAAGGGGATGATCGTTTGGATAGTTTTGAATGCTTTATTTCTCCTTGTTTAAACTAGGCGCTCACTGAGGATTGGAGTAGCCTTTGCACCCTCACATCACGTTAATCGGCGTTTCAGAGGCAATCATAGTATAGGAAGATTTGCGCCTTGAAGAAGAGAGTTATCTGGTGAGTGCTTAGGAGTTCTGGCGCCTAGGGGAAAGGTCTAGGTAGAGCGCCTTCAGACTTTGATAGTGAAGTGCCTTAAGGAGTTGGATGATGTTTTTTCCTAGAGTGGAGATGATGTTTTTAGCGCCTTAAGGATGATGATGGAGCGCCTTGGAGTCAGGTTAGTCTGGAGCACCTTAAGAAGGTAAAGCACTTCAAATGTAAACACAAGTGTTTTGAGTGCCCTAATGAGAAGTTGTCTTGGCACCATAAGTTGTTCAAACGAAGATATGCGCCTTGGATAGTTGCAAAGACCTAATTTAGCGCCCAAGGTTGGAAGACTCTTTGTGAGCGCCCAGTGTTTGAAAGCTCTTTGTGTTTGGTGCATTAAAATAAATTTGGCACCTAAATAGTATTGAAACACTCAACTGAGCGCCTAAAGCCCATGAGAGAAGTGATATGCGCCTTGATAGGAATATCATGGAAGATGAGTTTACTGAATGGCGCCTTGAATGACTTGGTTGATTAAGTGTTTTAGCGCCTAGATATGGGATGAATCATTGAGCGCCTTTGGTTGAGATGATGTCAGCACCTTTGAGATTATAACACCTTGGAGTCAAGTTTGAAGGAGCACCTTGAGAAGGTAAAACACTTCAAATGTTTTCAAGGAATTGGAGAAGTCACTTAGTGCCTAGAAGGAATTCCAGAGCAAGAGGGTTGGAGCGCCTTGAGCTTCAAGTCAGATATGCGCCTAGACCTCTACCCTTTAGCAAGTTGAAGCCCTCTGAGCCTTGACAACGTGAGAATGCCTTATAGTGAATATGCGCCTTGGGCAAGGTTGAATACAAAGTTGAGGAGTATATCATAATGAGTAAGTGCACTGTAGGGTTAGATGATAAAGACTAGTGCCTTGAGTGTCTTGGTCAAAATTTTGACGTGAGAAGTCTTGCAAGATCAAACCCTGGAGTGCGCCTTAGAGAGAACCTATTGATCCTTTCCTTTGACAAGATTTGGGCGCCAGAATGATCCTTAATAAATGGAATGTATCTACACCAATTTTGCGCCTTTAGGGAAGTGATGGTGGCCAGAATGATCCTTAATCTCATGTTTGTGCACCTAGGTCTAGAAGCAAGATTTGAGCGCCTTAGGATAGGGTTTTTTGCACCTTGTCTTGGAGAGTGAATTTGCGCCTTGGATGATGTTGAAGCACCTTGGGATGAAATGCGCCCAAACTTATAGAGGGCCTTCAGTGAGGGAGTTGAAGAGAGTGCTTAGAGGAAGGATAGCCTTAAGATCAAACTAAGTACTTAGAAACCTAAGATTAGCGCCTTATTTGAAGTTATACACCTATTCTGGTGCCAGAGAGTGAGTTTGAGTGTGAAGAAGTGAATGTCTGCGCCTTGAAGGGGATACAAAGGGAAGATGATGCACCTTGATGGGTTGATGATGGAAATTTGCGTTTTGGAGCTAAATGTGCGCCTTGAATCTAAATGATATTTGAGTGCTTAGAGGTAAATAGGGGCGCCTTTGAGAATTCTTTGTGCTTTAAGGAATGGATTGTGGCGCTTTGGACTAAGGTAAGTCCTAAGCACTTCCAATGATTTTAAGGAGCGCCTTGAAGGAGATAGTGCATAGAGGTACAATGAATCTTCCGGAGAACATGGATAGACAACTAAGTCTCCAACTTGAGTCTTCTAAGTGAATTGGATAATGAAGAGAGTCTAGTCATTTTGGGCGCTAGTATCAGGATGAATCATCCAAAATGGGTGCCTAGAACTAGAAGGCGCCAATGCATGAGTTCAAGGATCCTCCATTGGAGCGCCTAGCCCAGATGGCTATAGATTGAAAGTTTTAAAGCTAAGTGATGTCTCTTACGTGAATTCCTAGCCCAGGTGCATGTGTTGGGAAAAACTCTTTGGCTCTGGCGCCTAGAATTGGGAACTTTGTAAGATGCACCAATTGATGAAACATTTCCATTTTGCGCCTAGAATAGAACTCTCTCACATAGTTGAAATTGACTTGATAGAAGGAGATAAGTCTTAAGGACTAGTTTGGCGCCTCACTTGCCTATCTCACCTTTGAAATGCGCTTTGGTTGATGATCATCATTGATGGAACCTAGTGAAATGTAAAGCTATTTGCATCTCCAGAGGATCAAAATTGGATTAGGAGATCATCCTTGCAGTTGAGATTGACAGAGAAGTGTTAAAGGAATCACTTCAAATGGGCGCCTAAGCTAGTTGAGGCGCATATCAATTCCACTGTAACTCCAGACTGACGCTTAGGATCCAGTCATCTCCTAAGGCGCAGTTCCATTCACCCATGACCTCGCTTGGCGTCTAAAACTTGGAAACTCCTTTGGAAAGCTCCTGTTGCGCCTAGAAGATGAGTTTGGGATATCAACTTGCAAAAGGCTTAGAAACTCTTCAAAGATGTTAGGCACAATCCCATGGCACTGGAGCTCAGTTTTGGCGCCTTCAAGGAATAGCACATGAAGGAACTTGGGAGGTCAGGTGCTTGTAAAAGGGAACACCTTGGAACATCTTCCAGGGGTTGAAGTAGTAAGAAAACATCAAGTGAGTCTAGGCGCACTCCCTTGTGTGAACAGTTTAGCTCTGGCGCCTAGCCACAGAGTGAGCCAGAAGAAGTAGTTTGGACATTAGAAGATAGGCGCTCATTCTACAATGAAGCATTCCACCTTCCTAATCAACAAAGACTTGCAAGAATTGACAAAGGAAGCTAAGGTGCACCTTCTACTTGTTTCCACCTCCAGAATGCGCCTAACCTTGAAAGGGGGTTCAAAGATGTTTGTTAGACCTTTTCACTCAAGGCACTCACCTTAGGCGCACTTTCTAAGTTCTTGTCACCTCAAGGAAACACCTAGTTTGGAAGGTGCTTGCTCTGTTCTCCACTCCTTTCAATTGGCGCCTAGAACACAGAATGCATGAAAGGAGCACCTAGACTCCAGAGGGCTGATTTGGGCGCCTAGCATTTAAAACACTTTCATAATGATGATGTTTTGGCGCCTACTCTTGGAAACAATCCAGAGCATCCATAAACTCTACTTGGCACCTAATGTTGACAAGGCGCAACTTCAGGAGGAGGTCACCTCAACTTGGCGCCCAAGTCAGAAAAACCTGTAAATCCTTCAAATATGCGCCTACCTTGTGAGGTGATGAGTTGAACATTCCAAATCTTCAAATGTTGCTCAAATAAGGAAGACATTGTAACATCAAGGCTTCAAGGCCTGTCCTTGTATTTCCATTGAATGAGTTGTACTTCATGCTATTGAAAGCATTTTCCATGTAATAAGACATTGCAAGTTGATTGAATCAAGTAACAAGACAAGTACCCAACTCTAATGTTGTTTCATTCAAATAGTTATCTTGATGTATATCTTTATGTTATTGAAGTAGTTGATGAATTGTTAGCAAGTAAAAGTGTTTAAGTAAGGAAAATTTTTCGTAGAACTAGTTGGGTATCTTACACTTACACCATGCCTATCCATCAAACATCACAATGCAATCAAAATCCTAACAACATGCCCATGATCCAAGATCAAGTGCAATCATGCAAAGATATTATCAATCATAAGCCTATTAAGAATGAACTAGAGTCTTCTAGTACCATACTTTTCCATCAAACACCATCATGTAATCCATGGCCTATCAAGCCTATCAAAGAAAATGCAAACATCCTATGTAATACAATCAGACTTTAAATATTTGAAGTAGCCATCTACAAATATCCATTCAAAAGTGGATTTATAATGCAAGTATGGACGCCATCAATAAAAAAGATTTGTATTAACCAAATATCCATATATGCATACATCAATATCTGTCGATATAAGTATAACATATATACAAAATAGCCATATAGGCTTACAAGAATGCCATATAGGCATACAATGTCAACTATGTACAATACAAAATATATGTCCACAAATGCCATATAGGCATACAACAGAGGAACACAATAAAAAGTCATTCCCCTCTAGCTGGTGAAGAGAATAAATCACGAGCAGCCTTTGATCTTCTAGGGGATGGAGACATGCATGTGGGTGGTCTACTACGAACCCGAGGGCTACTTCTCCTATTTAGTTCTTCTTGCACCTTTACCTGTTACAAAAAAAAGTATAGATATTAATATATAGAAATTACATGTTATAAAAAAAATGAAACATTTAACAAAATAATCACTTACCGCTAACATATAATCTGTCTGCTCACTTGCCTCAGTAGCAGGAAAAGGCCCTGGTGATGTCATGTCCTATAGAAACCATCCAGATAGAAATTAAACTTCAAATCAATAATCTTTTGATTTTTCAAAAATAGACAACTATAACAATGAATGTAAATTGAAATTTACTAATCTGCCTCATACCCCTGTCAATGCCATAGAGCTATGAATCGCAGAGGCCACACCCTGCTCCATTGCCCTATGAACATGGGGAGGTGTATCCGCAGCCTGCATCATCTGGAAATAAAACAACATTATTCAATTATGAAAACTATAATAGTGATGCAAATCATGGCTCCTAACATACACACACGCTCATCTAAACATGGAAGTACACACAATAAAACACACAAATCACATACAAAAATTTAGTAAGTACAATTCATTCATTAAACTATTTATTTTATTACCTCCGTAAAGCTTTGAAGTCCACCACCGCTGGCAGGTGTTGCCATGAAATCTACAGTGTTAACCTATTCAACATCCAAAATCAGAAATTAGAATACCATTCATATAACGATGCTATTCACATGTAATATTTATAATTCTTTACTAGTTACATACCTCGACAATAGATGATCTAGTGAAAAATGTAGGTGGAGAACCACTGAAAACTGCATCGACGCTATGACCCTGAAATTTCATTAAAATCATCAATTTAAATTAGTTAATCTTGTATTTCAAAAATAAAATTTAATAAATTAAATTCAATAAACTTGCTAATATTTACCTGAGTATCAAGGCCGAAAGTCTCACTCAGGAGGGTATCTGTCATCACCATCTGCTCAGCTGCAGACGTAGCCTGTGCACCTGCGTCCTGACTGTCCATGGGGTCATAACCACAGGCTGACCCGCAAGCCTGGCAAGTATGCGGTGGGACCCTACTCCTCGCACTATCTCCCAACCCAATCTGTGTTGCAGGATCGGCATGCTCTATGATGCTCTGGGTCAAGGCACTAATCGACCTCAGTGTATCGACCTCAACACTCTCCTTCACAATGGAAGGAATAGAAACATGCTCGTGGGCTGGTCTGCTGATTACTCGTCTCACTACCCGCTGTGGGTCAAGACGTGCCCCTGGTCTATCCTGTGCTGAGCCCCCACCTCTACCCTGGAAGTCCCGCATATCAAAATAGTTTGGCACTTTATTGAGGACAAACTCGGAGTAGAGTTTCCTCAAAAAGTATTGCGGGACCTCATTGTTATTACATGGAGGATGGTCAAAAACCATCCACCACCTCTGCCCGAAATTGTCCCTTATCGCTTGGTTGTTGCACCAATGGATAGGGAACCTCTTGCATGTAATGGGTGGAGGTTGATTTGTTTGTGGGTTTGTGAAAATTGAACACAAGTCTACTTTTGTAATTTGTAATTTTTTGACATCTTGGTATGACAATTTATCTGCATAGTAATCTCTAAACTCTCTCTTTTTATCGGTCCAACTAGTTATTTGCTTGCTAATTGAATTTACATTTGATAACATAGACTCAAGAGATTCGGCAAGCGTGGACCTATGCAAGGTTGAAGTGGAAGGATCTTTCAACCTTGCAATTATATCTTCAATTTGTTTTTTGTTGTTTTCAATTTCCCCCATTATATTATCTTGTGTTCCAGGGGCATGTCGAGGAATGAATGGAGGAGGTTGTTGTTCTGCAGGTATTTCTTCCTCAAGATTTTGTGGATTTTGAGGAGGAGGAGGAGGTGCATTAACATTTCCTACAATTAATAAAATATACATCAAAAATCAACACAAAACCTACCTATTTAGGAAGAAATTCAAACAAAAAAACAAAGATAACTCACCCCTTTGGCGTGCTCGACGTCGCGGCGGCATTTCGGCGATGAATCGACAAATCTTTTGTGTTGAACGGTGTTTTGTAGAACGCGAGCGCGTTTTTGAAGGGTTTTAAGCCGCGGGCGGAGGAAAAACTCACAATGAAATAAAATGAAATGAAATGACAGCGTTTTTTTTTAATATATAAAGGACTTTATAACGCGAGCGCGTTATAACGCGCTCGCGTTATGGCTCGGCAATGACGAGCCTCAGGCTTGTCATTGCCAAGCCATAACGCGCTCGCGTTATGCCTAAAATTTTTTTGAAAATTTTTTGGCCACTTTTTGGCCCCCCATCTTTTTGCACTTACCCTAACACGCTCGTGTTATAGCTCATCCGGTACCAAAAGTGGTTGTGGCCACATTTTAGTCCCTCATCTTTGTGCATCAACCCATTGGAAAGAAAGCAACCTCTACCAATCAACTTGATTTAATTATTTCCAACATCTTGGTCTTCTTAGTTTTTGATAATCTTTTATGAAAATCCTCCAAACCTACATGTTCAAAATATGTATATGAGATATTATCAAGCTCAAGTACCATCTTAGAAGGTGGTACCATGCCCTTGTATTCATATTTCATTCTTTGCGATGAAGATATTTCTAATTAAAGCTCCTATCAAAACCAAAGGCATCTTAGTGTTAAGATAAATCATTATTTACCAAATATAATTAATGTTGGAATTAATCTCAAATTATCACGTTTCATCAACAATTAAGTTAGCACAATGAAAATCAATGAATATAATCCTTTTTTCAATAATTTAGTGCTTTTGGAAGAGCTTGGAGAGGTCTTAGACTTTTCTAAAAATGCAAGTTTAAAACTAGAGTTTAGGTTTGGTTTGCAATTTGTAGCAACAATTGCCACTATAGAAGACACCCAAGGTTTGAACTACAATGAAAGTTCAGACTTTGGTTTAAGTTTTGAAACAATGTGCAAATTATAAACAAACTATGAAGTGCATCTAGACATCAGGTTCTGACTATAGTTAGTAGTGACTTACAAACTACACAACACACTAGGTTTTCATATTATGACTAGACTTCAAAGTCTAGATGTAGTTAGTAGGACATTGCAAATTACAAAATGTTTTCCTAATCTAGACTACGTCTAGACATTAGACTCTAGCTATAATTTCAATGAACTACAAACTACAAACAAAGTGTGGAATGCAGTTGAACTTCAAAAGCTAGTTGCATGCATGAAGAAACTTGCAGTTTGCAAACACATTTGGGAATCTAAAAATTAAGCAACACTTCAAAAAATCATCAAAAGTTCCTAAAATACTTAGGAAACCACTAAAATGAACAAAGATCAAAACCAATAGTTCAAAGCACAACCTCAAAATCCAAGCCCTCTAAAGAAAATTAATTTTTGTAAAACAATAGACTTGCACAAAAATCTCACCCAAGAATAAAAATAGGATTCAAATACAAAACCAAATCATGCATGCCAACCCAAAAGACACTTTTGAATCCTACATGAAGGAAATTATAGAAAAACTTAACTTGCATAGGTGAGCAATGGCAAATGACATGCCAAAATGAAGAGAAATGGGCAAGGAAACAAAATGCCACTACCTAAAACTAGAAAACATAGAAAAAAAATACACTATTAAGGCATAATTGTAAACCAAAGTTTGTGTCTCGTTTGAAATTTGCACACAAAACAAACCCCTTGAAATTTTAAAGGATTTCAGCAAAAGTAAAGACCTAAAAAATCTCACGAATGATTTCTATGACACTTTGCCTTCAAAAAATAGAGTGCTATAAGAGCCAAAAATTTAGATAGAAGAAAATGGTCCCCAATTATGATGACAAAATAGATGCATGTTGTGATGGGTCACAATAGATCCTATGCAAAGAAGCCTAAGTTTTTAACGAGTTATGTCTCATTGGATGGAACAAAATTTCAAAGCCATAGAAGGCTTTGGGTGAAAATCTAGAGTTGTGCCCCATTTTGGCCAAGAAAATTATTATGGGTGAAACTATTTCATTCAAAACTATGTGGCACAAAGGATTTTGGTCGAACTCTTTAACCTAAAAAATTTAAATTGATATCAATTTAATATCAAAATTGAATTTGATATCATTTTTATAGAAATGTTTCAACTAAAATTTTTTGGATGAAAGAGTTTCAACCGAAATGGCTAAGCTAACAACCCATGTGGCAACATAGCCCCCTCTTTTGGACAAAATTCAACAAAAATGGATCTGCAACTCCACATTTCTCCAACTAGGGATATTTCATGAAAATATAAAAATACACTTTTGTAGAGCTTGAGCCTAGAATCCAAGAACATATTTTTTTTATTATTTTAATTATATTATTAAATTTTTTAAATTTACTACAAGTAGGTCATTATAATCAAACACAATGTTGATTAGAAATTTAAAAAAGTATACTAAAAATTTATTTTAAATTTTTTTAAAAATATGGTGCACTAGAAGAGATCTAATCATTTTCAAAAGGGTAGGATTTGTTTTTGTTTATGATAAATAGTTTAGACATAAAGTGACACCTTTTCAAAGTTGAAACTATTAAATTTTGAGTAAACTTCCAAAATTTATTAAAAATAAACATTCATCAAAAATTAGGCTTTTTTTTTATATATACTAGATATTCAAGTTAGCTAAATGGGAAAAAATCAAATAAAAAAAATAAAATTATTATATTAAAAGCAGCATCCCATTAACCTCATTTTTTGAATTTTTTTTAGCAATTAAAATATTGTTTTAAATTTATATAAAAACTATATCCAAATTATTTTTTATAAAAATTAAAAAATAAGAAACATACACTAAACTAAAAGTTCCATATTTCATTAGTTTATATCATTTTAAAATTCAAAACATATGTGACTTTTACGTGCTCCAAGTTGAAAAATTGTATTTGTGTTGGCCATTTCCTTTATAAATGTGGGACATAGTTCTGATCTTTCACTCTCTTCCTATTCTAGTAGTAGAATGGAGCACTTGACTCTAAAATTTGACCAACTCTAGAGAAATGTTGGAAGATTCTACAATCCCCCTCTAGCTAAGATTTCAACCAACTATTTTGGAATCTAAAAAACTACAAAGAATTTAGGAATTTTAAGAGGATCTCTCAACAATATCTACAATATTCTAATCAAGTCTTTGAAATTGATTAAAAGATTGAAACCAACAAGCCCAAAGCAGCTGATTAAAGGAGCATTTTGACAACAAAGTGCAAGTGATTTCCTTAGCAAACACACAAAGGATAGACTGTGAAGCACTAATACATGAACATTTTTAAAAATTTCCTGAGTAAGAAATTTGTCATATATGGATGGCTAGTATAAGGCATCAACTTTGGGCTAATTTATGGGATTCAAAACTATGTTCTTATCAGTAGCTAGATATTCATCCAATAAGAGCTTGTAATCAACTTCAACAAATGATTTACTTGATCCTTTCCATGCCTAGCCAAGTACATTCTTACCAGCCTTATGTGGATCTCTAGCACAAGGTTTAATTTGGAGGATTTTCCTTATTTTCTCTCTACATTCTATTTGGGATCCTTAAGAGCAAAGATCCATATGCAACCATTTCTTGATGAAGACATGAGATCTGCAAAGGACAAAAATTCAACCACTTTGATCTACCCAAGAGGATCCCATATTTCTTTCAAGGTGTGAAATAATTTAGAAAATTTAGTCAATAATGGCTTACATTGATCAAAAGAATCTTCCCAAAAGTAAGTAGATCTAGGTGCATCCATTTAAAGATTAGGAATTTCTTCCATGACTACTGCAAAAATGTTTAGTAGTAAAGAGGTGATTCCAAAGGAATTTAGATTTAGTTCACAATGTCATTCAAATTTTTCCTTCCTTAACCAAAGCCCCTTGTTTCTTGGATATAATGCTAGTCAAGATAAGGTTTTATCCTTTCTATAATAAAGTTTGTGATAAGTTTACAAACCAAATTACGAAGAGCAATAAGGAAAAATTAGATCAAATATTTAAGGTTCTCAATCTTAGGAACAAGAGAAAGCATAGTGTTATATAGGGAGTGAATCATCTACTTAGAAGTTCTAGAATCCTCAACAGGACTCCACAGTCGTTACCTTGTAATGATCAACATATTAGTAATCACTAAGTATTTCAGAATTTTCAACGGCAAAGCAACAAATAAAATCCATGATAATAGTGAAGAGAAGAACGACAAATATTACCAGAAGCAAAAGGCGGTGTGAGAGTGAGCAATAAAAAGATGAGGAAACAAGTAGAGATAATGCCCTTCGCCATCGCCATGGAAGCAGCTACAGATACAGATGATTGAGATAATGTATTCTGTGAGGAAATGATTACTACTCATAGCAGGCACACCACCTAATTTCCTTCGTGTGTTCCGTGCAATTTTATTTGTTTATTGTTACGTTGGCGGTTGCATTGAAGATTTATTGCTATCATACCGCTGATTCAAACATTCTTTTGGATATCACAAAATCATATGATTTCAAGCGTTAACACCTAAATGACAGATTGGCAATTACAAATCAATGTTTTCGTGTACACAATGCCCAATGCCACACAATGCTTTATTGAATTCTAAGACACTATTGAATTTCTCCAATCATTTTTGGGTAGTCTATAATATCGTTTTCTTATGGTCAATTGCTTCATATGTTTGCCAAGTCAACATGACATGTATATTCTAAATTTAGAACAAACACTAAAGGGATTAAGACAATATCAAACCCTTCATTCTAAATCGATCATAACCTCTAATTGAGCTAAAGAGTGTCGAAACAAAACACAGACTTATACTCTTACCAATATAAACTCTCTTTGGTTAAGTTGATTGTTTAAGATGTAATTGATGTGGTTGCTCAAGGAGGAATAATTTTTTTGTAGCATGTACCTATCAAGCCTTTGATTGATGTCCCATTGATACCATATAGATAATGTAATTTGGTGAAGGATTTGTGGGATTAATATAGTTTTTATCAGTGATGTGAATGGTCTTAATTTGAAGATGTACTATTGAAATGAATGGTTGAGATGCATTAACATAGATAGAACAAGCTAAAGGATGAATGGTCAAGATTAATTGCAAATTGATGGTTAGGATTGATTGAGCTCACTTTATTAAATGATGGATTGTTAGGGTTACTTTTAGGGCCATCTTTATGTAAATGGTTGAGATTTTGAGATGTAGTGTGTAAATGGATGGTGGAGATTTACAAGATGATTGACTTTTATTTACTAATTATGGATAGTCATGTGACTAGTTAAATTTTATTTAATTATTTATGTTGGAATTGATGGATGGGAATGAATTTTGGGTGAATGTGGGATAATGATGGGCCAAACAATACCCCTAAGTGACAATGAAAATACTAAAAACAAACTTAAGTAACATGACATAAAAAATTGAATGAGTTATCTATACAATTTGAAAATAAGGTAGTAAAAAAAGTTGTAGGAAATTAAATGTAGTTTATGGGCTACTATTTTTTTTTAAATTTAAAAATTAGTTTTTTAAAAATTGGATATTTCAATGTGAAAACATTTTTTTGTTTATTTTAGTATATTCATATTATAATACAAGCTTATTTATAGTTGAGAAAGTTTGTTATTCCATAAGAAATTTCTTGACAACACTTACAACAACTAGAATTATTGGTAGTCATGGGTTCCACGTACATGGACAATCAAATAACTCGAACACCCCCCTTATTCCATCATGACTTGCATATGGTTGGGGAATACAACTAAAAAACTACTTGATGAACACATTTAATAGTGTTGGAGTAGCCAAGATCACTTGTAGGAAGCCAAGAACTTCCACCAAGTTGAATTACATAAAACAAGCCAAATAACTATCATGCAATGATCAAAATATGTAGTATACAAATGTACAATCTAGAGGAGGGGAGATGGTAGGACTGAAAGTGTAACTACTCATTCAAAGGTATGACACTTATGGACTCACATGAGACAAGTGTGAAGACACATGTGTGCATATGAGGTGAAACAAAAATCTAAATAATCTCTAAGTTAGATTAATTGTAGTTTGAATAGGACCTTGTTAAGCTAGATAGGCAAAAGCCCTTTTCACAATAACGCCCCCCTTAAGTGATACTTAGAGAGGAAGCTAAATACTAAATAATGCAAAGATACATTGATGGGTCTTGGAAACAAGACTTGATAAGGTACCCATGTACAATAAAGTCTCATAAATGCAGAAAAGGAGAAAACCTAGTGGGAAATAAAACTCCTCTCCAAAAGAGAGAATGAGAAGGTGAAATAAGCCTCCTCAAGGATGTTCTTGAATGATAGGAATATGAAGAATTCCCGAAGCATGTAGAAGTTGTAAACTTTGCCAAAGAAACATTTGTGTCTACTAGAATCAATGAATCCTTCGAGAATGTAGATCACGATGAGAGAGACACAAAACTCTACATGAGTGCCCTCAATAACACTACTCAACTATATATGCATAGATGGGAACAAGGCTAAAAAATTGTGAAGTTGAAAGTGCAGATGCTACAATGATCAAAGAGGCATAAATAACACTACATGAGTGACCCTATTGACACTACTCAATGTGCAAGTGGTGCTCTACAAAGACACCAGAGTCTCATGAATACTCATCAACTAAAAATGAGAAGGATGATAAGTCCAATACTTCATTGAAACCAAGAAGAATTAACATAACCAAGTGATACCCCCCGTAATAATGTAGGAATAGGTATTGGTAGATTAACTAAAATGTGTGAAAGTAGATGGAGATGCAACATCAGGTCCAATATGTTATACAAGATGTTGGTGTGAACACATAATTCACACATGTTAAGTTGACTTAATGAATCTTCTAGATGTCTAGTTGAGTCTAGTTGTGTGTTGATTTGTTGATAGTTGGAGCAAGTTGTCTTATCCTCCACATGTGCAATTAATTATCATCCTCTAATTAACACATGTTGTAGGAATATCTCCGCCTTTCCACTCCACCTTTCACTCCATCTTTTTAGTTCTTACCTTGCCTTTATAAGCAAAGCTCACTCATTGTATTTCATACAGCTTCATATGATCTTTGTATAGAATCATTGCTGCATTATTTTAGCATATTCTCTTGTTATCTTTGTGTGGAAGGTTGTCTTAATTGTAAGTGATCCTGGCTTGCTGAGTCACATTGACTCTTACATAGTATTAGAGCTTAATCTGTAATTCCCTTCCCTCATTAGAGAGGTTCTTCTTGGAGCTACATCATAGGAGCATCTTGGAGCAAATTTGACATCACGGTTGCGATCAGGAGGCCCAAACCTGTATAGATTGGTTGTCCAAACACTGAAATCAGAGAAGTTGAAAAAAAGAAAAAAAAAATTGCCTCTACTCCTCCACAGCAAAGAATATTCCTTGTTACAGTTGACATATTCCTCAGAATCTTGCTGGCGCAAGCATTGTGCAGGCGAATCTACGACGTCTCCATCAAATCTATTGGGTAATTTTTTGTTTTCTGCTATTTTTTATTTCTCTGTGGACTCATTGGATATTTGCATCAGGTATTTGTTTGTATCAAACAGTTTAAAGTTTTCGGTAGCCTTTCAAAAACTTCTGCAGTTTCTTCAAAGATCGGTGGCTAGTTTGTGGTAGCCTTTCAAAAGCTTCTGCAATTTCTTCAAAGATCGGTGGCCAGATCTTATTGCGTCGATGGTCTCTGGCCTTCCTTAACCGACGGTTCTTTTTTCTCCATCAGTGGTAACTAGTGGTCTAAGCCACGATTATTCTGCAGTCTAAAAATCTTTTGCACATAATTCAGCCGTCCTTTGGCCCCGACACCGGCGATTCCCATTTTGCGGCGGTCATTTTGGGTGTTTCAAACCGTACCTCGGCAGCTTGTTTGATTCACTTCTGGCAGTTAATAAACTACAGTCGACACATTCTCATACTGGTCGGCATTTGATATCTCTAATTGGTGGTCAGCAGGCCATTTCCTGGCAGTTTTTTTCTTGCGAACCATGGTCTCGTGCCAGCAACAGAGGCGGTTTTGGGCCTACTCATCAGCAGTTTCAACGTAGTTGTTCTATCAGCGTTGTCCTCAAGTTTGGTGATCTGTAGTTAAGGTTTTAGCAAATTTTTATTGAATGCAGTGTCTAAACTGCCAACACCAACACCAGCGTTTAAAACTACTACCTTGGCGGTCTCCATCTAGTGGCATCGACAATTTTTTTGGCCCGATAGCATCGTCGACCAATATCCTCTATTTGGTAGTTTTAGCAGAGGTCATCTATGCAAGTCGATGGTAGATCCAAGTGATCGGTGAGATTCTTAAATAGCTACTGGTGAATCCATATTCCCAACCTCGCTCTGGTCAATCTTCAGATCTGCAGGTAATTGTTTTTGATCAACGGCAACCAATGAATTAAGTAGTCGGTGGTCTTTTGGTTCAAATCTACCAGTGTCTGGCGGTCTTCAAACCCGTAGGCGATCCCGTGACACAGGTTTTGGTGGTTTGTTTTTTGTACTCTAGGCCATTTTGACCGACGGATCTCACACTTTCAGTAGTCTGTAGTTTGCATTCGACAGTCTTGATCTGTTTGTTTGCGGCAGCTTCAAATATTACCTGTGCTCATTTTGACTATTAACTTTCCGGTGCTTGTTTGTACCCAACGGCGGTGTTTTTTAAACAAGTAAGCAATCTATAAATTAGTCTACAGATTTTAAAGAAAACCAGTGGTATTTTCTATTTTCGACGGTGGTTTCTCTGAATTTGCGACTCTCACAATGGTTTTTTGCCCAGAAGTGGTTTTTATGCCAAACAGCCGTTTTTCCACTCAGTGGGTATTTTTTTGCCTCTTAGACTATTTTTTTTTTTCTCACAGGCAATTTTCTAGTGACAGGGAGTATATTCCGCCTAGAAGGGAATATTCTATCGATAAGGGCCCTGTTTTGCCCCTCAAAGTCCTAAAATAGGGCTTTTTTGCTTTTTGTACAACTTTTTTTTCACGTTGTCGAAATCAGTGAAACGAGATATCGACGGAAAGTTGACAGAGAGCACTTTGCAATGGTATTAGTCATTTTCATAGATTTTTCTGTTTGACAACATTTATTGCAGGTCGAAGACAAATCTTTCTTTTTGGCTCTTGAGCTCATGACTTTTAGCCATGAACTCCATTTTTTGCAATTCCTGCGGCATCGAAAAGGTATTGGCGAACTCTACAAAGGTAGCTGTGCACTTTTCTCAGCTTTTTCTCCAAGTGTTTTTTATTTCATTTGTCAGTTTTTAAACATTTGAGTGATAACTTGGGCATTTTGATAGTTGAGGAGATGAAATTTATTTTGAGAGGATTTGTTTACTGTAATACATCATTGTGAGTGATTGTAATCTCACTGGGATCTCTTTTTTTAAGAGATTTTGTTGTTTTCCCAATTTTGGTCCCCTGAGGACAATTGTAAAACTCACTAAGTATAAAGTGCCACAACAAATTGGGGGGGGGCTCTCTTACATTGTAAAGGGGTGTCGTTATATTGTTGTATTTCTTTTTCATCATGGATGTGCCTTAATTTCAACTTTTAACTCCATATAATTATCTTGAATGGAAGAAAAACATGGAGTTTGTATTGTATAAGCAAAAGTTACATAGAATAACTTTAGGCACAGATCCTAAACCCACAGGGCTACTGAGAGAAGAAAATGGTTAGATAGAAGAGATGAGGCTTATGGTACACTTTGTCTTGCTATTTATCCTGATCTGAGATTTCATGTTGAGTCTTGTACAACACCAAATGAGATATGGACAACGTTAGACAATCTCTTGGGCAATCAAGCTAAAATAAGAAGGTTCAAATTGGAGAATGAGCTAATTGCACTTAATCCTCAAGATTTTGATCAAATTGAAGATTTCTTCACCAAGTTTAAGTCTCTTAGGATATAACTCAAATAGTGTGGTCTTGAGAAAAAAGATAAACAATTGATTCTATCTATTCTTGCAAAATTGGGTCCTACATATTCAGTTTATGTTTCTACCTTTTATGCTACAATGGATGCCTTTGGCAGTAAGTTTAATATGCCTTTACTTGAGGAGTTTGCTGCACAACTCACTAGAGAGCAAGCTAAGATACTACACATGGGCACATTGAAGTCTCCTAGAAAATAGGCTCTAATTGCGACACAAAGCACAAAAGATCCTAAGGCTTCACATAATAATGGAAAGAAACAAAAGGATTCAAAGTGTAATGATCAAGAGAAAGAATCAAATAAAACCCCCAACTCTTCTTCCAAAGAGGAGTCCAATAAGAAGAAAAAGCCAAAGTGTTCTTATTGTAAGAAATTGGGTCATGATGAGACTAAATGTTATGAGAAAAAATTTGAGGAGATGTCGCAACTTCTTCACAAACATAACATTGCGTATTTTTCATCAACAACTATTTTACCCAAGTCTTCTTCTTCACCACCATCATTATCTACATCTACAGGGACATCAATCATTGCTAATTAGCCAGACAAAGGAAAAGGACAAGCACTCTTTGCTTCAACAAGTCTACAGTCAGAGAAATGGCTTCTTGATTCTAGAGCTTTTCATCATATGGCATCTTCATGGGGGATGTTCTCTTCATTTCAGTTATGTACTTTGCCACCTATTTTGATGGGTAACAATACATACATGCATACAATTGGTAAAGGAAATATTGATTTGGAGAGAATACATTCAACAATGTGTTGTGTGTACCTTCCTTGACAACCAAACTCCTTTCCATCTACCAGATTACTCATTGTGGTGCAGGGAAGACAATTGAGGTCACTCCTGATTCTGTGATCATACGAGACTTGGAGAGTAGAGGTATCATTATTGTTGGGATGGCTAATCGTGTATCTCGCTTGTACACTTTCTCCCATTTTGTTTCCAATGATGGTGTAGATCCATTGTTTGCTATTCACACTCATGCATCAAGTGTGAATCATGTTTCTAAGGAGAAATTTGGTCACTTGAACCTTGGTGTTCTTGCATCTACTTTAGTTCCTGAGACTAGTTTTGAGATTCCTCCTTCTCCTGCTTCTTCAGAGATTGGCATTGGCATAGCTTCATCCACTTCAGTTGAGCAAGATATTCATTGTCTTCCAGATATAGGTTTTTGGGATGAGTACTTGACAGATATTGCAAACTTGTTTCATGAGTCCTATCTCGATGACTTGGAGGACATCATTGATGACATTCATCTCCTCTTTGAAGGAGTTGAGTCTTCTACTTCGGATGAGTGGGTACCTTCTTCTCCTCTTCACTTGTCACAATTTGGTATTGAGTTGGAGCATCTTGAACACCATTCAAAGGATAGTTTGTCTTTGGAGATTGATGATCTTGAGTTTTCATCTTGTCTTGGATTGTCACATTCTTTGATTAGGCATGCAGCACCTGATCATGTGGCATCTTTTGGTTGTGACATGTGGACACTTGAGTAGTTTTTAGAGACAACATACATCATGAGGCTTTCTCCCTCATACCTTGAGATGGAGTTTCTTCGACATCAGCCTTTGGAGCTGTTTCTTCCTAAGGAGAAGAATATTGTTTGTAGGCTTTGGATTCTCTTCAGCATTCTTCTTCAGGCTTACACCATCAGCACAGGAGCTACTTCATTGTGGGGGGACTTATAGTCTCACACTTTCTCTCCTATGGGGAGTTAATTGATTGTATATATGTGTTGGATGTAGTCCTTGAGGCTTGTTGAGTCCTCCTTCCATCACATCTTTCATTTTTTTTCTGCATTCTCACTTTTGAAGAAGAGTTTTGTCCTATGAGGTTTTCTCCTTTTGTCTGTTGGAAACAATGCAGATAATTCAGAGGGGGGGTGGGGGTTGAATCAGTTATCTTAAAACTTTTCTTCTTTTACCTTTCTTTTCTTATCTTATCATTTAGTGCAATATTAAAACAATGTAATCATAAGAGTTGAAAAAGAATTAACACATAACACAAGTAGTTTTACGTGGAAACCCTACTAAGGGAAAAACCACAGGGTGACTAACCCAAGACTGTATTCTCTATTAAAAGAATAAGAGTACAAATTTGGCACTTGCCAATTAGGGATCACTGCCCGAGCATACTGCTCACAAAAGGTCCACTGCTTACAAGAGGCATATAGTCTACAAATGCTTATAGATGATATCTAGGTGTTTGAACTAATGAACAACATCTATGCATGCAAGATTTTAGTTCCAGTTAGGTACAATATACTGATCTGGCACATTTTATTCTTCCTCTGCTCAATATTACCCTCCTATCACATTTCAGGCTTGAATTACTACCTTCCCACTTGACTCTGCTTTTCTTCGCACTTCATCATTCATTCTCTTTTTTTAAGTATCTCACAAGCTTGAATCCATCAGGTATATATATCTGCATCAAGGATTTCCAACAACTTCTTAGTTGGCAACAGGAACACCTGAGATATTTGCAAGCTATTGGTCTGTCAGCTGAATCCATGCTTGATTAGTGATGCACATCAAAGCCATAGGCATAGAAGTCATTAATCATGTCGGCCAACAATGTAAAATGCCACAAATTGCTTGATCAACACCTTTTGCACATCTAGATCGAGATCTGATACTCTGTCGGTCAGTTTTTCCTCTGTCTATTCTACCTGACTGGGACTCAACACTCAAATGCTCATATCTTTTTCATGCTTTATCACTGGAGGCTAAATCTCTAGAATACAATAGTCAGAATACCCCTCTTGACTTATCCAAGTCTACAACTTGCTAAGTTACACCATCTAAGAGATCCAAACCTGATTGTCAGACCTTGTTACATACTTGTTCACCGGACCAAAATAATCTTCAATCTTGACTTCCGGTATAGGCATATTATGTACTGTGGATGTGTGGGACAGACTTTGTTGCCATCAATGACAACACTTATAAAGCCACACAGTGTCTCTTGCCAACAATCTCCCCCTTTGGCATTGATGGCAACACTTAGTGAAAAATGGCTAAGTGTCACAGTAACTCCCCCTTAGCTTGTGCTCTATTTCTTGCACTATTTTACTAGAGCTTCCCCTTTGCTGGATAGCACATTTTTCACTATTCTTCACTCCCCCTTTGACATCAATGGCAAAGGGTGGAATCTGCACACTAAATTTTTACAAAAATGATTCCATACATGGCCGCATGAGTATATACAAATCGTATGATATACTTACATATACTTAAGTATATCCGCAAAGGTTGTCTTCAACTGGATGATTTCTGTGGCCCAACTCCTCTTCATTATTTCCAAAATGGAGATGTGTCCACTTAACAAAAATGCATATACTTATGCTCTCTTTAAGTTTGTTGGATCACTAGTCTGGACTATACTTTGTGCCTCTGTCAAGGCATCATGCATTGCATCTAGCTTGGGGATGATTATCCCTCTAAGCTCACACATTCTATCCATTATGTTCTTTTTCTCTTTAACCAGCTCTTTAATTTTATTTATTATAGCAATGGCTTGACATTCATGTTTCACCAGAGAGGTAGTAAGGGGATCAAAATTTTGAGATAAACTTGATAATTTTTCTTCTTGTTCTTTCACTTTCTTCTCAATTTCCTCTATCACTTTGGGCCAAGTTAAACAAAATTTGTATGTGTCCCCACCATCTTTAAGAGAATTTTCAAGGCTCTTTATGCCAATACCTAAGGTTCTTCTATCATTATTAATTAGCCCTTGTACTTCACTGAACCTCTTTCCTAAGAACTCCTTCCTGACCTTAGTTTCTATTGATTTGTCTAAGGATTCAAAATGAGAGTTAACAAAATTGACTAAGTTTTTCAATTTACGGGATGGGGAGGCAGAAGGATCATTTTGATAGGTTTGCATAATCTTCTCTAACATCCCAGATGCAATCTCCAACAACTCACAATCCTCCATATGGGATTTCAAAAGTTTCTCTTTCGCTTTGGCCTGAGAAAAAGATGCTACCTTCATTATCTGTATGGGAGATAGAGAGTCAAAGTCTAGTGGCCCTTGAATTAGCTCAAGTTCATCTAGCTCCATTATTTATTTGTCCAGGAAATTTTGTACTATCTCTGCAGTGTCTTGCAAACTCTACTTTCTTCCTTTTGGGGACATTCAGACTTACTTACTTATTGATCTTTGTTTCTTCTACCTGTCCTTCCTTTTCTGGAGTAGAGGAGTGTAGTGCCTCAGATGGCTCTTCATCATTTGCCTTTAATCCTTTGACATCCTTGTCAGATAATGTTTCTTCTTTCTGCCCTTCCTCTTTTGGAACAAAGGAATCTAATGCCTTTGATGATTCTTTATTATTTTTCTTTAATCCTTCAACATCCATGGTAGAGGGCTCCTCATTTGTTTCCTCTACAATAGGAAGATTAAATCTCTTCAAGGCCTTTAGGAGAATTTTATTTGTTTCATCAGCTATTTGATCAGTTTCTCCATTCATGAGTTTGTTCATCCGAGACTTGCTTCAAAACTCATCTTTACAATCCTAGAACACCATTTTCATTTGTTTTGGAGTGATAGAGGGACACACTTGTATTACTATCTGTGCCTAGATCTCCAAGTCTTTTGCCTTTGCATTCTCTTTTCTTTGCTCCAATACTTCTTCTAGGCTCTTAGGAATTAAGGAAATTATTTCAATGAATGCTTTGTTATAGATATTCAAATACCTGATAGTTGCCTCCTCCAGTGTTCTATTGTCTACATCATTGTATTCATCATAAAATTCTATTACTGGCTGCAGATTCCCATCCACAGTAATTGCCTTGATGATGTCATCAATGGAAAGAGTGGGCTTTTCAACAAATTCTTCTGCCTTCTCTTCCTCATCTTCGCTAGCAGAGAACTTCCCAGATGTTCTCTTCTTCTTCATTTTCTTGATTTCCTCATCTGATTCTGTTTCTTCATCATCTTTATGGCTTGTGTATGTCCATGTGGCTTTGGTCTTCATCCTCTTTTCTCCTTTTCCAGATGTCTTGACTTCCGGTTTGGTAGATTTTGAGATTTTGGAAGCAACATGAGCAGAGTTCTTGGAGGATCTAGTCCTAGAGGAGGTTTATACAGGAGCACTTTCTTTCTTTGCTTCTTTGTCTTTCTTTCTCTGCCTTCTCCATTTTCTCTCTATTAGCATCTAGAGCCTCCTTTGATATGCCAAATCTTTTGGCAATTTCTTCAACTTCCTTTCTTACTTTTCTCTTCATCTCCGGCTATCTTAATTCAACATGGATCTTTATGCTTAGTTCTTCAAAAGTACCAAACCTTTCTACTTCTATGTCCTTAGGCTAGCTTAGTGGGTGTTGAACATGCAGCTCCAAGGTTTTTCCATTGACCTCATAATCCATAGGCATTATCCAGACAGTTCTTGGCTCAACTACCTCCATTAGGCATTGATCAGTGTCAACCATGAAGCACACTGTATCTTTGTATTTGTCAACTATTGTTTGTGGTATCCTTTCTCTGGTGTGCATCATGCTTTAGAAATTCTTAAAGTAACCCTAGAGGGCTGTGTTTTAGGATTGAGCATCACCAAGTCCATACATGTATTTTATGATCTGAATAGCAACGGGTTTATCATTTTACTAGACCCAACCATTTGATTTAGACAGCTCATTCATATAATAGAAAAATAGACACAGTATTAGACTACCATATTTGAAGGATTTTTTCTTATCCTTTTTGATCTTCTGCAAGTTCTCCATTAGCTGATTCAATAGAAGCTCACATAGATCATAATCAGCATCTTCCCTTAACATCTGATATGCATCATAGATTGCTATACCGGACATAGAATTCTCCCTGCTCGAGTGGTATATTTTATAGCCATTTATCATTGAAACAAACTTGACATCCGGATCCGTGATGTCATCTATAGTCATTTCTCTTTTGTCAAATTTTGATCTGGTGGCTTCAATTACTATTTGATTCTTCATAGATTTAAGTACGGGTACCCCACTAGATGAATGTAGTCTGGTCACTACCCTAATGGCATCTTCAGTTATCTTGAATGGCCTCATTAGCCACATAAAATTATCATGAATCCTACTTAGAACATACCAGACCCAACTGTCTTCTACAAAACATGGAAAATGTATGCAATGTCCAAAGTGTTTGTCATGGAGGGTCTTGAATTCAAGTTTGAGTTCAAAATTCTCATCTATTAACTGTTTGTGATAAATGTCGATCAACTTTGAGTCTCCAAATTCTTCAATGTTTGCATGAATATAAACCCTAACATCTTCTACATGCAAGACTCCATGCGAAATACTAGAAAATGCACCCAAGGGATCAAATTCTAGAGATTTGTAAGGATGTTTCTTGAATTTTGGTCTCGACCTATCAGAAATATTGACAACCATTGGAGTATCCATTTTTGCAAAAGATCTGGAGAGAGTTTTCAGATGGAAAGTACCTTTTCACGCATTAGGGTTTGGAGCAGAAGTCAGAGTGATTCTTTGGTTGAATTCAATCTTTAGTTTGAACTTTGAGAGAACTGTAGAATCTTCTTCTTAGAGCTCTTCTTTTCTTCTTCAAGAGTGCAAGTGGAAATAATGAGTGAAAAGAACCCTTTTAACTTTGCATAAACCCTAATTTCCTTTTGTAATAAATGCACAAGTTCTTAAGTCATCCGGTTAGCCTACTTCTCAAATGAGCTTTTCTTGGATTGTCTTGTGGATCTTCAAATTATTGTCTATGAGGATTGACAACACATTTTCACCTTTTTCAAACATGCCATAGGTCCGCAGATTGAAACATTTCAAATCTAGATCATACCGGATTTGTCTATGAAATTTTGCTTTACCGGATAGCTGTCGATACAAGATCTCCTCAAAACTTGCTCAAATCTCCATGCGGATTTGTCAAATTTAGATTGGATGACCTTCAAGTGACTCTCCTCAAATGCTTTAAATTGTAACCTCTTATTTTGAATCAAAGTGCTGAATTCAGGTACTGACTGGCTGGCTGGGGGAAAGGGATCTTCTTTGTAGCTCCCCCTGAGCCAGAGCTTACTTTTCAGTTTCTTGAAGGAATATCAGCACTAGATTCCGGTGGGGATCCATCCCCTATATTCATTGTACTCCTTTTGACCCAAATCTTACTCATCTCCTTTTGAACTTCATCCACATTTACTTTACCTTCGCTGTTATCCTATTTCTAATCATGTTCCACTAAACCCTTTTATCTTGATTTCTACTTCTACAGAATTTGGCAATATTACTGGATCTATTGCAATTGTAGCACACAACATTTCTTTTCTTATTTGAATGATGTCCTCTTGATCTACACTTATTAGCCATATGTCCAATTCTATTGCATACAAAGCATTTACCATTGAAAGAGTTGTTCATTTCCATATTTTTGCATTCATGAGATTTGTGACCATATCTTTTGCAACTGAAACATTAACCAAAAAAGGATGTGTTGAGTTGATTCATTCTCTTTCTACACTGGATTGCTTTATGACCAAACTTGTTGCAATTGAAGCAGTATCTATTGAGGGATGGATATCTTTGAGCATTTGGTTACCTTACTGGAGGTCTCCTAGGCCTGTTTCTTTGATTTCCTAATCCAAAGTTCTCCTGACCAGATCCAGAGCCTTCACCTTTCTCATATCCTAAGCCACGCTTATCATCTACCCTCTTTTGGCTTTCAAGAAGAACTTCAAGTTGGGCTAAGCTTATCTTGAACTTTTCTTTGTATTCATTTACAGTTTGAAGATCTTGTTTAAGAGTGTCTATCTGATTCTCAAGCTATTCTTCATTGTCTCTAGCTTCTTCAAGATCAGATTCAAGATGCCTGATTATTCTGTCCATTTTGTGGTAGTCCTCTACTTTCTCCTTGAGCGATTGTTTTAGATTATCTTCAATCTTTCTCTTTTGTTCAATTTCTTGGGTGAATCTCATAACCCCTAATTCTATTTCATGCCTTACCATAATGACTTCTTTTGACAACTTCTCACATAGTTTATTTTTATCTTCATCAATATCATTGACTTCACTCTGATTGGATAATTTTTGGAGTAGTTCCTTTCTCTTTTTCATAGAAATACTAAGTTTTTCTTTTAGCTCATTTATGAAATCATCAGCTTGTTTGAGTCTTTCTCTCAAATTACTGACTTCAGAGTGGGATTGTTCAAGATCATCTAGGGTAGATTGAAGTTGTTCCTTCATATCGTATGCATCCATTGAGATTCCCAGATCTTCCTCAAGCTATTAGGCTTTGTTTAGAAGAACTTAGCTCTGATACCAATTATTGGAAACAATGTAGATAACTGAGAGGGGGGGTGAATCAGTTAGCTTAAAACTTTTCTTCTTTTAGCTTTGTTTTCTTATCTTATCATTTAGTGCAATATCAAAACAATGTAATCATAAGAGCTGAAAATGAATTAACACATAACAAAAGTATTTTTACGTGGAAACCCTGCTAAGGAAAAAACCACGGGGTGACTAACCCAAGATTGTATTCTTCATTAAAAGAATAAGAGTACAAATTTGGCACTTGCCAATTAGGGCTCACTGCCTGAGCACATTGCTCACAAAAGGCCCATTGCCTACAAGAGAATTACAGTCTACAAATGCTTATAGATGATATCTAGGTGTTTGAACTGATGAACAACATCTATGCATGCAGGATTTTAGTTCCAGTTAGGTATAGTATACTGACCTAGCACATTTCATTCTTCCTCTGCTCAATATTACTTTCCTATCACATTCTGGGCTTGAATTACTGCCTTCGCACTTGACTCTGCTTTTCTTTTCACTTCATCATTCATTCTCTTTTTCTCAATATCTCACGAACTTGAATCCATTGGGTATATATATTCACATCAAGGATTTCCAACAACTTCTTAGTCAGCAATAGGAACACCTAAGATATTTGCAAGCTATTGGTCTATAGACTTAATCCATGCTTGATTAGTGATGCGCATCAAAGACATAGGCATAGAAGTCATTAATCATGTCGGCCAACAATGTAAAATACCACAAATTGTTTAATCAACACCTTTTGCACATCTGGATTGAGATCTAATACTCTGTCGGTCAGTTCTTCCTCTGTCTATTCTGCCTGACTGGGACTCAACACTCAGATGCTCATATCTTTTTCATGCTTTATCACCGGAGGCTAAATTTCTGGAATACAATAGTCATGATACCCCTCTTGACTTATCCAAGTCAGCAACTTGCTGAGTTACACCATCTAAGAGATCCGAACCTGATTGTCAGACCTTGTTACATACTCTATTCTTGTTCATCAAACCAAAACAATCTTCAATTTGATTTCTGGTATAGGCATATTATGTACTGCGAATGTGTGGGACAGACTTTGTTGCCATCAATGACAACACTTATGAAGCCACACAGTGTCTCTTGCCAACATTCTCCACTTGAGATTTGTTGTACATGGGTACCTAACATGGCCTAGTAGCCGGGACCCATCCATGATTACATCTTTGTTTTAGTTAACTACTCCCTAAGTTGCACTTAAAGGGGGTGTTGGTGTGAACACATAATTCACACATGTTAAGTTGACTTAGTGAGTCTTCTAGATGTCTAGTTGAGTCTAGTTATGTGTTGAGTTGTTGATAGTTGGAGTGAGTTGTCTTATCCTCCATATGTGCAATTAGTTATCATCCTCTAATTGATACATGTTGTAGGAATATCTCCACCTTTCCACTCCACCTTTCACTCGACCTTTCTAACTCTCACCTTGCCTTTATAAGCAAGGGTCACTCATTGTATTTCATATAGCTTCATATGATTTTTGTATAGAATCATTGCTCCATTGTTTTAACATCTTCTCTTGTTATCTTTGTGTGGAAGGTTGTCTTGATTCCAGATGATCCTGTCTCACTGAGTCACATTGACTCTAACACAAGAAACTAGAAAAGGGTGTTAAAAAACAAGGCACACATGCATGAGGCTAGAATGTTGTCATGGAGGTATACTCATTAGACAAGATTGTGATGGAAAATAACGAGGCACTGTCACAACCCCCCATGACACTTTATAAATTAGTACATGTACAAAATGACATTAGAGATGTGTAAAATATCCCCCCCAAAAAGGAAAACACAAAATCAGTTTTTGACACTTTATATTAGTGCATTTAGAAATAGATATGCTAATGGATTTTATACAAGTTTCTAAAAAATGATCAAATGAGTTAATGTTATGAGGTGAAAAATGAAGATATAGACTAAGCATGCCTTAAAAACCTCAAATAAATGACAAAAAATACATAAATTTAACCTTCCATAATAAATAATACTATAAACTATCCCCTCCCCCCAAAAATTACAAGATTGATTATAATTTTGATAACTTGGAAGTCCAAATCGATCGTTTATAACACAGTGATTTTACATTTTTTTAGGAAAATAGGCATTCCAAAATAAAAAATTACATGTACCAATATATTCCTTGCATTCTTTGGTAAGTTTCAAAAAAAAAATTCCTCAATTTCAACATCGTGGGTAAAAGTTATGGCACGTCGAAAAAATGTCAAAAAAAGAAGCAAAACTTGAACTTTGAAGTCAAATCCTAAGAAAATATATCATGTTGTAGAAAAACAAATTGCACTATTAGAAACTAGATGGAACCAAATTTATGTCGACTATAAGAAGTCAAAAATCTAACTCCCAAGTTGCAAGTTATGGCAAAAAGAAAAAAAAAAACCTCCTTTGACAATTTACAAGGCCAAGTGATCTACCTGACATAAAATGTTGGTAGTTTTACTAATCGCCATAGATGACAAAAAATGCTAACTTTAAAAGTTAGCATTAAATGTGACCTAGAAATTTACATTTACATTAAACATAGCATATAATTCAACTGTGATAACAAAGTCACAATTCAATGTAAATTGTGTGTAAAAATTGTTAAGTTAGCATTAAACGCTAACAACAAATATAATTTTAAATGTGAGTGGTTATAGAAGATGTCATAAAATACTAAATTAACATACAATATTATATAGACTATTTTTTTAATAAAAGAGTGACTAACCACCGAGACATATATTAATCATAATAGAGAATTACATGCTTGTCTATACAAAAAATCCATTGAAACAAAAATGGCAGCCAAGAGTGTAAACAGAGTACCAAAAAAAACCAACATATCTAACATGAAAACATCCAAAAAGGAGCACGTTAGCTCTGTATAAACATATAGACTGAACAAAAATACATCTAAACAAAAACCCCAAAAAGAATCCAGAAACCCCAACCATCACCCAATAGCACTCCCACAAACTTTCTCATCAGACACAGGGACAATTGAATCATCTAAATCCTCATGCGGATCTTGCTCCAGATCCTCTTCATCTTCTATAGGCACTCAGGGGAGTCCTGGAGCCCAATCTGGAGTGTGAGCATGGAGAAATCAGATACATACAAAAACATCTTTGCATCTCCTCCACATAGACCTGGAGAATCTAAAGTTGTGTCCCTTCAAGGCTCTCTCAAGCCCACCAAAGCAGCCGCAAGAGTGTCCCCTTTGCATCAAGTTATAAACACATTCAGTTGCTTGGGAGGTGTGAAACAACTGAATAGGAAATAGCCCTCCAACCATTGCATCACCATTGGCTAGATCATAGTTTTGGATGGCCGCATTCTATCTCTCCTGGTTGAACTAATACTTGTAGATGAGGCCAGTCGCTATGGTGTACACATAATTGTGGTCTTGGACAATGTCTATTATATTGGACAACAGAGTAGAAACTATATATGACCATCTCAAAGTCCTCTCCTAAGAACCGTTTAACCAAACTTGCCCACAAATATATTCCTGATGGAAAACTGGATAAGAGTACAATCGACATCAAAAATCTGATTTAGGTCCAAAGTCCTCACCCGACCATGGGTTTTAGGCTCCCATAGAAGTGGAGGAAATAGCAGTCATGTATTGGCCATGCCATTCTCTATGGTATCTCCAATCACAATCAAACACAAGAAAACAAGAGACAAAAGTTGAAAAGATGAGAGAAGAATAGATCAAAAGAGGAAAGTTGATGGGGAATATATAACCCATCAAAACTACACCCAATGTCACCTGGTACTGCAACATAAATGATTAACTAAAACCAACTTTGCAATTTTCCTAACACCAAATCATGTCTCGATTGAGATCTCTAATGATATAAAAGAATTTAATGACCTTCTACAAGAAGGGACTTAAGCTGTCCCGTCACGAAATACTTTATCCATGGAGGAGCAAAATAGAACTAAAAACTCAAATGTTGGCAGTCTTATCGCCATCTTGGCGAAAGCCACCTAATGGTACTCTCTGGCCGTGATAAATTCGAGCACTCAATCCGTAAGGGAAAGCCTCCAACGATTAACTTAGCATTAACTCTCACATACTAACGATACGTACTCTTCACATCAAAGCCAAGGCAAATGGAAGAAAGCCATTGGCAAATAAAAGCCAAGCATGCTCTCGACAATTTGTTTTAGCTTGAGGAAATCCTTTCTGCCAACCCACTTTATATCCAATACATCATCATAAATTAAGAAGTGCCACACAAAACATCCAATCCACTTTACTTATCAGATTTTAGAGAGAAACTATCTTATCATCTCCCTGTGTATCCCTTGCATCATGTTTGAATAATTCCCTAAGCTGAGGTGGCAACATGTTATGAGGAGGAAAAAAACATGAACCCTGTTGACTTTGATCAATTGCCAAATTTGCCAACCAATCTGCCACCCCATTTGCTTTCCTATAATAGTGTGAAGCATGGAAACTGTTAAAACTCTGAAGGATGAGAAAGCCCTAGTCCAATATATAGTTCACTCACCAGGAGTCCAATTGTCTATTTTGAGTAGCCTGAATAATATTTAGCGAGTCACCTTCGATCCATATATCTCTGAAACCTTGTGATTGGGCTAATTGATGTCCATGTAAAAAAGCCCATGCTTCGGCTATATTGTTAGTGCCTGATGGGATTTTAGAATCTTTAGCCGCTAGAAGTCTTCCATCATAAAAATCTAAGAACACGTCATGTCCCTAACAGACCTAGATTACCTCTGCTCTCTCCATCAAAGTTTAATTTGACTATCCCATGGTTAGGAGGAGTCCATCAAACCTAATCTTTGTTCACTTTCAAAGTCTTATTTTGACTTAAACTTCCTTTGTTAATAGAATCCAACAATCTCCAGTCTTTGACCATAAAATTATCCCATAAGGGCCAATTAGATTTCTTATGAACTTATCACCTAACTTTGGCCAAAACCACATCTGAAATGGATTTCTCTAAGTCTTCTCATAAATTAAAAATTGATGAGGCCTTCTTCTTGAAAATCTTAGAGTTTCTTTCTTGCCATATAGACCAAATAGTCAAGGCTGGGCTTACTTCTGAAATGGAGGCAAAAGTCAGCTTAGTATAGAGTTTGGGCCAACTTTTAAACAAGGAAAAAAGTATTGAAGGCAATGGGGTGATCCAATTCAACTTCCTCATTAGCCAGAACCAACATTCACAACTAAACAAACATTAGAGAAGGAGATGATCAAGAGATTCATCCACCTTGCCACAAAGAACACATTTAAAATTTAAGTCCAAAGATAATTTTTGAATTCTATCTCCAGTTAGAATATGTCCATGCATTGCCAACCATGCAAATGCCCCTACTTTAAGAAGTCATGTATCATTCCAGCATAATTGGGATTGCCAATCTGATTTTGGACCTTCAGAAAAACTTTTATAGCCATGATGAACCTTATAAAAATCTAAATGATCTTATGTCCATATCAACTCATCCTCCTGATTCATCAAGAAAAATATCCTAGATTCAAGAATGCCTTGTACGATTGATTTTTGTTTGTTGGGGAAGTCACACTATTCTAAACTCCTCCAAATGGCTTTATGATGTTGTTGATCATGCATAGTCTCCCAATAATCTTTAACCTTACAACCCCAATGTAATTCTAGGTAAGATCTTGCCTCCTTTAAATCCTGTCTTAAAGACAACCTAGGCCATCCATTCCACAAATCCTCCCAAAAATTAGCTTTAGCTCCATTATGTATTTTCCACGAAAGCATGGGTAGAAGAACATCTCTACTCTTAACAATAAACTGCCATATGGAAGAACCCCATGGGGGGTTTAATAGTGAAAATCATGTCTATGTTGTCATTGTCTAAATATTTGTGTCGCAGAAATTGAGCCCATTTAGAATAAGGCTTACTATACATTCTCCAAGCGATCTTGGCACCCAATGCTTGATTAGGGAGCTTGAGGTTGAGAATCCCTACTCCCCTTGAGATTTC
This sequence comes from Cunninghamia lanceolata, assembly GCA_027924645.1. Lineage (NCBI taxonomy): Eukaryota > Viridiplantae > Streptophyta > Pinopsida > Cupressales > Cupressaceae > Cunninghamia > Cunninghamia lanceolata. The sequence goes on along the minus strand of BSBN01000909.1, from coordinate 970,321 downwards.
AGTCTACATATCTTATACCAAGCAATCAAATGAATTTTCATTGCCACATAAATTGGTTGCAAATCTTATGCATGTATGAAATGATAGATTTTGGAGGTTGAAGAGTGGATAGCATGTAAAGACAACTCTAATCAATGTCAACCTACTAGCCAATGTCAGTCGTCTACCTTTCCATGATCCAATCCTATTCATTAGTTTGGACATTACATCTTTCCATAGTTCCTTTCCATTTCTTCCAATGAATAAAGGAATCACAAGATACTTGTTTGGAAGAAATTCAACTTTGTAATTAAAGATGGAAGATAAAGCTGTCTAGAAACTTAAATCAACATTGAAAATGAAAATCTTATCATTTACTAATTGGCTAGAAAACTTACAATAGTTATCCATAGTGTATTTTATGGATTGGGCTTCTTTTATTGTAACCTTACCATATAGGATTGTATCATCCGTGATCAAAGAATAAGTGAACGGAGCCTTCAATGTGCTGATACAAATGCCTTTCTAGAGTCTAAGTTGATTTGCTTCTTTAATGGCCTAGGTCAATGCTTCAGTCATGATAATGAATAGGTAAGGGGAAAGGGGATCCCCTTGCCTAAGTCCTTTGCTTGACTCAAAATGAGTATTTTCTATTCAATTTATCAAGACTGGGAATCGAATACCCATAAAACATGCAATCATCCATTTTCTCCATTGACTAGAAAAACCCAATTTCTCCATGATGTATAAACAAAAGGACCAATCCACTCTATCATAAGCTTTTTCCATGTCTAATTTGATCACCATATCCATCTCTTTACCTTCTTTAATTGCATGAAGAATCTCATGTGTGATGATTGCTCCCTCTAATTTTTCCCTACCTAGCACAAATCCTCCTTCATGCTCTGAGATTATATCGGGAAGGATAGCTGCTAACCTAAATGTAGCTACTTTGGGGATAAATTTATACACAAAATTACACAAAGATATAGGCCTCTATTCTTGAAGAGATAAGGGAATATTTACCTTGGGAATCAGCATGAAATTAGTGTTTTTCCAAACTTTGAGAACACTATGAAATTTCCTTGATTCCTCAACCTCCAAGAAAACATCCCTACCTATGATCTCCCATGCATATTGAAAGAAACTTCTAGACCAACCATCTAGTCTTGGGGCTTTGTCTCTCGGCAACACGAAGACTGCCGCATGTACTTCCTCCATCAAGAATTCTTTCATCAGGTTCTTATTTTGCTGGTCAGTAACCAGATTTGGAATTTCAAACTCCTCTGCTTCACATCTAATCACCCCATCTAATTTTGAATAGAGAGATTTAAAGAAATTCCTCACATGAGTACCAATATCAGACAAATCATTCAATACTACCCCATTCAAATCCCTAATAGAGAGGATGTAATTTGAAGAATGCCTAATTTTAGTGGAAAGATAAAAGAAGGTAGTGCTCCTATCACCTTCCTTTAACCAGGATTCTCTGGATTTGTGCCTCCATTGAAATTCTTCACACGAGAGAACTTCATCTAACTCCTTCAGTTCCTTTTCCTTGATGAATCTCTCTTGATTCATGCCCCTTATAGTAATAACATTTGCATTAACTTTGATTTCTTGTAATAAGCTGGCCTTCTCTTTGAAGATGTTTTTGAAATGTGATCTATTCCATTCCTTAATCTTATCTTTGAAATAATTAATCTTAGAGGCTAATTGGAACATCTTGGACCCTTTGGTATATGGAGTTTCCAACCACCATTTCTTGATCAAGGGTAAAAAATTATTGGCCCTTAACAACATATCTTGAAATTTAAAGGCCTTACCTTTCAAAAACTTCTCCTTTCCTATTTTTAGATTTACTAGAAGATGATTAGACCCAGCATAAGACAAGAGCTCCATGGAGAAATCCAAATCATCTTGCAATCACATACTCGAGAGTAAAAATCTATCCAATCTTTCTGTGATTTTGAGGAAGTCATTTCTTCTATTTGTACAAGTATACCTTCCATTCTTTGGTCGATGGTCAATTAAACTATTATTAAGCACAATGTTTTTAAAATCCAATTGGGCTTTCAAGGGGTGTGAGATGCCTTCAGACTTTTCTGAATCCTCCAAAACAACATTCAAATCATCTTGCGAGGATGACTCTCTCATTCTTGATAAAATTTAATAACTAGCTAAAATGATTTCAAAGTTGTTGTTTTTGATTGGTTCCCATCGAGCCATAAACATAAAAAATCCATAGATCGTTTGAATCCAATACTATAGAAAACTTTCCTAAAATCCAACGCTTCCTAATCCCAATGATCTCTAGACAAGAAAGGGACTTATTCTAAAGCACTGCTAAACATCCAGATGCTCCTTCAACTAGCGAAATGACAAAATTCCAACCCTTCCACTGGTTGAAAATCTTATTTCCTTGTTCTATAGATAGCTTAGTTTCTTGCAATAGAACTATATCCACCTTAGCCTCATGAGACATATTTTTTTAGGGGCATTTATGCTCCTAACATTCCACGTTAGGATTTTCATTTCACCTGAGGAGAGCTCTTAACCCTCCTCTTCTTTAAGACCTTTTCAATGGTCAATTATTTACCTGAAGCTATCTAAAATTGAGTCTTGTTTTTTCTTTGCCTTGCACTCTTGCTTACTGATGCAGGAGTAGATTTCCCCATCTTGGCTTTGTAATTGATTGAAAATACCATAAAGGCTCACTTTCTCTTATGTACCATCCTCCTAAAGGACTTCCTCTACTAATTCTTCATATAATTCATTAGCCACTTTTGTTAAAGTTTCCTCCAAGAGAGATTCTAACTTCGCATCCTCTAAAGTCAAATTCATATTCAACTCTGCTTCTTCTCTATGAACTTTGTCATCCTTAAAAGAATGTCAATCACCCTCCCCCATGCTGGATTTTCAACCAAGGTTCTATCTTCATCTTCTTCTTTCGAGAAGAACACATCCCTTGTATCAATCATATTATTATTTAGCTCCATAGTCTTGTCCATATCCTTAAAGCCAAGGAACTCATCCCCATCTATATTTTCTTCTCCATTAGGAGGAGAGATAGCAACTAGAGATCAACTAGAACATCGTCTGGGATATGGCCTATTTTATCCATGGTCTTCCCTTTTTGGATCAACTCTTCTTCTACATGCGGTTCATGGGGAGTCAAAATATTGAAACTTTCTAAATGAGGGACTGTAGTATTATCCTCTATCCTTGTTTCTCTTGTGGACTTACCTAAAGAAAAAAGAGTGCCCAATTCCAACCTCTCTTCAACTATTAAGTATTGTAGCCAATTCCCTACATAGGGCTCTAGCTTTATCCTCCTTGGTAAAAGATCCTTTGTTTCCATGAGAATACACATTTTGATTGTTGACGACCATAATAGATCTAAACTAATTTCAATGTCTTAACAAATACCAAAACTATCCTCTAAGTTTTTCAAAATATCTTGATCTCTATATTGCATTAGGATGTTGGGGATTTGAATCCATAAAGGGAGAAGTGGAATTTATCCCTTACTAATGTCAAAGTTGACTTTCCTTGGCTGGCATAACACAACTGTCATATCAAATTTCCACAATTTTTTGTTTAGGACACTATCCCTATCTTCCTTGTTGAAGAAAATGAATGCATAAAGCCCATTACCTAGAACCCCAAACTCCTTCAGCTTAGGCCATGATGACGAAAACCAGTCCTTAAAATCATCAACCAAGTAATAGGGTGAGAGGGCCTTACAAATTAAGGCTTCCTCCTGAAGAAGGATCACTCTCTATTGGAGAAGATGATCTTTGAGGTGAAATCTAATCTCCTATTTATCCTCCTTCCGTATCACCTACTTGTAAACATTCTTGGGTCTGATAGTTCTCTTCTAAACTAGTATTGTATCTAATTTTATATACACTATCACCTTGGGCATCACATAAACTGTGAACCACGATCTACAGGTGTAAATAAACTATGACCTAGATTTCAAATGGAAACCCTTTGGGAGATAAAACCACAACCTGTTACATGGAGATCTGAATCTACAAACATAACTGTCAATCATAGTGAAGATTTTGGAATAAATGAAGACAACGATGCGACACTTGTGAGCTAAGTGACAAGTGCTCATACAAGTGAAAATCAAACATGCAAGAGGTGTCTAAAATGTATAAGGACACATGTATTCACCACATGAGGTGAGAAAAATTCTAAAATAGCTAAGTAAACTTAAGCTAAGTGTGAATATGACTTCAACTAGGTAGACTAGAAACTAACTAGTTAGATAAGCCACTATTTACACTAACATCCCCCCTTAAGTGCAACTTAGGGAGAAGAAAAACAAAGATGCTGAAGGGTCCTAGCTAGTAGGCCATGTTAAGTACCCATGTACAAATAATTTCTCAAAAGTAGACTAAAGGAGAAAACCTTGTGGAAAAAACCACTCTCCAAAAGAGAAATGATACAAATAGAATGTACAAATGAAGAAAAAGTGTTAGGGTTAGCTAACAGAAGATATGAATTGAATGTAATTAAAGATTAAATAGAAGAATGAAAAATACACAGAAATAATAACAGCGAGAGACAAGTTTTAACATGGTTCACCCAAACTCGGGCTACATCCACCAATAGAGAGTCCCATATTATTATCCAGTAAATCAAACCGATTACAACTAGCAATTCCTGCAACTCAATACTGTTGTATAATGCTACAATACAATATATCAAAAAACCTTAACCCGTAGCCACTTTTTATCAAGCCTTATGTTGGTTACAAATTAGGTTTTTTTATGTCGGTCCAAAAAAAATTTTGGGGGTGAACCCTGCTCGGGGCCCAGCCCAGCCCCAAACCCCAGCGAGGATACATGGCTAGTGTACAGTACTTTTTTGATCATTCACCACCTACCAACAATCTCCCACTTGGAGACTAATCAGGCTCCACACCAAACAATCTACCACTTGGAGACTGAATCTGGATGACACCGCTGCGTATTCAACTCCCACTAGAAATAAGCACCCTAGACTCTATTGTTTTGATTTTATTGTCTCAGTCTTGAAGACCAACCGAAGCTGAAGAGGAGCTCAGCTTCTCCCTTGTCACTACCTTTGTAAACATATCCACTAGATTTTCATCTGTATGTATCTTTTCTAGCCTTAACTTCCATTATCCAACACCGACCAAATAAAGTGATACCTCAACTATATGTGTTTGGTCTTTGAATGCAAGGCATAATTCTTGGGAAGATGTATGGCACTCTGACTGTTTGTATACAAAGAACTGATAGCCTGTAGTTTGCCCAATTCTTCTATGAAAGATTGCAGCCATATCATCTCCTTGCTTGCCTCTATTGCAGCTACATACTCTGCCTCTGTGGTGGATAAAGCAACCACCTTTTATAACCGTGAGATCCAACTCACTGCTGTCCCACCTACAGTAAAGACATAACTTGTAGTACTCCACTCGGTATCAATGTCCCCTACCAAATCTGAGTCTACATAGCCTACTAAATCAGTGTTAGAGCCCCCAAAACATAAATGTGTATTGGATGTACCTCTCAAATATCTGAGAATCCATTTTACCACATTCCAATGCTCCAATCTGGGATGACTCATATACTTGCTAACGACTCCTACATCATGTGCAATATCCAGTCTCGTGCATACCATGGCATACATTAAACTTCCTACAGCTGAAGCATATGGCACCTTGGACATTTTTTTGTCCTCCTCTTGTGTCTTTGGACACATCTCCTTAGTCAATTTCAAATGACTAGGCAAAGGTGTGCTGACAGCTTTTGCATTCTCCATATGAAATCTCTGCAACACCTTTTCAACATAAACAACCTAAGATAGAGTCAATTTTCTGTTCTTCCTATCTTTGTAAATTTTTATACCAAGGATTTGTTTTGCTACCCCCAAATCCTTTATATCAAATGACTGTGCTAACTGTTGTTTTAACTCTCTTATGTGATCCATGTTAGACCCAGCTACAAGCATGTCATCAACATATAAACATAAAATAATGTAGCTGTCATTATCCAACCTCTTAGAATAAACACAATGGTTAGAATTACACTAACTATAGCCTTGCTCAGCCATAAAACTATCAAATTTCATATACCATTGCCGAGGTGCTTCTTTCAGGCCATACAAACTCTTCTTCAATATGCACACTAGTTTCTCCTTACTTTTGACCTCAAATCCTTGGGGTTGTTCCATGTATATCTCCTCCTCCAAATCACCATGGAGAAAGGTAGTTTTCACATCTAGCTATTTCAAATGCAAATCTTTAGCAGCCACAATACTTAAAACAGTACGAATAGAAGTCATCTTGACAACCAGAGAAAATATCTCATCAAAATCAATGCCCTTTTTCTGTGCAAATCATTTTACAACTAACTTGGATTTAAATCTTTTCTTACCTCCATCTTTCTCTTTCAGCCTATAAACCCATTTGTTTGGTAAAACCTTTTTACCTGTAAGAAACTTACATAATTTCTAAGTCTGATTTTTCATCAAGGAGTCCATTTCTTCTCTCATTGTAAGCTCCCACTAAACCTGTGTATCCACCTACATAGCTTCATCATACCCTTCTGGTTCACCAACATCTATTAATAAAATAAAATACAAAGAGAGAGAGAACCTTTCAGGAGGTCTACTTAGCCTTGTTAACCGTCTAACATTCACTGGAGTTTGTGGTATTTCTGGTTGCTATTGCAGAGCATGAGGAACCACTGGAACATCACTATTTGGAGTACCATCTAGCACCACATAATCCTTTTCTTTCTTCTCATACCGTTGCAACTGATCTTTGTACAACACCTTCTCATTGAATATAACATCCCTGCTTCTCACAATTTTCTAATTTTTAAAATCCCAAAGCCTATAACCAAATTCATCAATGCCATATCCAATGAAAGTGCATTTTTTTGATATTGCATCCAGTTTGGTTCTATTTTCAAAATCTACATGTGCAAATGCTTCACATCTAAAGGTTTTAAGAAAAGAATAACTCACCTTCCTAGTTGTCCATGCTTCCTCTGGAATACCACAGCCCAAAGGAACTGAAGGACCTCTATTAATTAAATATATAGCAGTGTTGATAGCCTCTGCCCACATGTTTAAAGGTAGCCCAACATGCAATCTCATGGTCCTTGCATGCTCCATTATTGTCCTATTCATGCGTTCAGCCACTCCATTCTCCTATGGAGTCCTTGGAACTATTTTCTGCCTACAAATTCTATTAAAGGAACAATAATCCTCAAATTTTTTACTGCAATACTCACCACCATTATTAGATCTGAGACAGTTTAATCTTTTACCCATCTTATTTTCAACCAAGCTTCTCCATTTCTTAAATGTTTCAAATACATCAGATTTCTGCATAAGGAAATAAATCCATACCTTCCTAGTTGCATCATCTATGAATATAACATAATATCGAGAGCCACCGAGAGAAGATACCTGAGCTGGTCCCCATACATCTGTATGCACTCCAACTTTTTATTTTTCTTTTGCTTCCCATCCTTGAGAAAACTAACTCTCTTTTGTTTTCCATACACACAACTTTCATAGAAATCCATATTAATACATTTCAGACCTGGTAAAACTTTCTTAGAATGAAGTACCTTCATACCTTTTTCACTCATATGCCTAAGTCTATTATGCCACAGTGTTGTCTCAGAATCTCCAGCAATTGTTTCTATCTCTTCCTGTGAACCTGCAGCAACTATTCCTAAACCTGTTTATTTTTTCTCTGCAACAGCTAAAATAGAAGGAACAATATGATATGTACAAAGATATAATGTGCCTACTTTCACACCTTTTGCTAATATTAAGGCACCTTTTGAAACCTTCCAATTTTTATCAGTAAATGTAACAATGCAACCTTCTTCAGCTAGCTACCCTGCTAAAATTAAATTCCAGTTGAGCCTTGGAACATGCCTTACCTCTTGTAGTAGCTGATGATTCCCATTCTATAACTTAATCTTGATTCTTCCATTTCCAACAATCTGACAGGGTTCGTTATCTCCCAAATAAACTAACCCAAAATCCCCTTGGACATAATCAAGAAAATAACTTCTATGGGGCATAGCATGAAATGAGGCCCTTGAATCTAAAACCCATGAATCATCAACATTATCTAGGGAAAGAATCAAAGCATCATCTTCGGACTTATTGCTTACTATATTTGCCTCCTTATTACCTTCTTGTTTGTTTCCTTCTTTATTTTTCTAAGACCAACAATCTTTCTTCAGATGACCTAGTTTCCCACAGTACCAACAATCCTTCTGTCCTCTAGTTTGGGATCTCTTATCCTTCAATTTTCCTCATGACTTCCCATGACCTCCAAAACCTTTTCCTCTCTCCTTTGATCTACCTTGCTTTCTACATTCAAAACACTACCTGATGTGGACCCACTTGAGCTTTTCCTACGAATTTCCTCACTCAGAATAACACCAACAACATCATCAAATTTTAGGGTATTTGAACCAGAAATAGAGTTACTAACCGCCATTACCAAACTATTCCAGCTTTTAGGCAAAGAACATAATATCAAGAGAGCTCTAACTTCTTCATCAAATTTTACATTTACAGAAGTCAATTGATTGACAATCGTATTAAATTTATTTAAATGATCTGTCACAGATCCACCTTCAACCATTTTTAGATTAAACAAATGCTCAATGAGAAATACCTTATTTGAGGCTGAGGGCTTTTCATACAATTTAGCCAAAGCTTTCATCAGACCATATGTTATCTTCACTTTCGTTATATTGAATGCCACCGATGGTGCTAGGCACAACTGAATGGTTCCTAGTTCCTTTCTGTCAAGAAGATTCCAATCCTCATCAGACATTATTGCCAGTTTCTTGGCTACTCCTTCCAATGGCATCCATAAATTATTTTGATAGAGGTAATCCTCCATCTACATCTTCCATAACTGATAGTTCTGTCCATTGAATTTATCGACCTTCAATTTACCCTCGTCCGCCATTGCTTCCACTCAACCGTGAGACTCCCACTCAACCATGAGACCTTCCTGCAGATGATAATCAAACACAACACACTTTGATACCACTTGTTAGGGTTAGCTGGTAGAAGATATCAATTAAATGCAACTAAAAATTAAACAGAGGAATGAAAAATACACAGAAATAATAACAATGAGAGACAAGTTTTAACGTGGTTCACCCAATCTTGGGCTACATCCACCAACAAAGAGTCCAATATTATTATCTAGTAAATCAAACTGATTACAACTAGCAATTCCTGCAACTCAATACCATTACATAATGCTACAATACAATATATCAAAAAACCCTAACCCTTAGCCACTTTTTATCAATCCTTATGTTAGTTAAAAAGTAGGTTTTTTTATGTCAATCCAAATATGCCTTCGATGTCATTAATGGAAAATTGTTGGGGTTTATTGTATCGCATCCTGGTATTGAGATCGATACAAAGAATATCGATGCTATTGTAAATATGCCACCTCCAAGAAACATTTCTCATCTTCACAATTTAGAGGGAAGGCTACAGGCTATCCACTCGTTGATTTCACAATTGGTGGATCAGACACTCCCTTTCAGTCATATTCTTAAAAAGAATGTTCGTTTTGACTTGAAAAAGGATCATCAAAAAGCTTTTCAAGATCTCAAAGACTATTTGGCTTTAACACTAGTCATTTCTGCATTTCCTTTTCTTCTCTATACTTATGCATCTTCTCATGCTATAGAAACTTTATTGGCTCAACATGATAATGAAGGCAAGGAATGTTCTATATATTATATCAGAAAAACTTTGCTAGATTATGAGATTCAATATTATTATATAGAGAAGTATTGTCTCGCTCTCATATTTGTGATGCATAAGCTCAAACACTATCTTCTTTATGTTGAAATGCATGCCATCATTAAATTCGATCCTCTAAAAAGTATTTTTTCTCAAAAATAAATCTCTTAGAGTATCTAGCTAAATGGGTTATGTTGTGAACAAAATCTAACCTTAAGTTTGTCTCCCAAAAGGCAATAAAAGGTCAAGATTTAGTTGACCACTTAGTTGATGCCCATTCCCCTTTCTCTATTCCCCATCAAGAATTCTTCACTAATGATAATATCTTTTCTCTAGATACCGATCGACCATGGGATTTATTCTTCGACAGACCTAGGTGTTGAACCAACTCTGGTACTAATGTTATACTAGTACCCACTTCTGGAAAGCTCATTCCCCTATCCTTCCATCTAAATTTTCTCTATATAAACAACATTGCTTATACAAAGCCCTTATTGCTAGATTGCATGCTGTTTTTTTGCTTAATTTCCATGTTCTTCACATGTTTTGTGATTCATAGTTGATCATAAAGCAAGTCATTGGATATTATCAAGAGAAGCATGATAAGTTATCTTAGTATCGAGACTTGGATTTATCACTACTGAATCATTTCTCTTCTTTAACTATTGATACAATTCCAAGAAAGGACAATTGACATGTGGATGCAATGGTGAGCATTGTCTCCCTTGTACCCTTTGAAGATTCTCCTATCGATTATCAACTCATCATTCACACTCTTTCTACTCTAGTTGATAGGTCTTTTGGTGCTTCTTCCTATTACAACATATATTTGGAAGAATGGTACTTCCCATATATTCAATTATTTGTGTGACAGTACCTTCCCAAATGCTTGATAAAAAAATGTTCAAGCTTGTATTCGTAAGCTTTCCATGAGATATATCATACTTTTGAATGTTCTTTATCATCAAGGTTACAACGACATCCTTCTCCATTATTTAAATGAAGCAGAGATTCCCATTGCCCTTGAAAAGGCCCATTCAAGCACCTATAGGGGACATTTTGGTTGAAGACCTTTAGTTCAAAATATTCTTCGCATGGGTTACTATTGGAAAAGCATGGAACAATATTCCTATGCTTTTGTTAAAAAATAGCCTCAATGCTAATAGCATACAATTTGATCCAAGCTCCTACTTAGGGACTTTGTGGCTAGGTATAAACTTGACCATTTTCAACATAGGGTTTAAGATCTTATGGGAAAGATTTATCCTTCTTCTAAAGGTCACACTTTTATCATAATAGCTATAGAATAATTTAGAAAATAGGTTTAATCTATTCCACTTTGATTCATGATTGCTAAAGTAATATGTCGCTTCCTCCTTGAAAAAAATATTTCTTGATTTGAGCTTCCTGGCACTTTGGTTTCTAATAATGGTTCCTTGTTTCAAAACAAATAATTGAAGAAGTTTTTAGAGAAATTTCATATTCAACATTGTTTCTTTATGCCATATTATGCACAGTTAAGTGGCCAAGTAGAAGCTTCCAATAAAACTATCAAAGAAATTCTTCAAAAAACTACCAAAAAATATGGTAAAGATTAGCATACTCAACTCTCCTATGCATTATGGGCCTATAGCACGATTATTTATACAGCTACGGGTACTACCCATACAATCTTGTGTATGGTGCCGATGCAATCATGCCTTTGGAGTTGGAAATTCCTTCACTACAGATTTCCCTCAATGGCCTAATTGAGGCTAATATTTATAGGGAAAAAAGACTTCAACATCTTGAGATGGTCGATGAATAGTGCATCCATGCTCTTGAACATATCCAAGCCTGCCAAAAGAATCTCACATGTAGCTACAATGAATGTGTCATCCATTGCATATTTGAATTTGGTGACCTGGTCCTCTATGAAAATAAGTGCATTGTGAATGCTCCTCCAGGTGCGAAAGGAAAATTTAGTCGGAAATGGTTGGGACCCTACCTCATTACTGAAGTATATGGATCAAGTACCTATTGACTCTCTACAGCTGATTGTAAGCCTCTCAAAGAACCTATTAATGCTATGCACTTACGTAGATTCTATGCTTACTTCACTTTTAATTTCATATTTTTCCTTCGATGTAATCATTTTATTTTTTATGTAGTATGCTAATGCTCCTTTTAAGCACAATGAATTGGATAGTTTAGTATTTAATACTTTATTCTTCTTTATTTATTCTTTGTTGCTTCATTGTCGACACAAATCTAGTGTCTTGAATTGTCAAGTAGTTTTCCTTGTTTGTAAAAATTGATGTCTCTTTCTTACCATGTGGATCTAGTTAGTTGTAGATGAAATTAATTGTTAGTGTAAATAGTGGCTTTATCTAACTAGTTAGTTTCTAGTCTACCTAGTTGAAGTCCTATTCACACTTAGCTTAAGTTTACTTAGCTATTTTAAACTGTGTCTCACCTCATGTGGTGAAGACATGTGTCCTCATACATTTTAGACATCTCTTGCATGTTTGATTTCCACTTGCATGAGCACTTGTCACTTAGCTCACAATGTCATATGTTTTGGAGGTTAGTCAGTGGTTGAGTTTGACCTTCCTTCATCCTCTCTCATGCCTATTTATACAAGGCATATTGTATATTTTAACTTATCTTTTGAGTACCAACTTTGTTTTTTTGTGCAATATAGATTTTGTGGAAGTGTTATTATTTTGCTGGTTGATCTTGGTTGCTCCAACATGGTATCAGTGCCATGCTAGCAAATCTCTTTTTGTTTTGAGTGATTTCAGTACCTATCCACATCAAGAGTTTGACTTGCATCCAAACATACCTCATCGTTAAGTCCAGAAGGCTTGAGATAGTAAAGGTGACCATTCAAATAGCGAATTTCGTTAAAGTGATTTTTTTCAAAAAACAATTGTCCGTGTAGGGTTTGTACGTCCGTACAGCCTCCAAATCTTTACTTATAAGGCATTTTTATGTGTTACAAAGGAAAAATTTGCCCCTTGTAATTTGTCAATTTTCTTTTTTGGTGTTGCAAGTTTCTTCGGCCGATTTTTTGCATCGATCAAGGCCTATTTGGCCACTTCTAGATCGAGGCACAGGGTTGACTCGGCTTTTGTTTTTTGAATCCTTGGTCATTGTTTTGTTGGCCACAGTTTCACATATACCAGTCACCACTTCCATTAAAGGTCATCGTGCTCTCCATTCTGCAAACTCTCTAGACGCGAGCCTGGTTAATATTGCAGGGTTCATTTCCTACTCTGTCACCGAAGAAGATCTTGGTCTCCATTCTTTGTGACTCTTGCAATATACCCTAACCATTTTATTGATTGCGGATTATTTATTAAAGGCCAACATCAGTCTCAAGGTTTCTTCTGTCGAAGATCATGTCTTGGTCGCCTTTTTAAAAGTTGACTTCAATATTTGCACCATTTAGTAGAGGTTTCCTCACACGGTTTGGTCGACTTTATCTTCTGCAAGGTTGACTCTCGTATTTTATAGACAACTTCACTTATTCACAGTGCCATCACCATTTCACTAGGACTTGCCCTTCATCAACCTCGCCACATGCGATATCTACAAACTTCAACGGCCTCCATATCTATTCAGATCATTACTCACAAGGCCATTTCTTGACCACTCAGTCCATACAACCCCGAATTCGGCCTGTTCTACAACCTTGAGCTTCTTGGTCTCTTGGACTCTTCAAGACTCGGCCTTAGTTGGGAATTCATACTATCCCACTCCTTAGGCCATTGTGCCTCTTCGGCACTCCTGCACCCAAAATATGCCCATTTGGCTTCAAGATTGGTCCACCAAGCCCAAAATATGGTCGTCAGGTCCTCCACTTCACCTCACAATCCAAAATTTTGGACCAATCGCTCTCCATATTTTGCTAGAGAGGCCATTTTTTGGCAACTTCTCATTGAATCAGTCATTTTGAGGCTTCGTCGGGCAGCCACCAATCAACCACCATGCCATCGGGTAGCCTTTGCCTTCTCTAGTTGCCTTACATATGCTATTTTTTTTCAATTTGCTATAAATTGTAAACTGTTTATCAGTTTTTCACAAAATTGTAGTCAAGGAAAGGTGTTTCTATGCACTTCACTTTGGTGAAGTCAAACTAAATTTGTTTTTCCTTTTTAATTGGTTTTTAACCTCTATAGCTAACTATAAACATATTTTTTTACGGAGCATAAATTTTACCTACAATATCAAAAATTTATGAAAGTACTCAAAATTTTACAAGGAACTCAAATTTGTAAATAAATTTAAGATTTAGATTACACATTTTGTTAAAATCACCATAAATTATAAATGGTCAATTCGACATCTGATCTTCAAACAAGTTGTAACTTTTCTTGCATTTTGTCTTGGGGTTATCTAAAACGCAAAATAATATGAGGGGGGGTTGTCTTGTGTGAATTTCTTGAAATATGGATCTCCTACTCACTCCATTTACCTTCCATTCTTAGAAATGGAAAATGGAAATCCAACTCAAGATGATTGGGTTATATCATGTCACAATGGGTTTGGAACATGAACCTACTTCTGCATCTAAAAATTGCAAGTGGTATAATCATATGGATGAAGCCTATGGTACTCTATGTGTTACAATTTCTCAAAATGTTCTCTTCAACCTTGATTCTGGAATAACACCTAATGATGTATGGAAAAAAATAGTTTTTTTTTTGGAAAACATGATGTCATGAGAGGGCATTAGCTTAAAAATGAATTAATCAGTCTTAATCCACAAGACTTCACAACAATCTAGGATTTTTTCATGAAGCTAAATCTACCAATGTTTAAACTAAATCAATGTGGCATTCAAAAGAAAGATGAGTGATTGGTCCTCATTATCTTATGCAAACATGGTCCATAATATTCTGCCTTTGTATCTACTTTTCATACTATTAGGAGTGCAATGGGTGAAACCTATACTATGCCTACACTTGTTGATTTTTTTGTTCAATTAACATAAGAGAAAGATAAGCTAATTCAAATAGGTGTATTGAAGTCTCCAACAACTCATGCACTTGTTGCAAATTCGTCTTCAAATCACAAGGCAAACAACAAATCTAATAATGAAGATAAGGAAAATTCAGATAAAGGATCAAAGTCACAAGCTCATTCTGATTCATCTCCCTCAATAAAAGCAAAAAGTTCTAAGGAGAGACCCACTTGTTCTTATTGAAAGAAAATTGGGCATGAAGAAAATAAAAGTTTTAAAAAGAAAGAAGATGAGTTCAAGAGAATTATTCAACAAAAAGAACTTGAAAATTTAGAACTTAGATGAAAGGCTTGTATTTCTTCATCTTCTCCATCAACATTAGAAAAATCTAAGAGCAAAGCACTCGTACAATCTATAGTCTCTAATTATTAGCAATGGATTCTTGATTTAGGAGCATCACATCACATGACTTATGACCTAATTCTATTCTTAAAATTAGGCCCTACATCCACATCAAAAATACTAATAGAAAACAACACATATATGGTTGTTTGTGGGAAAGGCACAATTGACATAGATGCGGGACATTTCACTAATGTTCTCTTCATTCTAGAATTTTCACACAATCTTCATTCCATCTATCAGATTACCAAAAGTAGCATAGGTAAGACAATTGAGTTCACTTTAGAATTAGTCATCATTCAACATAAGAAAAGAAGAGAAGTCATTGCAGTTGGAAAAGTTGAAAACTTTTCTCATGTTTACATATTTTCTCACTTTTCACCTAATGATATTTTTACTCCAATTCACACTTCTGAATCTAGTGTGGATACTCCGTTAGAGGTGCATTTTAATTAGTCAAACCTTCATGTTCTTTAGATAGGTCAGCATCATCTCCACCATCACCTATTTCTTCGCAAAGGGACTCTTCAGATTCATTTACATATCCTTCAGATTTAGTGTAGTAGGATGTTGACCTTCCATCTCTTGATCTTGTTTCGATACCACTAGTGGTTTCTATATAGCTTCCAGAGATTTCATTAGTGTTTGTGAATTATGTACAACAGTTAGAGACATACTTTGTTCTTCACACTTAGGAAGAACACATGCACCTTTCTACAGTTGTCTTTCTTCCATAGGGAAAGAATGTTGTTTGTCTTTCTAGGATCACTTTCAATGTTCTTCATCAAACATCACTCAACATTGTAGGATCCATTATTCTAAGGGCAGCCTCTCTAGTCCCTCTATTTCTCTCATTTTGGGGGAACATTCCATGTACTTATGTGATAGAAGTAGTCCTTGGAGGGTCATCCTGAGTCCTTGTTCTATATTCTTCTTGTTGGTAGGTGGCGACTGATCAGGAAAGTACTATACACTAGCCATGTATCCTCATCGGGGTTCCTCCAAGATGTGAATAAAATAATGAAATATGAGAGTCATATCCTGTTGGTAAGTTGGACCAACATTCTTTAAACCAAAAGGCATGAAAATCCAACAGAATTGCCCCAAGGTGATGTGAAGGTAGTCTTGTCTCAATCTTAGGGATTTATGATGATCTGGTTGTAACTAAAGAAGTCATCTAAGAAAGAGAGTAAGGAATGGAAAGTAGTAGAATCTACTATCATATCAATGTTCAAAAGAGGGAAATCATCCTTTAAGGATGCCTTGTTGAGATCACGAAAGTCAATACAAATTTGAATATGGTTGTTGGGTTTAATGACAGTAATGATAATTGAAATCCAAGGTGAATAGTCGATTGGGTGAAGAAAGCTATCTTGTAAGAGATTTGATATCTTAGGTTTGTCCATTAATTAAACCTTGGGATTTATCTTTCTGATCATTCTTTAAGATCTTAACACTTTCCTATCTGAATTAGAAAGATCATTCTTAACATGCCTTGGGATTTATCTTTCTAATTGTTCTTCAAGATCTTAACACTTTAGTCGAACAAAGGTAGGTGACGTCCTTCATTCAAAGTGGAGTGTCCTTCGTTCAAAGACCCAAACATGGTGCCAACAACATCACAATGACTACCTTCGAACGAAGGTCCCCTAAATTAAAAAAAAATATTTTTTAATGGTCAACCTTCATTTAAAGGTACAACCAACTTTTTTTAAAATGTTTTGATTTTTCCTATTGCATATAAATAGGAAGTTGTTTTTTCATTTTTTTAAATCAATATAATAAGATAAATTCACATTTTTGTTCTACAAGGGAGGAGAAAATCTTTTAGAGAAGAATTTTCAAGTCATATTTTACAAAGAAGGAGATGGGAAACAAAAAGACAAGACAAAATAAGAGTGCACGAAAGCATTCCGCAGAAAAGACACAAAGATTAAATGAAGAAAGATTGAAAAAATATTATAAACTAAAACAAGGTATGCATCTTTTCTTTGCTATTTAATCTAGGTCATTTGATTTATGCTTAAATATATACACATCGATGAATCATGTAGTAGGATGTCATTTAATCTAGGTCACTTGATTTATGCTTAAATATATACACATTGATTTCATGTAACTAGGATGTCATTTAGTTTAAGTCATTCCTCATTCTTGGCTATAATCCCCACCCCTCTACCAAGAGATAACAACCTACCTCTCCATCTCTCTCCACCACTCTCTCTCTCTTAGGTTGCCCACTCGCTTTACCTCTACCTCTCCCTCACTCCCTCCCTAGCTATCTCTCTCCATCTCTAACTCTCCATATCCTCTCCCTCTCTCCAACCTCTCTCTTCTTTCTTTTATACTATTTTTCTCACCTCTATCTTTAACAAGTGGGTTATGTGTTAGTAAACCTAGGAAGTGTGTCATGCTTCTAATCCAAGCATTACCAAAAGGAACCTTTTGTGTGTGATAGATTAGATTTTGTCACCATATTTTATAGTTGAACCTCTAACTTAGCTATTGGATTGATTATCTTGTAAGCTAGAACTCCATTTAGAGCCAAAGATTAGTCCTTAAAATTCTAGTCTCATTCTTCTTTTCATTAGTTAACTCTAGAAAAAATTGTATAGGAAAATTCTTCTTGTGCTCATCTTGAATGGAGATGATAGTACTTGTTGCACTAACTTGGAGAGCTCTATTTATTTTATCTCATTTGATTTTTCTTGAATTCATTGAGCTTAATGAACTTCACTACCTTGAATCCATGACCAAGGTTTCTCTTTGCTTTAATCTTAGGCCTATTTTTCTACATTATGTTGCTACTTATATAAGCCCTATCTTTTCTTTACAAGTATTCTTATTTCATTTTGATTATATATTCCAACAAAGGATTGCACTCTATTAAATCATTCAAGTGTAGAGCTATCTTACCATATGTATGGTCCATATTGAGGCAATCACCCTTATAGGATATTTCATATATATATAATTGTACATCTTGAATATTTATGCTTACACACTTATCGTAAATGGTAAAACTACCTACATCTTACTCATATTTGTCACTTGTGCATGAGGATATATATCACTTGTGGTCATAAATATTAGTTATTACATGTACATATTAATTTATAGTAATTTGATATGGAAGCTCTTTAAAATATATCAAGACTTAGTTAAATTATAAGTTTTCTTTAATATGTATTTAATAGATGTGTGATGTTTCGAGAGCTTCTTATTTAAATTAAATATTCTAAATTTTTCTCTTGTATATATGACTTTTGTGTGTACCTAGGCTCAACATATAGAAACTAAAGTTGACTTGGAAATTTAGATACTGGAGCAAATGAGGCTAAAGAACAAATAGTTGATGTTAGCCTAGAGGAGGCCTAAGTGCAAACAATGGATGTTGGAGAGGGGTTACGATCGCTTCCTTTGACCATGGATGAGTGTATGAATCTATCTAAAGAGGTGAAGAGAGAAATTTATTATAGAAATTTAGATCATTTACTTAAAATGGATATGGAGAAATTGAAATTTTACGTTGAACAACCTAGACATACTACTAGGAGGTCAATGAATAAAATTGCAAAGGAAATAATTGCTCATTTCAATAATCTTGATACACTTGAGTGAACCCAATTGTTATCACTTGTACTTCTTAGTAATGAGCTCAATGAGTCATTACAATTGTTGGGTGTATATTGGTCATTGAAAAAGGGAAAAGGTTCACACCTAGAAAAAGATATTGTTGGAAATGTTAAAAAAGGTTTGGCTTCCATTGGGAAACAATCTCGATCTATAGATAAGTCCATTTCAAGAAGAGTGATGTTGACATCTATTTTAACTGAAAAAATTTCAAAAAAAAGACAATTTTATTCAATTTCAACAAAGATTGGTTTCAATAGAAAGACACTAACACAATATGTGAAGAGAAGAAAATTATTAGATGATAGTACCTCGGAAGGCAATTGGGCAATTATGTGTAGAGATCCTTGATCTGATAAGATTCAATATGTTGTTAGGAACTTGATCTCAACCTTTTGGAATGATCATACTCATCCTTTATCAAATAATAGAGATGTTATCAAGCACATAACTGGGCCCAATAGTCATGATCTACATAAAAAACACTAGTTAGACATAAGACAACATGAGATGTATGTGATGTTTAATAATTCAAATGCTCATATAAAGATTGGACAAACAATGTTTGAAAGGTTAAGGCCATATTATGTGAATACAAACAAGGTTTTTGAAACTTGTTGTCGTTATCATATTGAATTTGATCTCTACTATCAAGTGTTTCGAAAGATTAGAGAAGAAAGTGATGGTTTTGTAAATCCACCTCCTAAATGGGCAAGTCAGTTTATAACATCCATCTTATGTGATAAATCATATGATGATAATGCAAATAGTCAAATAAACTGCATAAAAGGACTTTGTGAAACATGTGGAAATTTGGATAAAATGCCTTTGAGAAATAAAATGGTTGAAATGGCTAAATTTGGCGAAAATGGGAAAGAATCCACAAGGTTGGATTATGTAGAAGATGGCATATCTATTGGAACATTTATGGAAATTTTCCATAAATTGATACAACCATACATACATCATGCTTTTTTTTCTAAGTGGCAAGCACAACAGTTTCAAACATTAAGAGATACTTTCCCACCTGGAACAGTTTTATCATTAGTCGATTTTCCATAAAATTACTCTTTTGTACATCAAAAAGAGATTCAATCACAATATTACTTTTCATAGTAGATCACTATTATGGTGCATGTGTGTTATTGACATGCACAATTAGATTTGGATGGTTTTGATAGTACATTTGAAGCATGAGTCATTAAGAAATAATATCACTTTTATATTAGTGATGATACAGAGCATGGCACACATTTTGTGGAACATTGCTTTAAGAAGTTTTTAGACTATTTGGCAAGCAAGCGTGTAAAAATTGAAAAGCATTTTCTATGGTCAGATAGATGTGCGTCATAGTTTAAATCATCAAGGCCATTTTATACACTATGTAGATATCATCAAAATGACAATATACGACATGTTTGGAGTTTCTTTGAGAGTGCGCATGGAAAGGGGGAAAATGATGGCGTGAGAGCTTGCATCAAACATGCTCTAAGAAAGCATCAAATGAATTTAGTGGGAGATCATATAAAAGATGCACATGATGTTGTAGAAAGGTGCAAGATACACATTGCATCATCTTCAGGAACAAACCGATACATTCCACATAGAGTGTTTTGCAAGATATCAGGTATGTATTACAGTTTGAATATTTAATACTTTATATATATTCATATATCATGTGTATGTATGAGTTCGTTTATTTTAGTTTGAATTTAAATATTTCTATTATATTTATAATGTACAATATAATAAATTTGTAGGTGTGGATAGAAGATTAGTGCATGGATGCAAGAGGGTAGAGAAAACAAGATCTTTACATTGTGTCAAGAGTATAGATAGGCAGACATGGACATTGCACACTATGTATTACTCTTGTTTTTTTTATGAATGCATGTTGGGAGATTGTGAGAATTGTAAGAACTAAAAATGTGGATATGTCAGTGGATGGAAATTGGTGCAACTAGTTGTTACCAACACATGCAACGAAGATGAGGATGAAAACTTTGAATACATTCATTTGATTTCAATTAATTGTGACCATATTTCAAGATTGATTAAAAAAGGTATGTGTACATATATATAATTTATATAAGGTATCTCCAAATTTTAAATTACAAATTTTCTATGTAAATTTGGTGCAAGAGATGTTTTTGCAGTCATAACAGAGGCTGGAAATATAGAAGATGTTAGTTATTATTTATTACATTGCATAGAAGAGAGGCAAAAGCTAATAAAGCCACAAACAAGTGATAGAATGTTGTTTCCCACATGTTTAACTTTATAATATATTTAAATTTTGAATTTGTTATGTATGTCAAGTACCTCAAGTGTGATTTAAACTTTCAATTTATATTTTTTATTTATGTTATGTCTTACTATGGAATGTTGTTTCCCATAGGTTCAATTGTAGTGTAAGGGACATACCTCAAACAAGTCAAGATTATTCAACATGGGATTCACTTTATCGATTATCAACCTGAGAACAAGGTATATTAGTATATCCACCTAGTAATTGCTACCGCCTTATCTCTTCATTTAGTTCCACATGCACATGGATGTCATAAGTGGAGACTAGATAGTGATGATCATCAGAGAATGTTACATGTGATTGAAGAGCGAGGTGAACTACTTGATGTTGTATGAACAATATGGACAAGAACTTACAGTTCATTTTGAAGACATAAATTCACTATCTATATATGTTCATGTATTAATTATTTAAAAATTTATGCAAGTTAAATTAATAGTTCTTTCATTGAACAAATTTTAATTTCAACATGTGGTTCTTAACAAATGATCTCTCTATATATATTTAGTCTAATTTTATTTATGACTAGTTTTTACTGAAAGGAAATCTTTCTTGACAAAAATCTTTACAATAAAAGTTCAAAGGGAACACTTTTTTAAACCAAAGTCACTTAAATATTTTTTTCTTTTTTTAATTCAAAGCTGAAAAAATATAACCTAAATCAACCAATTTAAAATACAACTAAACCAAATATCACACTAACAAAGGCTATACCAAATTTAAATCAAGAGAGGGAAAAACTACATATTGAAGTGCATCACGACCATGTATAAATTTATATAATATAATTTTTAGTTTAACTTATACATGGGAGAAGATCCAAGTAGCAATATTATTATATAACTAAATTTATAAATTATCCTAGACAATCTAAACTTTGTAAGGATTACATAATGTATATAGCACTTCATTCATACAAATCATAGTAGACTGTTTGTGATTTCTCCACCCACTTAAAATAATAGACATTTTTGCATATAGCATCTAGATAATGATATTATGAATCTCAATTTTGCTTTGTTCCTTGAGCTGGTTTGTTTCTATGTCCAACAATTTTTAATTGGACTATAGAAAGGTTTAAAAAATAAGTAGGTGTACATGTCTTTTTAACAAACTCAATTTTTATTTTTAAGTGTTTAGTAGATAAATAATTTTAAAAGCATGTATATATTGTATCTTAATAGATTCTACTATCATAGATGAGATACCCCAAATCTCCTATGTGTTTGAACAACTTGCTCTAGATCATATGTTGTTTTTGCATATGCATCAATCTTGTTGATGCAAGAGCATCCCAGGTGAACAAGTAATCAGCATCAACAAAAAAATATTTCAGTTTGTTTTGTTCAATTTCAATGTGTGTCTGGGGTCTTGGCTTGAGAAATGGTAGTCTAATGAGTCAATCAAAATGGTAACCATCATTCCCATGTTGGGAAGGTTATTTAAAGTTGTTTGTATCAAATTTGGAGAATTGATTTCTACATCTTTAACGTTGTTCAAACATTGATGTCTAGATAAACATTCAGAGGCCCATTTATACATTTAAGAAGAGCTTTGATTTGGTGAAGACATCAGTTATGTAATTCTCTTGACGAGTTCTGCAGAAGAGAAAAGGTGACTATGACTTATTTCCTTTTTATTTATTTGGTTGCAAGCTATGAGACTGCATCTAGAACAATGACCATAGCAATTCATTTTCTTTCTCACTCAAATAAAGCTTTACCTAACTCACGGAGGAGCATGAAACAATAGAAAATGATGATAAACTTTAGTGGGAAGACTATAAAAGATGTTTACTCAACATGTTATAAATGGAGCTCTTTGAATGTCGAGCATAGACGTGGCCCTTGTAAAAGGAAGACATTACAGCTAAAGGTTAAGTGATACCAAAGAATGGGGAGGTTTCAATGAGATGTTGGAATGAGCAACACCAGTTACAAAATGAACAAAAGCCAGAAGGGGATTTGGAACGTTCCTTTTCTCATTGGTTGCCAATGCTTATTTTGAGGCCGAAATTAATTCACCATTATAAATGATGTTTCTATGCTATGGCAGACTCTTCATAGAAGCATCCAAATGAGTAAAGGATTTAAAAATATTAAAAGGTCATAGAAAACCTTCAATAACTTGCACAGCAGTATATGAAACATTAGGTGAGCCACGAGAGTTTTGAAGGAGTCATTTTGATTCAATTCTACATTCTATTTATTTTGTGCCTCTTCATATTCCATGGTGTCAAAGGAGATAGAGCATCTCTGGATAGTTATAAAAGCTTTGTTGATGTAGAGTGAAGGGGTCAGTCTCTGGAAGGAAGTAATTTTGGGTCTTTGTAAAATTTGTAGAGAGAAGCTTGAGGGAGAGTGATTGGCCAGATTGAAGAAGCCCGAAGTGTGACAGAGAGAGGTCATTGAGGATTTGTATAGAGATGCAGATTTTGTATTATTATTTTCTTTTATAAAGAAGTTAATAAATTATGACTTGAAAAATTGTTTTGTTGCAATTTGAATTTTAGAGAGTCTCTGTTTGTAAATTAAGTTTGTGTTAGTGAGTTTGTAGAGAGGATTGTGTTCCTCTTTGCACCACTTGTGTACTTAAATGCAAAAAACCACCAATATGTCATGCGACACAGATAGCAAACTACTTGGAACACATAGAATTGCAAAGATTGTGATAAATGCATTGTGTAAATACTACATGATTTTTAAAATGCTAGTGCCATTCATTTTTTCAGCCTTAAATAGCCCCAAGTGCATAAAGTAGAATTTAAACTTGCCTAAATCCATTTTAGTAGTTTTGGCCTTCGAGTTGTGGTGTCATAGTTCTTATATGTGGGGAACACAATCTAAAATCTTTAAATGTTTTTCATTTTTCACATGAAGATAGTAATGACCCTTGAGGAAGATTTTAAAGTCAGTGTTGAGGAAGAAAATGTTGGAGGTGTTCCAACTATGTAGGATGCCACTGATTTGATAGATAGGCTTGTTGAGACAGGTGCTACAGTATTTAAGTCTTGAAGGATGAAGGATGGGGGGTTGTTGGTAGAAGTCTTCCTATGTATAGAGTTTAAGGCTATCTATTATGATTCTAACTTTTCTTTTTTGAATTGAGGACATTGAGTTGGCTAAATGCCCAAAGTTCTTTCATTGTTATTTTGAACCTCATGATAATTACACAAAGTTTTGTAGCTCACATTGATGCTTTCCAATTGCTTTGTAGTGTAGATTATCCTAGTATTGTTAACTTTTTCTTTTGTATTTTTTTCATTGTTTGCTTTCTTTACTTTTCTTTTGCTTTCTTGGATGTCGTAAGTGGAGACTAGATAGTGATGATCATCAGAGAATATTACATGTGATTGAAGAGCGAGCTGAACCACTTGATGTGGTATGAAAAATATGGACAAGAACTTACAGTTCATTTTGAAGACCTAAATTCACTATCTATCTATGTTCATGTATTAATTGTTTTAAAATTTAGGCAAGCTAAATTAATAGTTCTTTTGTTGAACAAATTTTAATTTCAATATGTGGTTCTTAACAAATGATCTCTATATATATTTAGTCTACTTTTATTTATGACTAGTTTTTGTTGAGAGTAAATCTTTCAAATTATTGAACTTCATACACTATCTTTCAGATTAAGAAATTGTTTGTTATAGTTTGAAATTTCCAAAAATACAAGTTAGATCCATAAATTATTCAAGTATATTTTCATCTATCTATATATATTCATTAAGTTATAGTTCAATAAATTATTACATGAGTTAATTAAATTCTTCTATCAAATGTGATTACATGTATTTCAATCTATTATTTAAACATATTTAAACATATTTTTATTTATGTATCTATAACTTTCATACATGCACGTGCATCCAATGTATATAAATGAAACATGTCCACAATCTAACATACACAAACTAGATGTGTTTAATAAAATAACATGCACGCACACACACACACACACACACACACACACACACACACCCAAGAGCTCCATAATTTCAAACATTCAAATGAACCACAATCAAACATAAATGAGCCATGTAATCTTGAACATATAATATGATCTAGATAGTGGATGTACATCCACAAATGTATTGAATCAAATGTATAAATGTCCAAAAATTTATCATAAACAAACATAATGTTCAGTCCATGTATTTATACATGTATCATCAAATATAAATTTGTCAAAAAATATATATAGATCATCAAACATATAAATGTCCATAAATGCATTGATTTAAACATGTAATCAATTCCATAAATGTATCATCATTTAATGTAAATCATGTCCACAAAAGTATCATCAAACATGCAAATGTCTACAAATATGTCCATATATATATATATATATATATATATATATATATATATATATATATATATATATATATATATATATATATATATATATATATATATATATATATATATATATATATGTATATATATATATGTATATATATATATATATATATGTATATATATATATGTATATATATGTATATATATATATGTATATATATGTATATATATATATGTATATATATGTATATATATATATGTATATATATGTATGTATATATATGTATATATATGTATGTATATATATGTATATATATGTATGTATATATATGTATATATATGTATGTATATGTATGTATATATATGTATATATATGTATATATATATATGTATATATATGTATGTATATATATGTATATATATGTATATATATATATGTATATATATGTATGTATATATATGTATATATATATATATATGTATATATGTATATAGATATGTATATATATATATATGTATATACATATATATCATCAAACACATGTGAAAATGTAGATAGAAATGTCTACAAACATACATATCACATGTCAAATGTAATGTATGCAAATGTCTATGTAAAAATGTCCATAAATGTGTATCATCAAACATGTGCAAATGTATATAGATAGAAATGTTCAAAAACATGTACATCACATGTCAAATGTAATGTATATGCAAATGTCTACAAATATCTAGAGAAATGTCCAAAAATGTCTAGGCAGTGTTGGTAGCCTAGTCATCATGTCAGTTACGAGTTGAGTGACCCTCTGAGTGAGAATCCTGCTCTGATGGATGCATTGAGCCCTGGACATAGTACAACACATGTACATAAAAGTACATTATGTTAAATTAGAATAATGTTAAATATATATGTACATGCACACACAAATTATATTCATACATAAGTATATGATTTAAAAATTTAAAACTCACTTGTCCACTAACATTGCTGGCATCAACTAAATCACAACTACATACACGCTCCATCCCTAGACTAGGTGTAACATGAGCTAACCCCTACAAAATATGTGTGTGTGTGTGTACATGATTAGGACTCTATCTAGCAAAGTAAATCTTAATTTAATTTAAGTTCTTTTAAATCACATGCATGGACATACACATATACATACCTGTGTATTAGGTGGTGCAGGATCTGCTGCAATGATCGTATCCGATGTCAACTCATATGTATCATGTGTCTCCTTGGCTAGCTCCAGTAATGATGAGTGAAGTGGAATATGTAGGCAAGTTGGCATCGAAGAGCCTAAATGTAGAAGCATATCTACATAACCTAACAATCCCATCTGCAACTGTAGCTCCTCAAGTGAATCTAGATAGGGTTGGGATGTCTGATGCTCAACACTTGCAGAAGGAGGGGTAGGTGTATCTAGCTTTGTAGTAGCCAAATGATCTATGGGTGGATCAGGATGTGGAGTACCACCAAGGTGTCGAGTAGGTCTTGAACGGCAAGCTCTACCCACATGTCCTCTAACCTCATGTAAAGGGATCCTAAGCTCTAATGCAATGAAAGTATATGACTCCAATAGGTCCTCATAAAAGAAACTCACTGTACTCTAAAGCATATGGTCTCCTATAAGACCATCCACATCTATGGGTGAAGGGACACCTGTGATAGCATAAGGATCAGTAGCATGATTTGATGGTCTGGATCATCCAGGATGACTCATCAAATATCTTCCAACATGATCAAATAATATCCTAGATATCATTGCTGCAATATCACCAACACTATCAATTGCTTCCCTTTGGGAATCAATTAAAACTTAATTAGCAATAGGGGCCAGGGTCGGGGAGATAGAAGGCATCCTCTCCCCAACCAAGGCCCTATAAGATGGGGTTTGTCGATCTACTTGATGATAAGCATCTTCATTAGCAAACCTACCCTGCCCCTAACCAAAATATGCTAGTAGATCCAAGTAGTTGACCCTGAGGCCCAAATGAACCTCTGTGTACACCTGTTGTACAAAATATAAAGGAATTTGGTCATTATTGGGATAATGATCATGAGTTGCAAGAAAACATGGATATATCAAAGGGGCCATAAGAGGATCTACACATCTAGTCACTTGATATCCCTTCACATAAGGTCTACCATCATAATATGGAAAACATTATGATTTGATGGGCTCTTTGGAGACACTAAGCTAAACTGGAGAAAGTGAAACATCGCCAATGACCTCTTACCGCATCTGGGCAAGAATAGCTACTAGAGTATCACTTGAATAAGCATGAGTATCTTCTAGTGTCCGTATAATGCATTGTAAGCTAGATAAAATAGATTGACAAGTGTCCCTATAAACCCATGTTGTGTTAGGGTCAACTAGAACACCTCTCAATCTATGAATCTCAGTATCTGTATGACTAAATATAGAATCCTGAGGTGGTGGTGCATGTGCCATATCTCGACCTGAATTGTACACAAAATAAATTACTTATTCCAACATGTATGTGTACATCTAGTACATCTAAATTAATTTTTAAATTTAACTTCCAAGCTCACATGTTCTAGTTCAAGAAAAAATTTAAATACATACATTTGAAACAAGTGATAACATGAATTTAAGCAAGTGCAATAACTTAAAGGACCACATGGTAAATAATTTGTTTCATATCTAGATAGATACATATGTACATGTAAGTTTGAATGGATCTAAATAGAACACTAAGTATTACATATGTCATCACATGCAATTTTTAGTATATTACCCACCATGGAGCACAATCATCAGAAAACCTTTGTCTACATAAGATCACACATTAATTTGAATAGTTTCATTCCTCAAATTTTGAATATTAAATTTTATTTTTATTTACTTTCCCACCTTTTTTCTACTTAGAATTGTTTTAAATAAATTATTAGAATGTAAAAGTTGTAGTCTACCATCAAATTCGTTGCATGCCAAGATAAATTATAAAACAAAAAACAAAAAATGATTTTTGGATGACCAAAATTTTGGAATTTCTTGAAAAAAATCATTTTATTTAGTGATTACTATTGCTTTCAATAATGCTACATGAATGCAAAAAATGGTGGACAAGAAATATGTGGTTGGATAAATTGGGTCTACTAGCATCTTAATGGTGGTTCAAAAACTCAACATGAAGTTGTGGAGTTGATTATCCATACATATGCTTGTTGTAGGTCTTGAACTTTGGTTGATTCAACATACTAGAAATAATTAGGGTAGAAGGTTTTTGGTGAGACAATTTTTTCGATTATTACAGCCCAATTGACTTTGTTTGGCTATGTTTTACCTAGTCATTTGTTTTAGTAGTTGATCTAACATTCACTTTGACTTTTTGCGAGATGCTCTTCTCCTCATCAAACCATGATAGGTTTCTTTCTCTATGGCAGATGACAATTCATATTCCTTGTTGGTAGCCACTAGGGTAGAAGGATGGGCATTAGGTTTTCATTGATGTGGGAATATTTGGATAGTTGGGAATGGAAAATCATTGCTCTACCATAACATTCATCCATCTTCCCTCTAGCTACATGGATAGAGAGGGGATAAAAAGACCAATATTGAGTCATTTATAAGGAGTGGTTGGCTCATAGAAGTGACTCTCATTATGAATTCAATCAAATAGAAGGTGTATTTAGATCTCTTGTGATTTTAGAAGCAAAGTGCTAGGGGAGATTATAGGTTCATTATATAGGTCTAAAGACCATTGAAAAGGCCATTTTATTCCATGTATTAACACCATATAGTGATGGGGTGCTTGTATCACACTCTTCCTATAGTTTTTCACCCATTTGGGTTTTCTTGAGATGAAAATTTGTGTCATCTTTTCTATATCTTATGTGTTATGCTCTATTATTTGTTAATTTCCATCTTATTATTTGAATCTTTATTCTACTGCAAGTATAAAGGTTAATAAGGTAGAATTGATGAAGAAGAGTTAACTTAGGAATCCATAATTGATGCACCATTAAGGAACATCAATCCAGTGGTTTATGGATCAAAGATGGATACAATATTACTCTTGAGTACATTAGACTTTCTTTTGGTTTGAGATTTCATTTTTGCCAATTATGAGTATGCTCTCAAATTACCTTCACAAGGAGTCAAAGCATTTTCTTTTTAGGTGTCCAATGTATTATGAGATATGTGATAGGTTTTACTACTTCTTTAGAGAAATTCATTGCTCTCACTAAGATCTTATTCATTATGAGGATCAAAGATGTGTAGTTGTATTCATTAGAGACATGACCTAACATAATTTTGCATTCTTAAGAGTCATCAACAGAACTTTGTCTCATTGTTTTCCTTTAGATTCCTTTCTTCAAACTCTAATCCTCAAGTACAAATGAGCTCATAGTGAATTATGAATTTTATTTCAAATTTTTTGTTAAAATACATTTTTCTTGTAGTCCCATTAACCTATTTTGGTTACTTGTGGACATTATTATATAAATTTCAAATTTCAAAATTTTCATACACATTGTAGTAATCTAGTAGAAATTTTTTATTTTCCTATCAGATGATTAAACTCCTAATATACAAGATAGCCTTTAAAGGCATTGAACTTGAAGTCAAACTTTTATCCTTAAAGCATATGTTAGGCACATAATACTACATTTGATAAAGGATACCTTGATCATAAGTTCTCTATTTTATTGTTGAATATAAAGTTGTAAAGAAATAAATATATTTTAAATGCTTTAGATAAATAATCTAGGCTAATAAATAAATGCACCCAATTAAACACAATTAACCTAGATTAAACCAAAGTTGGGTTGATAAATTCTTTTCATATAGCAACATACAAGTGTAATTGTAGCAATATATCTCTTCTAAAAGCATTGTAATCCCATGCAACAACAAAGATTACACTAGTTTCACAACAAAATAAAATAAAATGGGCTTTTATTTCAATAGATTATAAATCTAAACATTTAGCTAGCATGACATATGGATCATGCAATATGCAGGTGGGAGGAGAGCAAACTTTGCACATATTTGAATGACAAGTGACTTTTTTATTGACATGTTGGGTTCTATTTAATTTTTTTCTTTTCAACTTAATTGCCTTTCTTTCCCTTACTTTTAAAAATTAAAAATTTCCTAATTCACCTAGGAATATGATACAAAGCATGAAGATCAATGAAGCCAAACATGCTCCTAAAGTGAGGGGAAAAGAGAATATGAAATAGCATAAGTACCAATGAAGCTAAACATTCTACCCAAGTTCAAGGGAAGAGTAAGCAAGAGACATAAGACAAGAGTTAATCAAGAAAATAAAGGAAAAATGATAAAATGGTAATAATGACATCAATGATATGGTAAATTGACAAACTTAGATCCTTTCTTTGATTCTTTTGGTGTTAGCACATCCATTAGATCATCTTCTTTTTTTAAGAAAAATATTCCAACTTATCCTCAAGTTGTTTTTCTTTGTGTTCTTCTTTTCCTACCTTTTCAATTATGTGTTTCTTCTTGATACTCCTCCATGTTAGGTGTAAATACATGATAAATTAGTGTAATATCTTCTTATCTATGTTTGTTTTGTTGCTTGTGGTTGTGGTAGAATGATACTCTTCTGAAGGAATGCAACTTCTTTTTTGGGTTTCCATTTTGATTGCTTTTCTTGAAACTCAATGACACTTGGTTCCTTTTGATCTTTCTCCAGGATGCTCATTTTGTTCTTTCTTCAATGTGTTCTTGTTTTGACTCCTCCTTGGTTGGATAGAAAGCTTCTTTCTTAATTTTGTTTTGGTTTCTTTTTAACTCATCAAAGTGGATCATATAAATCATGAATTGTATCATCTCTCTCATAAGGCACATCACAAGGTAGCTTAACAAACGCGTCCACTATAAAGTGACTAGCATAGATGATACTGGGTTCTAATGACCTGTTTAAATTTTGATTAAACTTTTCCTTCATGTATAAACTCAACACATTGATGTAAAATATATGGCACAACTTTGCATTATTCAATCTCAGGTTTACCAAGTAAACACTAAATTCATCTAATGATGTCATAACATGACATAAATGGGTAAGTCCTTAAGTCCTACTCTTATGTTCAAAATGATACAACTCAATGTACTTATCATCATTCCATTTGTCATTCTCAATGAAACTATAGAATGTGCATATTCTCTATGTGTGACATGTCAATTAAATAGTTCCTCTTCATTAAATATGTTGTATTGACATATGAGATCAATAAGAAATTGAAGTTGATTCACACTTCACATAAAACTTGGCATTTACAATATACCATAATACTAATTCTATACGATCTCCTCATCAAAAGATGCAATCAATGGTGACATAGAACAAGAGAAAGATGTAGCATTAGATTTGACCAACATCATCAACATCATTATCATCGATAACATTATTAATAACAAGTGCATGTCTATATTGTTGGAATTTTTTGGAAATGGATATATATATATATATATAATTTTTAGCAAGTGCCACCAATGGATTTCTATTGTCATTTACTCCTCTAAATTTGATTGTGTTGTTATCTACAAGATCTTGAGTCTTATGTTTATGACCTACACATATTTATGTTGGATGCCCATTAACATGATGATCACAAAATGCTTGCTCATTATACCATTTAGGGAGGGGTTGAGAAGTATCTATAGGATGAATATGAGGAAGAGTAATAAGATTTTCAGTCAACAAAGTTTGAAACACATTGTTCGTAGAATCATCAAGCTTAGTGAACTCCCTACATTTTGATGGGTTAAATGAAAGAAAAAAAATGTGTTAAAGTAAATTGATTCACATTTTCCTTTGCATCATTACCCTTTGAGAAATTATTATTCTTTTGAAACTAGGGTTTGGCAAAGTAGGGTTTCACATAATAGGGTTTGGCAAACTAGGGTTTGGCAGTTCTTTAGCTACTCAAAGAATTTAACAAGAAGACATTAAGAACACAATGGAATTTTTCTCATAGTATTTGATGCACCTATATATGTATTTTATGCAAAATGAAACAACAATTTTTTTATGAGAAACGACAAGCATATACATATTTTATGCATCTGAAGGGAGGCTGGAATGCTGATGGGGATTGTATGCTGATGTGGGGCCTTCATTTAATAGCATGTCTAGGAGCTTTCAAGATGTCCCCTTTGACCTAGGTTTGACGCAGCTCTGTCGCCCTACCACCTTCGTTCGTCGTTCATTTCACTATGTGGGCTCTCAAATGACAAAAAACTGTCATTTGAGAGTTGAAACCTATTTATAAAAAAATTATAAAATAATGACTTTGTTCGAAGACCCTCTTCGAATGAAGGCATTATTTTATTATTTTAAATTGGTGCCCATATGCCTTTGTTTGAAGACTCCCTTTGAATGAAGGTTTTATTTTATCAAGGCTTGAGAAAGCCGACATGGCCTTTGTTCAAAGAGGGGGCCTTCATTCGAAGGTGGTTCCTTAAATTTTTTTGGCACCTTCAATTTATCTTTGTCCACAAAAGTATAACCCACTATTGTGGGTTGACTGTCCTATCTAAATAAATTTTTTTGCATTAGCTTGATCCATCAAGACATCTACAGTATCTCCAAATAGGAGAGTGTGGTGGTCTACAGTATCAGGTAGATGAGTGGATTCCTGAGGTGTATCATGAGATGTTGAGATGTCATCCGATACATCGTAGGGTTCTCTAGAGTATGCCCAAGCATTTAAATAATAGGGGAAACCTCTATCATGATGAAATTTAGGCACGTGGTCATAAACACCCAGGAATTGGGCTATAGCCTCAAATGTTGAGAAAGAGTCAAGGGAAATAGTGTTAGAACTGGGACTCACTTCAATCATCTCAAGGTCATCCCACAATAATGGGTTACACTTTTTGGCCAAACTTGACATTGAAATCAACATTTTGAACTAAATCTTCACTTTTTGATACCTATAGCTGCTAAACCATTAGGAATTTGAAGATGATGTGAACTAGTCATTTGTGAGATTTTGTTTGTAGATTCTAAAAATATTGTTTTAAAACAATATTGGAGTTAAATTGTAATTTTTTTTCTGTCTCCTTTGATAACTAGTTTTTAATAGTAAACAACATTTTTTTAAAGTGATGTGTATTCGGTAGCACATAAATTTTTTTCTACAAAGGATAAAATTCTGATTCTTTTGAATTTAGATTGGTAACACCGATATATAGGGCATGCATTTGGTTTTATAATGTTTTGTTGAATTTTTTTTTAATTAAGTTTTGAAGTCAAACCAATTATAATTTAGACATTGGCGCATTCCATAAAACATAACTTTTTCTTTATTAATCAAAACTCAATTTTTTTTTGGTTGAAACAAGGACATCGATACCTAGGGCATAGGTATTTTTCAAAAAAAAAATTCACTAATTTACTAATTTTCCATGTGTGTAGAACAGAGAACTGGATGTTCAATGAAAAACCTGCATTCACAAGAGATAAAAAAATAAATATAATAATAAAATTAAATATATTTAAAATTATATTTTTTGGGAAGCTTATAATAAGGACTACATACTTACAAAACATAAATTTTAAATGAATTCATTTGATCCCCCAAAAGGTAAATCAAAAGTGGTTTTTTATCAGTATTTTGATAGGTGTAGAGGAGACTCCATTATAGGTATGGTTTAAAACTAGCGGGGTTCTATCCAAGGGGATTTGAATCTAAGGGGATTTGATCAAAACCTTTTCAATTAAAATCCTTTAAATGAAACCTTTCAAGGCTTAAATCATTATATTTTCTAAAAATATGTGATTTTAGCAAAAATCAGGATGTCCTAGAAAGTGTAACCCATTATTATGGCAGCACCCCTCAAGATAAACGAAAGAAAGAGAGGATGAAGTTGGAGAAGAGGTTATCATATTAAAATTTAGAGAGGGGAAATGAGAGGTGCAAGAGGGATGAGAAGGATGATATCCCTTGAGACCTTTGGAATAATTGTGTGGATTAGCTTCCAAAGGGACTTTGATGCCTTTCTATTTTTAGCCACATCCATTACCTATGTAGCCAATTTGGTATAGAATGTAAAAACCAAACCATAACATGATTTGATTTCTATGAAAGGCATCAGATCACCATTAGTGGCATAGTTGATGTTATACATATAGTCACATGAATCTATTGAAGCAGAGGAAGTGGGAATAGAAGATTTTGGTTGCTTAGAAGAAATAGGATATGAAGATGAAGTGGAAGTCACATTTGGAATATCAGGTTTAGATTGTGGCTGTAACAACCCCTATTGACCTACGAATGATAGAATGCACTGTGATGTCATGAGGTGATGGAATATTAAGTGCATAAAATATCTGTTTTGGTGGGAATTGAAGGCCTTGCAGGAAACGACTGCAAAGAGACATTTAATGTGAGGAAAAAATATCTGTAGGTGGGTGAGTGACAGAGATAGGACAAGAATGGGAGTTAAAAGGATATCTGATCTTAATATTCATCAACATGGAGGCAAAGAGAGTTTTGCATTATTTTTTTAAAAGACCGAACCATACCTCATATGATGGATCTAGAAGGAAGCAAATGTTGTGGATGAAATATCTGGTTTTAGGTAAGAAAATTGAATGTTTTGAGAGCGACTGCAAATAAGATAAGGGAATAAGATATCTGAGAGAGGAGAAGAAAGTCATTGCTAGAAGGAAATATTAGAGGGGCACTTAAAAATAATATATAAATGACACATAAGACTTGTTTAAAGGGAGCAAATTCAATCCAACTGGGTCACTGAAGAAATTATAGATAAATCTATTTGGAGAGGGGTAATTTGATCTAGTGCAGCTAGGCATTTGTTTTTGGTATTTGGAGAAATGGTTTGAGTGATGTGGGTTGAGAGGAAATTTGAGAGATGAGATCGAGAGTTGAGGGAATGGTGAAAGAAGGGAGGAGTGGGAAAGTAGGGAGGTCAACAAGGACGTGCATGGTGGTGTTGACATTGTTGCTGATAGTATCAGTGCTACTCTTAATGCTCTTAGCTTTGGGAATTGTTTTGATGCCAATCAATGCTACACTGCTTGAGGGCCTCACCACTTTATCCAATTGTTTGATCAAGATGAAAGTTATACCAATACACCAGAGTGATGGAATGGATAGACCGTGGCAATGGGCTGAGGTTTTTTCGTGGGAGCCCAGGGCTTCTTTGTATCATAATTTTCTGGAGGCTTGGCAAGTCTAACCCAAATTCTGATCCATAAACCTCTGGAGTTAAAGAAAGCATGATATGATGAAAACACAATCAAGTTTTGGATGATTTTTAAATAATTTGCAGATCGGAGGTGAGGTGAAGGGGAGTGTGATCTATAGGTATTTTACATCAATTCCTTGTTTTTCTAGCACTAAGACTAAAATCTATTTGCTGCTATTTCATTTAGCACAGAAAAATTGAAAACCCATTACTGCCATAAGAAAACTTATGCCAGAAATATTTATTTCATTACAAGATAGTTACATTGTCTCTTTCTTGAATTCGTTGTAAACCTACTGAACTCTCATGTTTTTGTTTGATCAAAAATGGGTGTTCAAATGACCATTGAATGTTTGATTTTTAGCTTTTAGGCAAAAAACAATGAGGGTCAATCCTATAGAGAATATATGAGGATAGCCATATTGAAAACTAGGGATGTAATGACAAAGATTGAATAGATCTAAGTCCCATGGAACCATTTGTTATTGGATGACTTCTCTAATGAGATTGTCATTTCAACTCTTGTTAGGAAAACTGAGTGGCTTTGCTTTGGTAACATAGTCATTTTCTGCCAAATCTCCAGCTGTGTGGAAACTATCGTATTTAAGTTAAATAATGTTATGGCACTAAAATAACCTTGAGTCATCGATCTATGTATGTGTATTGAAATTTGGTTACATAATTCCTAGTTATGAGTATTGGTTACACAAAAGGGGAAACCACTAGAGGAAGGAAAACTAAGATCTCCATTTTGTTATTCTTCTAATGTTTTCTTTTGTGTTATGTTAAATATGGTAGAAAACATATATTTCTAGGGTGTGAGTAGACTGGTAGTGCCATTTTCCATGCTTTTCTTATATTATCCTTGCATTCCTTTGTGAAGAGTAATTAAATTAGGGATCTCGAGAGTGATTATAAACTGATTTAATTGGCAGAAAGCCATGTTCAACAAATTACACTGTCCACAAGAATTTGGGTCTTGTAGATCATATTTTTCACCTTTACTATTTTAAATATATACTTTAGTGTCAGTCATCTTTGGATTCCTTTTTTGGTTAAACAAGATGAACTAGGTCTAGGCATTAGAGTGGTCATCTAGAGTGGCTTTCTACGGGCCCAGGGCCCGTAAGGGGCTGTCAGGGGAACTAGTAGTAGAGTTACAGTAGTAAGTGATAACTAAAACTAAAACATTGGGGTAAAACACTAATAAGATAATTAAACCTTGTGCATGACCTTGAGTG
This sequence comes from Cunninghamia lanceolata, assembly GCA_027924645.1. Taxonomy (NCBI): domain Eukaryota; kingdom Viridiplantae; phylum Streptophyta; class Pinopsida; order Cupressales; family Cupressaceae; genus Cunninghamia; species Cunninghamia lanceolata. Next base: position 933,494 of record BSBN01000909.1, on the reverse strand, counting down.
CTTCTAAAGGCTAAGGATGCAATGAGAAGGCCTATCCATCTGTGGGGCATTGAGTCATCCATCTATGGGGCATTGAGTCATCCATCTGTAGGGCATGGATTTGGGCACGATTGAGTCTCCTCATCTGTATGAGAGGTACTTGGTCCTGTGTGTGCCATCCATTCGAGCACATATGATGACACTCTATATGATTACACTCTAGTATCTAGCACCTTAGGAGTTGTGAGTAGTACCTAACTTATGACTTAGATGAGTACACCTATATTATGACTTTGACTACAAGCACTGTTCTCCATGTCTACTCTATGTATGATGTGAGTGTTGGCCATCTTGTACCCCCTTATTGTTGTTGTTCATCTATTTGGGCCTTGTGACTATCTCTGAGCACGGTGGGGTGGTCTCTTGGGAGTCCACATGGTTGGGAGGTGTTGCCACCACCATTGGGGACTGGCAAATAGGTTTTGGAGCACTAGTTGGAGATGATCTCTCTCTCTCCATCTCTTCATTCAGTTATTGTACCCATTCAGTCCTTGTATCATATTCAAGACTATGTTATGTACTTGTATCATATTCTAGAATATATCATTGTAATTGTATATGCAGTTATGTAAATGAACTCTCTTAGGAGAGAAGTTGTAATCATTGTCTTTAATGAGAATAAATGTGATGTTCCATTATTGCTTTACAGGTTCTGGTGTGGGTATCAGATCTGCCTGTATTTTATGCTTGTGGATTCATGTTTTTATTAGATGGGATTAGGAACATTTGCTTTGGTGTTTAAAATGGATGCTATCGATCTATTATATTGGCAACCAAATATGTGTGTTGTCTACTTATGTCAAAAAAAAAATATCTCCCCTTTTGGCTCTTACCCTTCGGGGTTATGTAGCGAGATGTTACATCTGGTATCAGAGCCCATGTTCACACACTGGGAACTCTGGCATACTCAAGCCTTCTATGTTTTGTTGTGTTTGGGCTATGTGGCGTGAGCTTGTTATATTGTTCTATAGTCATGATGTTATGCTTTCATGCCTTAGTATGGTGCTTGGGTCATCTTTGTGATGATCTATTTTGATGTGTTTTTTGTTGTTTTAGGATGCCTCCTAGGGATAGAGCCAGAGGCAGAATTAGAGGTATAGCCACTGTTCTTCGACGTAGCACTTGGCATAATATCGATCAGGGTAATCAGGGTGGTAGTAGACTCCCTTGTTCGTGGTTGTGTGTTGGATTTGGGCACCTTCACTACCACAGTGGATCTCTGTGTGTTGCTTTTGGGGTCCTACGGGATTATTTTAGGCATGGATTGGTTGGAGACCCACCTATCCAGTATAGATTGTCAGCGTAAGTCAGTTCAATGTGTTGACGATGTTGGGGAGCTTGTTGAGTTAGTTGGGGTTCAGAGACCCATTTCTCTCCATGTGATTTCAGCTATGCAGCTGAAGCGTGCCATGCGAAAAGTTTGTCAAATGTTTGCTATTTCAGTTAGTGATCTTGCTAAGGGTGGGATTCAGGAGGTATCTCTTGATGATCTTCCTATTCTTTAGGAGTTTACAGATGTCTTTCTGAGTGATATTCCAAGTATGCTGCCTAAGCGTGACATAGACTTCCGTATCGATCTCATTCTTGAGGCGGAGCCTATTTCTTAGGCACCATATCACATGACTACTCAGGAGTTGGGTGAGTTGTGGTTGCAGTTAGAGGAGTTACTAGAGAAGGGTTTCATTCATCCTAGTGTATCCCCTTAGGGTGCCCCTGTCATCTTCATGAAGAAGAAAGATGGATCTCTTCGCTTGTGTATTGATTATCACCAGTTGAACAAAGTGACAGTGAAGAATCAATACCGTTGCCTTGATTAGATGATTTGTTCGATCAGATGAGGGGAGCCAAGGTGTTCTCCAAGATAGATCTGAAGTCAGGATACCATCAACTTTAAATTCATGAGGCATACATTCATCAGACAACATTTCGTACACACTATGGGCATTATGAGTTCATGGTTGTCCCTTTTGGGTTGACCAATGTTCCATCAGTTTTCATGAGTTTGATGAATGGGGTGTTTTGCACCTATCTTGACTAGTTTGTTCTCATGTTCCTTGATGATATTTTGATTTATTCAAGGACTATGGAGGAGAATGAAGGCCATTTGTGGCAAGTGTTGCAGTGCTTGTGAGATAGTTAGTTGTTTGACAATTTGGCCAAGTGTGAGTTCTTCGAGACTGAGGTGAGATATTTGGGCCACATCATCTCAGGAGAGGGTATCTCAGTGGATCCTTCTAAGATTCAGGCTATTGTGGATTGGCTAGCACCAATGAATGTGACCAAGGTTCGCAGTTTCATGGGATTGGCGGGTTACTATCGCCGATTTGTGAGAGATTTCTCTCGGGTAGCCCATCACATCACTTCTCTTCAGCGGAAAGGGAAGAAGTTTGTGTGGTCAGATCAATATGAGTCAACATTTCAGGCTCTTAAGGAGTGGCTGACTAGTGCACCTATCCTAGTAGTGCCAGATCCTACAAGTGATTTTGTAGTGTACATCGATGCTTAATTGGAGGCTGTGGGGGCAGTTCTCATGTAGGAGGGACGAGTGATTGCATATGAGTCCCGTAAGCTCAAGGATCATGAGCTAAACTACCCCAACCATGATTTGGAGTTAACAGTTGTCATCCATGCACTTGTGTGTTGGAGACATTTCCTTTTGGGACATCAATTTGAGTTGCATAGTGATCATTCCAGTTTGTAGTATATCTTCACTCAGCTAAATTTGAATGCTTGGCAGTATCGTTGGATGGAGTTCCTCTATGAGTATGACTTCAAGGTTCACTACATTCAGGGTAAGAAGAATGTTGTTGTGGATGCCTTGAGTAGGAGACATGAGATTTCACTTTTATCTCTTGAGTGGATTTACGGAGCTATATTTTGGAGTCTCTTCCTAGTGATACTTGGTATCAGGAGGTGAGAGCAGAGATTGAGTCTGGGAGAGTCCTTGAGGGTAGGTTTGTAGGTTTCTCACTCAAGAATGATGGACGTTTGTGACATCTTGGTCATATTTATGTTCCAAATTCTGGTGATCTTCATTCCTTGGTTTTGTCAGAAGCCCATCATGCACCCTATTCAACTCATCTGGGTGTCACAAAGATGCATGCCGATTGTCGATAGTTGTGTTATTGGGCAAGTTTGCGACGAGATATTGTTGATTTTGTGGCTCGGTGTCTTGAGTGTTAGCAGGTCAAGGCAGACCATTAGCACCCAGTAGGATTATTGCAGCCTCATTCCATCCCTGGATGGAAGTAGGATATGATATCTTTGGATTTTATAGTGGGGCTACCTAAGTCTTTGCGTTGTCATGATGCTATTATGGTCACAGTGGACAAGTTGTCCAAGGTGGCACACTTCTCACCCATGAGATCTTCCTACAGTGCAGCGTCCGTAGCTCGAGTGTTTATGGAGGATATTGTTCATCTGCATAGTATTCCTTGTAGGATCATTTTTTATCATGATCTAGTGTTCACTTTAACTTTGTGGACTTCTCTTCAGTATGCTTTGGGAGCTTAGCTTAATTTTAGCTCTGCATACCATCCTGAGACTGATGGACATATGGAGCGGGTTAATTAGGTCTTAAAGGATATGCTTCGGATGTATGTTATGGATCAACAGTCTTGTTGGGAGGACTATTTGTACCTATTTGAGTTTGCTTATAAAAATGGGTATCACAGTTCTCTCGATATGTCTCCCTTCTAGGCCTGGTATGGTAGGCCATGCCACACTCCGTTGAGTTTGGATCGCTTAGAGGATCGAGTTATTTTGGGTCCAGAGATGCTTTAGGATATGGAGTAGCAGGTAGTGTGGATCAGAGAGCAGTTGGCTATAGCTCAGGATCGAAGAGGAAGGATGCCGATGGCCGTAGGTTGGATCGCCACTTCTTGATAGGTGACTGTGTGTTTTTGAGAGTTCATCCACGGAAGAGCCCCATCCATTATGGGAAAGGCTCGAAGCTGGCACCTCGTTTTGTTTGACCTTTTGAGATCCTTGAGAGGGTTGGTCCTGTTGCCTATCACCTTGCATTACCAGCGAGTCTATCATGCATCCACGATGTGTTCCATGTTTTAGTTCTTAGACAGTATATTCCCGATGTGACCCATGTTCTTGACTGGACTTCTTTGTAGGTCAAGGTGATCAAGCAACTTTCTTTGGAACCCGTACGCATCCTTCAGCATCGGAGGTTGACCCTCAAGGGTCGGGACATAGAGTAGGTAAGGGTTCAATGGGATCCTGATGGTGAGTCCTCAGCATCTTGGGAAGATGCGGCGAGGATGAGAGACCTTTATCCATATCTTTTTGTAGACTTCTAGGGGATGTAATGACCCCTGTGTTTGTATTAAGTTTTTCTTATCTTGATGGACTTGGATGACTGTATACTTTATTTTTGGATTAAGCATCTTGTTATTATTTTGTATTGGCACTGATGATGTGCAATCTCAATACTATTATGATGTGGACATTATTATTACTTATGATGGATTTCATGCTTACATGATTGATGTTACTTCGGCTATATGATGTATATACATGCATAGGTACCTTGACGTGCTCTTGGAGTGTTGTAGGTACTGAGTATCGACCCTGCCAGGATTCACAGGCCTGAGCATACTCTTATTATCCCCAATGGTGGTTACTGGAGATAGTCATAGGCCTGGTTCCCTATACCGTACCCTAGCCCACTGCGCCCAAATAGTGCAGTGTTCCTATATTATTGTCTTACCACCCAAATTACCTCATGGTCATGTGTTGTTTGCTAGTCCTTTTGTTGAGACTTTTCTCCTTGGTTTCTATGGATTGTATCGAGTTTCTTAGTCTAGTGTGTGCTTTGGATGTATCTTTGCATTTGCTGGCTTCTAGGAGTAAGCCTAGTCCTAGGGGATAGGATGTAAAAACCCCTATTGACCTACGAATGATAGAGTGAACCATGACGTGGTGAGGTGATAGAGTATTAAGTGCATAAAATATCTGTTTTGGTGGGAATTGAAGGCCTTACAGGGAACAACCACAAAGAGACATTTAAAGTGAGGAAAAAATATCTGTGAGTGGGTGAGTGATGGAGATAGGATAAGAATGGGAGTTAAAAGGATATCTGATCTTCATATTCATCAACATGGAGGTAGAGAGAGTTTTTCATTGTTTTTTTTAAAGACTGGACCATACCTCATACGATGGATCTAGAAGGAAGTAAATGTTGTGGATGAAATATCTAGTTTTAGGTAAGAAAATTGAATGTTTTGACAACGACTGCAGATAAGATAAGGGAATAAGATATCTGAGAGAGGAGAAGAAAGTCATTGCTAGAAGGAAATATCGGGGGGGGGGGGGGGCACTTAAAAATAATATATAAATGACACTTAAGACTTGTTTAAAGGGAGAAAATTCAATCCAACTAGGTTGCCGAAGAAAGTATAGATAGATCTATTTGGAGAGGGGTAATTTGATCTAGTACAGCTAGGCATTTGTTTTTGGTATTTGGAGAAATGGTGTGAGTGATGTGGGTTGAGAGGAGATTTGAGAGATGAGATCGAGAGTTGAGGAAATGGAGAAAGAATGGAGGAGTGGGAAAGTAGGGAGGTCAACAAGGACGTGCATGGTGGTACTGACATTGTTGCTAATAGTATCAGTGCTACTCTTAATGCTCTTAGCTCTGGGAATTGTTTCGCTGCAAATCAATGCTACACCACCTGAGGGCCTCGCCACTTTATCCAATCATTTGATCGAGATGAAAGTTATACCAACACACCAGAGTGATGGAATGGATGGACTGAGGCAATGGACTGAGGTTCTTTCATGGGAGTCCAGGGCTTCTTTGTATCATAATTTTCTGGAGGCTTGGCAAGTCTGACCCAAGCTTTGATCTATAAACCTCTGGAGTTAAAGAAAGCATGATATGATGAAAACACAATCATGTTTCAGATGATTTTCAAATGATTTCTAGATTAGAGGTGAGGTGAAGGGGATTGCGATCTATAGGTATTTTACATCAGTTCCTTGTTTTTCTAGCACTAAGACTAAAATCTATTTGCTGCTATTTCATTTAGCATAGAAAAATTGAAAACCCATTACTACCATAAGAAAACTTATGCCAGAAATATTTATTTCATTGCAAGATAGTTACATTATCTCTTTCTTGAATTCGTTGTAAATCTGTAGAACTCTCTTTCATTTGATAAAAAAGGGGTGTTCAAAAGATCATTGAATGTTTGATTTTTAGCTTTTAGGTAAAAACAACAAGGGTTGATCCTATAGAGAATATATGAGGATAGCCATACTAAAAATTAGGGATCTAATGATAGAGATTGAATAGATCTAAGTCCCATGGAACCATTTGTTATTGGATGACTTCTCTGATGAGATTGTCATTTCAACTCTTTTTAGGAAAACTGAGTAGCTTTGCTTTGGTAACATAGTCATTTTTTGCTAAATCTCTAGCTGTGTGGAAACTATTGTATTTAGATTAAATAATGTTATGGCACTAAAATACCCTTGAGTCATCAATCTATGTATGTGTATTGAAATTTGGTTACATAATTCCTAGTTATGAGTATCTGTCACACAAAAGGGGAAAACACTAGAGGAAGGAAAACTAAGATCTCCATTTTGTTATTCCTCTAACATTTTCTTTTGTGTTATGTTAAATATGGTAGAAAACATATATTTCTAGGGTGTGAATAGAATGGCAGTGCCATTTTCCATGCTTTTCTTATATTGTCCTTGCATTCCTTTGTGAAGAGTAATTAAATTAGGGGTCTCGAAAGTGATTATAAACTGATTTAATTGGCAGAAGGCCATGTTCAACAAATTACACTATCCATGAGAATTTGGTTCTTGTAGATCATATTTTTCACCTTTACTATTTTAAATATATACTTTAGTGTTTCAGTCATCTTTGGATTCCTTCTTTGGGTAAACAAGATGAACTAGGTCTAGGCATTAGAGTGGTCATCTGGAGTGGCTCTCTACAGGCCCAGGGCCCGTAAGTGGTAGCTAGGGGAACTAGTAGTAGAGTTACAGTAACAAGTGATAACTAAAACTAAAACTTTTGGGTAAAAACACTAATAAGATAATTGAACCTTGTGCATGGCCTTGAGTGCTTGTAAAGGCTAAGGATGCAACGAGAAGGCCTATCTATCTATGGAGCATTGAGTCATTCATTTGCAGGGGTGTGGATTCAGGCACGATTGAGTCTCCTCATCTATATGAGAGGAACTTGGTCCCGTGTGTGCCATCCCTTCAAGCACATATGATGACACTCCATATGATTACACTCTAGTATCTAGCACCTTAGGAGTTGTGAGTAGTACCTGACTTATGACTTAGATGAGTACACCTATATTATGACTTTGACTGTAAGCACTATTCTGTGTGTCTGCTCTGTGTCTGATGTGAGTTTTGGCCATCTTGTACCCCCTTATTGTTGTTGTTCATCTATTTGGGCCTTGTGACTATCTTTGATCATGGTGGGGTGGTCTCTTAGGAGTCCACATGGTTGGGAGGCATTGCCACCACCATTGGGGACCGAGGAACAGGTTTTGGAGCACCAGTTGGAGATGATCTCTCTCTCCATCCCTTCATTCAGTTATTGTACACATTCAGTCCTTGTATCATATTCAGGACTATGTTATGTACTTGTATCATATTCTAGATTATATCATTGTAATTATATATGCAGTTATGTAATTGAACTCTATTAGGAGAGAAGTTGTAATCATTGTCTTTAATGAGAAGAAATGTGATGTTCCTTTATTGCTTTATAGATTTCGGTGTGGGTATCGGGTCTACCTATATTTTATTCTTGTCGATTCATGTTTTTATCAGATGGGATTAGGACCATTTGCTTTGGTGTTTAAAATGAATGCTAGTGATCTATTATATTGGCAACCAAATATGTGTGTTGTCTACTTATGTCAAAAAAAAAATTATCTTGTCCTCTTTTGGCTCTCACCCTTTGGGGTTACGTAGCAGGATGTTACAGCAGGACTTTATACTCTCCAAAAAAGGAAGGTGTAAAGTCAGAAAAACCCCAATCGTCACCTAGATATACATTTGAAGATGAATCAGTCTGCTTATTAGCACTGATATCAACAAGGGAGGATTGTAAATCAACTCTTGTAGAAGATGTGATTAAATTCTATAGTGCATTAGAGATAGTGGGTTGATTCCTAGAATCCACGTGTTGACAAGACTCTAGTTTGGATCACCCTTAACTATATAAGTTTTGTTGTTGTGAAAAACTTTATCAAACCATGAAGGATAGACAGAATTGTGCCCATGGTGTGAATCCATAGTTTACCATGAAAAAGATTGTATGAAAGAGCACCGAGCATGACATACACTATGGTAGGCAAAACTATGGGGCCCAATGGAATCGATAATGTGATTATACCTAGAGTTTTCATGTCAACATTATCAAATCCATGGACGGATATAGTGTCAAATAAAATATAAGATGTATCGATATCAATTTTATATAATAGGTCTATCGAACAAAGATTGAGACCCGATCCTTATTGATAAGGGTATGATTTAATCCACAATTATTAATGACAACAATGATTAAAAGAAGATCATTTTGGTGTTAAACCTTTATGGAAGGTAACTCATGCTGTTGAAAGACAATGTTTGAAGCAATAATATCCATATAATCCAACTAGGCTACCACATCATTCAGCTTAACTGAAGGTTGAACTACAAGCTTATATAAATCCTCTTGGAGCATCCCATGGTATGTAGGTGATGTTTGAACCAACTCCTAGATAGATCTTGGTAAGAGTAGCATGGAGCTAGTATACTAGAGCGTACTCTCTTCTAGTGTTCTGAGGAATGTGAGGAGTTGAAGGAAGAAGAGGTGCAAAAATTGGAAGTGAAGAAGGAACCAAAGAATATTGTTTACTATGTTTGTTAAGTCTAGTGTTATATGTGTGAGAAATCATACGATAATGAGGTGGCTATGATACATTTGAAGTGATTGATTGTGCAACATTGGTGAAGTAATCAGAAGGTCAAAGTGGGTTTTTAGCACCTCAAATAGTGATTACTAGTTTAGGTGGTTATTGTGTTTCAGAATAGAGATTATCAATGATTTTTGGTTTTGCAGGTTCTTGATGGGAACCAAAAATATAAATCATGTTTATCAGGTTTTTAAATAAATATTTGTTAGGAACAGTAGCAGACGATTCGACAGAGATGAATTTGTCAAGAGCTTCACCTAACATACATTCAAGATCATTACTATTAAACATTGTGTCATAAGTGCTAAAATATTTGAGAAAGAGGTTTGACATAGACAAACACTTGCTTATTTCTACACTGAAAATGATAATAAGTTTTCAAAATGTGCTAAAAGAAATATGTCAATTTCACCAAAATGTTTAATACAAAAATTATATCTAACTAATCTACCCATAATAAAAAATAATTATCTATTAAACATTAGGGTACTAGCTAACGAAGATGTATATTTTGTTAGATTAAATTAAGGTTTACATTTATTAGTTTAATAAATAAATGTTGGTTTTATAAGTTAGGGAATTAATTATTCCCATAGTAGTTTTTAAGAAGTTATTGTGCGTACTTGTACGAGAATATGTGGCTTTATAAGCCAATGCACTCAAATGTAAAATCATCCAAAGACAATAATATATTATTCTGTGTTTTATGTTTATTGTTGTGCAATGATGTAAATTTGTGTATGCAAACTGATTACCATTTTCCAATATGGTATCAAAGCGAACTTTGTTCTTGTGTCTGTGAGAAGATGAGTACAAGATTTTTTGGAGATTCCAAACAGTAATATTATGTTTGAGATAGCAAAATAAATTCATGTGTGTTTGTTGAATCCTACATAAGGTTGTTGAAAATGTTGCCAAGGGATTACCTGCGTGAAAGAGAGGTCCAGGCGTGAATGAAGTATGCCTACGTGTGACAGAGAATACACTGGCAACAATCTTTGATATACAAATTTATCTTGTTGCAGATTTGTGTATGATTGAAAGCGCTACATCTACTTATTAAAATCAGCCCAATGTGGATATGAACAGATATGTCATGATGAGGTGAGAGTTCTTTCTAGAACTACAAAGTTTAAGAAGGCATTTGAGAATTTTTGAAGAAATCTGCAAAGTTTGAGAGAAAAAAATGTGAGCCACCCTACACTGTTGCTAGAATGGAGATAGACCTAATAAGATGTGGCATCTGAATTGTATACTGCATTAAAGTCTATATAAAGGCATTTTGGCCTCTATGGGTGCTAGATTGCTGAATAAATTTTCAAATTGATTTATTCCAGAGGAGAACCATGATCTTGCTGCATATAGGAACAGATTTGTAAGTAAAACCTAAATTTCACTTAAGTTGATGCATATGTAACTATTCAACAAACCTCTCATATAAATGTGTTTAGTGGAGTTGGTATATGATTTTTAATTTTATTGTAAGTGGTCATAGGATCAAAACTATATAAGGTGTGAAATGAGAAGTTGTTTGAATTTTCTTTGTTGATTTAACTTATTAAATTTTTAGAGTAATAAGGTGGAAAACATTGGAGTTATAAGGATATATTTGTGTTTACACTATATTGTAAAAGGTGCACTTTTGGTGGAATTTGACACCTTGTTCATTTTATTTTATCATGGTTACATTAAACATTGCTTGTGCTCTCGGGGCCATTTATACTACACCTGGTGAGGCCTCCAAAGACTCATCTAAGACATCAGTTGGTTAAAGTGTAATAGAGTCATATTGGAGGTAGGCAGCATCGGAGGATGGAAGATTTTCTATCATCTCAAGTTAGCTTCTCATTTTGAGATCATGCTTTGCATGAGAATCATTTTTGGTTTTGGTTGTTTTTCTTTTCTTTGTTGATGCTGGCAGATTTGAAGAATGTATGTTTTGTGAAGATTTTGTTTTGGAGAAAGGTTTGGGATTTGGTGTTGAGCTCAATATGGATTATTGTCCAGTAAGCTTCAGAGTATATGATCAAGAATTATACCCTTTCACGGTCACTAGACAATGATAGAAATCTATCGTATCTCTTAGGGATTGTTGTCGAATAATTCAAGACTCTGTGATTTGAGAGTTTGGGACTAAAGAGCTCAAGAACACAGCTCGAAGGTATGCCTTTCTGAGGGTAGATGAGACAACATGATGGAGCCTCGCTTGGTTCAGGATTTGTTCTTTGGGAGAAGATCTTCTATAAAATATGTATTCATATTATGTAATTAGCTTTGTTGAGTATATTAGCATTTAGGGGGGGTCCCTTGGTACTATTGTAGGAACAATGTAATAAAGGGGGGAATGTTAGTTTTATTACATGTAAACCTTAAACGGGGTGTTAGAATAAATTAAGGTTTACATTTATCAGTTTAATAAATAAATGTTGGTTTTATAAGTTAGGGAATTAGTTATTCCCGTACTAGTTTTTAAGAAGTTATTGTGGTTGCATGTACGGGAATATGTGGCTTTATAAGCCAATGCACTCAAATGTAAAATCATCTGAATACAATAATATATTATTCTATGTTTCATGTTAATTGTTGTGCAATGATGTAAATTTGTGTATGCAAACTGATTACCATTTTCCAATATATTTCACCTTTATCCAATTAGGAAGGGTGAAATTGTCTGGGTTATATCCCTTTGTTGCAATTGAGTATAAAATAGATAACTAAGCTAACTAAAATAGGAAAATAAAGAGATTTATAGAATATTTCAAAAAATGAAATGCAAAAATGGGAAAATATAGTAACAAAATTGGGTTGGGAGAAAATGAACAAAAAAAAAAAAGAAAAAACTAAAAAATAGTAAAGAACAAAAGTCAAACAATCAAGAAAATGAAAAGAAAACATTAAAATAAATCACCAACCTGAACAAATGAAAGTTGGTGAAGAATAGGGGAGGTTCCACGACAAAATGCAAACCTAGGCAATGAATGTTTTTCTCAAAATAACTAAATTTTCTGACCAATTGATGTAATTAAGATATAAGGGTGTGCTAGGGATCAATGCTTGTTCAAAATCCAATTTTTATAATTCCAATGCAATAAAATTGAGAAAAAATGATTTAAATAGGGCAGCATTACATTTAAAATTATGTGCAATAAATGTTGTCAATGGTGGGAACATGAATCTAGGAAGAACTTAGACCTCGAGAACTAGTTATGGTGTTCCAAGGTTCCCCAAAAACTCAAAATTCTGAAAGATGACAAAAGGAAAAACAAAAGAAAATGCAGGTTTGGGGATCCAAAAAAACCCAAAACATTGGAACCCGATTCCAAAGTTCCTTCAAGATCTAAAATCCTGAAGCAACAATGAAGAATAAAGGTTGGGTCGAGAATGAACGTTGGACCTAGGATCTTGGGATTTTTAGAAAACTAAACATAAAGAGAAAAAGGCCCAAAACACTAAGGGAAATGGCCAAAAACAAAACAAAACAAAAGGAAAAGAGACCAAAAGGGAAAAAAAACAAAAGCACCAAAGGAAAACAAAGGATCAAAGAAGAAAAGACCAAAAAGAAAAAAGGGTGTCCCCAACTTATCAAAGTAAAAAGATGGGGTGTGAATGCAAGGCATAATAGGAAGTAAAGATAACTATCATTGTGACGTAAGCTCCTTTGTAGGTGGCATTAAAATTATACCTTAAATGATTAATCCACACATGATAACTTTTTTTTTTCTAAACCAAACTATAATTTGAAGCCAAAATGGAGTGAGAGTTATGACAATTCATATTATGTGAATTATACAAACCAAAACATCTAATCATCAACCTTTCCATATGAATAAAAGTTATACATGGTAGGACGTGTCATTTCTAATAATGTGGGTGACTAGGATAAGCAGTTCTATTACAAATATCTAATAGCTCCAATTATTGATTCCAAGGCCTACATTAGCCAATCCATTAGTAATATTTTTACCTTCTTGATAAACACAATTAACCTTTTAATATTTAAATTGTTTCAATAGGTCTGAATATCCCAAATATAATTGTGCTAATCTTCCAAGTGGGGGACACCCTTCCCATTATAAGATCAATGATTATTTTAGAATCCCCTTCTATTTGTAATTGTCGGATACCTCTAGAAATGTCTCTTTTTATCCCCCACCAAGCAACTATATCTTCTACCTCCTTATTGGTTTTAATTGAACCAATAAAGGCTATATAAATTTCCATCATTTCTCCCTTATCATTCCTAATGATTCCACCTACCCTTGTTAGGCCAAGATCATGTTTAGAGTAACCATCAAAGTTAAGCTTAGCCCATCCAGGTTCAAGATGCTTCCATTTAGTACACTTCCTAATTAGGGCCTTAGTCAATTCAACATTGGGCATGTCTTTATCGATGCCCCAATTCTAACTTATTTTGTCTTCTTAAAGAGAGGGGAAAAATTTTGGTTTGTTGTTTTCGGCATCACTAACATTCTCTTTAATGGATGTACAAATAGCATAAAATACCTCTATCACATTTCTACTAGTTTCCTTGAAAATCCTTTTATTGCACTCTTTCCATATACCCCAAACAACATGGGGGGAATTTGTTTCCATTGTTCCTAACCAATTAGATGTTTAAATGGGGAGTTAGAGTTCGAGCAATCCACAAAGATGCTAAGGTCTCCTAGCATGACCCACTGAATCTCAATTTTAGCGAACACTTCCTCCTAAATATCCTTGGAAAAGGTGCAATGGAAAAATATATGGTTCATTGTTTCCTCTTGGGATAAACAAAGAGGCCACCTATTAGGAAACTATAAACCCCTTTTAATAAGGTTAACTTGGGTAAGAATCCTATCATGGGCAGCAATCCACAAAAAATAAATTGATGTTGGGGATTAAATTATGATTCTATATGGATCTCTAATTATGTTCCAACCCTAGAAGGTTGAGAATCAATGCATATCCTAAGGCAATTGTGTAGCTCCCAATAGGGTGAGGGACCCAAATAGTTTCATCATCTCTATCAATGTTGACAAGGTGGAAAAGAGTTGAGGTGATTTTGGAAATCAATAATAACACCGACAAGATCATTGCCTCTAGCAACAGAATATTGAAAGGTCATCCACTTTCTATTGTATCTCTCGTTGTCAATGTACCCTTCCAAGTAAATCCCAAACAAATTGGAGGAAGGTTGAATCAATTGTGAAAATTATTGGTCAGAGGAGATAGGGTTGGAATCTAGCCAAATGTCCTCCTAGAACCTAATTTTGTTACCCACTCCAACTTTCCATCTAAGGCCTTTTTGTAGCAACCCCTTAGCCTTGATCAAGTTATTCCATATCACCTAGTCCTCGAGAAGATTTAATTTTCTATTTATGCAAATGTCTAATAAATTTGGAACAAATAGAAGTGAATCTGATCACATCATAATTTGTACTATTTCATTTGACCCTTGGGCACTCCCAAATAAATCAACAACTTTAACTCTAAGGTCCATATTTAATTTAAATTGTTTAATAAGAGATTTTTCTAAACCACTAAAGGAATGAATAGATCTGTGAGGCAATGTGCAAACCATTAACTAGCATAATCTTTGAGTCTTCATGGAACGATTTTCTAGTATTCTATCCATATAAATAATCCATACATGTCTAGTTGTCTAAGACTTAAGGTGTGCATTAGGGTCTCCTTTGCCATCATACATAGAAAACTATGATGCTACAAATCCCCTAGGTAATGGATATGTCACAATCTAACAAGTAAGTGGAATATTTATAGGATCTAAACATTAGTGATCTATTCCACTATATTTTTATCCATTTCCTTATTCACTTCATTAATATTTTAAATTAGTGCATGTAAGGTATAGGAGGGGTGATGACATGGGATGGGTTAAGATTATGATGCTTATAGGCATCAGATGTAAGAGGGATAGAAGATCCAATGAGTTGGGTCAAAGGAATGGTACAATGGAAGTTTCTAAGGGTGAATATTGCAAGCTTTGGAAACATTGTATCTAGATGTGGCATGGATAAGGAATGAGGTGATAGGATTGGTAGTGGAGGATGAAAGATGTATGGAGAAAGAATTGGTTGCAATGGTGCTAAGTTCTATGCTAGTAGTGGATGAAGTAATAGTAGATGTAGGGTTTATGGTAGAGGTGGGAAGGATGCACCAACCTTAAGAGATGATGGAAGCTTAGCATAAATTACCTCTAGTTTTTATTTTCCATACTCATATTTCCAAACAAGGTGTGAAGAATATCCACTAGATTCTTAGGATTTCCTACATTAGCCAATTTGGAAAGTTGTGTCATAACGTCTTATTTTTGAATATGTGTCTCATGACCATAATCATCACCTATATTTATCTCAATCTAACCAGCATCAAAGATTTAACTATTATTGGAATGGGTGGCTATACTTGGGTGTAATCAAAGTCTTCTTGTTAATAGAACACAATGATTTCATTGGGTCTTTGGCATAAATAATAATATGGATAGGATCAAAACATCAAAGGCACATCAAACCTAAAAATATGCTACAAATATAAACCTTAGGTTAACTCAAGGTTTGGTATAATCACCAAACCCTAGAAAAATATAAATCAATAAAGTATTAAATAACAATGATAACTCAACTCTAAAAAATTAGAATATGATAATTAAGTTGTAAATCTAAAAATCTAATTAGGGTTGTACAATTGGTTATGTTTGTTAGGCTCACCAAAATGACAATAAAAAATAAGGTTCCTTAGGCTAATTAGGTAAACAAACACACCTAACTATAAACTAACCTAAGGATTAAATGTGCAATCAAGAAATATTAGATAATAAGAAAGATTGTACGATAAATAACAATAAATGACGAGAGAATACTTAGCTTTATGGCTAAAGATTTAGTGTTGATTGATGAGGACAATGAATTTGATGCACCTACAAGTCTAGAAATGTACTAGATAGTCCTATGTGTACATAAGAATTAAAATACACTTCCATTTTCTATGTGGGGTCATCTTCATGGTTTTGGATCTAGTATATGGCTATAAACTTGACCTATTTTTGTGACCTCGCCTTCTGATGCTCTATGCATTGTACCCTATGAATTCTATAAAAAGTAGATTGCTAGATAATGGCATTCTCTATCATACTCTAATGGTTTTCTATCATAGTGGTGGTATTTAAAAATACCTTGACAATCAATAAGATTCAAACATGCAAATGGATTCTAGAATGATTGCTAGGCGATTCTCATGCACAAGGATGGGTATGATCAAATATGCTAGATTCCTTGCTTGATTTGAGTGTAGATGCAAGTGATTGTTTTTGTGATAATCAATTATACTCTCTTGAAATTAGATGATGGAGATTTCATTCCTAGATAAATTAAAAATGAATGTAGTGACAAACACCAAATCACAAATATTTGTGTAAAGACAACTTGGGACTAAAGTATAAGATCAGACAAGTTGGCTAAATTTTTTATTTTAATTTTGTAATTATTGGGTCAAGCTCATGATCTTGAGGATGACTTTGCACCTATCGACAGAACCCAGGTTAAGCAACTAAGTTGGATCAATGTCCAAGATGGATTAGATAAGGATTGGATTAATGATCAGAATCAAATAGATAATCCAATTGGACTAGGAATGCATGCACATAAGCAATAGGCATAGGGCTAGATGCAAGAAATGTTAGGTATGCAAGCCAAAAATGTACCATTTAGAGTTAGATAAATGCATTCAGACATTACCCCAAATTAAACACAAAACTAAATGAGAAATGCATTGAGAATGCATTTATCACCATTATAACTATGACTTCTAATTTCTTCTTAAATTCTTTAATTTTATTGTTGAATTTTAACATTATTTATTTAAAGACTTAAAAATCTATTTGTTTTATTTAAACATAATAATTTGTGGATGGATTGAGTTTATTTTATTAATAATTTTGTAATGAGAGGTTTAGAATGAAAGAACATTGACCATACATTTTGAGTTGATCTTAGAATTAAGATTTTCTATCAAATTTAAATTAGTGGTAAAGATTGATAAGTATCTATTCTCCGATATTTACCCATTTCAAATCAGGAGAAAGAATATCAATAAATCATTTTTTTAATATCAATAAATTATTTTTCAGTGACTATATCGGAAATATAGGATCTGAAACCTTGTTCTCATTAGCTATCATTGTGCCTAATGTATGTATATATACCCCTCTACCATTATGCATAACCTGTGTATTACATAGTGATTGTCTCTGAAGAATAGGAGGAAAGAATTCCTTGTGTGATTGCTTCCAAAGATATGGAGATCGCACAGTGTTCAAAATTGCGGCTGGTGTTTGTTGTCTTTACTGTTAAGACATATTATTGCCGGTTCAACAGTGCACGACCAGAATGTACCTGCTACTCACCAGAATACTACTACTCTCTCATTTAGAAAGGGTATGTGACATAGCAGAATGAAAAAATAGGGTAGTTAATATTTAAAAAAAACAGTAATCTTGTTGTTTGGTATATTATTATTTTCATTCTTTAATAACTCAAATTTCCTGTGAATAGATATTCTTGTCTCATTGATGTTTAATTTATTTTTAATTTCTATAGAAAAGAATATTTTCTTGAAGATAAGGAGTATAGTTATAATCTATTGAGATGTGGGCTGGGCTTTTATTTTTATTTTGAGGAAATCCATGGTACAAGCAGGTGCAAATAATGCATGTAGAGGACCTGATGGGACAAAATGTCAGTTCTCCAGCTGTGTTAAAGGGCAACTCCTGCCTAACTGTGCCATCGGCTTTGCAAGAGGTGTAACAGGTGGGCAAAGTGGACTCTCCTACACAGTGACCAGATCTGATGACAATCCCAGCAATCCTGCTGAAGGTACATTGCGTTATGCTGTCAGCCTCTCCTCTTCAAAACCAGGAGGAGTATGGATCACTTTCTCCCAGAATATGAATATTCAATTAAAAAACATTTTGCGTGTCTCCAGTCACACAACTATAGATGGCAGAGGAGTGAGAGTTATCATCACTGGTTCTCGAATTAGTGTGTATAAAGTGGAGAATGTTATTATTCATAACATTCAAGTCAGCCAAAGCAACTTGGATACAGTTCATATATTGGGTTCCAACAAGGTTTGGGTGGATCACCTGACTTCCTTTGCTGGTCAGTTGGGTTTCGTATCTGCTGTTGAAGGTTCTACTGATGTCACCGTCTCAAATTGTCGTCTGTCTGATAATAACTTCAATGTGTTGTTGGGGGCAAATGACGGAGACAAAATTGATCAGCAAATGCGAGTCACAGTGTATAGGAACTTTTTTAAAAATACAAATCAGCGCAATCCCCACTGCAGGTAAATTCTTGCTAGTCTCTAAATGAATTAAAAATCAAAAAAGCTATGAAAGGATTCTTACTTCATCAATTGTTTTCTAACAAATAATTTTATTTCCTTTTCTTTCGGATGGGGATATTGTCATGTGGTGAACAATTTGTATGGAAATTGGGGAATGTATGCCATTGGGGCACGAGCGCATGCAACTGTTTATTCAGAGAAGAATGTATTTATAGCTGGGAATGGCCGTGAAGTAACTGAATGGTATCCAGGCTATGAATCTGAGCGGGACACTACGCCAAAAATCCAATCCAGTGGTGACCAACTTCTAAATGGTGCTACATTTCACCAATTCACTTATACTGGGCGTGTAGTTGCGCCTCCATATAAGAACGGGCAATATCCTCCTGTCACTGATACAGGAAGTCTGCAACGTCTTGTTGATAATTGCTCTGGAGTTCTGCTTCAAAGTGATGTTCTTAGATGCTTTAAAAGTCGTTTATTGTAGTAAATAAAACCCTAATCAGATATAGCTGCAGACAATAAATTTTATGGCTTTCAAAACACTACTGTGCATGCTTCTCTTTGCCATGCATCTTTCTTCTCTAAGAGAAGAAGACAGTGTAAGCTTGCACCCATCTGATAAGATATGCTGGAGTCATTTTCTGCTGCGTTTAAGATCACTTTGAAATAAAAAAATTAATATCGAATCGTCTTAATAAGTTACCTCTGGTTATTGTCAAAAACGACTTGCTTTAAAAGCTTGAGCTTTTGCTTTTTTTAAATATAATAAAATTAACTGGAAAAGTTTGAAAAGTGTGTACTATGTGCACAACCTGTTCTTTGTTTTTGATTATATAAGGCGGCAAAAACTAGGGGTCGAACCCTTACAACAACATTACAAAAAGAGACAGCAAAGGCTCACGGACAAAAAGAGCCACCAAAACCAACTATAACATTAACGGCAAATACAGCCGATTAACAGTAGAAAGACAACATAAAACATAAAGAGAACCAAGACTAAGGAGAGACATTCTCCCAGCCTTTAACCAAAAATTCCACAATTTCATCAAGTTTCTTGAATTTCTCCTCATCCTCGTCATTAGTTCGTCCCATGTTCCTGCAGCAGAGTAAGGTTGAGGATTGCCAAGCAACAGAGCATACTGCTGATAAAACCTCCTATAGATCGGATTTTCTGCTCCAAATCATCCACCCGCCCCCTGAGGACAGCAATATCATTCCCCTGATCATCTCGATCCTCCTTGGTCTCCTCTTCAACCTCCTCAAGAATAATCTTCTCCCCTTCACCAGCATTGTCCACAGGGCCACCACCAAAATCCTCTATCTGCTTCTCTACTCCCTCATCTGCATCCTCTTCAGAAATCTCTTGAATCTCAATGTCTCCAGCTTTCAACTAATCATCCCCCTGAGTTGAAGCTTCTGAATCACTTTCAGAATAATCAATTAACTTGGCCTGTGGGGCTGGTTTACCAGCAATTCTCCCCGACCTTCTCACTCTGGAAGAAAAACACTCATTCTTACACTCCATTTCGGTTTTGTGGTTTTTCACAGGGCCCACATAGTCACTGTTAAGATTCTTATGGGACCCTACTGTGTCCCCAGTAACCTCCCTAGTTGCAGCCATCTCCCTGAATTTTCTCTTCTTGCTTTTCACACTCCCTTTAGAAACTAGAGTATGTATATCCTTCACCGTGGTCTCCTCAAGGGTCTCGAGAAAGGAAACCCCTTTCAATTTTTGGGAATTAGGAGTAGGGTCAGGTTCCTCAGAAACAGTGGCATGAATGGGGGAAGTGTTAGTAGGGACCTCAACAATGGAGGGGTAGATTGGCTTAAGAGGGTCCAAGGCAAGGTGACAATTTTACAGACAAAGGACGAGACTTTGATGCAGAGGAACAGGGCGTTTAGAGGGTTTCTTGTCAAATTTGGCTTTCACCCAAAAAATAGAGTGTTCAAGGGAAGATAATAGATAAAAAGGAAAACTAATCAAAGCATTTCGCCTAAAATATTGAGCAGGGGAAGGTGATAATTATAAAACCTGGTGAATCGACCTTCCAAGGTGAAATACTTCATCAGAAGAAAGCACATTTCGTCCCACAGCTCTGGCAGCTTAGCACGTTCAAACCCTCCCTAGTAAGGGACTAATTCCTCTCCCTCACCTAGAAAAAGATTTTGATTCTGATGGTCGGCCACCTTAGCCTTCCTTTGCAACTTAGTGCCCTTGGTGGAAAGACTAGTCGCCATGGCTATGACCTCTTCAGAGATTTCAAACCCAATTCTGACAATGGTCACTCTGCGATTCTGCCACAATAGGGCACACTGCACAGACATGTTTTGATGATAACCATTGAGGCATTCCGGAAAAGGACTTATGCCACCCTCCTTGCAATAATGCCAAACAATAGCATTATCCTTAAATTCGTAGCAAGATATTGGCTCAGTGCGAATTCTGTCTCCACCCGTGATCTTCTTGCCCTCAAAAACACAGAGAACATAGAGCCGAAGATACCTAACCACAAGATGTCTTCGCAAGTAAAATCTAAAATCTTTGAAGGGAATGATGAAATAATAAATGAGGCAATAAACCAACATGTGCAAGCTGTCAATATCCTGAGCCGCCTTCACAATCTCCAATCGTTGCCAAATTCTCCCATGCTTGAAAATGATATTTTTAATTTTACTATCATCATCACAAATCCATGTTATCTTAATGTGAGTGATTAAAGATGCCAAAATGGCATGAAAGGTACAAACTGTCATAATGACAACATACTTGAGCATCCTCATCACCATCGCCCAAAAAAACCATCCAGCCAGGCTGGCACTCTCAATGTGTTGTGTCATCCTTGACAAGTCATCTCTTTTTGAATTAGTTCCCTTATGTTAATGAGAATATTGTTAAATTGGTGCCAACACTACCAATTCATAAATTGTTGACCATAATCTGTGAGGGCATCAGCAACTCCATTCCCCTCTCTATATATATGAGAAAATTTCAATCTAGAAATTCTCTGAATAAAAATTTGGATATCTACAATGATATCTTTTAGTCTCCACCCACAGATCGAAGCATTAGTAACAACATCCATAACAAGTTTAGAGTCCCCCTGTATATGTAAATGAGAAATACCCAATGAAATAGCCAATTTAACTCCCCATAAGAGAGTAGAGACCTCAGCATAGTTATTACTTTGGATGCCTAAACCACTAGCATAGGTAGCAACAAGCTCCCCTCTAACATCTCGGATAACCCCACCACCACTAGCCTTTCCATTAGATTTTGAAGCCCCATCAAAATTAAGCTTGAGCCAATCAAACCTCAGAGGAGTCCATTTTACATTAGATCTCAAAGTCTGCTTAGAGTTGTCATGAGCAGGGATTGATTAAGAATTCTCCAATTGATAGCAATTATTTCCTCTTCAAGAGTGAGGGGTTTATCAGCAATTTTGATATGAGAATTAACAACACTTTCAATGAGGAGATTAGAGAAAGACTGATAAACTTGAGAAGAGTCCTTGACAGCTTCCCTAAATATTCTATTATTCTGTTCCTTCCACAATGTCCAACCAATGAAAGGAAGAGTTTTGTTCCAGAGCTCCACAAGCTAGGGATGAGATAAAGTAGGAAACCAATTAGAAATAACTTCTCTAATATCTTTATTGCAAACCCACTATATGCCAAAGTTCTGCAAAATTATACTCCAAACTTCCATGGCGAAGTCACAATGAAGAATTAGATGAGGAACAGTTTCCTCATCCTTAAGGCACAGAACACACCTATTAACTACAGAGAAACCCCTTCTTCGCAAATTGTCTTGGGTTAAGATCTTATTATGAACCACAACCCACCAAAACATATTAACTTTAGGAATAAGTTTATGGTTCCAAACTTTCTTCCAAAGCTCATTTCTATGATCATCAGGAATCAGTAGATGGTAAGCAAATTTAACAGAGAAGCAACCTCTTTTGTCAAGTGACCAATGCAACTCATCTTCTCTAGGGAAGAGAGGAATTCTAGTGTCCACCAACAACTGTTGTATAGATCTCATTCTATGGATAAGCTGAGGACGATTATTACAACACTCAAGAAGATTTTTCCAACATCTAATTCTATTTTCGTGATGAATGTAAAAATAGACTTTTGACCCAAAAAACTGTTTGGCTATATCAACAATAACCTTGTTTTCCTCCTAAGAAGCAAGGGCTTTGTCAGCAACCCGAGGGTCCTCCCAAAAGTTTATAGTGTTACCATTCCAAAGTTTCCACCTAAGCCCCTGTTTAATTAAGCTTCTAGCTTTGAGCATTTTGTTCCAAATTATCAAACCCTAAGGGAGCCCCTCTTAATAAAAGAAACTAAAGTTGTCAGCATCCTATAAGTATTTAGCTTGCATAATGGTTCCCCATTCTTTATTACTGTTAATCAGATTCCAGGTGATTTTGGAAAGAAGGGCTTTGTTCATATTTCGCATAGATCTAATATTAAGACCACCATGAGTTTTAGGAAGGCAGACCTTTTCCCACTTGACCAGAGACATTCTCTTCTTATCTTCCACACCTATCCATAAGAAGTTTCTTTGTATCTGTTCCAATTTGTCAGCTATATACTTTGACATTTTAAAAAGAGATAGGAAGTAAGTTGGAATACCTTGAAGGGAGGCCCATAGAAGCTGTAACTTACCAGCACTATTCAGAAGTTTACCCCTCTAGCCGATCAACTTCTTTTGAGTTCTTTAAAAAATACCAGTCCAAAATCCCAGAGCAACTTCTTTGACAGTTAAAGGAAGGCCCAAGTAGACTGCAGGAAGCTTAGCCGTTGCACAACCAAGAATGTTGATGACTTTTCTCTGGAGATCTCCCTGAGTGTTGAAGAAATAAACATTACTTTTCTAAAAATTAATGAGTTGACCAGAAGCTTTTGCATAGTCATTGAGAATATTCCTCCAACTACGGGCTTCAAGCACTGAAGAGATACCAAAGAAGATGGTATCGTCTACAAACTACTGAAAAGACATGGGTTGCAGAGTAGAAGCTGGTTTGATCCCCACAATTTCCTTAGAAAGGATCTTAGAGTGAACATACCTCCCAAGGGCTTTAGCCATCATGATAAAAAGATAGGGGGAAAGAAAATCACCCTATCTAATCCCTCTCGTGGGAGAGAAAAAACCCCTAGGAATCCCATTAACCAGGACTGAGAATTTAGCAGTAGTAAGAGCTTCCCAGATAACTGCAGGAATAAGGTGCCATTAACCTTGTAAATTCTAATATTGTATTTTATTCCATTTATTATTTGTTATTTGTAATTACCCATAAGGGAATGAGGTAATCTCATTGACAGTTATAATTTTGGAGTTACCAACGGTAGTTACGGAGTGACATTTATAGTTGGCAAATGTAAAAACTCATGGTAAAAGAGGATAGTCATGCTCCCTTGAGGAATATACTATTTTTGGCATGTATGACAACTATCATAATGTTTGGTGAGTGAATCTATGACAGCTGCAAGTTGTCATAAGATTCTAAGATTCTATGACGCATATGACGGATATATTAGTTGTATATTTGTTATATTTATCCCAAGGTTTCTATCTTAGAAAGATACTCTTTTGTAGAATCTATGATGGTTATGAGGTATCCTAAGATGCTGTAAGAGGCCAGATTTAGTCTTCGGCCCCCAACCTTTGCATGGCTATTTTTGGACAAGTGTAAGATGCTTGTAAGATGGTAATTAATGTTTATAGGTTGGAGAATCTAAAGAGAGAGAAGGTGAATGCCTAAGATGAGATAAAAAATGTTTCTATAAGTATTTGACATGAATTAGTTGTTACAATATAGATTTTAGGTACTCGGGTGCTACCAGAATGCTATCAGATTGAAGACTGGTGGAGAGAGTTGAACTGTTGTTGTATTGTAAATCATTTTCAGATTAATACAAACATTGGGCCTCTTTCCTGTGTGGAATTTTTTTACCCAAAAATATTTTCTCCACATTAAATATTGTGTTATGTGTTCAGATTTCTGATTTTGCATTTCTGTAAAGTATAGTTTTATTTTTGTGTTACAATCTCCATTAATAACACACAGTTAAAGATTGCAGAAATTTATATTGAATCAAATTTCTATTGAAGTAGTGTTGCTTTCATTTCTAACATTTGGTATTAGACCCTGGCCATCTTTGACTATTGGGTGGTAGTGTGGAAGCTATAGCTGCAGTGGGAGATTTGGTTGTGTTTATTTTGCAGATCTCGTGTTGTTATTATGGCTGCATCCACCGTTGCATCAACCTCTCGAATGGACATTGAGAAATTCAATGGAATGGATATGAGTTGTGGAAGGTGAAAATGGAAGATTCGTTGGAAGAAATAAACCAATGGTTAGCTGTTCAAAAAGAGAAGAAACTCGACGATGTCTCTCAAGATGAGTGGGATAGACTGGATAAGAAGGCACGGGGAACCATCCGGTTGTGTCTTTGAGACTTTGTCCTGTTAAATGTCGTAAAGGAAGAGACTACATACAAGTTGTGGAATGGTTGGGTGAGATCTATCAAGCCAAGAGTATGGTAAATAAACTGTATTTAAAAAGAAAATTGTTTTCCATGAAAATGCAAGAAGGTGAATTAGTTGCAGGGCATTTAAATTCTTTTAATTTGTTAGTGAGTCAACTTGATTCACTAGATGTTGAGGTTAGTGAGGAAGATAAATGTATCTTACTTCTCTGTTCTTTACCTGAGTCTTGGGAGAATGTTATCCTTGCTATCACTGCTAACCTTGCGGATCCGAAGTTGGATGCTCTTATTTCAGTGCTACTATCACATGAATTGAGAAAGAAGAGTTTGGATAGTTCAAGGGATGCTCTTAGTATCAGGGGAAGCTCTAAGGAAAGGGGACCTAAAGGAGATCAGAAAGGGGATAAGGACAAGTCCAAGGGCTGGTCTAAGACTCCTGGTAAAAAGAATAGAGTTAAGTGTTGGAACTGTGGTAAAAGGGGACATGTGAAGGAGTACAGAAACCTCAAGAAACAGTGGGAGAGTGCTTTGGATAAGTCCTCTAATGCAGCTGATGTAATCTTGTTTCTGATGAATATTGGTTAGTTGACTCACGATGCTTATTTCATATGACTCCACATAAGGAATGGTTCTCCTCATATGAAGAATATGATGGAGGTAATATCTACCTTGGTGACAACTCTTCATATCCAATTGTCGGGAAAGGAAATGTATTGTTGTGTTTCAGTGATGGGAGAATTAAAACCCTCTCTAGTGTTTTGCATCTTCTTGGATTAGCTAGAAATCTGATTTTAGTTTCGAAGTTGAATGATTTGGGAATGCATGTGACATTTGACAAGCATGGCTGCAACTTAGTGAGAGGGAACTTGGTTGTAGCGAAGGGGAAGAGATTCGGAAGCCTATTCAAGCTTGAAGCCACTACAGTTTATAATACCTCCTATGTATCTAAGGCTAATACTAAAAATACATGTATGTTGTGCCACCGTAGATTGGTCCACACAAGCAATAATGTATTAAAAACTATTAAGAATAAAAATTTGTTGGATGGTTTCTCCTATTCTGATGAGCACTTTGATTTCTATGAGCATTGTGTGTTTGGTAAACAAAACAAAAAATCATTTCCTTTAGGAAGCAATAGAGCAAAAGAGAAGTTAGAAATTATTCATACAGATGTGTTTGGACCTATGGATAATGAATCTATCAAAAAATCTCATTATTTTGTAACCTTCATTGATGTTGTATCCAGATTTACATGGATTAATTTTATGAAGCATAAATCTGAAGCTTTCACTAAGTTTAAAGAATTCAAAGTCTTAGTAGAGAACCAATCAGGTTTAAAGATAAAAATATTAAGATCTGACAATGGAAGGGAATATCACTCTAAGGAATTTAATGAGTTTTACAAGCATGCAGGTATAATAAGACAAAAGGCAACTCTGTATACACCACAACAGAATGGTGTTGCAAAAAGGATGAACTGAACAATTATGGAAATAGCTAGAAGTATGCTTAGTGATGCCCAGTTGGATAAATATTTTTTGGCAAAGGCTATATGTATTGCTTGCTACTTGATAAACAAATCTCTTTGTAAGGCTCTTGATTCAACACCTTATGAAGTGTGGATAGGTAAGAAACCTTCTGTTTCACATTTAAGGGTTTTTGGTTGTGAGGCTTTTGTTCATGTGCCTAAGGAAAAGTGATCTAAGTTAGATCCAAAGGCTAAAAAGTGTACATTCATTAGATATGGTGATAATGTCAAACGTTATAAGCTTTGGAATCCACTAATCCGCAAGATTATCTTTTTTAGAGATGTTATTTTTAGGGAACTTAGAGCTATTTCTAAACCTAAGCAGCCAAAAGAAAAAGATGAAAACGTAAAGAAGGTGCACTTTGATTTAGAGCAGCAAGATACACATTAGGAAGAACATAATGATGGATTAGGGGGTGAAGAAGAAGAAGATTCAAGTAGTTCTGATGAAGATGAGTCTGTTGTGATAGAAGAAGTTGGTACAAATGATCATGCAGAAGAATGAGTAGAGTCTCTTACTCCACCCTTAAAGAGATCCACAAGACAATGGAATCTAGTTGATAGGTATAGCCCACCAGATTTCTATTGTGTATATGCTTTATTGAGTACTAATGATGAACCTACATCCTACAGGGAAGCTATTTCTACAAATGATAGTGAGTCTTGGTAGTTAGCCATGCAAGAGGAGATGATGGCTCTAGACTCTTGTTATACCTAGGATCTTGTTCATTTGCCCAAAGGAAGAAAGGCCATAGGTTGTAAGTGGGTCTTCAAGAAGAATTTTTGAGTAGACAGGTCATTGGAGAAGTACAAGCCTAGACTGGTAGCCAAGGGCTACTCCTAGATAGAGGGAGTTGATTTTGGTGAGATATTCTCTCCTGTTGCTAAATTGACTTCTATTAGATTTCTCTTATTCATTGTTGTAGCTTATGATTGGGAGATTGAGAAAATGGATGTTAAGACTGCATTCTTGCATGGAGATCTTGAAGAAGAAATTTATATGCAACATCCTACAGGTTTTGAGATAAAACTAAAAGAACATTGGGTTTGCAAGTTAAAGAGGTCTCTTTATGGTCTGAAATAGTCCCTCATAATTTGGTATTAAAAGTTTGATTCATTTGTTTTGAAATTAGGTTTTGTTAGAAACGAGGAGGATCATTGTGTTTACATTCATTGTGTTGATGATTCTATACTGGTTATTGCTTTGTATCTTGATGACATGTTTTTCAGCGATACTAAGTGTATGGTCAGTGAGCTTAAAGTCTAACTTTTAGGTGCATTTGAGATGAAGGGTCTTGATGCTGCAAGGTGTATTTTGGGAATGGAGATCAGGAGGGACAGAGTTAACAGAAAGCTTTGGTTTTCACAAAGTAAGTATGTGAATACTATTGTGCAGATGTTTAGTTTGCAAGACTGAAACCCAGTTAGAGTTCCTTTACCCATTGGTGTCTAAACCTAGATATGTGTCTAAAGACTGAGGATGATCTTGAGGATATGTCTAATGTGCCATATGCTAGTGTTGTAGGGAGTTTGATGTATGCAATGGTTTGCACTAGACCAGATATTGTCCAAGTAGTTGGAGTTTTGAGCAGATTTATGTCTAACCTTGGTAGATAGCATTAGAAATATGTGAAGAGGGTATTTAAATATCTTGTAGGTACTCTTGATCATTGTTTGGTTTATTCTACTACTGATAGTGCTAATAAATATTTGGACATACATGGTTTTGTTGATGCAGATTGGGTGATGTAGATTGGGCAAGTGACTTGGATAGTCGAAGGTCCACTAGTGGCTATGTGTTTACTCTATTTAGAGGTACAGTGAGTTTGATGAGTAAGAGGCAGCCCACAGTTGCTTTGTCCACTACAAAAGCAAAGTATATGGCTTCTACTCATGTCTCTAAGGAGGTAATTTAGTTGAGGAGACTATGTATAGGTATTGGTTTTGATTGCAGGATCATTCAGTTTGGTTGTGATAGCCAGAGTGCTATTTGTTTGGCCAAGAATCCCATGTATCATGCTCAGACTAAGCATGTTGATGTTCAGTATCACTTTGTTCAAGAGTTGGTTACAAATGGAGAGATCGAGCTAAAGAAGATAGACAATCAAGAGAATGTTGTAGATTCTTTGACCAAGCCTGTGAGCATAGAGAAGTTTGTGTGGTGCAGAGAGGCCATGGGCCTTGTTTCTAGTGCTTGATTATTTCATTTGTTTTCCTATGGGTTGATTTACAATGTATAATGTCAAGTGGGAGAATGTTGGAATAAGGTGCCATTAACCTTGTAAATTCCAATATTGTGTTTTATTCTATTTATTATTTATTATTTGTAATTACCCATAAGGGAATGAGGTAGCCTATTAACAGTTGTAATTTTGGAGTTACCAGGGGCAGTTACAAAGTGACATTTAGGATTAGAAAATGTAAAAAATCATGGTAAATGTGGATAGGGGTGCTCCCTTGAGGAATATACTATTTTTGGCATGTATGACGACTGTCATAATGTTTGGTGAGTGAATCTATGACAACTACAAGTTGTCATAAGATTATGAGATTCTATGACGCATATGATGGATATGTTAGTTGTATATTTGTTATATTAAGCCCAAGGTTTCTATTTTGGAAAGATACTCTTTTTTGGAATCTATGATAGTTATGATGCGTCATAAGATGTTGTAAGAGGCTAGATTTAGTCTTGGGCCCCCAACTTTTGCATGACTATTTTTGGACAAGTGTAAGATGCTTATAAGATGGTAATTAATGTTTATAAGTTGGAGAATCTTAGGAGAGAGAAGGTGAACACCTAAGATGAGTTAGAAAATGTTTATATAAGTATTTGACATGAATTAGTTGTTGCATTAGGTACTCAAGTGTTGCCAGAATGCTGTCAGATTGAAGACTGGTGGAGAGAGTTAAAGTGTTGTTGTATTGTAAATCATTTGCAGATTAATAGAAACATTGGTCTCTTTCTCATGTGGAGTTTTTTTACCTGAAAGGTTTTTCTCCATGTTAAACATTGTGTTATGTGTTCATATTTCTAATTTTGCATTTCTGTGAAGCATAGTTTTGTTTTTGTGTTACAATCTTCATTAATAACACATAGTTAAAGATTACAAAAATTTATATTGAATCAGATTTCCATTGAAGTAGTGTTGCTTTCATTTCTAACAATAAGTACAGAGACTTTATCATTAAAACCAAACTTTTGAATAACCTTAAAAGGAATCTGCCAGGATACTTTATCATAGGCCTTAGAAATATCAAGCTTAAATAGAACCATACGAGGAATCCTGCTCTTCGCCATTGAGTGGATAGTTTCATGAGTGGCTATAACAGCATCTAAAATCTGCCTTCTAAGAACAAAAGCTTTCTGAGAAGAAGAAATAATTTTATCCAGGAAGGGTTGAAATCTCAAAACAAGGAGTTTGGTGCATAACTTGTAAATGGTATTACACAAACTTATAGGTCTGAAATCAGCAAACAACATAGGATTTGGATTCTTAGGAACAAGAAAAATAAAGGTATTATTAATCTTCTTTAGAAGTTTCCCAGTTCTAAAAAAATCTCTAATAGCAGCAGTAACATTCTAGCTCACAATGTCCCAATATTCCTTGAAGATTATAGGCGGAAAGCCATCAAGGCCTGGGGGTTTAAAGGGTCCCATGGAGAATAAAACAGCATGAACCTCTTCTTTAGAGATAGGTTTCAACATATCAATGTTATCCTCTTCAGTAATCGAAGAAGGAATATTGTTAAGAAACTAATTCATTATTTGCTCATTGGCATAATTGTCAGCTTGTTTCGTCAACAAATTCGGGAAGAATAAGGCTGCTTGATTACCAATCTCATTGTCAGCGGTGATAGTATTACCATCCTCCAAGCACAATTTAGAGATAGTATTAGCTTTCCTATGTTTCATAGCTAAGAGATGGAAAAAAGTTGTATTACGATCTCCTTCTTTAAGTTGCTAAACTCTGGATTTCTATTTCCAGAATAGTTCTTCTTTATTCATAAGATTCTTCCAATCAATAATCAAATTATTATCAATTTGAGCAGTATCCTCAGTAGAATCTCCTTGACCTATTGTAGGTTGATGGTTAGCTAATTTTCCTAATATAATCTTCTTCTGAACAAACACATTCCCAAAGTTGTACTTGTTCCAAGCCCAGACCTCTTGTTTAATGTGTAAAATCTTCTTAACCAATCTATACATAGGAGTACCTTAGACATGGATTTGCCACCATTGAGTCATAAGAATCCTAAAATCCTTGTGTTTAATCCACATAGCTTCAAACCTGAAAGGGAAGAGACCCCAATTATGCTGGATAACTCAATTAAGGAGTGTAGGATTATGATAAGAAATAGTTCTATGGATAGCCGAAAGTCTAAGATTAGAGTGGTTATCCCAATTATTAGATATGAGGAATCTATCCAATTTGACTTGAATCATTTGACCACCCCTTCTTCTGTTGGACTAAGTAAAATTCTGATTCTACAGCTCCACATCCATCAACCCAAAACAATTGATAAAATCAGTAAAATCAAACATGTTGTCAGAGTAGTCAAGAATACCCCCAATTTTCTCAGAGGGATATAGAGGAGTATTAAAGTCACTCACCAACACCCAAAGAGAATGAGGGTAAGTCGAGATAAGAGTAGACAGATCCATCCATAGAGTTTTCCGCAAAACCCTCGTGTTCGGGGCATAAATATTGATTAAAGACCAATGAAAATAAGGCATAGAAAATTTGACAATCAGATAATGCTTATTAGAAATAGTAAGAGTACCTCTAATTCTAGCACTATTCCACATAGTAACAATCCCCCCAGAAGCACCCATAGCAAGACTGATACAAAAAGCAGGATTAGGCTAGATTCTGTTAGCAACCGGTTTAAAATTTTCCTTCGACATTTTAACTTCCTGAAGTAAATGAATATCAATTTTATGATCCAGAATGTAGTTCTTGACTTCAAACTACTTTGAGGGGCTATTAAGTCCCCTCATATTCCAAGATAGAATTCTCATTTGAAAAGTTTCTGGGATTGTACCTCTAGTGTTTTTTGCTTACCACTAGCAATCTCCCTAGCTACCTCTCTTTGTTTTGTTTCCCTTAAGGTAGGTCTTCCTTTCCTAGAGTCTATTCCAACATCAACAGATTTCTTCTTCTTGTGAGTCTTCTTCTTAGGGGTAATCCATTCATCTTATTCATTAAACATTCTGCTTGGCCCTACTCTAGGGGTCAGAGTTGGGTCATCAGTACAGTTCACGGTTGACCCTTCCTTGAGATCATCTCCATTGGTCCTCTATCTCAAAGGGGGTTGAACCCTCATCTCCTAATTATTTTAATCTGATTTTTAGATTTGGACATTCTCTAAAGGGGATAAAGGGGCCCCATGAGCCCCATTAGCATTAATTAGATGAACTTCCAAAAGGGTATCCTATTGAACCTCTCCATCTTCCAACATATGGGGATTCAAAGATACCTGTTGATCTAGTTTCACATTTACCTCTGATCCTTGAAGATCAGGATTATCCTTATTTGGAAAACTAGGGTTTCCATTTATGTTTTCATGATTAGCAACATGCTCCTCTTTACCCCCCATTCCCATATCCTTTTTTGAAAAATTAGGGTCTTTGTACTCTCCTTCAAGATTAGTGGCATTTTCCTCATTACCCCCCATTCCTTGATTATCATGAATGTCTTCTTCTGAGGAAATAGGGTTCTTCTCTTTTTCCAGGTTAGAAGTTTCCTCTATTTTCTAAAGCTTACAATGAGTCATCAAATGACCCTTCTTTTTGTAAAGTTGAAAAAACGTGGTAGAGTTTTCATACAGAATTAGCTATGTCTAGATCTCATATTTAGAGTTCAACTCAATGGACATAGGAAGATTTTTGTGAACTTCCACATTAACACAAAATCTAACATAAACACATTAGGACTTAGCCTGAGTAGTATTATCAAGAGTAACATACTGGCCAAAAGTATTAGCAATAACATAATTTTTTTTCATCTCAATATTCCAAAGGAAACCCAGGAAGCCTCACCCAGACCGGGGTTGTCTGGTTTAAGTCAAAGCTAGGACCAAACCTAGGCTACTAAGCACATAGAGCGAGTGAGTGAGTACCATAAAGCCATGGCCCTCCCAGCAAAATGGCAATCATATCTTCTTTGCTAGTAAATTTAAAAAGAAATAGCCCTCTTGCCATAGCTATGATAGAGACAATACCTTTGACCTTCTAACAATTGGACACCCATTTTCGCACCATATAAATATTAGGGCGAAGGGAGAAAACTTACCCACAAGAGTAAGATCCATGGAGGTCATGATTTCCTCAACCAGATCATCTGGTATATCTAGCACCATCCCTTTAGCCATTTCCTTTTGAACTAGAACCGTAGAAGTACCTTTAGGAGAAAGGTTCTCCCGTCCCTTTAGAATACCTTTCCATCCCTTAGAATAGTCTGCATCTGACATTGGCCGAGGTATAGAGGTACCACCCAAGGCAGTAACCTCCATCTCCATGAGACAGAGAATCTAAACTCAAACAAACCCTAGAAAACCTAACAAGCCATAGAAAGCAGATTATACGCAATAAAAATACTTTTAACCTATCCCTTGTTTTTTTTCAATCAAATTAATCTAATTTTTTAATGATCATCAATGGCCTTCAATTTTAAGTACTTTTGGTATGATGAAGTAATAAATGGCAATCTTATTATTAAATTGTTTTATAAAATTATATTAATATTTAATTTAATTATAAAATGTTTTATTACTATAAATAAACTAAGATTATTTATGAGTAAGATAAACTTATTGAATTATCATTCAATTCAATTAAATGAAAGGAAAGGCTATAAATAATCATCACATTATCTTGTTTCACATAAATAAATATTACTACTTATTTATTAAAAAACACTATTAAAAATAACATAATAATTGTTTATACATATAGTTTATTTTAATGGATATGTTATTCTCCCATCATAGAAGAAAGTGAAACTTATTTATTAGGATGGCTACCTCGTGACATTACTATTCTAACATGTATGATAACATATACACATGAATGAAAAGAGAGATGGCCAATCGCAAAATCCTTCATCAATATTAGGATGTTCACTTTTGAATGTCCTATCCCATTCACCATATCTAAAAATGCATGCCCCATGAAATGCACCACTCGGGACTCCTCAGGCGTCACCTTGTAATCATCAACATATTACTAATCACTAACTATTTTCAATGGAAAAACAACAAACAAAATCCATGATGATATATTGAAGAGAAAAGAAGGATAAATATTACCAAAAGCAAAAGGCAATGTGAGAGTGAGCAATACAAAGATGAGGAAACATGTAGAGATAATGCCCTTTGCCATCGCCATGGAAGAAACTACAGATGATTGAGATAATGTATTCGATAAGGAAATGATTACTACTTATACCACCTAACTTCCTTCATGTGTTCCATGCAATTTTATTTGTTTATTGTTATGTTGGTGCTTGCATTGAAGATTTATTAAAAACATTCAAACATTCTTTTGGATATTGTAGATTTTTCCAGATCTATAGAGATGAAAATCACACACAGAAAAAAGGAAAATGCATTAACTGAGTTCATCATTTTTTCATATTCTCAAATGCATTGATTTACAGATATATATCCACAGTAGGAGAAGAAATTACAGTGAAGACTAGATTAATAGCCTTAATTTAGGTAGAAGGAAACAGATCTTAACAAAGCAGTGATCCACAATATATGTGTGGTGATATGAATTGAAATGAAGATCACTAATAGTTATGTTAGTTGGAATTAACCACTAACACCCCCCTTGCTTCTAACTAAGGAGAAAAGAAAAGCCTAATGAAAAGAATGAGGAAAGAGGGAAAACCCAGTGGGAATAAAAACCCCCCCTCAATATCTGACTAAGGAGACAAAAGCTAATATAGCCAACAAAGATGGGTCCTGGCATCAAGGTCATTTTAGGTACCCATGCACATATAAAATTTCCCCACAAATATAGAGATAATAGAAGAAAAGAAGATATGAATCCCCCCCATAATGAAAGAGCTCCTGTGCCAATGGTGAATGCTTAAAGACAAAATATGATCCATTGCCTACAAACAACATTTCTCCCCTTAGGAAGAAAAGGATCCACTAGTGAATGGAGAAGCCAATCCAAAAAGATGGGTGTTACTGGAATCCAAATCTAGATGATGTGTGCCTCTGAAAAATGCTCATAGGTCCACATGTTAGAAATCGATGATGGTGATCCAATAGCATGTGAAGACTGATATAGAGAAAGATGCAAAGGTGATGAAGAAGGTGGGCCAACCACATTGATGTGGCTATCAACAAAGAGGAGAGATAACTCCTCAAATGTGTCCTTGAAATCTGAAATGTAAGTCTCCATAAACAAGTTTGAAACTCCTATCAAGAGATCATCCCAAAAATTTAAATCAGGAAGACTATGGATGCCCTACTACAAGAAGCCATTGGAAGCTTTCGAAGAAGCAACACAGAGCGCAGAAGTAGCAACAAATGCAAGGACAAAAGAGTGGTCTTCAAAGAGAAGACATATGTCCTCAATAGTGTCATCTAGATCCAAAATAAGGGACTCTACAAACAAAAAAGAAATTTCTGGTAGAATGAGGTCCCAATGGATTGAATCCAAAAGACATAAATGATCCTGCTACAATAAATCACTAAAGGCTCTCAAAGAAGCATCTCTGGAATTTAGATCTGCAACAGGTGTTTTTGATGGGGAATCAATGAACTGATCATCTATACTAGATGTCTCCATATTAGATGAGGCAACATAAGTCTCAATATCATCAATAGCCTAGTTTTCCAAGAAAATACCACTTTCAGATGAAGATTCAATGTCTACATACAACTATTGGATGATGATTCAAGCAGTAAAAGGGCACTCAATGTGATCTATGTGATGTATAGTATCCTTAGAAATAGTAAGACATATTAGTCCATAGACTATGTCATTATTATTAAACCATACATTCTTTTCATCATAGTCACTGGGCTCAAGACCAAGTCCGAAGAGATAGGGTAGTAGATCCTGCTCAAGGAAGTGATTCTTTATCCCTTGTTTCCAAGACAAAAAATTCTTTGAAGCTAGCTTAACAATAGGATGATGAAAATGGTGTTTAAAAGACATGATTAACCCCCCCTTAAATGGAACTTTATCTCAGTTTGTGATTACAAAGTGCATGTATAATCCCCCAAGATTTAAGTGACACTTTATAAGTTGAGTGTTTGTCTACCCCTTTTGCATGATTCTCTCCAATTTCTGTTTAGTACTTTGTAGACAATTAAAATGTCTATTATAACACTAATATTGTAAAAAAAAACCTTAAATTTCTTCAAAACAATTTTGCCCCACCCAAGATTTAATTGCCCCCTTTTTTTGTAGTTTTATTTTTATTTTTACCTATCTTTGAAAAGCCTTGGCAAAAATAATGAAATACAAAAAAAATACGGAGGCCCAAAAATACAAAGCCCTAATTAGGGTAGGAGTGAATTTAGGGCAAAAATGCCCAACAAAATGTTAAGAGAAATTATCAAAATAGGGAAACCACAGGAAATGGTAGCCAAATTTGTAGGGAGCATAGGGGATATGTTAGCCAAAGGATGTCCCAAATCCTATGAGGAGCATTGCTACAGGTTGAGCCTTCCAAAAGATGTTGGCCCTCTGACCATGCCACTTCCAATAGGTGTTGTTCTTCAACCCATAAAGGAAAACCCTTGGTCGGTGTTCACAACGCCTCTTTGAAAGAATGAGATCTAAAATTGTGGTCAAATCATGCCCTTTTGTGAGCAAATCTTCCTTTCTCACACTCAGATGTGTTGGGTCAGTTCAGAGATGCCTTGTAAAAAATGCCTTCACAAATATTTCAACTCTCTGCAAAAACTTTCCACAAAAATGTAGATGATGCTTTGTCAAAATCTTCAAGGTCATAGACTTAAATATTCAAACGCCGCCAGTCATCTATCAACACAATCACTGCTTATGCATTGATGTAATGTCATGTAGAGGCCAACTGATGATGCCGAGGGCACAGAGGCTTCACGGGCTGAACAAATCCAGCGCAGGGGCGAGAAAGGACCAGCGCCTTGGGTACTTAGTTACAAAGGCATGATGGTGAAACAATCTATAAAAATAAACTTACAGACTTGATTTCATCTCATCCCACTCTGATACCATGTAGATTTTTCCAAATCTACAGAGATGAAAATCAAGCATAGAAAAAAGGAAAATGCATTAACTAAGTTCATCATTGTTTTATATTCTCAAATGCATAGATTTACAGATATATATCCACAGTAGGAGAAGAAATTACAGTGAAGACTGAATTAATAGCCTTAATTTAGGGAGAAGGAAATAGATCTTAACAAAGTAGTGATCCACAATCTACATGTGGTGATCTAAACTGAAATGAAGATCACTAATAGTTATGTTAGTTGGAATTAACCACTAACAGATATGACAAAATCATATGATTTCAAGCGTTAACACCTAAATGATAGATTGGCAATTACAAATCATATAGTCACAATGTTGAATGACCAATGCCAGACAATGCCCAATGCCACACAATGCCTTGTTGAATTCTAAGGCACTATTGAATTTGTCCAATCATCTTTTGTTAATCTATAATATGTTTTCTTATTGTCAATGGCTTCATATGTTTGTCAAGTCAACATAACATGTATATGCTAAATTTAAAACAAACACTAAAGAGATTAAGATAATATCAAACCCTTCATTCTAAATCAATTATAACCTCTTATTGAGCTAAAAAGAGTGTTGAAATAAATAAAAGACTTGACACTGTCTAAAATAAAAACTCTTTGGTTAAGTCGATTGCTTAAGATATGAAGATATGATTGATGTGGTTGTTCAAGGAATCATACAAGATTTTTTTACCTATCAAGCCTTTGATTGATGTCCCATTGATACCATATAGATAATGTGACTTGGTGAAGGATTCATTGGATTACTATAGTTTTTATTGATGTGAATGGTTTAAATTTGAAGATGTACTATTGAAATGAATGGTTGAGATGAATTAACTTAGATAGAGCAAGCTAAAGGATGAATGGTCAAGATTAATTACAAATTGATGGTTAGGATTGATTGATCTCACTTTATTAAATGATGGATTGTTTGGGTTACTTTTAGGGCTATCTTTATGTGAATGGATGAGATTTTGAGATGTAGTGTGTAAATGGATGGTGGAGATTTACAAGATGATTGACTTTTATTTAGTAATTATGGATAGTCATGTGACTAGTTAAATTTAAAGTTTTTATTTATTTTAGAATTGATGGATGGAAATGAATTTTGGGTGAATGTAGAATAATGGTGGGCCAAAGAATTCTCCTAAATGACAATGAAAATTATTACAAAAAAATTAAGTAAATTGACATTAAAAATTGAATGTGTTATCTACACAATTTAAAAATAAGATAGTAATAAAAGTTGTAGGAATTTGAATGTAGTTTATGGGCTACTTTATTTCTTTTTAAATTAAAAAATTAGTTCTATGAAAATTTAATATTTCAATGTGAAAACATTTTTGTTTATTATAGTATGTTCATATTGTAATACATGCTTATTTATAGTTGAGAAAATTTGTTATTCGACGATGAAAAACTTCTCAAACATACTTACAATATCTAGTATTATTGGAACTCATGGGTTCCACATACAGGGACAATAGAATAACTCCAACACCACCCCCCCCACAATTTCGTCATGACTCAAATATGGGTGTGGAATACAACAAAAAAACTACATGATGAACACATTTAGTAGTTCATCAATACACAATGTATGAATATGGACATACACATCTATTCATGATAAAAAATAGTGGAATAGCCTCACTATACTTTTTTAGGAGGACTAACCATATTGGACTTTTATCCAAGGATAGAGATAAACACATCCACCCATGATGGAACCAAGGATAGGGTCAAAGATTTCCATCCGAGTTCATACAAAAAATTTGCATTGGGACAAACACATCTAAATCCATCATCAGTTATGTATAGGGGCACACATCTATTCACAACAATTATGATTGGAGACAAACACATCCAATCATAATCACCTAACAATTATGATTGGGAAAGAATATATCTAATCACAAATACAAACTCTTAATTTTATATATACAATGTATTCTTCAATGTTCGCATTTACTCCTTCAATTTTAATTGTGTTATTTTTAAGTTTAGATTATGAAACTTATATTTAAGGCTTGTACATTTTTTTGGTAAAATATCTAGTAACATGATAATCACAATATGCATTCTCATTATATTAGTTAGGGAGTAGTTGAGTAGTATCTATAGGAGGAAGAGTGATGAGATTTTCACTTAATAGAATTTTAAGCACATTGTGCATAGAATCATCAAGTTTAGTAAATTTCCTTATTAGATGGTGTACAAGGAAAAGTAAATGTATGAGCCACTTGATATGCATTTTCCATATTTTCATTACCCTTTGAGAAAGAGCTTGTTTTTTTATACTTAGAAGGGCAAGAATCCCTTTGACTTGGACCATAACTAAAATTATTCTGTACAAGAAACTTAGATTCTTCTATTTTGAAATAACCACATAAATCCATAAATAAAATAATATTTTTAAGAAACACATTGTCCTATACTAGCTTCATAATCCATTAAATAAAGATAGTTTTTTTAATATTAAATAGGGAAATAAGGATTCCAGCCCATTTACATCAATGTAGAGAACAAAAAAAAAGGGAACAATAGCCTAACTAAATAGGCACAAGATGCACAGAAGCATCACAAAAATAGCATAGAAACAACAATAGGATAGACCAAGAAATAGAAAAATAAAGACTATCTAAGAACCATGAAGGGAAATCAAATCCTTCCAGTCCTTACAAATAGAATTCATCTTTTCCTCACATGGAGATTTACCACCACATTCCACTTTTTTGTCTTCATGTTTCTTTTTTTCCTAGCCTTATCAGTAAAACTTTATTGAGTTTATTTTCTTTTCCTGAGTTTAACCTATAGAATAACAATACCAGAGGCTGAATTACACATCATGTCATCAGTAAGTTTAACCATCTTACCCATGGTCTCCTCAATTTTCTCCATATTTTTATGAATAAAATTCCACTTATCATAAAACTCAGTCCACTTAGAACCACGTGTAACAACCATGGTGCTTAGTAGGCATAAGGTCCTCATTATCTTTGAATCCTTTAATAAGGGATTCAAGAAAAGAATTATCATATTCCTCAAAGGGGGAATCATCTTTCTCATCCACCTCATCCTCTTCAAAAGAAACACACTCAATGCTTTTAGAGTTATAAGAAAGTACATAATAAAAGTCAATAGCAATATCCTTCATAACTTTCCCTATATTGTCTTGTTTAATACCTTCTTCCAATTCATCTCTTTTAATAGGGTGGTTGAGATTACTAGAAATCCTCATAGATTTTCTTCCATTTTGGCCTCATTGACTTGGATAGTGTTAGCCAATTTAGTACACCTTCTCCCACTTTTAGTCTCTTTGTCTTGAAAAGCCCCCTTCTTAGGTTTTTTAGCCTCTTGCACTTTACGGCAATCATCCATAGCAATCTGGACAATTTCATTCAGAACAAAAGTAGCATTTATGGCCAATTTAGTAGTAGTAGATTTAATTTTGATTGTCTTATGCTTAACTTCAACCTTGGTAGGAGCTATATCTTTATGCATAAATTGACCCTCTTTAAGAGAAAGAACAATTTTCCCAATTTTGTGGGAAGCCATGAATGATGGGACTAACATGTTTACTAGGTGTAAGGGCCACACTATCAATGAGATTCCTATTGTAGTTAGGGACCAAGTTGATATTG
Organism: Cunninghamia lanceolata; assembly: GCA_027924645.1. Taxonomy (NCBI): domain Eukaryota; kingdom Viridiplantae; phylum Streptophyta; class Pinopsida; order Cupressales; family Cupressaceae; genus Cunninghamia; species Cunninghamia lanceolata. Next base: position 893,232 of record BSBN01000909.1, on the reverse strand, counting down.
GTATCATTAATGAGCTTAGGGGTAGGGGAACCTTCTTCTTACCCTTGGTTTTTAGTTTAGGGCTTTCAATAGGGGACTTAGTAGTAGGGACAACATTAGTAACCTCTACAGAACATAAAATCATAGCGGTGAATTAGTTATTATAATGGTAATTCTAGTGAATCAATCCTTGGTGTAAAGGGAGAGAAGAACCATTTTGAATTGAGCTCTTCAAGGAGGAGAGGAAGAAAAGGGGAAATTGATAATTTTTTGATGTATCAGATGATCAAGTAAAGGGAAGTGATAAGTATGAATAGTAGAAAATCTACCCTCTAAAGTGAAATATTTTATGAGATACCAAATTACATTGTTCTATGGAGATGGAAGAGTAGCCCATTCATAGCCATTCTAGTGTTTGACCAAAGATTCACCATCTTTGAGGAGAGAGTCTATAAAATCTTTATCCTTGGTTTTGGCCATCCTCAGTACCTTATGACCCTAGAAGCTCACCTTTGTTTCTTGAATTATCATGACCTCAATAATAGTAAACCTTATGCATCCCAAAGCCACCTACCTCTAGTTCTAGGACTTAACAAACTGATCAATAAGAACTTCATCATGGTCTCAAGCATGGCCTAAAAATTGGACATAGTTCCACCTTGAAGAAAGATATCCCACAATTTTGTTCCTATGTGGTCTACCACAAGAAGAGGGATCGACACAAACTCTCTACCCTCCCATGATAGTCTCAACAGAATAATAACCAACTATAGTAACAAATAGAAAGATCAAACTATAGAGAAGAATAGCAATGACAAGCCAAATGAAAAAAAGAGGTTATATATTTATCTCTAATTCTAAGGGGATCATCATAAAAGTTTGAGTTTGATTCATGTATCATATGAGTTGTGGAGGATGGAAGTATAGATACCTATCATTGTTACATAAGCTCCTTTTCATGTGGCATTAAAATTATACCTTAAATGATTAATCCACACATGATAACTTTTTAAATGTTCTGAACCAAACTATAATTCGAAGCCAAAATGAAATGAGAGATATAATATTTCATGTTATGCATATTATACATACCAATATTACTAGTAATTAACCTTTCCATGCAAGAATAAAAGTTATAATGGTAAGCCATGTCATTTCTGAGAAGGTTAGTGACTTGGATCAGCAGTTTGGTGATAGTTGTCTAGTAGCTCCAATTATTAATTCCAAGGCCTGCATTAGCCAATCTATCCATACTAGTGTAACTTTCTCGATAAACATAGTCAACTTTATAATCTTTAAATTCTTTCAATAGGGTCTAAATCTCCCAAATATAATCACTAATCTTCCAAGTGTGGGACTCCCTTCCCTTTATAAGATCAATAATTATTTTAGACTCCCATTCTATTTGTAATTGTTGGATACCTAGATCAAAATGGCTCTTTTTATCCCCCACCAAGCAACAATAGCCTCTACCTCATATTTGGTTTTAATTCTAATACATACTCTATAACTTTCCATCATTTCATCGTTATCATTCCTGATGATTCCACCTACCCTAGCCAGACAAAGATTTTATTTATAGAAACCATCAAAGTTAAGCTTAGCTCATCCAACTCCAAGGTTCTTCCATTTAGTGCATGCTTCCTAATAAGGGCCTTATTCAAGTCAACATTGGGCATGTCTTTATTGATGCCCCAATTTTGACTTATTCTGGCTTCTTGAAGAGAGGGGAGAAATTTTAGTTTTCTAGTTTTGACATCATTAACATTCTCTTAAATGGGTGTACAAATAGCATAAAAGACCTCTATCACATTTCTACTAGTTTCCTTGAAAATCCTATTATTGCACACTTTCCATTACCCCAAACCACATGGGTGGAATTTGTTGCCATAATTTATAAACAACTAGATGTTTAAATGGGGAGTTAGAGATCCATCAATCCATAAAGGCGATAAGATCTCCTAGAATGACCTGTTGAATATCAATTTTAGTGAGCATAGCCTCCTAAATATCATTGGAAAAGGTTCAATCAAAAAAATATGGTTCATTTTTTCCTATTGTGATAAACAAAGAAGGTAATTATTAGGAAACTGGAAGCCCTTTTTAAGAAGGTTATCTTGAGTAAGAATCCTATTGTGGGTAGAAATCCACCAAAATAAATTGACATTGGGGATTAAATTATGATTCCATATGGATCTCTAATTATGTTGTAACCCTGGAAGGTTCCGAATCAATGCATATCCTGAGGCAACTATATAGGTCCTAATAGGCCAAGGGGCCTAAATAACTTCATCATCTTTATGAATGTTGACAAGGTGGAGAGATTTGAGTTGATTTTGGAAATTATCAATAACACCAACAATATCATTCCCTTTAGCAAGGGAATCTTGAAAGGTTCTCCACTTTCTCCTGTATCCCTCATTGTCAATGCACACTTCTAGGTAAATCCCAAACCAATTGGAGAAAGGTTGAATTAAATATTAAAATTGTTGGTTAGAGGAGAGAGGGCTTGAATCCAACCAAATTTCCTCCCAAAACCTAATTTTGTTACCCACTCCCACTTTCCATATAAGAAATTTTTGTAACAACTTCTTTCCTTGATCAAATTATTCCAAATCACTGAGCCCTTAGCAAGATTTAAATATTTTAATTATGCAAAGGTGTAATAAATTTTGAACAAATATAAGTGAATCTCATCACATAATCATGTATTATTTCATTTGAACCTTGGCCACTCTCAAATAAATCAACAAATATAATTCTAAGGCCCATATTTACTTCAATTGTTTAAGAAGATCTTTTTCCAAATCACTAAATGAATGAATAGATCCATGAGTCAATGTATAAACCATTCATTAGGATAATCTTTGAGCCTTCTTGGAAACATTTTTTCTAGCATTCTATCCTTATATATATAATCCATACATGTAGTTTTCTAATACCTAGGGTGTGTATTAGGGTCTCCTTTGCCATCATACATATGTAGAAAAATATGGTGAGCTACAAATCATCTAGGAAATGGATATATCACAATCTAAAAAGTAAGTGGAGTCTCTCTAGGATCTAGACATTAATGATCTTGTCCACTATTCTTTTTATTCACTTCATTATTTTTTTATTGGTGATAAAATGGGATGGGCTAAGATTATGATGGTTATAGGCATAAGATTTAAGAGGAATAGAAGATACAATGAGTTAGGTCAAAGGAATGGTACAATGGAAGTTTCTAAGGGCATTGCAAGGTTTGGAGACATTGTAGCTAGATGTGGCTTGGACAAGGAGTGAGGTGATAGAATTGGTAGTGGAGGATGAAAGAGGTACATGGAGAAAAAAATGGTTGCAATGATGCTAAGTGGTATGCTAGTAGTGGATGAAGTAATGGTAGATGTATGGTTTATGGTAGAGGTGGGAAGGATGCACCAACCTTAAGAGATGATGCAACCAAGTAGCATAAATTACCTCAAGTTTTTATTTTCCATACTCATGATTTCCAAATAAGGAATGAAGCATATCCACTAGATTATTAGGATTCCCTAGATTAGCCAAATTGGTAAGTTGTGTCATAAAGTCTTATTTTTTAATATGTGTCTCATGACCATAATCATCACCTATATTTATCTCAATCTAACCACCATCAAAGATGTCACTATCATTGGAATGGGTGGTTGTACTTGGGCATAATCAAAGGCTTCTTCTTAATGGAACACAATGATTGCATTGTGCCTTTGGTATAAGTAATAATATGGATAGGATCAAAACATCAAAGACACATTCGACCTAAAATGTGCTTCAAATATAAACCTTAGGTTAACTCAAGGGTTGTAATAACCACCAAACCCTAGAAAAATATAAATAAATAAAGTATTAAATATCAATGATAACTCAACTCTAAAAAATTAGAATATCATAATTAAGTTGTAAATCTAAAAAAATAATTAGGGTTGTAGAATTGGGTATGTTTGTTAGGCTCACCAAAATGAAAAGAAAAAATAAGGTTCCTTAAGCTAATTACGTAAACAAACACAACTAACTATAAACTAACCTAAGGATTAAATGTGCCATATAGATGGAGTGGAATAGAATGGATCAAATCAAGCAATATTAGATAGTAACCATGATTGTGCCATAAATAACAATAACTGAGGAGAGAATGCTTAGCTTTATGGCTAAAGATTTAGTGTTGATTAATGAAAACAATGAAGTTGATGTACCTAACAATGTAGAAATGTGTTAGATAGTCCTACGTCTAGATAATAATAAAAAAACACTTCCATTTTCTATGTTGGGTCATCTTCATGGTTTTGGATCTAGTCTATGGCTATGAACTTGATCTATTTTTGTAACTTTGACTTGTGATGCTCTATGGATTCTACCCTATGAATTCTTTAAAACATAGACTACTAGATAATGGTATTCTCTATCATACTCTAAGGGTTTTGTATCATAGTGGTGGTATTTAAAATTACCTTGACAATAAATAATCTTAAAACATGCACATGGATTCTAGAATGATTGCTAGGTGATTCTCATGCACAAGGACAGGTGGGAGTAGATATACTAGATTCCTTGATTGATGTGTGTATATATGCAAATGGTTGTTGTTGTGATAATCAATGATCCTATCACATGCACATAAGCAATAGTCATAGGGCTAGATATGCAAGTAAAAAATGTGCTATTTACAGCTAGATAAATGCATTTAGACATTGCCCCAAATTAAACACAAAACTAAATGAAAAATGCATTGAGAATGAGCTTTTATCACCAGTATAACTATGACTTCTAATTTCTTCTTAAATTTTTTTAATTTTATTGTTAAATTTTAAGATTATTTATTTAAAGTCTTAAAAATCTATTTGTTTTATTTAAATATAATAATTTGTGGATGCATTGAGTTTATTTTATTAGTAATTTTGGAGTGAGAGGTTTAGAATGAAAGAAGAACATTACTAATTAAGATATCCTATCAAATTTAATTAAAGAATTATAAGTATCTATTCTCCTATGTTTACCTAATTCAAATCAAGAGAAAGAATATCAATAAATCATTTTTTAGTGACATGAGAAATATCTATTCTACTATATTTAGCTAGAATATTTTTTAGATAGTAAGAAAGATTGTGCAATAAATCACAATAAATGAGGAGAGAATACTTAGCTTTATGGTTAAAGATTTAGTGTTGATTGATGAAGACAATGAATTTGATGCACCTACAAATCTAGAAATGTACTAGATAGTCCTATGTGTACATTAGAATTAAAATACACTTCCATTTTCTATGTTGGGTCATCTTCATGGTTTTGGATCTAGTATGTGGCTATAAAATTGACCTATTTTTGTGACCTCCACTTGTGATGCTCTATGCATTCTACCCTATGAATTCTATAAAAAGTAGATTGCTAGATAATGGCATTCTCTATCATACTCTAAGGGTTTTCTATCATAGTGCTGGTATTTAAAAATACCTTGACAATCAATAAGATTCAAACATGCAAATAGATTCTAGAATGATTGCTAGGCGATTCTTATGCACAAGGATGGGTATGATCAGATATTCTAGATTCCTTGCTTCATTTGAGTGTAGATGCAAGTGATTGTTTTGTGATAATCAATTATCCTCTCTTGATAGTAGATGATGGAGATTTCATTCCTAGATAAATTAAAAATGAATGTAGTGACAAACACCAAATCACAAATATTTGTGTAAAGACAACTTGGGACTAAAGTATAAGATCGAACAAGTTGGCTAAATTTTTTATTTTAATTTTGTAATTATCTGGGTCAGGGTCATGATCTTGAGGATGACTTTGCACCTATGGACACAACCTAGGTTAAGCAACTAAGTTGGATCAATGTCCAAGATGAATTGGATAAGGATTGGATTAATGATCAAAATCAAATAGATAATCCAATTGGACTAGGATTGCATGCACATAAGCAATAGGCATAGGGCTAGATGCAAGAAATTTTAGGTATGGAAGCCAAAAATGTGCCATTTAGAGCTAGATAAATGCATTCAGACATTACCCCAAATTAAACACAAAACTAAATGAAAAATGCATTGAGAATGCATTTATCACCATTAAAACTATGACTTCTAATTTCTTCTTAAATTCTTTAATTTTATTGTTAAATTTTAACATTATTTATTTAAATACTTAAAAATCTATTTGTTTTATTTAAACATAATAATTTGTGGATGGATTGAGTTTATTTTATTAATAATTTTGTAATGAGAGGTTTAGAATGAAAGAACATTGACCACACATTTTGAGTTAATGTTAGAATTAAGATTTTCTATCAAATTTAAATTAGTGGTAAAGATTGATAAGTATCTATTCTCCTATATTTACCCATTTCAAATCAGGAGAAAGAATATAAATAAATCATTTTTTTAGTGACATGAGAATTATCTATTCTACTATATTTACCCAAAATATATTTGAAGTGAGGAGGAAAAATATCAATAAATCATTTATTAGTGACTATACCGGAAAATTAGGATCTGAAACCTTGCTCTCATTATCTATCATTGTGCCTAATGTGTGTATATATACCCCTCTACCATTACGCATAATGTGTATATTAATTAGTGATTGTTTGTGAAGAATAGGAGGAAACAATTGATAATTTGATTGGCCGGCGAGAAATCCTTCTTTGATTGTTTACAAAGATATGGAGATCGCAGAGTGTTCAAAATTCTGGCTGGTGTTTCTTGTCTTTACTGTGAGACATATTATTACCGGTTCAACAGTCAATACTACTCTCTCATTTAGAGAATCATCAGCAGTCAGAAAGGGTCTGTGGCATAGCAGAATGAAAAAAAAGGGTAGTCAATATTTAGAAAAAAACAATAATATTTTTGTTTGGTATATTTATTATTTTCATTCGTGTATAACTCAAATTTCCTATGAATAGGTATTCTTTTTTCATTGATTTTTCATTTATTTTTAATTTCTATAGAAAAATTATTTAGGATGATTCTTTTCTTGAAGATAAGGAGTATAGCTATAATCTATTGAGAAGAAACAAGTTAGATTATTTTGAGGAAATCCATGTTGCAAACAGATGCATGTACAGAAGCTGATGGGACCAAATGTCAGTTCTCCAGCTGTGGTAAAGGGCAACTCCTGCCTAACTGTGCCATCGGCTTCGCAAGAGGTGTAACAGGTGGGCAAAGTGGACTCTCCTACATAGTGACCTGATCTGATGACAATCCCAACAATCCTGCTGAAGGTACGTTGCGTTATGGTGTGAGTCTCTCCTCTTCAAACCCAGGAGGAGTATGGATCACTTTCTCCCAGAATATGAATATTCAATTAAAAAAGATTTTGCTTGTCTCCAGTCACACAACTATAGATGGCAGAGGAGTAAGAGTTATCATCACTGGTACTCGAATTAGTGTGTATAAAGCGGAGAATGTTATTATTCATAACATCCAGGTCAGCCAAAGTAACTTGGATACAGTTCATATATTGGGTTCCAACAAGGTTTGGGTGGATCACCTGACTTCCTTTGCTGGCCAGTTGGGTTTGGTATCTGCTGTTGAAGGTTCTACTGATGTCACCATCTCAAATTGTCGTCTGTCTGATAATAACTTCAATGTGTTGTTGGGGGCAGATGACGGAGACAAAATTGATCAGCAAATGCGAGTCACAGTGTATAGGAACTTTTTTAAAAATACAAACCAGCGCAATCCTCATTGCAGGTAAATTCCTGCTTGTCTCTAAATGAATAAAAGATATATTTTTTAAAAAATAGATCTATATATACACTAATCACCGAAAATAAATAGACCTATTTCATATCTAGTATGGTAGAGGATTTTATTATCAATAGTCCAGCTGGTGTGACAGCTCAAAATGTCCAGTTGGGCTTGTTCTTCTTGTGAGGAATTAATGTTCAGAGAATTAATTTTAATTTTTGCATTAAAAATAATAGTTATCACTCCGGCAGGGGTCTTCGCTCTATTGGTTGAAAGCATCTTGTTGCAGGCATTTGGTCACAAGGTTCAATCCTCCCTGGTATAAAGGGGTGTCACCAGAGGGTGGCCCAAAAAATAGTTATCAAAAAAAAAAAAATTGACAAAAGAAAAACATAAAATCAAAAGCTATGAAAAGATTTTTACTTCCTCAGTGGTTTTTTTAATAATAATTTTCTTTCCTTTTCTTTCAGATGGGGATATTGTCATGTGGTGAACAATTTGTATGGAAATTTGGGGAATGTATGCCATAGGGGCACGAGCGCATGCAACTGTTTATTCAGAGAAGAATGTATTTGTAGCTGGGAATGACCCTGTAGTAACTGAATGGTATCCAGGCTATGATTCTGAGAGGGACACTACGCCAGAAATCCAATCCAGTGGTGACCAACTTCTAAATGGTGCTACGTTTCACCAATTCACTTATACTGGGCGTGTAGCTGCTCCTCCTTATAAGAGCGGGCAATATCCTCCTGTTACTGACACAGGAAGTCTGCAACATCTTGTTGATAATTGCTCTGGAGTTCTGCTTCAAAGTGATGTTGATAATTGTTGAGTATCTGTTTCGTTTATTGTAGTGACTAAAATCCCAATCAGATAAAGTGCTGCAGACAATAAATTTTATTGCTTTCAAAACACTAGTTTGCATGCCTCTCTTTGCCATGCATCTCTCTTTTCAAGAGAAGAAAACAGTGTAAGCTTGCACCAATCTAATAAGATATGGTGGGGCCATTTTCTCCTGCTTTTAAGATCCCTTTGAAATAAAAAAAATTAATATTGATTCATGTGAATAAGTTACCTCTGGTTATTGTCAAAAGCTACTTGCTTTAAAAGCTTGAGCTTTTGCATTTTACTTTGTTTTTTTCAATATAATTAAAAAAAACAAAAAAATTTGAGAAAATAAAAAGAAAAACAAAAAGTTGGAGAAAATAACAAAAAAATATAGAAAAAAAATATATCTTACGGTATATTTTTTAAAATATAAATATAGTAGTTGGAAAAGTTTGAAAAGCATTGTTATGATTAATTAGTTTTTGTTAGGATTGAATAATTAAATATTAGATTTGGAAAACTAAATGAGAAGAAATAAATACTTAGAGAAACTACAATGAAGAATATTCTTGATGTCACACAAAATTTGATCATTTTGATAACTATAAAATAAATGCTCTATTTAAATAGCTAGTACCTTGGGTTTGGAACAATCACCAAATTCCTTATGGGTCAAATATTTGTGTAATGTGTAAGACTAATATTGTTTACTATTGACTATGAAAACTAATGTTGCCCTTGTCCCTAATATCTACTAGTTCTTAAGGGCTAGTGTTATTGAGAAATTTCTTGGGGAGAGTATTAGATCACAAGGGTTGTGTTCTCAATGTTGGCATAATAGTCATAGTAACAATGGTATTACATTGTTAAATTTGCATTTATAAGTTAGTTTTTGCATATTAAATAAATGTCCTGGAGGTTATGTAGGTAGTTATCAAATAGGAAGATGCTTTTATAAAGTCAATGTAATGCAATGTGAAAATCATCCGAAGACAATAATATATTATTCTATGTTTTATGTTTTGCTGTATTAAAATGGTTTGATCTAGTTATTTGTGTTTGTGCTCACCATATTTCAATATGGTACCAGAGCGTTGGGGATTTCTGTGTGCTTGTTTGTTAAAATATGGTGGTTGAAGATAATGTTTGTTGCGTGTGGAGTAGTTTAAAGGCATCTCACTTTTTCAAACTACTGCATCCAAGTTTTATGTGTTGAAATCTAATGATGTGATTGGTTGCAGTATTATGCCTGGTTGCTTCTATACTAGTGCCTAAAAGCTTGATATAATTCAGGGTTCAATAAAGTAACTTCAGAACTATCGTTCCTTCCATTTCAAGCAATAAAAATTCATGCAGCAAAATAGTTTTAAAAATAAATTTCCTTGAATACATACCTAGGCTTACCTGTAACGTTTTAGCCTCCTTTGGATGCCACCATGCTTTCTGTTGGAGAGTAATTTCTCCCACATAATGAAAAAGACAAAAAGGCAAAAAGACAAAAGAGGAAAATAGAAAGTTCCTAAAGGAGTCCGGATAAGATGGAAGTTTCCAGAAAGAGGAGAGTTCTAGGTTAGAAAGTTCTAAGATGGAGGTTTCTAGAAAGAGGAGAGTTCTAGGTTAGAAAGTTCTACAGGAAGTTTCCAGAAATAGATTGTTTTTAGATGAAGAATGGAAAAGCCTAGAAGGCATAGGCATGTACCAAAGCCCTCTATAAAAGAGGCATGATGTAAATGATGTAACAAAGTTGAGTGAAGTGATTAAGTCTGTATGATCAAGTGATCATGAATGCAGCATCATTCGTTCTATTGTCTTGTAATCATGTTGTGAATTAATGAAATAGTGCAGCAGCACACAGTTGAGCAATATTTGTGTTTATGTGATTTATAGCATTCTTGTATGTGATGTAATCATATTTTGATGTTAATGGATTAAGGTGCAGCAGCATGCATTTGAGTAATCTTGTGTTTCATGTTTCTGTGTTTATGTCTTGTGGATGATGGTATCCACCACCAACAAGTGGTATTAGAACAGGAAGATCTGGGAGAATTGTGCAAGTTTCTCAGAGCTAGGGTTATGAAGTTTATTATTGTCATTGGATTATCGGCTTGATCTTATGTTGAAGAGAGTAGGTTGTGAAGCTGTTGATCTAAGGTTCGTTGTTTCAAGACAATTGCCCAAATCTGAATGTTGTGTGCCGCTGATTTGGAACTTGTTGCAAGAGAAGCCGCTGAAAATCGTGCAAAAAGAAGTTGCAGAAGAAAGAAGAGATCATGGATTCACTGGGTTTTGAAGAGAAATCTGAGCTAGTGTGAAATAGGGTTTTCTGGAGGCACCAAGGAAAGTTGCCAGAGCCGCACGAGGTCACTGAAGGAAAAGGTGCAGCTAATAAATTCAAGGGTTCGTTGAAGTTTTTAAAGGACAGAGGCTATGTATTGTTTGATGCTACAGAAGTTGACGCAAAGAAAAAGGGGGAGAAGCAAATCCGCCAAGTTTCTAAGCGACAGATTGAGATCACAGAGCAAGGAATCGTGATAAACAAAAGGGTGCAGATCACTGTGAAGCCAGTCATCGCTGAAAGGAAAGGTTTTTTGGCTAAGCGCATATTTGAATTGTCAGCCGTCTCCAAAAAGCAAGGTATGTTTATTTGTTTCAGAGGGTTTGTTTTGGATAGCTGAAAAAAAGAATCAATGTTTTAAAGAAGTCATAGTTTTATCACCGAAAAGGAAGGATAAAAAGAGATCACTAGTACAAAACCTAATATCATAGGTAAAATGGAAGGAAGATTATAAAGGCAGACCATGGAAGTAAAGTGCTGGAAACACACAATAAGTTACAGCTGTTGAGGAATTTGCAGAAGTCAAAGGATTATATTGCTCATGCCAAATCCATCAAAAGAGATTACACCTGCCAGTATAAAGAGAAAATCAAATCTGTTTGCAGAGGAAATATCAAATCACTCAAGATTGGCCGCAGCCAAATAGGGGAGCCGTCACAAAGTCGGAAGGTTAGCCAAATTTTCACTGAATGCAGGTAAGGATATGAACTGCTGAATTCCTCCGAAAAGATTGCTGAAAGTTATAAGATGGTTTGAAAGACCAAAAGGGAGTATAAAGGCTACATATTTTAAAAGGGTTTTTAAAAGTGAATCGCTGTGAAAAGGATAGGCTGCAGATTTTTAAATCATTGTGATTGGAAGCTGACATTGAAAAATTAGAGATTGTCAAGGGTTTGTATCAGGTAGTAAAAAAGTCTGAAGATAGTTTGTAGTCAAAGGTGAAGTGAGGCACACGAAGCCACTAAACGAAGAAGAAATCAACAATTACAAAGGGCAATAGTCTGAGGTAAGTTAATCATTTAATTTTTCAAATGGGAAAAGCTAAAAGAGAGAAGACAGAAAATGATTTCCAAAAAGAAAGAGATGATTGGGAAAAGAAAAGAAAAGAATTATTAAGGGATTTAAAGCAAGTTACAATAGAGAAAATAGGACATGAGATAAAAATTTCTGATCTTAAAATTGAATTAATTAATGTTCAAGAAGAGTTAAAAGAAAGATTGAAATCGTTTGATGAGATTAAACAGAGGAATAAAGAATTAGAAGAAAATAATAAGAAATTGGAAGAGGAGAACAGTTTACAAAAAGATGAGATGTCAAGGTTGAAAGAAGAAATATCAAAGTTGAAAGAAGAGAATGAATGTTTGAGGACAAAACTGTTAGTTTGCGATGTCTCATGTGATACAAGTGATTTATGTGATGTAGTTGAAGCTTGTTTAGAGAAAGAATGCAAGGTTGAAGAGGCTGGGCTAGCAAAATTTGCATGTTGTAATGAAAATGACAAGTTGTTTGAATCTGAAAATCATTGTAATGAAGAGAATGTTGGTTTCAAGATGATGAAGAAGATGGGATATATAGGAAAAGGTTTAGGCAAGTTTGGACAAGGAACGAAGGAGCCCATTGAGCCAATAGTGAGGCCAAAATATGCAGGTATTGGATACGGGAAAATAGATTATGTTACAGGCAATACAAGTGCAAACAAGTTGATTCATGAAAAGAAGAATGTGCAATGTTTTCATTGTCATAGGCAAGGACATACTAAGGACAAGTGTTGGGATTTGCATCCATGTAGCATATGTGGTTTGAGAAATCATTGTGATAAGATGTGTTGGCAAAGAGAATGGAAAAATATGACAGAATGCATAAAAATGGATTGTGGATTTGTTTCTGGATTGAGTTGGCAACAAATTACAGGCATGCTGAAAAAGGTGTTCAAGTACAGATGCTCATTTGTGAAGGATGGCAATCAATCAAAGTTTGAAGGTTTGGGACATCATGCAAAGTTGAAAGCTACAGATAGCTAGAAGACTTCCATTTTGAAGTTCTGAAAATTTGATGGACTACAGTAGCAGTGGGTGAGATTTGGAGATCAGTAGATCTTGAAGAAAATTTAAAGGCATCGAGTCCACAGACTCAGAAGACTAGAAAGATTTGAAATGATAAAATTGTGGTCGAAATTAAGGGGGAGTGTTGGAGAGTAATTTCTCCCACATAATGAAAAAGACAAAAAGGCAAAAAGACAAAAGAGGAAAATAGAAAGTTCCTAAAGGAGTCCGGATAAGATGGAGGTTTCCAGAAAGAGGAGAGTTCTAGGTTAGAAAGTTCTAAGATGGAGGTTTCTAGAAAGAGGAGAGTTCTAGGTTAGAAAGTTCTAGAGGAAGTTTCCAAAAATAGATTGTTTTTAGATGAAGAATGGAAAAGCCTAGAAGGCATAGGCATGTACCAAAGCCCTCTATAAAAGAGGCATGATGTAAATGATGTAACAGAGTTGAGTGAAGTGATTAAGTCTGTATGATCAAGTGATCATGAATGCAGCAGCATTCGTTCTATTGTCTTGTAATCATGTTGTGAATTAATGGAATATTGCAGCAGCACACAGTTGAGCAATATTTGTGTTTATGTGATTTATAGCATTCTTGTATGTGATGTAATCATGTTTTGATGTTAATGGATTAAGGTGCAGCAGCATGCATTTGAGTAATCTTGTGTTTCATGTTTATGTGTTTATGTCTTGTGGATGATGATATCCACCACCAACACTTTCTGTGATGATTGCTGCATGAAGAATATTGTAGCGTATGGTGTGGATTCGTAAAAGGACAACACAGAGAGAATAGTGGAAAGACAAAAAAGTATTTTTTTAAAACAAATATGGGTGTGAAGATTGTGTCATTTTTTTAATGGATATTTAATTTGGGGTGCAATTTGGACTCATATGATTATACACAGGCAATTATATGAATCATTGTTTAATCTTCCCAACTATAATTTGTACTGCATTTAGTGAAGACGTGACAAAAGTAATTATGGGCGGTTATGATTAGTTTGAAGGAGATTGCATAGAGGAAGAATAGATAAGAATAGTGTTCGCAGAGTATAATTAGCACAGTGAAGAATATTATTATCTTCTGAATGCATTTTGAAACTCTTAGAGAAAAATGAGGTGTTTTGATTTAAAGGCATTTTGAAAGCATTTGCTTTGTATAAAATACAAGATAAAAAGTGTGTATGGTAAAGTAAGTACAGGGAAAGAAATCGGTAAATAGATCAATTGGTGAAAGATATATAACTGTTTTAAGTGATCACAGGTTATAAGTTCAAAACTCACAGTGATCTAAGAGCATTATTTTTGTGCTAAGAACTATTTGAAATGTTATGATTTTATTTGGAGTAATAAGGTAAAAAAAATTTGAAGGCTTAATTTGATGAATGTTTAATAATATCTTGGAGGTATAAGGTTGACTAGTGTATGGGTCCATTATTGATCGAAATCGACATCATTATTTTTAACATTTCAACATGGCCACACATTATGTTTGTATTCCCAATGCCATCCATGCTATCCATCATAGAAATTTGAGAGACTTGCATATATGTACTATTGAAGAGTCTAATGCAAATGTATAGAGTGTAACACAATCATATTGGAGGAAGGCAGCATTGGAGGATAGAGGATTTTCTATCATCTCAAGTTAGCTTCTCACTTTGAGGTGATGTTTTGCATGAGAAGCATTTTTAGTTTTGGTTGTTTTTCTTTTCTTTGTTGATGCTGATGGATTTGAAGAATGTATGTTTTGTGAAGATTTTGTTCTGGAAATAGGTTTGGGATTTGGTGTTGAGCTCAATATGGATTGTTGTCTAGCGAGTTTTAGAGTATATGATCAAAAATTATACCCTTTTGCTGTCACTAGACAATGATAGAGATATGTCGTATCTCTTAGGGATCATTGTTGAATAATGCAAGACTATGATTTGAGAGTTCAGGACTAAAGAGCTCAAGAACATAGCTTGAAGCTACGCATTTCTGAGGGTAGACGAGACAGCATGATGGAGCCCTGCTTGGTTCAGAATTTGTTCTTTGGGAGAAGATCTTCAATAAAATATGTATTCATATTATGTAATCAACTTTGTTGAGTATATTAGTATTCAGGGGGGGTCCCTTGGTACTATTGCAGGAACAATGTAATAAGAGGGGGAATGTTGGCATAATAGTCATAGTAACAATGGTATTACATTGTTAAATTTGCATTTATAGGTTAGTTTATGCATATTAAATAAATGTTAGTTTGGGGGAGTTACATTCCCATATATGCAGGTTATGTAGGTAGTTATCAAATAGGAAGAGGGCTTTTATAAAGCCAATGTAATGCAATGTGAAAATCATCCGAAGACAATAATATATTATTCTATGTTTAATGTTTTGCTGTATTAAAATGGTTTGATCTGGTTATCTGTGGTTGTGCTCACCATATTTCAATACTTCTAGGTCCAACCCCTTGATTAGAGTGTCTTTACAATCATGAATGAAGATCAAAGATAGCACAATCTTAGGCATGCAAATGTCTTAGATAAATTTCATGCAGATTTAGGTTTCTTTTAGAGCTCCAAATCAAAAGATTCTAAGAATAATTCTCCTTGAAATGCTTAGGACTTAGGATGATATTTTATTCATTATGAACTAATGTGCATTTAATGCCTTTAGATACCAAGACATAACACCAAATCATGCAAACATGTATCACGTTGACTCACAATAGCTAGTGATATAAGTAAGAATAGAAAGTTTTTGAATTTTGTTTTTGAATTTCAAGGTCAATGCACCATAGTGTGAGAATGAACTACCACACCATGGGATTGACCCCGGAAATGGAGATGTAAATATTGAGGTGGGCAATGAGTGTATTAATATGAGTACAAAGATAGGTGTAATAAATGTTAAATGTATACAAATAAGTGAATATAGGGATAAGCGATGAAGGAGTGCATCTAGAATGTAAGAGCAATCTTGCATCAACCAAAAATATTTATTTTAATGTTTCTTCATTTTGTAGGTATTTTCTATGCTTTCTAGTTGTTTCAAAGCATTGTATAGCATGTTTGTGGCACCACATTAGCATCTTCTCTATTCAAGATTCATACAACCACCATAGATATAGTCCAACCACCATAGATATAGTCATCATGTTTTCATGATGCATTTCTCTGCATTTGCATATTTGGTTGTAGTTTTGAACATAAGGATGACTAAGTTTTCTAAACATCCCATTTAAATTGTATGTGCTTTTGATCACCACATTTATGTTTCATGTACTAAAGGACCTTAACTAGATTGTTCATTGTATAAGAGAACTTTATTCAAACTACCCACCAAGTATTTGAATCTCATGCTAATTCTATTTTAGGTTCTGAGAGAGGCCATATATGTAACCACAACAAGTTTGGAGACTTGTAGATTGAGATACATCAACGAAGATGAATCTACATGCTACTTAAGTAATATGCCCAATTTCATGGCTACTAAAAGAAGAAATCACCTAATTTTGAGATTGTTTCAAACCACATCACATTCTTCTATATTGGTGAAGTACATTAAATCATATGGTGTATATCAATCTACACCCTTCTATGCAAAGAGAGACTAATATCATTTAAGGATGTTTAGGGAGGGAGCTGACACAAATCAAAGAAGATTAAGGATAGATAGATAGCTCAAATAGAAAATAGAAGATCAAAGTTTTGTAAGATCTCATAAGATCTAACTTTTAACCAAACAACTAAGGCCTAACATGTTACAAGCTCTTAAAGCTATACCATATTGTGTTTTAATCAAAAAATTGTCTCTTTATTTCAAATTATGTTATTCTACTACATATTGAGCTTTAGTGTTTATAATTGCTATGTGGTTAGATAGCCTTTAATTAGATTTTTCAACCTTGACTATATTAAATGGTATTAAAACATGGTTTTTTAATCCTAACAGAGATTGTTAGATGCTATTTGAATCCTAAAATGGAAAAGTGAAGAGAGTCTTCCAATATTGAGTTATTGGGTAGAAGATTCCTTGTGAGAATCTTCTAGCACTAACTTTTTGAGTAGAAGTTTCCTTCATGTATTACAAGCTAGTTGTGAATAGATTAAACTCTAGACTCAAGGTTAATATGCCACCTAGAATGATGGATATATGTTGAGGTGTACTCCATGTTGTAGTGTGAATTGAAAAAATATTTAATATTATGAGAAATGTCCAAATTAGATTAGATGTTGAAAAACATAGAAGGGGTTATAACCCTATAACTCATGAAAATGACGATGAAGGAGATCAAAGAATAATTGAACAAATTTTAATAGAAGAAAAATATAGAGAAGAAATAATGTTGAAGGCAACAATTAGGGTTAGAATTCTTTTTTTGTTAGCATTAGGGTTACAATTAGGGATAGGGTTGGTATTGTGGTGAGGGTTGGAGTTAGGGTTGGGAATAAAATTAGGGTTGGGATTAGAAATATAATTAGGGTTCTAATTAGGGTTAGGATTAAGGTTAGCATTAGGGTTAGTGTTAGTATCAGAGTTATGACCAAAATTATGGTTAGAATTATGTTAAATAGGCATAGATTTAGAAATACAGTTAGATTGAAGGTTTTTAGGCTTATAAAACAATGCTAAGTGTAATCTTATGGTTATGTTAAGAATTAGGGTTAGGTTTATAATTAGGGTTTGGGTTAAGGTCAAAATCAATGTTAGATTAGAATTAGGGTTAGATTTAGAATTAGGGTACCTATTTTTAAGGAATATTATAATCTCAATATTAAACCCTAACCTTAATTCTAACAATAACCCTAACCCTATTACTAACCCCAATTTTAATTCTAACCCTAATTATAATTATAATCCTAATATGAAGCTTGACCCTAATTCTATCCCTAATCGTAAGCCTATATGCAACCCTAGTTCTAACCCTTTATGTAATGGTAACCATAATTGTATCGCTAATTCTATACCTAACCCTAACCCTAACACTCATCCTAATTCTAACCCTAACCATAAAATTGATTCTAACCATAATTTTAATTGTAACACTGATTTGAACCCTAAGACTAACCCTAATTCTAACTATAACCCTAAATCTCACCCTGACCCTAACCCTTATTATAAGCCTTTAACCCTAGTTTTGACTGTAATTCTCATTCTAATTGTCACCCTTATTCAAATTGTAACCCTAATTGTAATTGTAATTCTAACCTTAATCCTAACCCTGATTCTAATTGCAATTCCAACCCTAACCCTAATTATAACCCTAATCATAACCCTAACCCTAACCTTAATTCTAATTGTAACCCTAAATCTCACAGTAACCCTAACCCTTATTATAACCCTAATTCTAGTTTTGACACTAATTCTCATTCTTATTGTCCCACTTTTTCAAATTGTAACCCTAATTGTAATTATAATCTAACCCTAATTCTAACTATAATTCCATCCATAACCCTAATTATATAAATGTAATCATAACCTAATCCTAACCCTAACCCTAACCCTTATTATAATCCAAGCTCACCTTAATTCTAACCCTAATTCTAACCTCAATTTTAATTCTAACCATACTTCAAACCCTAATATATACCTAATTGTAACCCTAATCTTAAACTTAATTATAAATATAATAATACTAACACTAAATGTAACCCTAACTCTAATTATAACCTTAACCATAAACCTATTTCTAACCCTAACCCTACTTTTAACTCCAACACTAATTATAACCCTAATTCTATCCCTAACCATAATTCTACCCATAACCCTCACCCCAATACTAACCCTTATTCTAATTCTAACCCTAAACCAAACCCAAACCCTAATTTTGACCATACCCCTACCCAAAATTTAAACATAATTCTAAGCATAATTCTGGCCCTAACTCTACTACTAACCATAATTCTAACCTTGAATCTAATGAAAAAATAATTCTAACCCAACTCTAAACCTAACCAAAACAAAATTCTAACCAAAACACAATTCTAACCTAACCTTAACGCTAATTCTAACACTGGAGTTACTGTTAGTGTTAGGGTTAGGGTTGGGTCGATTCAAATGCTTTCAATGGTGCAATATTAATTCCCAAAGTTATATTAATAGATAAAACCATTTGGTATGGAGTATTTGTTTAAAGACGTCATTTGACATCATAAGACAAACATATAATATGAAGTATTCCAACGCATGTAGATTGCTACCCTAATACTTGTACACATTAAAATAGTATTTGTCCACATAATATTTTTATCTATTTCTTTGCAAATACTCTTACCCTTAAAAATTACATAAATTATTCATATAACGGTTGTTTGATTTGAGTTCCAAAAATCACTCATGTTTTGTTTGGATCTGTTAGCCTTGTTTTAGGATCTTACTTTTGTGACCCCAAAATTACACTCTTTTGGTTCTAACTTTTCTTATTTAAAAGCCAAAATAATTCATATATTTAATAAGCTTGTAGTCTAAATATTTCCACAATTGGGGTGCATTTCATTCCAATTAGTAATCTATTTTATATTGTGTTGTGTGAATTTTTGACAATACAATTGAATTGCATACTAAAGCCTATTTTCATTTATATTTTCATTTAAACCTTGGAAATATTGGTTCTTGTTGAAATAATTTTGTATGTAGTTTGTTAAGCACTTTTTAGTGGTGTTTATTCTTCATATTTGTTCACTTTGATAATTTTTCATGCATCCATGGGACATAGAATACAAACAATTGACATAATTATAATATTGGAGAATTGTATTATTCTAAGCTCTTTTTACATTATATGATGTTTGATAAAATAATTCAATTGAATGTTTTATATGTATAAAGAGTTGATAGAAATAGTACAATTAAAATATAGCAGATATAAAATCTCACTTTTGGGAGGATCATGCATTTAATATCTTCCAAATATGGAATTCCTAGTGTAAAATTTGAATATCAACATTGAATAATCTAAAACCAAAAATATTATGCCTTTATAATTTCAAAGTTTTCGTCTCAACTTCATTTTCTTGGATTTAATACCAAATGAGTACAAGTCTTCTTAGAAGGATGAAATACAAAAGTATAGTACTCTAGATCTAGCCATTAATCAAAATAATTGAAAAGAGTGTTTTTTTCTTGCTTTTTAATGAAATCCTTAAGCTTAGTAGTTTGGAAAAGATGTGGGTGTTTATTTTTCTCTTTTGTGAGCTTCAACATCCTCTCTAGGCCTTTAAGGAAAGTTTGTGTAAGGTGTAATCATATTAGTAAGGAGATTTATACAATCAAGATCAACAGTGTATTCTACTTTCTCGTCACTGCCACCTATAATACCACTAACAATAGCATAAACTGCTTCTTCCTTTATACAATCTATTGCCTCTACAAGGAGCTCCACAAGTGCACAAACTACCCCTATCTTTATTGTCAGCTCAATGTCATCTTGGGTGAGTGTTGTGATATTGGAAATGAACCTACAAATTTCCATATGAAACTACCTCATTATGTTGAAGTCTCTCTTGTCACCATTTGAAATGATTGCCACAATACGTAAGAGTACTCTATAATTCATAATCTCTTTATAATTACCATACTCTACAATATTGGCCATAGTTTCCATGACTAAAAGTAGTATATGATGAGATTCATGAAAAAGAACTTGAACGAGGCATGGACAAATATTATTTGTAATGATAAATTCAATATTATCACCTTCTTCAAAAAATATAAAATTGTCTCGCAACTAAGCCTTAGCACTTCAAGGTCTTCCCCTATTTCAAGAAGGTGCTTCACAATTGTAAAGGAAATAACTATCATTAGGTTTGCAATGAACAATGTATACAATTTCTTTTAGGGCAAGCCAAAAGAGCTTAAAAGGACCTTTAGGACAATAGGACAAAGGCAACAAATAAAATATAATATCATGAGGGATGGCTTCAAAGTTGTGGGAACAAAAAGCGTGGTCTGCAAGAATGGCTTAGGCTTGTAGTGTTTGTTCTTGAAATTCTTCATTGGGGGAGGTCAAAAGGTTTCTTAGGCTTGTAGTGTTTGTTCTTTAAATTCTTCATTGGGGGAGGTCAAAAGGTTTCTTGAAAAAGGAACTACACTATCTTTTATCCTTAGCTCTACCATTTTAGTAGAAACACCCTGATCCTAACAACATAATGTAAATGGGTTAAGAATATCCATTAAGATAGATACATTTAAACAATTTGTAATGCACAACATATGTGTAAAATAAGTAAACTTCTTAATTCAAAATAACTTTATAATGAAATTAATTAACACTAAAATTAAAATGATGAACATACAATGTATATATATTTAATGACTACATATGATTCTATGACATTAAGTTAGGTTCACTAATATTAACCCAATAATATAAAACTAACATTAGATTAGAGAATTAAAACAAATCCCAACCAATTATTAAAAAATTTTAAAAAAATAAAAATGTAATAGTGTGGGTACAATTTTATAATGTTTTTTTTTTCTTTTTTCTAATTGCTTCAATTTCTTTAATAATTTCTTATGTAGAAGATTAATCTTTTTTAATAATTCCCTATATTTTTAATCACTAATTTTATATTAATAATTTATAGTCATCTACTATTAAAAAATGTTTTTCTAATTCTTAAGTCCTTGAATTATCTCTATTTTGGAAATGACGAACCAATCTAGAAAGGATCCATTTTTATACTTCATAGCAATGTTGACAAGGTTTTGGATGAGGGGATATATTCTTCAAAGATAGAGAATGCGTAGGGTGGTATGGGATATCCATGGGTAGACATTGATGGACGAGAAAACACTAGAAAATTTATATTTTTAGTTCTATATTAAATTCAAAAATTCACGTAATCCTAATGCTTTATCATTTTATTCTTCTATTTAAAATAATGTAACCATAAAACATCTTATTCTATTACTTTTTTATTTGGGACTATGTGCTAGAATAAAATGAAGTAAATAGAACTGTAAATAATAAAATAAAACATGAGATTTGTTAAAAACCAAAATTATTAATGTGTAGTAAATTATTAATAAAGATATAGGATCATAATGAAAGGAATGGCACATAAGGACTCTTCTAAGATTATTTTAAAATATATCTTTATTTCCTAATGCATTCATTAAAATACATAACAATATTTAAATGTAACAATATACATAACAATATTCAAATGTAGCAATATTGAGTTTTTTTTTTAATGCATAATGAAATTGCATCAAACATAAAATTGAAATAACCAAAGATAAATCCCAAAGCGCAGTAGATTGAGTTTCTGTATATAGATGTGCACATATCTTTACATAAATAGAAAAATATTGTGAAGGACTAACCTAAGGAGGAGAGGAACTAGAAAGAGAGGAGAAGGACAATGAAGGCTCCTAAAAATTTCTTTCCAATCATGCCTAAACATTCTAGGAAATTAGTTTATTTCTACAAGAAGAAATTCATTTCAATTTGAGCCAAAAGTATAAAAATTCAAATCCAAAGACAAAACAATGAGATACTTGTTGGTGACATTAAATTGAAGAGATGATGGACTGCATCAAGAAATTTTAAATTTCCTCTTGAATGAGATGATTGACTATGTTTTAGACATATCAAGCAATTTTAAATTTCCTTTTGAATAGAACTAAAATTTCCTCTTGAAAAAAACTAAGGATCACCTCTTAAATGAAACTCCCCCTCTTGAAACCATTGGTCTTCCATTTCATTTAATTTAGTTCTTCATAATTTTTTTTAATAAAGATTCTACATTGGAATCTTATAAGTTTATGCAGAAATTCTATAATCTTTCATAAATTGAAATTGACACCATACAGTCGATAAGGGAGTGGTTCGATGAGTGGTTCGATGGTTAAGTCACTTGGTTGTAGTGGCGGCCACCAGAGTTCAAACCCATGCTAGACCAACGAGCTCGCTGGGCCAATGAGCTCACAAGTTTGAAGTGTTCGTGTGGACTCACTGGACCAATGAGCTCACAAGTTTGAAGTGTTCGTGTGGACTCACTGGACCAATGAGCTCACAAGTTTAAAGTGTTCGTGTGGAGCCAGAGGATAAATTAAAATAATTTTTAATTACATATAAAAATAAATAAAAATTAAAAAGTTAGTAATTATTCCTTTAATTTTTTTATATTAATATATATGCACATATATTAATATATTATTTATTCATTTTATTTTATAATAAACATAAATATAAATTAAAAAGTCCCAATTGCTATTTATTTAATTTATTTATATTAATATGGATACATATATATAATTTATTCATTTATTTTATTTTATAATAAACATAAATAAAAAATATATTAATATATTATTTATTCATTTTATTTTATAATAGACATAAATAGAAATTAAAAAGTCATAATTACTATTTATTTAATTTATTTATATTAATACATACATATAATATATATTATTTATTTATTTATTTAATAAATTAAAGTTGAAGAATGAATTTTCTTTTATTTTCTTAAACTTTATTTTTTTGGTTTTTTGTTTCTATTACATTTATTATAAATAAATTAATTAAAAATAAACTGAAGTAAAGTTTAAGAAAACAAAAGAAAGTTAATTATTCAACCCTAACTTGCTATAAAATTTTAAATATTTTAATTATATTTTAATAATATTTCACTCACATTTAACTTAACTTTTTCCATAAACTTGCAAGGTTGTTAAAATATATTATTTTTTAGAAAGTAAAAGATGACAAAATAAAGAATTTTTTATTTTTTAAATTCATTAAATATTTAATCATTAGGAGAGCTCAATGAAAGTGATATAATCTTATGGGGCAATAATACTAGCACCATCCCCACTTAATGGGGTGGTGTGGTTGATGCAAATGGAGTTGTCCCTACCCAAGGATGGGTGGGGTGGCAAGGGTGACACTAATGACGTCATCCCCATCTGGTGAGCAGTAGTATACACAGCCAAGGGTAGGAAAACAATGGGGGTGCCACTAGATTTGGCATCTCCACCGAAGCAGGGTTAATGCTCAAGGGGCACTGTCAAGGGAGAGGCACCTCCACCTAGGTGGGGCATGTTGATAGGGATATGGTTGTGCTAGGAAAAGGTGGTGTTATTGGACATAATGCCCCTACCTAGGGGTAAAAGGAAAATGGGATGGGAGGATGAAAATTTTGAAAATGATAGGAGAAACCTAATAGAAAACTAAAAAGGTATTTTGCATAGATGGAGGAGGAGCTATCGGTGCTACTTTCAAAGGAGAGGTTCTCTATAGTGCTACAATTACTAGAGGGGATTGGTGAGGTGGATAAGGACTTTATAACAACAATCAGGCTATATTATGTGGCAAAGATTTCGAAGATGCATGAAGACAGAGCAATCCTAATGGCACTAGTAGAGAGATGGCACTCGAAGATGAGTACCTTTCATGTGTTGACAGGAGAGATGATCATTACATTGGAGGATGTATGGTGAATCTTATAGATACCAATAATAGGAGAGATGGTGTATTGGCGAGATGACATCCGTGGAGTGATGGAGTAGCTAATAGGGTGAAGGGAGATCCCACTACAGAGGATAGGCTTGGACTTGGATGTGTGTATGAGGAGAGGGTTAGTGGATGAGCTACCTTTAGTATTGATGGGTCTTGTTGGTAGCCTCCTACTACTAGACAAGATGGGGAGTTATTTTCAAATGGGGCTAGCATCCTATTTATCTAACATGCTAGAAGATGGTAAAGTATTTTCTTGGGGTCATTGTGTGTTAGAAGAACTGTACAGAGACTTACACTTAGTGATCTACCAGTTAGGGAAAAGCATTGCATTAGCCACATCACTACAAGTTTAGGTGTGGGAGCATATAGTGGTATGGTAACTAGAGGATGTGAGACAAGAGAGACAACCACAATAGCCATACGTATACAAGTGGGGTCAGTGAGAGGGGTTTACTAAGAGACATCTAGGAGATTTGGGGCACTATTGACGAGTGGTGGATGAGTTGGGATGATGAAGTATTATATGTAGACCATGTAGAGGTGTAGAGGCTTGGGAGGATGAGGAAGTGCACCTAGGAATAGTACTGACCATGTGTTACATTGTGGGTCATTAGGGGTGCATCATTAAGAGGTACCAACCTGATGGGCTGCTACAATAGTTTGGGATACAGTGTTAGTGTTGTTATCTTTAGGAGTCTCTTCCTTAGAAAAACTAATTAATGGTAACAATGAATAAGATGTAGTATCAACATTACCAAAAAAACCATGATCATCATTAATATCTTTAATTACAATAGCTCTTACATTATTAGAACACTTTAGAAATATATCTATAAACATTTCCAAATAACTATTAGAAGGTGCAACTAATGGATTATCTTTCATTTCCTTTGATTCTATTTTCTTCTGGCCCTAGGTATTATAAATAATATCTTATGAATTTTGATTTTGTAAATTACGATAAATTAGACCTCAATGAAGTCTCATGTCCATAGGACTCTACATAGTGTTGGGATAAGGTGCCATTAACCTTGTAAATCCCAATATTGTATTTATTCCATTTATTATTTGTAATTTGTAATTACCCATAAGGGATGTACAAGTTTCACCAGCAGTGGTAAAAAATATTTACTCTCCACAGTAATTACGGAGTTACTGCACGGTAAGTCCTGGAGTTACTAGCAGTAGTTACGAGATGTCATTTACTATGGTAAATGGTAATTGGTCAAAGTGGGGTGCACATGTGGAGGAATAATCTATTTTTAGTGTTATAACGCATGTCATAGATGCTGTAAGAGGGTGTAAGAGATTCTATGACAACTGTAAGTTGTCATAAGAATCTATGACACTAATAATAGCATATGATGCGTCATAAAATGTTGTAAGTGGATATTTTTGGCCCCAAGTCATTCAATCTTGCATGGGAACTTTTTTCCAAGTGTAGGATGCATGTCTGACAACATTTATGACCATGTAAGAGCCTATCCTTGGCTATGGACGCCCAAGGTTGTATTGTTGATTCTTGACAAGTGTTATGGGCTTGTAAGAAGTTATTTAATGTCTTGAGGTCATGTAAAATCTATATAAGCCATAGCATAGTAGATGAGATGCATATAATAGTTTACAGGTATGCAAGTTCTACTAGAGTGAAGGTTGGAGGACAGAGGAAGTGAATGTATTTGTAATCTCCTTTTGCGAAGATAATACAACTTGGCTTTTTTTCTTGGTGGAGTTTTTTACCCACAAGGGTTTTCTCCAAGTTAAAAACTTGTGTTATGTGCTTCATTTTGCTTCTAGTATATTTCTGTATTGTGGGTTTATGTTTTATTACAATCTCCATTGTTAATACACACTTGAAAGATTACTGAAATTTATTTGAATCAAATTTCCATTGAAGTAGTGTTGCTTTCATTTCTAACATTTGGTATCAAAGCCTGGCTAGCTTTGACTCTTGGGTTGTAACGTGGAAGCTGTAGCTATAGTGGGAGATTTGGTTGCATTTGTTATGCAGATCTTGTGTTGTTATTATGGTTGCATCCACCATTGCATCAACCTCTCGAATGGACATTGAGAAGTTCAACAGAATGGGGTATGAATTGTGGAAGCTGAAAATGGAAGATTTGTTGGAAGAAAGAAACCAATGGTTGGCTATCCAAAAAGGAGAAGAAACCTGACGATGTCTCTCAAGATGAGTGGGATAGAGTGGATAAGAAGGCATGGGGAACCATCCAGTTGTGTCTTTCAGACTCTGTCCTATTGCATGTCACAAAGGAAGAGACTACATACAAGTTGTGGAAACGGTTTGGTGAGATCTATCAAGCCAAGAGTATGGTAAATAAACTTTATTTAAAAATAAATTTGTTTTCCATGAAAATGTGAGAAGGTGAATCAGTTGCAGAGCATTTAAATTCTTTTAATTTTTTAGTGAGTCAGCTTAATTCAATAGATGTTGAGGTTAGTGAGGAAGATAAATGTATCTTACTTCTTTGTTCTTTACCTGAGTCTTGGGAGAATGTTATCCTTTCTATCACTGCTAACCTCATGGATATGAAGTTGGATGCTCTTGTTTTAGTGCTACTATCATAGGAATTGAGGAAGAAGAGTTCAGATAGTTTAGGGGATGCTCTCAGTGTTAGGGGAAGGTCTAAGGAAAGAGGACCTAAGGGAGATTAGAAAGGGGCTAAGGACAAATCCAAGGGCCAGTCTAAGACTCCTGGTAAAAAGAATAGAGTTAAGTGTTGGAACTACTATAAAAGGGGACATGTAAAGAAGGAGTGCAGAAATCCCAAGAAACAGTGGGAGAGTGCTTTAGATAAGTCCTCAAATGTAGGTGAAGAAGTTTTACTTTCTGCATGTAATCTTGTTTCTAATGATCACTAGTTGGTTGACTCAGGATGCTCATTTCATATGACCTCGCATAAGGAATGGTTCTCCACATATGAAGAATATGATGGAGGTAATATCTACCTTGGTGATAACTCTACATATCCAATTGTCGAGAAAGGAAAGGTATTGTTATGTTTTAGTGATGGGAGGATTAAAACCCTCCCTATTGTTTTGCATGTTCCTGGATTAGCGAGAAATCTAATTTTAGTTTCAAAGTTGAATGATTTGCGAATGCATGTGACATTTGACAAGCATGGCTGCAAATTGGTGAGAGGGAACTTAGTGGTAGTGAAAGGGAAGAGATTTGAGAACTTGCTTAAGCTTGAAGCCACTACAGTTTGTAATTCCTCCTATGTGTCTGAGGCCACTACTAAAAATAGATGTATGTTGTGGCACCATAGATTGGGCCACACAAGCAATAATGTATTGAAAACTATTAAGAATAAAAATTTGTTGGATGGTTTCTCTTATTCTGATGAGCACTTTGATTTCTGTGAGCATTGTGTGTTTGGTAAACAAAACAAAAAATTATTTCCTTCATGTAGCAACAGAGAAAAATATAAATTAGAAATTATTCATACGGATGTGTTTGGACCTGTGGATAATGAATTTATTGGAAAATCTGGTTATTTTGTAACCTTCATTGATGATGTATCCAGATTTACATGGATTTATTTTATGAAGCATAAATTTGAAGTTTTCACTAAGTTTAAGGAATTCAAAGTCTTAGTAGAGAACCAATTAGGTTTAAAGATAAAAATATTACGATCTGACAATGGAGGAGAATATTGCTCTAAGGAATTTGATGAGTTTTGCAAGCATGCAAGTATAATCAAACAAAAGACAACTCCATATACACCACAATAGAAAGGTGTTGCAAAAAGGATGAACCAAACAATAATGGAAAGGGCCAGAAATATGCTTAGTGATGAACAGTTGGATAAATGCTTTTGGGCAGAGGCTGTGTGTATTGCTTGCTACTTGATAAATAGATCTCCTTGTAAGGCTCTTGATTTGACACCTTATGAAGTGTGGACAGGTAAGAAACCTTTTGTTTCACATTTAAGGGTTTTTGGTTGTGAGGATTTTGTTCATGTGCCTAAGGAGAAGTGATCTAAGTTGGATCCAAAGGCTTAAAAGTGTACATTCATTACATATGGTGATAATGTGAAAGGTTATAAGCTTTGGAATCCACTAACCTGTAAGATTATCTTTTCTAGAGATGTAATTTTTAGGGAACTTAGAGCTATGTTTGAACCTGAGTAGCTAAAAGAAAAAGATGAAAAGGTAAAGAGAGTGCACTTTGAGTTAGAGTAGCAAGATGCACCTTAGGAAGAATAGAATGATGGATTAGGGGGTGAAGAAGAAGAAGATTCAAGTAGTTCTGATGAAGATGAATCTATTGTGACAGAAGAAGTTGGTATAGATGATCATGCAGAAGAATGAGTAGAGTCTCTTAATCCACTCTTGAGGAGATCCATGAGACAACATAATTCAGTTGATAGGTATAGCCCACTAGATTTCTGTTGTGTATATGTTTTATTGAGTACTAATGATGAACCTAGATCCTATAGGGAAGCTATTTCTACAGATGATAGTGAGTCTTGCCAACTAGCCATGCAGGAGGAGATGATGGCTTTGGATTCTAATAATACCTGGGATCTTGTTCATTTGCCCAAAGGAAGAAAGGCCATTGGATGTAAGTGGGTCTTCAAGAAGAAGTTTGGAGTAGACGTGTCATTGGAGAAGTATAAGGCTAGACTGGTAGCGAAGGGCTACTCCCAGAGAGAGGGAGTTGATTTTGGTGAGATATTCTCTCCTGTTGCTAAATTGACTTCTATTAGATTTCTCTTATCCATTACTGTAGCTTATGATTGGGAGATTGAGCAAATGGATGTTAAGACTACGTTCTTGCATGGAGATCTTGAAGAAGAAATTTATATGCAACAACCTACAGGTTTTGAGGTAAAAGGAAAAGAACATTGGGTTTGCAGGTTAAAGAGGTCTCTTTATGGTCTGAAACAGTCCCCCAGAATGTGGTATCAAAAGTTTGATTCATTTATTTTGAAATTGGGTTTTGTTAGAAGCGAGGAGGATCATTGTGTTTACATTCATTATGTTAATGATTCTATACTGGTTATTGCTTTGTATGTTGATGACATGTTGTTTTTCAACAATACTAAGGGTATGGTCAGTGAGCTTAAAGCCCAACTTTTAGGTGCATTTGAGATGAATGATCTTGGTGCTGCAAGGTATATTTTGGGAATGGAGATTAGGAGGGATAGAGTTAACAAAAACCTTTGGTTATCACAAAGTAAGTATGTGAATACTATTTTGCAGAGGTTTAGTTTGCAGGACTGTAATCCAATTAGAGTTCCTTTACCCATTAGTACTAAGCTTTCATTAGATGTGTCCAAAGACTGAGGATGATCTTGAGGATATGTCTAATGTACCATATGCTAGTGATGTACGAAGTTTATGTATGCAATGGTTTGCACTAGACCAGATATTGCCCAAGTAGTGGGAGTTTTGAGTAGATTTATGTCTAACCCTGGTAGACAGCATTGGAACTATATGAAGAGGGTGTTTAAATATCTTGCAGGTACTCTTGATCATTGTTTGGTTTATTCTAGTAATGATAGTGCTGATAAATCTTTGGACATACAGGGTTTTGTTGATGCAGATTGGGTAGGTGACTTGGATAGTTGAAGGTCCACTAGTGGCTATGTGTTTACTCTATTTGGAGGTGCAGTAAGTTGGATGAGTAAGAGGCAGTCCACAGTTGCTTTGTCTACCACAGAAGCAGAGTATATGGCTGCAACTCATGTCTGTAAGGAGGCAATTTAGTTGAGGAGATTGTGTACAAGTATTGGTTTTGATTGCAGGAATATTCAGATTGGTTGTGATAGCTAAAGTGCTATTTGTTTGGCTAAGAATCCCATGTATCATGCTCGAACTAAGCATGTTGATGTTTAGTATCACTTTGTTTGAGAGTTGGTTGGAAATGGAGAGATTCAGTTGAAGAAGATAGATACTCAAAAGAATGTCGCAGATTCATTGACCAAACCTATGAGCATAGAGAAGTTCATGTGGTGCAGAGAGGGTATGGGCCTTGTTTTTAGTGCCTGATTAATTTTCATTTGATTTCCTATGGGTTGATTTATAATGTATAATGTCAAGTGGGAGAGTGTTGGGATAATGTGTCATTAACCTTTTAAATCCCAATATTGTATTTATTCTATTTATTATTTGTAATTTGTAATTATCCGTAAGGGATGTACAAGTTTTACCGGTAGTGGTAAATAGTATTTACTGTCCACGGTAATTATAGAGTTACTGCACGGTAAGTCCCGAAGTTACTGGCGGTAGTTATGGGATGTTATTTACTATGGTAAATGGTAATTGGTCAAAGTGGGGTGCACATGTGGAGGAATAATCTATTTTTAGTGTCATGATGCACATCATAGATGATATAAGAGCGTGTAAGAGATTCTATGACAACTGTAAGTTGTCATAAGAATCTATGACACTAATAATAGCATATGACACATCATAAGATGTTGTAAGTGGCTATTTTTTGCCCCAAGTCGTTCAAGCTTGCATGAGAACTTTTTTTCAAGTGTAGGATGCATGTATGACAACATTTATGATGTTGTAAGAGCCTATTATTGGCTATGGATGCCCAAAGTTGTATTGTTGATTCTTCACAAGTGTTATGGGCTTGTAAGAAGTCATTTAATGTCTTGAGGTCATGTAAAATCTATATAAACCATAGCATAGTAGATGAGATGCATATAACAGTTTATAGGTACCCAGGTTCTACCAGAGTGAAGGTTGGAGGATAGAGGAAGTGAATGTATTTGTAATCTCCTTTTGTGAAGATAATACAACTTGGCCTTTTTTCTTGGTAGAGTTTTTTACCCACAAGGGTTTTCTCCACATGAAACACTTGTGTTATGTGCTTCATTCTGCTTCTGGTATATTTTTGTATTGTGGGTTTATGTTTTGTTACAATGTCCATTGTTAATGCACACTTGAAAGATTGCTGAAATTTATTCAAATCAGATTTCCATTGAAGTACTGTTGCTTTCATTTCTAACACAAAGGCATTAGCTTGAGGCATTATATTTTAAAATTTTAAATTGAAAACTAGTTATGTCAAAATGTAAGGAAATTTAGTCAAATTAACTTTATTTTCTAGGTCTGATAAATTTTGGTACAAAGTCAATCTCATGCTAGTGAAGCTTAACCATGAATCGACCATCATAGCTTTTGTTAAATAATTAAGAGCTAAGTTTTTTTGACTTATTTTTCTAGTTTCACATTGTAGTTGTGATCTTGATCCATCTAAATGTGAAATTAAAATCAAACATTTTAACCTATTAACCCCTTTTGCACTTTTGTTGCAAGCGAACTATGCACAAATCTTCATAATTTGGTATTAATTTCATGTATAGAAAGGCATCAATTTGCATTCATTTTAGGAGAATAGGGAATACATCTTAGCATATAAAGAATCACAAGAGAAATAATTCACATTTGCAATTAATATCTAAAAGCAAGCATGTAATAGATAGCACATCTAATGACACACTCTTCCTAGAACATCTTATTCATCTAGTGATCATTCTAGAATTCATGCACACGTTAAACTCTATGTTGTCTATCATAGTATTTTCAAGTACCACTAGGTTGACAACAAATTTTGAATGTGTGGAAGAGTACAATAGTGTATCATAGTTTATTGCCTAAAATTACAAGAAAAAATCTATAGATCATCGAAGATCAAGCTCATGGGTACAAAGTGAGTTTGTAGTTGTAGACTAGGTCTAGGACAATGAAGTCAATCCAACATAGAGTAGAGAAGAACATTTTGGTTATGTTGGAAACACATGACTCCAAAGATTTATATATTTTGATGGACATGGATCCCATTGCCTTCATTAGTTAGCATTCATTGTTTACATACAAAGCTAAGCAATCTTTTTATTTGATATTGCATATCTTATCCAGTCCATTCAAATAACTCATTTTATATAGGTTGATTTGTACACAATTGCTTCATTTAATTAGTTAACTTAAATCAATCTTGAAAGAAAAGTTTTATTTCCCTTTCAAATCTTTAAAACAATTTTATTATTAAATTGTTTTATAAAACTATATTAATATTTAATTTAATTATAAAATGTTTTATTACTATAAATAAAACAAAACTATTTATAAGTAAGACAATCTTATTGAATTATCATTCAATTGAATTAAAAGACAGTAAGGTGATTTGGACATTTGATTCAAAGTAATTCTTGTGGAGTAGTTATAGCTCAGGGAGTGCAATTTTATTTGTTTATTGTTACGTTGCAGCTTGCACTGAAGCTTTATTGTTGTGATACCCATGATTCAAACATTCTTTTGAATATGACAAAATCAATGCAGCGACTCCAAATAATATGATATGATTTCAAGTGTTAACACCTAAATTTTTTCTCATTTTGAAATTCTTTTATCTTAATTATTATTTTTTTGGTTTAAGGATTTTAAATTAAATTTACGTATAATTGAATATTTATATTTGGATTTTTTTTTTAATTTTTAAATTAAATTTGATGAAAGTTTTTTAGATATATGTATTTTTTGATATAATATTTGTAAAATAATAGTTTTATTGTAGATTTCTTAGAACGGAGCCTTCAGCTATAAACCAGCTGATTTAATTCAAATGAAAATAATAGCAGAAAGAATAAAAAAACATTCAACTTAGGAAAAAAACACAGCACAGTTTTGTAGTTTGCAGGCTCTATAACTATTTTTTTATATCATAATAAATGACTGCTGCTGTTGAGAATATATAACAGCGAACAGATTACAAACTGGAGCGAACAGATTATAAACTATAGCTTTTACAAAGACTGTAAGAAGAGGACGCAGCCTCTAAACAATACGCTGGAACTGAAAGAAGACTGGTGAAAAAAACTACATACTAAGCATGCAGATTACATGCTTTATTCCTACACTGGATTCGGTGGTGAATACTAAGTTTATTAACTGCTGTCAAAACTAAAAAGAAACTGTCTAAATTGCTTGACTAAAGACTGATCTAAATTAAGGAATTGCATGAAAGTTAAACTCCAGGTGCATGTGAAGAGAGTGATTTGCATGTTGCGTTGCATACTCATGCATCACTTTTCAACATACTCCCCCTTGATGCTGAGAGGGCTAACAATCTGATCTCTGAGTGTTAAAAACTGATCCTTTGTAACTACCTTGGTGAAGATATCCGCTAACTGTTCTTTAGTGCTGATGTATTTCAATTCTATTGCTTTCTTCTGCACCAAATCTCTGATAAAATGATGTTTTAAATCAAAATGTTTTGTCCTACTGTGATGGACTGGATTCTTGGCCAATTTAATGGCACTAATGTTATCACAAAAAATTACTATGGGCTGAATTTGTATCTCTCTAATTTCTTCAAGAAGTTTTCTAAGCCATAATGCTTTTGTACCTGCTGAAGTGACTGCAACATACTCTGCTTCTGTAGAAGAAAGGGCAACTATACTTTGCTTTTTTGAACTCCAAGTAATCAAACCAGAACCAAAAGAAAAGCAATTACCAGATGTAGACTTTCGGTCATCCAAACTACCTCCCCAATCTGAATCACTAAATCCAACAAGATTGAAACTTTTAGAAGTGTAGTAATGAATACTAAAATTTAGAGTGCCTCCCACATACCTCAAAATTCTCTTGGCTACCTTCATATGTATTTTAGATGGCTCTATCATGTACCTTGAAACAAGTGAAACTGAATAAGTAATGTCAGGTCTTGTGTGAGTTAAAAACATCAAACTACCAATATTGCTCCTATAAGCTGTCTCATCAACTATTTCAGCACCATCATCTCTACACAACACAACTCCATGAGCAACTAGAGTGGAGACTGGTTTACAATCAACCATATCAAATTTCTTCAACATATCTTTGGCATACTTTGTTTGACAAATGAAAATTTTATTCTCACTTTGATAAACCTCCATTCCTAGAAAATATTTCATGAGACCTAAATCTTTCATCTCAAATTCATTCATCATAGAAACTTTGAATTCATCCTTCATCTGAGAACTACTACCCATTTACAACAAATCATCAACATACAAACTTACAACAAGAATATCATCACCTTCTTGTTTGTAGTAAAGGGTAGGTTCATTCTTACTTCTCTTGAAGCCATTATCTTGAAAGTATCCATCAATCCTGGCATACCATGCTCTTGGTGCTTGCTTGAGGCCATACAAAGCCTTCTTCAACTTGTAGACATGATTTTCTTTTCCTTCCACTTCATAAGCTTGTGGTTGTTCAACATATACTTCCTCTTCTAAGTACCCATTTAAGAAGGCACTTTTCACATCCATATGATGTATGCTCCATTTCTTTTGAGCTGCTAATGAAATCAACATTCTGATGGTCTCTTGTCTTGCAACTGGTGCAAATGTCTCTTCATAATCAAGCCCATACCTTTGTGTGAAGCCTTTGGCAACTAATCTTGCCTTATGCCTTTCAACACTCCCATCACTGTTAAACCTGGTCTTGTAGACCCATTTGGTGCCAATCTTCTTCTTGTCATGTGGAAGCTCTATAAGCTCCCAAGTATCATTCCTATGAATAGAATCTATCTCTTCTTACATTATTTGCATCCAAACCTCATTAGTACATGCTTCTTCAAAACACGATGGTTCAAAATCAGCTTTGGTAAATAAAGCAAAATTAACTGTCTCACCTATTGGATTTTCTTCATGTCCCTGATTTGCACTCCTTTGATAAATATCACTTAATCTTCTTACCTTCCTTGTAGAACTTGGACTTGAAACTGGACTTGAGCTTGGAATTGATGAGTGGCTACTTGGTGGACTTGTAGCTCTTGAAACTGAAATGTTAGTGGGCTGCTCGTGATCAATATCATCAATAATAATATCATTTAAAACAGATTTTGACTTCACCATATGGCCTTTTTGATGACCATAAACTCCCCCTTCATCAAAAATCACATCTCTTGACACAATAAGCCTATTAGTGAGAGGATTATATAACTTGTAAGCTTTACTTTCTTCA
Source organism: Cunninghamia lanceolata (assembly GCA_027924645.1). Taxonomy (NCBI): domain Eukaryota; kingdom Viridiplantae; phylum Streptophyta; class Pinopsida; order Cupressales; family Cupressaceae; genus Cunninghamia; species Cunninghamia lanceolata. Next base: position 857,902 of record BSBN01000909.1, on the reverse strand, counting down.
CTATATCCCACAAAAATACATGACTCACTTTTGGGATCTAACTTTTGTCTCTTTTGATCAGGAACATGAACATAGGCTAAATAACCAAAAACTTTGAAATGATTAACATTTGGTTTTTTCTCATACCATGCTTCATATGGAGTCATCTTCTCAAGTGCACTAGTGGGACTTCGATGAGAATATATACTGCTGTAGCTACTGTATCTCCCCAAAAAGAATTGCTTAATCCCTTTGTTTATAGCATACTCTATGCCATCTCCACCACTGTACGATTCTTCCTTTCAGCTACACCATTTTGTTGAGGTGTGTAGGTAGTGGTGAGTTGCCTTATGATGCCATGCATATCACAATAATCTTGAAAGGCTTTTGAACAAAATTCTCCTTCACTATCTGTCCTCAAGCACTTGATACTACACCCCTTTTCCTTTTCCACAAGAGCTCTAAACCTCTTGAATGTCTCAAGGGCTTCATCCTTAGTCTTCAAAAAATAAACCCAACACATTCATGAGTAACCATCAATAAAAGTAATGAAATATGATGACTTACCCAAACTCTTTGTTTGCATAGGACCACAAATATCTAAATGAATAAGCTGAAGTGGGTAATGGGCCCTCCATGCATCGCCCTTCGAAAACTTTTCCCTTGCATGCTTGCCTTTAGCACATCCTTCACAAATCTCTTTGTGCTCTTCAACCTTGGGCAAACCAGAAACTAATGCTTGTGATGTAAGAATCTTCAAACTATGAAAATTTAAATGCCCATACCTGAGATGCCACAACCAACTTGTATCCTCATATGCCATATTTGCAAGGCTACTATTATGTTCACCAAACTTCAATGGGAACATCCTATTCTTTGTCATAGGCACAACTGTAACCACTCTATTGCCCTAATTCTTATCATAAATTATACATTGCTGATTTTCAAACATAACTTTATAATTCTTCTCACATAATTGTCCAACACTCAACAAATTATGCTTTAACTGTGGAGTGTAATAAATGTCTTTAACACTCTTCATACCTTCTTTTGTATGGACTTCCATAGCTCCTTTTGCATCAACCTTCAATGATTTGTCATCACCAAGCTGGATCTTGGATTTGAAACTTTCATCCATTGTTGAAAACAACTTCTCATTCCCTAATATATGGTTAGAACATCCAGAATCTAAATACCAAACATCTTTTCTATTATTTTCAACTTTGGCATAGGATAAAAATAAATGATCTGGAGGATTCTCATTACCTTCTTGAGCATAATTAACACTTTTACCTTCTTTTAATCTGCAATCCCTTTCAAAGTGGCCATACCTATTACAATGGTAACATTGGACATTCCTTTTATCAAATCTACCTCTACCTCTTCCTCTTGAGCTACCTCTTCCTCTTGAGCCACCTCTGCTTCTATTTCCTCTTGATTGATTCTGATATTGACCTCTACCTTGGCCTTGATTGTTGTTGTTGCTACTGCCGACATCTTCATTCTTTGTGATTTGCAATTTGGATGAGAAAGCTTTCACATCACCTTCAAATGAATCTCTTAATCTCTCTTCATGAGACATAAGAGAGCCAACTAGTTGATCAAATTGAAGAGTTGTCAAATCTTTGCTTTCTTCTATGATTATGGCAACATGATTCCATCTTGGTGTGAGAGTTCTCAACACTTTTTTGATCAAAGGCTCATTGGTCACAATTTCTCCAAGTGTAGCCATCTTATTGACCACATCTTTAACTCTCACATAATATTCACTCACACTTTCAACTTCTTGCATCTTCAAATTCTCGAAGTCTCTCTTCAACGTCTGCAACTTGACAACCTTGACTTGGTCACTGCTCTAGTAAGCTTCCTATAGAGTCTTCCAGGCATCTTTAGCTGACTTTGCACTTGAAATTCTTGGAAATAAGCTCTTATCAAGAGCTATTTGAATGTGAAACAAGGCTTGAACATTCTTCTTCTTGGCTTCCTTCTTGGCTACTTTTTCATTGGCTGTGAGGGCATTCCAATCAGCTGGCTCTATATAACCTAATTCAACAATCTCCCACAATTCTTTTCCTATAAAAAATGTCATCATTTTGATGCACCAATACTCATACTCATTTCCATCAAATTATGGAATGGGCAAGGAGTTAGAATTTGACATGATAAAGTTTTGGTGAAAATCTAACCACTAAATCTTTAACCCAAAAGAAAAAAATGGCTCTGATACCAAATGTAGATTTCTTAGAATGGAACCTTCAACTCTAAACCAGCTGATTTAATTCAAATGAAAATAATAGTAGAAAGAATAATAGTAGAAAGAATAAATAATAATAGTTTGGAGGCTCTATAACTATTTTTTTATATCATAATAAATGACTGCTGCTGTTGAGAATATATAACAGCGAACAGATTACAAACTGGAGTGAATAGATTATAAATTGCAGCTTTTACAAAGACTATAAGAAGAGGACACAACCTCTAGACAATACGCTGGAACTAAAAGAAGACTGGTGAAAAAAACTACATACTAAGCATGCAGATTACATGCTTTATTCCTACGCTGGATTTGGTGGTGAATACTACGTTTATTAACTGCTGTCAAAACTCAAAAACAACCGTCTAAATTGCTTGACTAAAAACTGATCTAAATTAAGGAATTGCATGAAAATTAAACTCTAGTTGCATGTGAAGAGAGTGATTTGCATGTTGCGTTGCATACTCATGCATCACTTTTCAACATTTATTAGTCCCTGCCTAAAGCGGGGACTAATGTTTTCATATCACTAAATGCACTTAGTTGGTGCTTGGAGACCATGCTAGGGCCAAGAATAAGGCCTTTTCCTAATGTTTGTTGCATTTCTATTTTTAAAATGCGATTTTTTCAAATTATTTTGTTTTATTTTTATTTGTCCATGATTTTTTTCCCAGGGGTTTAAGGTTTTTTCTATTTGTAAAAATAGAGAGAAGTTTTTCAAGCCAATCAGAGACTAGCAGGAGAAAAAAATTTAAGAATTTCTAATGTTTTCCATCCTATGGACATGTCTTTTGAAGGTTTTTCTGGCTGGCAGGTATGGAGAGATGTGGCTATTGTACAAGTTTTTCATTCTCCATGTTAGATGCATGTGCTGCAAAGTTATTCACGTGCCTTGTCTATGTTCTTCATCTCCTCCTCTTTCTAGCTGCTAGGCATTTTGTAGGTCCAAATGGTTAAAAATCATTTGATCATTTCATAGTTCTTTTTACAGTGCCTTATTGAAATGGATATGAACTCTGAACAAACAGAAATAAGATTTTGGTGTAGGTCTTGGAATCCTTCCTCTCAATAGAATTGATATGGTATCTTAGGTTTGAGTATTAATGGAAATCACTTTGGATTTTGGCTAAGTCTGCTTGTGGGTATATTGGTTTGTGTCTATAGGACTATGTGATTAAGGGCTTCAATGCTAACCTATGCTTATTTGAATGTCCTAGTTATAAGGTTGGTAATGAGAAATTTTTTAGCAAGGTGTTACAGGTCTTCAATTTTGAACTGGGGAGGCTTAAGGCTCATGCCCAAGACCACATTTATTGGTGGGCAAAGTTCTTGCTCTACTAATAAATAAAATCTCCAACTGGGGATACACACTAGTTGCGATTCCTCAACCCTGGTAATGGTATAAGCCCAACAGCCTCAACTTTGGGTAGTGGGCAAGAAGGGATTTCTTTAATTAGGGTAGCAGGAGTAATCTGCAGGTATATATGGTGTTGACAAATATTATAGAATGTGATGTTTTCATTCTATATCATAAATGGGCTATGAGTTTGGATGAATGAGCTGCTTGATTTTGAAATTTATGTGACAGTAACCGAAAGAGATCATAATACACATTGCCCAGATCAAATATTCATTTTAACAATTGAGAGCTTCTATAGAGTTTTTTAGGGTTAGGTTTTTTATTTTAATCTTCCACCCACAAAGATCAAGAGTTTATCATACATCTCTTCGGGAAAAGACTATGTATAGGATTAACACAAACAAAATGCTTCATCCCTAGATCAAACTATTAAAAGAATTTATTTTAAACTAAAAACCTTGCATCCTAAGGCCAAAACATTTTACACATTAATAAAATTTTTAGAACAACAGTGTTTACACCTTCATGTCACTAAACAATCCGCATTGCATTAATTAACAACAAAAGCAGCCCTAGAAATAAGTCATTTCATTCAGCCTCATCTAAAGTTCTTTTATAGTGCTCAGACTATTGAAGAATCAACCACATTACATGAACATCCTCGTACTCACAAGATGCAAAATCTTTGTTGAGTATCCATATTCCTAGAGTTGAATTCACTGCCAACAGACACAAATCATAAGACAGCTACAAAAATCAGAGTTACATGCAAATAAAACTGTAAAAACTGTATATGTTTTGTTTACACTTTACAACAACATATCTTACCCTTTTTAGAGTGTTTGAACAACTGGTAAAAAATGTAGTCCAGAGCTTTTCTCATGAGACCACTCAGTATTCTACTCAAACCCATTTTCCTTCCTTTCCCTTCACTCACAGCCACCACAGGAAATTGATTTGTGGGCAACTGATCATGAAATGGATAAAACTGTAATGTTAAAACATTGATGTAGAGCCTTTTGCTTGTGGGAGAAGCCAACCTAAACTTGAAGAAGAAGAAACTCCTGTTAACTGATCCAAGGAGCTAGTTTTGGCTTTGGTTAGCTTAGCTTGCCACTCCCTACAAGTTTAGAGGGAGTCTTGTAAACAACAGTCATATAGAACATGAGTGGTTTCTAGTAGGGCTTTTTGTGTAGTTAAAATTAGAGTTTCCCATGCAAAGACTAGATGGTGCTTCTTAAATTCTTTGTAGTCTAGTTGTCTGCAATATTAAATATTACTTTTATTTTATTATTCCTTGGGGCCCAACAAATAATGGGTTTAAACTATCATCCTCAAGGCCTAAATTTGATGGTCCCCTCTCAGTGGTATTTTGAAATATAACTGGCATTGACATCATTAAAGTTTCTGGCCTGAGTGGTGTAGTGATAGTGATTAATATTTTGTTGTTATTTGTTAAGGCTTGACTAACCCCAATTTAAAGGCCATTAGTGAAGCCGCTCCATAATTTGCATTCCTGTATTATTTGGAGGTCTTAGGATTTGTTGCAACTCATAGTAGGAATTTGAAGGGTGTGCCAGACTATTAATGGTAGGATTTTCCCTAGCAACATCATACTTGTTGAAGCCACTTATGTTCCAATTTTTGTGGGATGCGAATCATCAAGACATTCGTTCATGTTTGGTTATTTTTGATGTGTGGAAAGTAATTATCAAATTTAGAAACTAAGTCTAATGCAAGTTGTGCAAAGTTGAAGTCGACATAGTACAAAATGTAATTACAAAGTTTCAGTAGCACAAATAATTTAATAACAAAACTCATAATCAGCCTTCTGAGCTTTGAAACTCTTCCACAAACATAACAACTCCTATCTAAAATTTAAAATAGCCATTAGGAGAATCTTATTAGTTTGGCAATTGTGGGACTAAAAAATAAGCAATAGGAGAGGGTTGACTATCCAAAAGTTACATTCAATGGTAAACCTGCTGCTGGAATCTTCCTGTCAATGTTATTTCTTCCATGGAAGTCCTCTCCGTTTTTTAATTTCGATGATATTAGTAAAGAACAATTGGCAGATTAAGCGTTGTGAACTATGTATAGGCCACTAAAATAAGTAGGAGTAAATCTTTGTCAATTATTATTGGGCATTCTGATACAGATAAACTCATGCTTAATTTTGAAATGTTGTTGGTGGCTTGTATGATATTATACTCATATGAACCAACAAGACACTGGTGTTCTTTTATTGTGGCATTACCTGCAGTTGCTTTGGAAGCCCTATCAAGGATAAGGTAACTTGGTGCAGTACCTTGCTGATTAGGATGCATTTCAAACGGGTTGTTGTCTTAACATGCAGTGCATTTTGCAATATGTCAATAATCTAGTCACTGGTGTATGCTAGGTCACAGTGTGTCAAGTAGATGCTATGGTGGCCTCTAGTCCAGTTGACTTGGACTGAACTTGAAATAGTAACACAACAAAGAAGAAAAGATAGACAAATAATTATATAAGTAAAGGGATTTTTTAGAAGTTGTGTTAAGTTCCAGTTTGCATTTAGTATGGATCCCACACTATGGATATCCCCTCAAGTCTCATGAGCAAGGAAAAACATTCTTCTTAAGTCTGAAATTGGAAAGGATGAGGGAAATACTTTTTTTCCTACTTATTTAAGGTGGCATTTGCTTTTTGAATTTCGTAGCCTTCTAATGGGGCTAGAATTGAAAACCCTTAAATGATGATATGAACTGGGAAAAATACCACCTATAATGTTGGAAAGTAGATACAAAAATTTTTTTGTTTCATTTTTTGTATTCCTATGGAAGCTAATAGTGACATATTTCCAGCCCATGTGATTCTAGTTTGGAAAACATTTTTGTGGCCGAAAACCCTTGTATGTTAATCATGATATGCTTGAGTATCTTATATTAACTCATGCTTTTTCTATAAATAATCTCCAATGATGTTTTCAGGTTCAGTGAAAGAGGTAAAATATTCTCCAAAATGGAGGTGTGTACATACCAGGTTGGACCTGGTAGATTATTTTTCATAGGCGATGGAATGGGTGAACTTAAGATATGGAAATGGGAAACTCAGGCATCATGAGATACTGGGAAAGTGTTGTTTTGCACTGAGTTTTTGTTTTGAATAGAGGTTTTGTTTGAATTGTTAATTCTGGTAGATTGCTAGTGGAACTTTTCAATGGTGTGGGCTGCAAAATCAATTGAAAGATGTTACATTCTCTATAATATTGTTAAGTTAAATGAATCATGAGCTATGCAAGGGGACAATGTTATTCTGCCAAATATGATTTCCAGAAATCTATAGCAACTCAGCTAAACTGGCTTTGGGATTAGACATTTGGGAGAACACTATTATTTAATCTTATTATTGTTGAAATTGTGCGAGGATTGTTATTGGAGATGTAATAGAAATTTGGCTAGTTTATCTCTTTAGCAAATTATATTCTCTATCTTTAACAAAACACATTTCCGAGGTCCAATCCACATTAAAATGCATTTACTTTTGACTCCTTACATGCTTTCCCTACCATGCAGCTGGCAGGGACACTAGTTGCATTGTAGCTCTTGTTTATAAGAAAGTAAAGATTTGTATGATTTTGTGTATAAATTTCGTCCTTCATTATCATTGTCTCTTCATTTTACAAAGATAAATTTTGTAGGATTTTAAAATTGTTTTATCAAAAGACTTAAACCTCTATCCAACACCTTCCTTGTAGTGTTGTAATAATAGTATGTGTTTTGTACTTGAAATTTTTTTCTTACAACAAATATTTATTTAATATTGATGTGCAACTCATTTATTGTAACAACTCTCCCCATGGCAATGAGAAGTTGGTGTAGGAGTTAATGTGGCAGAAAATATCTGTGTTGTGTCACCCATTTTGGTGGGATGTGGGGTCATGAAGTAAGGGAGTCTTTCATTGTTTTAAATGCTCTACCATATCTCATAGTAGGTGAATATGATTAAGGCTGGAAGAAATATCTGGGAGATAGGCAAATGCATTTATGTTTTTTTTAAGAGAGTTTGGAAGGTGCGTGCAGTTTACTCCAACTACAAGTCAAGTCCATGCTTTAACCAACCCTTGTTCCAATTTTTACCGGCTCCACATTACAGAAGGAACCACAAACTCAACTACACTTCTTTATTTTTTTAGAAAAATAAAAAAAAACCTCACAACTGCAAAAAGGTGAAACACTTTTTATAGATGTGTTCAAATAAACTAGCATTTGCTTCAATTTTTGTGTGGATCTAGTGTGTAGAATTTTCAGATAGTTTAAAAAAAACCTGTATTTGTTTGTATTTTATCTGCCTATTTGTGTTTTAGTCATTTGCTGGACATTTCTACCTATAGGGGCAATGGAATTGCAGAGGCATCGAGACTATATCTGATGCCTCTTGTTAAACTTAGCAACAGGTATTATCTGGTGAGATTAGGTGAATCGATGTATGAGAACAAGGGACTTATTAACACAAACCCTGTTGCGAAGACATCAGTGGATAGTGGGCTTTCAGAGGAAGGTAAGAAGCAGGTAGTGAAGGCTATGTTGGAATTGGAGGCCTGCAAAGGGAGCTGTTGGATATGGCCTTGCATCACTCAATGTGCGTACCAGTCTGCAGAAATTATTACTTCCATTAATGTCATGGATCATAGTCATATTGTCCTAGAATACAACTTCTTGGATGCACGTGGCTTTGGAGAATATGAAGGAAGAAGCCTGGATGATATAAATGAAATTGTTTGAGATGGAGGAGACTCTCTGTTGAAGAGAATGGAAGAAATAGAGGAGGGCAGGAAGACAACACTGGAGGGGACCCTCGGGTCTGAAAACCACAACTAGGGGAGAGAAGAACGATTTGGGGGGGAGAGGCAGAAGAGAAAACATGGGAGAGGGTGACTAGTCTTAGGTGGGCATATCGAATTGCAAGATCTAAGGCAAGCTGAGAGGAGTGTGAAGTGGAAAGAGGTATTTACCTTTGTTCGTTGTTTTTCCAGAACAAAAACTAATATTTGTTTGTTGCTATTTCATTCAACACAAAGAAACTGAAACCCCACTACTGCCCTTCACAAAATATAATATTTGTTTGCTGCTATTTCATTAAGCACAAGAAAACTAAAACCCCATGACTATATTTTAAAGCATGCCAAAGTTTATTCAAGGCATTGAATATTTCCATCTCTCCTTTCTTGAGTTTATTCTTATGCAGAACTATTTTCCAAATTCTTTAGATAAAGGGGTTTTGAAGGCAAGATTACATGGGTTCTGATTTATATTTGTAATGAAACAAAGGGGTTCGATTTTCATAGAGATTATAATGAGTGCAGCCATACAGAAAAACTAGGATTCGATAATAGAGATTGAAGAGATCTAAGTCCCACGAACCCCTTCTATTATTTGATGATTTCTCTAATCAGATTTTTTTGTTAAAACTCTTCTTAAGGGAATCAAGCGGCTTTTTGTTTGGTCTTTATGGTTAGTTTCTATTAAATCACCAGCCTTGTGGAAACCATCATTTTTGAGTTAAAGAATGACTTGGCCCTAAAATACTTTAGATATATTGATCTGTGTTTGTGCATTGAAATTTGGTCACATAATTTCCAATGAGGAAAAAAAAATTGTCTCGCAACACAAGGATCTAAGGGAACTATTGTAGGAGGAAAATTAAGATCTCCTTTTTGCAAGTCCTTGGTTTTACTTTTTTTGTGGTTATGTTAATATGGTAGACAATATGCAAAATTTTGGTTGTGAGAAGACTTGCAATGCCATTTGTCATACCTTTTCTTTTATGTCCGTGCATTTCCTTGTGAATCATAACCAATTTGGGTTCACTTGAGTTATTACACAACTGACCTAACTGACAAAGGGTTGTTTTCAATAAAATTACTCTGTCATCAAAAGCTTTTGTCTTGTAGATCTATTTGTTCTTGCTTGATTGATGTGAATATTTGAAATAGCGGGTTTTTACTCGACAGATTTAATTGATGATTATTTTGGATCATGAGTGGTTATTGTATTGTTTTGATTTGGTTATGTATACCTCATTGGTTAAATGAGATGAGCTTAGGACTAGGATACTAAGCCCTCGTGCAGGGCCTTGAGCAATTGTAAAGGCTAAGGATGCATATGATAAGGCCTATGCGTCTGTGGGGCATCGAGTTATCCATCTATGGGGCGTTGATTTGGGCCTGATTGAGTCTCCTCAATTGTAGGAGAAGTACACTTGAGTCCATGTAGTGCCATCCCTTCGAGCACACATGACAACATTCCATCTAATTTACACCTTAGTGTCTTGTACCTTTTTAGTCATGACTAGTACCCGACATTCTATTTGACGAGCATCTCTATGTTGTGACTTTGGCTTATGCATTACTTTTTGTGTCTACTCCGTGATTGATGTGAGTGTTGGCCATCATGTATACCCTTACCTAGTTACTTCTGTTTGGGCCTTGTGACTACCTCCAAGCACAGTGGGGTGGTCTCTTATGAGTCCACATGGTTGGGAGGTGTTGCCACCGCCATTGGGGACCAGTGAACATATTATTGGAGCACCAGATTGGAGTTGTTCTCACTCTCCTCCATTGTTGTACTTATTTAGTTGTTGTATAATATTTTTGGCTATGCCATTGTACTATTTATTCTTTATATAATTGTACTCTCTTGAGAGAGAAGATGTAAGCATGTAATGTAATGAGAAGAAATGTGATGTTGTTTCTTATTTTCCTTATAGATTCCAGTGTTGGTATCAAATCTACTTGTACTATAATGATTGTCGATTCATGTTTATCATTTGGAATGAGATTTAGGAACATTTAATTTGGTGTTTAAAATGAACATAACTTTAGCAATGTTTCCTCTAGAGAGTGAATTAGTCCTCTCTTTTGGGTTGTACATTTGGCCATACTTGGCCATGAATGTTGTTGATCTATTGAATCAACAACCATATCTATGTATGTTATCACTTGTTATAAAAAAAATTATCTTGTCCTCTTTTAGCCCTTACCCTTTGGGGTCATGGGGCGGGAAGTTATATCTGGTATCAGAGCCTAGGTTCACACATTGGGAGCTCTGGCATACTTGATCCTTCTATGTTTCACTATGTTTGACATGTGTGGCATGATCTTTTTATAGTGCTTTTATAGTCTTGATTGATTTCATGCCTTAGCATGGCATTAATGGGTTAAGTGGCAACCCCATTCTTAGGAATCATGGAGGAAATAACTTCTTTGGCCCTACTTACTCAGTGAGACTAGAGTGTTGAGTTTTGTATGTTTGTGGGTTAAAGGTAACTTAGATTGTCTAAATTCCCTTGTTTGAATTGCTCTTGTAATTCCTTCTTGTATTATAGATGTAAAGGATGGTAGGATGTAGCTGTTTGTAGATGTGGACAAATTAGTTTGATTGTTCCATGCTCTTTTGTAAGTGTTGGATGATTACTGATTTTTCTTATCACCTCTTAATGTGCTTGAGTTGCTACCATTTATCACCCTTGATAACATATTGAAGTCGTTGGAATACTAATGGTGCCTTAAACTATCCCTTAGTAGAATTTTCATGTTTACATTTGATGAATATTGGATGGCATGTGATTTCTTGACTTGAGATGAAACATATCTTTCTCTCCTCTTCTTAGCCGTTAATAATTGACAAGATGTTAGATTGATGGTTTATGTGTTAGACTTAGGGCATATAACTGAGAGGGGGGGTGAATCAGTTGTATGAAACTTTCTTAATTTAAACACTTGAATCTTCTTTAGTGATTAGTATAATATTAATCATGAACCATAATGCATTCAAATCAAAAGCAGAAACTTATCAACACATAAGACACCAAGATTTTGACATGGAAAACCCGGTTAAGGAAAAAACCACGGGGTGATTAACCCAAGAATGTATTCTCTATTAGAAGAATAGAAAGAATAAAATGGCACATGCCAATTAAGGCTCACTGCCCAAGCACACTACTCACAAGAGGCTCACTACCTACAAGAGACACACTGTCTACAAAAAGAATAAGTATCACCTTTATGAACTAGAGAATAACATCTTCCACATGCGTGAATTAGTTGCATTTAAGCCCAAAACTTTTGCTCTGCCTTTCGCACTTCTCTTCGCTACCAGACACTCATCACCACAAGACACACTTCAGAATGACTTCACAATCCCTTATTTATACAAGGCATCAACTTAGGAACAATCATCTAAGTCGGTAAACACCTACAAGAACATCCGCAAGACGTGTACTACATCCAGTCAGCTAGTCTCAAGAAGAACACCAATATCCGTGGTTATTCTTCAAATACAAACTCTAACTTCAATGCGGACCTCCAACATGAACTAGACATGATCCAACAATCATCATAACCTTCCCTGAATCACCAAGAACATCCGCACTTCATCATCCTACTGGAATTCTTCTCTCCTTCATCCAGAGCTTCAAGAACAAAGTCTGTCATCACTCTCACAAATGAATAGGCTCTTCTGGACCTTCAACCCATGAACCAATCTAGTTGATACTTCATAGGAACATCCTCAACACTCCCTCAAATCCACAAAATAGAAAAATGAAATTTTGGATCTAATCGGACCTATCTGTAGCACTCTATCACCTTTGAACACTTACCAGAACTGGTTCTACTTGAGTGACCATAACTTCTTCAGATCTTCATGCAACCCTCTAAAAACTTGACTGGAGCATCTCAAGACTTATATCTACAAACCTTTCAAACCGCATCCTCTGATCCTCAACCTATTGGATTTTTACCTTCTTGTCATCACTGTTTCTGATTGAGACTAATTTTCTCAATATCCTCAGCACACAACTCATCTAATCCTTCTCATTAATGCAACATGAGTATGTTGACATCAATGACAACACTAGTTAGGCCCATACTTACAACAATCTCCCCCTTTGTCATTGATGGCAACATATGATGTGAAAAACCATCAAGACAAGAACTTCTCCTTGCTGTCACAACTCCTAACAGCAACAACTATTCACATGTCTTCTCTTCCTTTATTGCTCCCCCTTTGATCAACAACCACTTTTTTTCACGTCTTCTCTCCCCTTTTGACATCAATGGAAAAGGGCTCATACTTGCAACTCCATTACTTCATAACATACTAGCTGCTCCCCCTGAGTAGCAGCTCCCTTATCATCAATCCAGATCACAAGATATGACTGTGATATCCATCGGATTGATGCACATCAGTGCATCCTAGTTCATCACCGGAGGGGCAATAACCCCTAACTTCTCCCTGAGATACTCAAAAGAGTCCTTGGGAAGAGGTTTAGTAAAAATATCTGTAATCTGATCCTTGGAGGGCACATACTCCAATCTGACTTCATCCTTGTTCACTTGCTCTCTCAGAAAGTGAAACTTGATAGATATATGCTTAGTCTTAGAATGCAACGCCAGATTCTTAGAAATATTTATTGCACTTGAATTATCATAGAAAATTGTGATAGGCTCCTCATATTCTACTTTAATATCTCTTAGCATCTGCTTCATCCACAAAACTTGAGTACAACTACCTGCTGCTGCAATGTATTCTGCTTTAGTTGTAGACAGGGATATTGCCTCTTGTTTCTTGCTTAGCCAAGAAACTAATCTTTTCCCCAAAAAGAATGCTCCTCCACTGGTACTCTTCTTGTCATCCACATCTCTTGCCCAATCTGCATCTGTATATGCATGAAGAGAAAAATTATGATCTCTAGGATACCATAGACCATACTCAACTGTTCCTTTTAGGTACCTAAAAATCCTTTTGATTGCCATGACATGAGATTCTCTGGGATCAGCCTAGAATCTCACCACAAGACCAACAACCTGCATTATATCTGGTCTAGTTTGAGTGAGATACAATAATCCTCTAATCATTGATCTGTACTTTGTCTGATCTACCTTAGGAGAGTCATCATCTTTGCTCAACTTACATCCAGTTGCCATGGGAGTATTCATTGGCTTTGAATCTCCTATTTCAAATTTCCTCAATAATTCTTTCACATATTTGGTCTGAGAAATAAAGATTCCTTTCTTGGTCTGAGTAATTTGCAGACCCAAGAAGAAATTCATTTCACTGAGCATTGACATCTCAAATTCACTTTTCATTTGATTTGCAAAGGTTTTACACATCTGTCTCTTCCTCCAAAGATGATATCATCAACAAATACTTCAACAATCAGGATGTTTTCATGATCAATTTTAAAATATAGGTTACTATTAGTAGTACCTTTGTTGAAACCAATCTTCAAAAGATGTTTGTCCAATCTTTCATACCAGGCTCTTGGGGCTTGCTTTAGTCCATACAGTGCCCTCTTCAATTTGTAGACCATATCATCATGCTCAGATAATTGAAAACCATCCGGTTGTTCAATGTACACTTCTTCTTCTAAGTCACCATTCAAGAAAGCAGACTTGACATCCATCTGATACACCTTGAAATCCATGAAGGCAGCAAATGCAAGAAATAATATGACTGCTTCAATTCTTGCCACCGGAGCAAAGGTTTCTTCAAAATCAATCCCTTCTATTTGAGAGTAGCCTTTGCAAACCAATCTAGCTTTATTTCTGATTACTTCACCAACTTCATTTAGTTTGTTCTGGAAGACCCATTTGGTTCCAATCACATTCTTGTTTCTAGGTCTGGGAACAAGATCCCAAGTGTGATTTTTCTCAATTTGCATCAACTCATCCTCCATTGCTTTGGTCCAGTTTTCATCATTGCAAGCTTCATTTATTATCTTAGGTTCAATCTTTGAAATCAGACAATATTCATTTGAATTTTGAGAAATTTTCCTTCTAGTTTGCACACCTTTGCTCTTGTCACCTATGATCTGATCTTCAGAGTGGTTCAGTCTTACATACCTTGGAACTCTGGGAGTTTCTTGCACTTCTATTTCTTGATCAGGCTCATTCAGACCTATCTCTTCTTCCTAATTTACCGGATCAGTCTGAATCTGACTTTTAGAAGAGGATTAAGCTCCTTAAACCAGAACACCATTCTGATCATCTTCATCATATTCATAAAACCTTGAGGGTTTCTCTATTCCCTCAACAACCTTCACATTTGTACTTTCTATCATCTTTCTTAGTCTCTTGTTATAACACCGGTATGCTTTGCTCTGAGTAGAATAACCTAAGAATATTCCTTCATCACTTCTAACATCAAACTTACCTAAATCTTCATCTCTTTTGATGTAACATTTGCTACCAAAGACTCTAAAATATCTTATAGTAGGAGTAATGCCAAACCAGAGTTCATAAGAGGTCTTACCGGTATTGCTTCTGATTTGAACTCAATTAAGAGTATAGACTGCAGTGCTGACAGCTTCTCTCCAATAGATCTGAGGAACATTTGTTTCCATCATCATAGTCCTAGATGCTTCCTGGATGGTCTGGTTCTTTCTCTCCACTACTCCATTTTTCTATGGAGTCCTCAAAGCAGACAACTATCTCTTAATTCCATGTTTCTCACAAAATTCTATGAACTCACCGGATGTGAATTCTCCACCTCTATCAGACCTCAAACATTTCAACTTTATTCCTGTTTCATTCTCTACCATAGCCTTGAATATTTTGAATTTCTCAAGAGCTTCTGATTTATCCTTTAAAAAGGTTACCCACATCATTCGGGAATAGTCATCTATTAGCAGCATGAAGTATCTATCACCTTGAATACTTCTGGTTCTTGCTGGACCACAAAGATCAGTGTGAACTAAGTCCAATAATCTGGTAGAAGACAGTTCCTTGCTTTTGAATGTGACTCTACTCAGCTTACCCAACTGACATTCCTTGCACAAGATGTTAGTAGGTTTCACCAATTTTTGAAGATCTCTTACAACCTGAGTATTGCTTATCTTGATGATATTGTCAAGATTCACATGACACATCCTTCTATGCCATAACCAATTCTGATCAACTTGAACAAATAAGCAGCTTTTACCAGTACCAACCAAGTGGAAGATATTACCTTTAGTTTGAGTACTGGATGCAATCTCTATTTCAAATCTTTCAAAGATTTTGCATTTTCCATCCTTGAATCGAAGATCATAGCCTTTGTCCACCAACTATCCAACACTGAGAAGATTGTGCTTCAAACCTTCAACAAATTTGTTTCTTCCATTAATAAAAATAGTTCCTCTTCCTCTAATTCTACCAACAAAATTATCACCAAACTTCACCACTCCTCCTTCATACCTTTCCAAATCTATGAACTTATTTTTGTCACCTGTCATGTGGTGAGAGCAACCACTGTCAATGACCCAATCATTCTTTTCTTCAACTTGGGCAGCCAGAGCTCTTTCTACAACTTTATGATTGATAGATACATAGGCTATTGGTTCTTCTTTCTTGATTGCAATAAACAGCTATTCACTTCCAGATTTGTTTCCTGTCTCTGATTCATCATCTGTTACTCCTTCATTATCATCTTCTTCATGAACATAGTAACAATTCTTTTGGAACCTTGATCTGTTAGGATTTGGCTTTGAAAATCTTTTTGGACATCTTGAGGCAAAATGACCAATCTTATTGCATTTAAAAGACTTAAAAGGCAATTTTCCTTCATACTTACTGGATCCTCTTGGCAGTCTTTTTGTAATGAGGGCTTCAAGTTGAGCAATTTCTACTTCTTCTTCTTCTAGGTCTTTTCTTGCTTTTTCATACCATGACAATTTCCTTGATGAGTTTTCTCCTGGATCAAATCCTTGTTTACCTTTCACAGAGGCATTGGCTTTGAATGCAAATTCAGTTTTGGGGGGATCATCTCCAAATTCGGTCATTTCAAAAGCAGCCAGTTTGCCAGCCAATTGGTCTCTTGTGAAAGTTGTATGGGATCTGAATTCATCAATGGCAACAACCTTGATTTTTTAAGAGGCAAGAAGGGATCTAAGAATCTTACCAATAATCTCATTTTCATCCAAGACTCCACTAGAATTTCTAATTCTACAAACCAGTTCATTCACTCTTAGCATATAAAGTGGTAATATTTTCATCATCTCTCATCTTCAGTTTTTTAAATTTCCCTTTTAGACTCTGTAACCTTGCACATTTAACATACTCATCTCCTTCATGCAAAAGTTCCAGTTTAATCCAAATCTCATAGGCAGTTGGTAGGTCAATAACATTTGAGAGCTCCCAGTCAGTTAATGCACTTAGAAGAGCCTCTTTGGTCCATAGATTATTTTCAGCATCTGTGTTTTTATTTAGGGTTGTCGGGCCACCCTGTGGAGGTACATACGCTTTTGTGACCATGGACCAGTATGTCATTCCCATACATTGCAAGTGACATTTCATGCGACCTTTCCAAAGAGAAAAGTTGGTTCCATCAAACTTCAGACTATCCTTCTTGTATGATGACATCCTGGATCTCCTTAAGAGGTTAAGCTCCTTTTAGAGGAATTTAGCTCTGATACCAATTGTTAGACTTAGGGCATACAACTGAGAGGGGGGGTGAATCAGTTGTATGAAACTTTCTTAATTTAGACACTGGAATCTTCTTTAGTGATAAGTATAATATTAATCATGAACCATAATGCATTCAAATCAAAAGTAGAAACTTATCAACACATAAGACACCAAGATTTTGACGTGGAAAACCTGGTTAAGGGAAAAACCATAGAGTGATTAACCCAAGAATGTATTCTCTATTAGAAGAATAGAAAGAACAAAATGGCACATGCCAATTAAGGCTCACTGCCCAAGCACACTACTCACAAGAGGCTCACTACCTACAAGAGACACACTATCTACAAAAAGAATAAGTATCACCTTTATGAACTGGAGAATAGCATTTTCAACATGCTTGAATCAGTTCCATTTAAGCCCAAAACTTCTGCTCTGCCTTTCGTACTTCTCTTCGCTACCACACACTCATCACCACAAGACACACTTCAAAATGACTTCACAATCCCTTATTTATATAAGGCATTGACTTAGGAACAATCATCTAAGTCGGTAAACACCTACAAGAACATCCGCAAGGCGTGTAATTCATCCGGTCGACCAGTCTCAAGAAGAACACCAATATCCGTGGTTATTTTTCAAATGCAAACTCTAACTTCAATGTGGACCTCCAACATGAACTAGACATGATCCAACAATCATCATAACCTTCCCTGAATCACCAAGAACATCCACACTTCATCATCCTACTGGAATTCTTCTCTCCTTCATCTGGAGCTTCAAGAACACAGTCTTTCATCACTGTCACAAATGAATAGGCTCTTCCAGACCTTCAACCCATGAACCAATCTAGTTGATACTTCACAGGAATGTCATCAACACTCCCTCAAATCCGTAGAATGGGATAATGAAATTCTGGATCTCACCAGACCTATCTGTAGCACTCTATCACCTTTGAACACCTGCCGGAACCAGTTCTACTTGAGCGACCATAACTTCTTCAGATCTTCATGCGGATCTCTAAAAACTTGACTGAAGTATCTCAAGACTTATATCTATAAACCCTTTAAACTGTATCCTCTGATCCTCAACCTATTGAGGACTTTTACCTTCTTGTCATCACTGTTCTTCACTATTTCTGATTGAGACTAATTTTCTCAATATCCTCAGCACACAGCTCATCTAATCCTTCTCATTAATGCAACATGAGTATGTTGACATCAATGACAACACCGGTTAGGCCCATACTTGCAACATTATGGATTTAATTAGTATGTTAAAGTTGTAATAAGTAAAAGAACTAGTGAAGAATAACTTATGTTCGTTATGGTTATGCGAATGAAAGTGATTACATGTTTATTAGTGCCTTCTTTGTTTAATGAGTTACATGAGAACTATAATTATTGTGCATATATCTTGTTGATAAAATTTGATCTCTTCTATTGCATTGTGATTTTTAATGAGATCATATAAGTGGTCACTTGTACTTTATTGCAAATTGAAAATACTTAATGTAGGGTAATAGGAATGTTGCATACCTTTCTTTGAGCGAACAATTGAATGCCATTGACACAGCCATGGTTACTTATGCTTATATGTATGGTTATGAACACAAGGAATGGATTAGAGTTCCTTAAACAAAACTCATTTCATTATGTTATTAGCATTCGATTCTCTTGTGAACGAATGGTATTCCTGTGACTGGTGACATGATGTCGCATTATGTGTCATTATGAAATGTATATCATTATGTGATTATAGAAGTGAATGTAATAATGATTGTAAACAAAAATGTTACTTATGTTTGTGCATTGATGTTAAAATGATAGTGATGATGCTATACATGTTCATACACTATTATTTTATGTTGATAGAATTACAAAGTGAATTTATGATGTTACAGGTAACGAGTTGCCCTTGTGAAAAGAGTAAAATCGGTATGGCTATTTGGGAGTACCTATTGTTGGGTAAAGTTGTGTATCTTGCATTATGTTGCATAGTCATAGGTGAACTATGGTTATGTTTGGGTAAGAGAAATTGTGATTGTATTTCCCATTATGTGAACATCCATTGATGTATCCCTATTGAGTATTGTGATTAACTAGTGCTTGAGATGTGTGCCCATGGGATGGTGATACTATGTACCAATCCATGGAGGATATATATGGATTATGTGTATGGGAGAAAACCATAAAATGTATGTGTTTTTTGTTGTCACCCTATTGACTACTAACCCAAGGGTTGTTGATAGGTCAATATATGGAGGGTAGTAGAAGCAACAAAGTTCCTTGGGAGGGAATTGCATGGCATATGCATAATGGTGGCATGAAATGACAATGATCGTTTCAACCTCCCGAGAAAGTACTCACTACTCCCCCTCATTAATGGACCAGATACTTGGTTCATAAATTGTTAGCCTAATCTGTATAGTTCTTGAGGATGATTTTAGTTTGTGGTATGAGCACCTATGATAGCTATGATGCCAGCCCCCCATTGGTGTTCTGACATAGTGCTGGTGAGGATGCCATGTCACTGATGGTAGCGAACCGAGCTCGAGGACACGATGCCATGTACCTAGATGCGTGAAGGCGTAGTATATATGTTGTGTTCCCACTTGTGCTGAGAGGGGTGTTTCCTCACACAAAGTAGAGGGTTCACTCAAGAGGGCCTCGATTCTAATCTATTGGCATGCGAGTGGAATCTAGCCATGTGTACGTTTGGCTCGGTGTGTTACTGCATGTGTTTTCTCTGTGGATACACACTATGTGAGATGTTCCTATGAGTAGGACATTGCCATGTGGTATTTAACTTGCGTGCTTTCTCTGCTTGGCGTATACCATGCACGGTCGCACCGCATGAGGTATGTGACTTGGGTGGCCGGCACATTACTTTTCTATGTGAGGGTTATATGAGTAGGCTGCACCCACATGAAGGACTTTTGAGATAGTCACACTTGTTTTCCTCCTTCCTCGTGTGGTGACTAGCAATAGTCACGCAGTGATGTAATGTGTATATTTCAAAGATTGTGAATCTTCTTTTCAGTTATTGGTGACTTTTACTATAGTTGTGTGGACCACCACCTTGGGTTATCTTGCTTGTATTGGTTTAGCCATGGATGATTTTATTGACATGTAACTCTTGTGGTTACATTTGATTTATTGTTGAAACTATGCACATTTTTTTGTATTTTATTGTTGAAATTGGGATTTACACTTCCTTATTTATATTTTGGTTGCTAAACTCATTGACTTTTCTATTTTTGAATGCTAGTCTTTTGTTGTGATGTGATTCCTCATCGGGTATGGTGAGATCCACCCATGTGAGTGTATACAAGGAAGTAGACGTAAGGAAACCCTTGAGGATTGGGGTATGTGTGAGTTGTTCTAAGCTCTAACTCACTACCTTCCTATTGTTTGACTATCTCTTGGAGGCTAAAACCCTTACACAAATAAGAGACATGTCATTGTGACTTGTATGGAAGGGCTCACTAGGTGGATCAATGCCATCAAGACACATGGATACAGATATTAGACATGGTTATTGGTTATGGACTCATGGTTACTTTAGATATGGATGGTACTATGATATCCACGTGAACCCCTATGTAGCCTTGTGATGTGTATGAGTATGTATGTATATGTAGGTGGTACAATTGTCATATATGTAGTTGCATATTAAAATATAGATGAGAACAAAATTTGCATCATTATGCCTTGAAAAGTGACAAACTATTGCATTATATGTAAAGAGATGTTATATGTAAAGAGATGTCATGCATGCTATGAAATCAGATGTTGACATTATGTATATGTGTGTATGTATGCTCGATTATATAGATAGCCACATATGAAAAATTAGAGAACTAAAAAATTTGTATATTAAAGTGCATTTTGCTACAATTAATGAGAAAATTGTGTGGTTTATGCTAGTATATATGTGCAAATTGATGGTTGTTACTTTTCCTTAATAGATTATGATATTATTACGATGTTGACATGATTGGTTGTCATGCTAGGTTACATGATTACTGTTGCTTCGGCTATGATGTATGTTATATGCACATGTGCTTTAACGTGTGATCAAAGTGATGCAGGTATTGAGTATTGAATCTGCCTAGACTCACAGGCCAAAGCATACTCTTATTATCTCCGATGGTGGTTACTGGAGTCATAGGCCCTATACCCTAGCCTAGCCCAATGTACCGTATTAGTATAGTGTTCTCATGTTGTTGTCTTATCATCTGATTACCTAATGGTAATGTTTGGATTGCCCCTTATGGCCATGTGTAGTTTGCCAGTGAGGTGGTTGAGGATTTTCTCCTTGGTTTCTGATGATTGTTTGATGTGGTTTCCTTGGCATCATTCTTTATTTTGATTGGAGAAAATTGATTTTTTGCTAATGTATATTTTGTAGGAATGAGTGCCTTGTCGATTCCTTACACATGTCATGGGACTGACTACATGTATTTTTGCATTTGATAAACTAGATTTCTGTTATTGCATCAAGCATCATGGACTAGTGTGTACTTTGGCTGCATCTTAGCGTTTGTAGGCTTCCAAGGGTAATCCTAGTCCTAGGGGGTAGAATGTAATGACCCTCCCTATGGCAATGAGAAGCTGGTGTAGGAGTTAATGTGGGAAGAAAATATCTGTGTTGTGTCACCCATTTTGGTGGGACATGGGGGCATGAAGTAAGGGAGTCTTTCATTGTTTTAAATGCTCTACCATATCTCATACGATGGATCTAGGGAGCAGTAGGTGAATATGATTAAGGCTGGAAGAAATATGTGGGAGATAGGTAAATGTATTTATGTTTTTTTTAAGAGAGTTTGGAAGGTGCATGTAGTTTACTCTAACTACAAGTCAAGTCCATGCTTTAACCAACCCTTGTTCCAATTTTTACTAGCTCCACTTTACAGAAGGAACCACAAACTCAAGTACACTTCTTTATTTTTTAGAAAAATAAAAAAAAACCTCACAACTGCAAAAAGGTGAAACACTTTTTATAGCTATGTTCAAATAAACTGACATTTGCTTTAGTTTTTGTATGGATCTAGAGTGTAGAATTTTAAGATAATTTAAAAAAAAAACATGTATTTGTTTGCATTCTATCTGCCCATTTGTGTTTTAGTCATTTGCTAGACATTTCTACCTATAGGGACAATGGAATTGCAGAGGCATCGAGACTATATCTGATGCCTCCTGTTAAACTTAGCAACATGTATTATCTGGTGAGATCAGGTGAATCGGTGTATGAGAACAAGGGGCTTATTAACACCAATCCTATTGTGAAGACATTAGTGGATAGTGGGCTTTAAGAGGAAGGTGAGAAGCAAATAGTGAAGGCTGCATTGCAATTGGAGGCCATGGGGGCCTACAAAGGGAGCTATCGGATATGGCCTTGCATCACTCAACGTGCATCCCAGTTTGTAGAAATTATTGCTTCCATTAATGTCGTCGATCATAGTCATATTGTCCTAGAATACGGCTTCTTGCATGCATGTGGCTTTGGAGAATATGAAGGAAGAAGCCTGGAGGATATAAATAAAATCCTTTGAGATGGAGGAGACTCTTTGTTGAAGAGAATGAAAGAAATAGGGGAGAGTAGAACGATTTGGGTGGGAGGGTCAGAAGAGAAAATATGGGAGAGGGTGACCAGTCTCAGGTGGGCATATCAGATTGCAAGATCTGAGGTGAGCTAAGAGGAGTGCGAAGTGGAAAGAGGTATTTACCTTTGTTCGTTGTTTTTCTAGCACAAAAACTAATATTTGTTTGTTGCTATTTCATTAAACACAGAGAAACTGAAACCCCACTACTGCCCTTCACAAAATCTTAGATTTGTTTGCTGCTATTTCATCAAGCACAAGGAAACTGAAACCCCATGACTATATTTTAAAGCATGCCAAAGTTTATTTGATGCAAGATATTTCCATCTCTCCTTTCTTGAGTTTATTCTTATGCAGAACTATTTTCCTAATTCTTTAGATAAAGCGGTTTTGAAGGCAAGATTACGTGGGTTCTAATTTATATTTGTAGTGAAACAAAGGGGTTCAATTTTCATAGAGATTATAATGAGTGCAACCATACAGAAAAACTAGGATGCAATAATAGAGATTGAAGAGATCTAACTCCCTTGAAACCCTTCTATTATTCGATGACTTCTCTGATCAGATTTTTTTGTTAAAACTCTTCTTAAGGGAATCGAGCAGCTTTTTGTTTTGTCTTTATGGCCCTGAAATACTTTAGATATATCAATCTGTGTTTGTGCATTGAAATTTGGTCACATAATTTCTAATGAGTAAAAAAAAATTGTCTCGCAACACAAGGATCTAAGGGAACTATTGTAGGAGGAAAATTAAGATCTCCTTTTTGCAAGTCATTATTTTTACTCTTTTTGTGGTTATGTTATTCTTTATGTAATTGTACTCTCTTGAGAGAGAAGATGTAATCATGTAATGTAATGAGAAGAAATGTGATGTTGTTTCTTATTTTCCTTATGGATTCCGATGTTGGTATTAGATCCGCTTGTACTATAATGATTGTGGATTCATGTTTATCATTTGGAATGGGATTTAAGAACATTTAATTTGGTGTTTAAAATGAACGTAACTTTAGCAATGTTTCCTCTGGAGAGTGAATTAGTCCTCTCTTTTGGGTTGTACATTTAGCCATACTTGGCCATGAATGTTGTCGATCTATCTAATCGACAACCATATCCTTTGGGGTCGCGGGGTGAGATGTTACATTTATTGGTAAATGCTCTTCATGAATTGATTAGTTGATTTTGACTTATTTAATATTTTTTTGGTTAGCATACACTTGCATTGGAGAATGTTAGAAAATGTGAATTTTAGTCTAATTTGCCAATTCTTGAGTTTCTTTTTCATTTATTATAGCATTTTACTAGTTGCAATCCAATATCTCACATCCTTTTGTAGATTTAATTCATACTCATTTTAATATAATATTGATATTAATATGATTATTTATTTATTTCTTCATTGTAACTATTTTTCTATTGTTATGTTGATTCATATCTGCATGTAAAGGGTTTTAGGATCCCTTCAAAACCTAATTTACCCATTTTTAATTAAAAAACTGTGAAATTACATAAATAAGTAAACCATCAAGTAGGGAATTTAGAGACATATCTTGTTTTGCACTCAAATATCTAATTTTTTTACATTCAATTCAATTTATGTTTTGTAATATTCATATTAATATAATATTGATGTTTTGCACTCCAATATCTCATTTTTTTTATATTCAATTCAATTTATGTTTTGTAATATTCATATTAATCTAATATTGATATAAATATGATTAGTTATTTTTTCCTTTATTTATATATAACATAGTTAAATAAAATATTGATATACTTGTCTATAAATATTAAACATTAATATATTATAGTGATCCAAATATTAAGTTATTATATTGTCTTTGTATTAATATAATATTAATATAAATATGATTATTAAATTTTATTCATTATATATATTAATAATTAAATGTATATTAAATCATACTTAATATAATTTTTATATTCTTATGTGTATTTAAAGGGTTTTAGAATCCCTTCAAAACCTATATTATGCATTTTAATAAAAAAGTATGAAATTACATAAAGTAAACTATCAAGTAGGGAATTTAGAGAGATATCTTGTTTTGAACTCAAATATCTCACATTTCTTTGTAGATTTAATTCAATTTATGTCATGTAGTATTCATATTAATATAATATTGATATTAATATGAAAATGAAATATTGATATATATTTGTCTATAAATATTAAATATTAATATATTATAGTGATCCAAATATTGCCTAATATTTATCATGAGTAAATGGGTTAGTGACCTCATGTGAATGTGAATAAAACATACCTATTACTAGTGATAGAAGAAGTGCCAACATCATAAATCTCATTGCTAGGATATTACAAATAAATATTCTAAAAGCAACAAGTATATGACTAGGGATGAGTGATGGTGGATCATCATCATATGTGGGTGAAGGTATGATGTGTATCTATATCATATGTCCATAGGTTTAAAATGAGAGAAAAATTATCATTATACACACTATCAAGTATAAAATAAGTTAATGTATTCAAAGAACATGACTCAATGGAGATAATCTAGCATGACATATAAGAGATGTATTATTAAAAGTTGAAATCATTTAATACATAGGTGAAGTAGGTAAAACTATATTTTCTATGGCCCTCCCACAAGGAGTGCCATAATGTATATCCTCACTAGTTGTGTACTCACAACTATCACAATCCATATGATCATCATTATGTCCATGCATAAATTACATAAGTGTATTTGATAGGTAGGGATGAGCACTAATCAACTCCATGAAGGAAACAATAAGAATGATAAAATAACACCTCCATAGAAGACATATCCCTAGTCTTAACATAACATGTCATAAGAGTATCCATTATTGTAAAATAACTAAACTATCAAGTAGGGAATTTAGAGAGATGTTTTGTTTTCCACTCCATATCTCCAATTTCTTTGTAGATTTATTTCAATTTATATTTTGTAATATTCATATTAATATAATATTGATATTTATGTTATCTTTCATTGTATATATATTATATTAACTATAATATTATAATTACAATGAAGAAAAAATTAATATGAATATTACACAATATAATATATTACTATTTAGATCATTAAAAAGATATTAATATTTAAAACTTACACACAAATGTGTATCAATATTTCATTTTATTATAATATAACATAAATATAAATATATTATGATGATAATTTCATTTTTTTTTTATTATGGTAAGCTGCAAACAAGCGTGCAGATCCTTGTACAAAATAGCCCAGAGAGCAAAGCAAAAGCCTCACACAGGCCAAAAATAGTGCTTTAACAACAGACAAACAACAAAGCCCAAAAGGCTAAGCAACAGGAAGGCAACAAGGTTGCAAGAAACAATAGACTAAACAATTACAAAACCTGATCTAGCAGGTCAAACACCCTTGGCTCATGTGCGGGTCTATGAAACATGCTTGGGAAGACCTCACTTCCTCCTTTGGACAATAGTCCAAAAAATGTCATTAGCTCCATCTGTAGAAATAGGAGATGTAGGAAGTAAAATTCTCACTATATCTTAAGAAGGGGATGAAGCCTAGGGAGAGGACACAACAACACCATCCCTAGAAACAAACTATGCACCTACAACAACAATCTAAGTCACAATAGCATCAGTAGGTGAGAACCCTGTAGAAGACCCAGTAGCAACAACAACAGCAGGGGAGGTCCCTGCAGTAGTCCCAAAAGCAACAACAACAACAAGGGAGGTCCCTGCAGTAGTCCCATCAACAACAACATCGGGGGAGGTCTCTACAGTAGTCCCGGAAGCAAGGGAGGACCCTGCACTAAACCCAACAATAATAATAGTAGGGGAGGTCCCTGTAACAGAACCTGACACCAAAATAGCAACAGATGGTGCCACAACAATAGTAGTAGTAGAAATAATATTAGAAGTCCTGACAATAGTCCCAACAACAGAACCAACAACATAAATAGAGTCGTCCATAGAAGGGACTATCAGAACAAGAACTCCCAAATCCAAAGGGACCGATGAATCAGGGACTACCACAACATCAAGGGAAGACCCATCATCATCAAAAGAAGGAACAACTACCTCAGAACCAGGAATATCCCTAGCTGCATCAACTATGAGATGTTTAGACAAAGCATTCTTCCACCAAGAGGAAGGACAAGGGATCTTTAAATGAGGGCACCCAGAAGCCAGATGACTCACTTCAAAGCACCATTGACACCAAAAGGG
Organism: Cunninghamia lanceolata; assembly: GCA_027924645.1. Lineage (NCBI taxonomy): Eukaryota > Viridiplantae > Streptophyta > Pinopsida > Cupressales > Cupressaceae > Cunninghamia > Cunninghamia lanceolata. Next base: position 831,060 of record BSBN01000909.1, on the reverse strand, counting down.
AATACCTTCATAGTCTAAACCTACCTCCAAGAACTATTAGCAACCTACAACACAATCTCCACAGGGAGAGGCTTAGAGAGATCTAGATCGATAAGAACATGAGCGTAACTAGTATGAGAGAACATGGTAGTCGCTTGATCCACCATAATATGTAACATCTTGCCCGGCACCCCCGAAGGGTAAGGGCCAAGAGAGGGCAAGAATATATTTTTTGACATAAATAGATAACATACACATGATACGGTTGTTGATTTGATATGTCGACAACATTCATAGCCAAGTACGGCCAAATGAACAACCTAAAGGAGAGGACTAATTTGCTCTCCAGAGGAAACATTGTTAAAACTACGCTCATTTTGAACACCAATTCAAATGTTCCTAAATCCCATTTCCAATTATAAACATGAATCCATAATCATCATAGTATAAGCGGATCTGATACCCACACCGGGATTCATAACTGAAATAAGAAAAATCTCATTTCTTCTCATTAAATAACATGATTACATCTATTCTCTCAAAAGAGTACAACTACATAAAAGAATATACAAGAACAATTGCATAGCCATGAATGTGATACAATAATTGATAGAGTACATCCACTGATAAAGTAATAGAGAGAGAGGCCATCTCCAACTGGTGCTCCAATAACCTGTTCTCCAGTCCCCAATGGTAGTGGTAATGCCTCCCAACCATGTGGTCTCATAAGATACCACTCCACCATGCTCAGAGATAGTCATAAGGCCTAAATAGAAGAATAAAGGCAAGGGATACAATGGCCGACACTCACATTAGTCATGGAGTAGACATGGCACACAATGCAAAAAAACCAATGTCATAACATAGAGCTTCTCATCAAATAGAATGTCAGGTACTACTCACAACTACCAAAGCACTAGGCACTAGAGTGCAGATCAGATGGGAAGTCATAATGTGTGCTCGAAGGGATGGCACCACATGGAATCAAGTACACTACTCATACCGACAAGGAGACTCAAACATGCCCAAATCAACGCCCCACAGATGGATAACTCGACACCCCGCAAATAAACCGGCCTTCTCGTGTGCATCCTTAGTCTTTACAAGTGCTTAAGACCATGCATGAAGAATCAATATCCTAGAACTAAGCTCATCTTGTTTAACCACCAGATGTAACAAACAATCATTTAACACTAATACCATGATGACTCATTTTTCAACAACTAGAGTCACTATTTTCCAATTAATTAACTATGTAATCAAAGACTTTAAATTGGTTTACCAAAACCATATTAATAATTCTCAAAAGATAATGTTAACATACAAACAAAGAGTATTAACCTATAGGGCCATTCTTAAGCATCCGGTTAACTCTTACCAACATCAAATATGGCCACGAACTCCAAAATTATCAGAATAAGTTAAATATACAAAATGCACATAGGTTACTCCATAATAATTATAGAGAAAATAGTGTATGTTCAAACATAGTCATGTAGCAAGTGTTTAATTAATAGTAAACTAGTAAAGTTTATTAGATATATTGCTAATTATTCTACTTTAAGACAATTCAGTAGTGAATTTTTTTAATTACTTAAATGAAATAGCATGATAGAAAAATTAAGCATTTTACTTCTTCTCTAGTGGCTACTCATGCACCAATTTCTATTTTCTCATATATTTCATATTGGAATGCTGGTGAGGTTTGAGGACCATACAAAACTTTGTCTTTCCCTATCCCTTATATCAATTATTACTTTAGTAAGTATCAAGCCTTAAAACCTATGAAAGGTTTGTAAATTATTAATGGTCGTGCTAGCTGGGAACATGGTGGGAAGCATGATTTATTGTTGATCAAGATCTTATTTAGACATATTTTACTTAGTATGCATTAGATTATAGAATAACATATGGACCGAAACTATGTGACGTTATTTTTGAAAGTTGAAAGCATGAAATAAAATATGTTAGATTTGTTTGCACTTACAAGATAGTTTTGCTAGTATGTTGTTATAATTTGAAGATTTCCAATGGTAAAAACAATGTTAGGTTTAAAAGATTCACAGCAATAATATAGCTGCGTGGGCAGGAGGTAGTAGGGTATCTTCTAGAATCAAGACATTTACTTAATGTTGGAGAAGAGGGAACAATAATTATTTCTCTGCCATCATAGTGAAATTTGAAAATATCAAAATTTTCAAATAGTATGCCATTAAGAATGGCCTATTGGTAGCACATAGGGGTTTAGAGGAAATGCTAGTATAATATCCAAGCTAACTTGTTTTCATTCCGACAAGAATAGCATTTCTAAATTGGGGCTTTCACAAAACAAAATACATAGAATACTACTTTATAGATTTTGGCTTGAGGAAGATAAACAAAATATAAAGGTTCTCGGCTTACCTCTTCTCTGGCTAAGAGTGGGATCATCACCTTTGTAGGGGAGTCAACCACTCCTTTCAATCTCCTCCTATTCTTGTCCTCCAGACTTGCCCATCTCCACCCACCAAACCCTTTGCCAATGCCTTTTCTACCTGTATCCAAATGGGAGCGTGGGAATAGGGTATGGACATCCAACAAAGTATGATGGAAGGGGATTATTTTTTAGATGTTGTAGCTGCAAGTGCATTGGTATACATGTATGCAAGAAGTGGAAGTAGAGACAAGCCACACAATTGTTTCACAGAATGCCTAAAAGATATGTGGTCTCATGAACTGTAATGATTGCAAGAAATGCATAAAATGAATTTGAAGAAATGGATTTAGAAACTTTCAAGCAATGCAACTAGCGGCTATGATGCCAGACTCCACAACCTTAGATAACATCCTCACTGCCCATGCCAAAATGAGGCTTTGGAACAAGGTATGGACATCTGTCAAAATATAATGGAAGGAGGATTTTTGTCAATTGTTGTAGCTGCTAGTGCACTGGTATACATGTATGCAAAAAGTGGAAGCATATACAAGGTATGAAACTATTGATAGTACATCTCAAATAGATGTAATCTCATGGACAGTGTTGATTGTAGGATACACACCAAATGGATTTGTTGGAACGACTTTAAAAACTTTTAAGAAATGTAATTGGCAGATGTAAACCTAGACTCCACAACCTTAGCTAGCATCCTCACTACTCGTGACAAAATGGGGCTTTGGAATAGGGGAAGGACATCTATTTATACATAATGGAAGGTGGATTTCTGTCAAATATTATAGTTGGAAATGCTCTGGTAGACATCTATACAAAATGTGGAAGCAAAAACAAAGGGTGTGAAGGAGAGCATAATGGCAGGTGTAAAGCTAAAACTCCCCAGTTGTACCCCTGTCTCCTCTGCCTTTCCCTTTGTAAACCCTAAAGAACCCCCCACACCCCTATTTTCATTCTACCCTAAAAATGACTTCATTATTTATTATTATTTTTTAAAAGTCTAACTACTCTACTCCATCGGCGACTTCCACCTAACGCCTCTCATTACTCTCATCGGCAACAAGGAGGGTTGTTACATCTTACCCCCCTAAGACTAGGCTTACTCCTGGAAGCCTACAAACGCTAAGATGCAGCCAAAGCACACACTAGACCATGAAACTCAATACAATTATAAAAATCATGTTATCACATGTACAATTACATGCAATCAGTCCTAGTACATGGGTAAGGAATAGGTAAGGCACTCATTTCCTAAAAAATATATATTAGCATATAACATTTTTCTTCAATCAAAATAAAGAATGATGCCAAGGAAATCACATCAAACTATCAACAGAAACCAAGGAGAAAAGCCTCAACCACTGCACTGGCAAACTACACATGACCATAAGGGGCAATCCGGTCATTACTGTTAGGTAACTAGATGATAAGACAACAACATGGGAACACTGCACTAGCAGGATACAATAGCTAGGGTAGGGAATAGGGCCTATGACTATCTCTAGTAACCACCATCAGGGAATACGAGAATGCTCGGGCATGTGAATTTAGGTGGAGTCAATACTTAGTACCTGCAACACTCCAAGAACACATCAAAGCACATGTGCATATATCATATAATAGCTGAAGCATCAATGGACATCATGAAGAGGGTCTTGACATCATAAGCCTCTTAGATATGAGTGTTACGACATCATCCCTTTCATGTCCATGATCATCTGAAAGCACTGATAACAATATATAAACATATAAGCATGTAATTCCAGCATAAACCACACAATTTTCTCATAATTTGTAGCAAAAGGCACTTTGAAGACATAAAATTTTCAATTCTCTAACTTTTATATGCAACCATCTATAAAATGGAGCACACATACACACATATACATAATTTCAACCTCTAATTTCATAGCATGCATGACATCTCTTTACATATAATGCAATCGTTTGTCACTTTTCAAGGCATAATGATGTAAATTTTTTTCTCTTCTATATTTTAATATGCAACTACATGTACATGACAATTGTACAACCCACATATACATACATACTCATCTATGTCACAAGGATACATTAGGGGTTCACATGGATGTCATAGTACCATCTATATCCAATTATATCCATGAGTCCATAACCAATAACCATGTCCAATATCCATAACCAATAACCATGTCCAATATCCAAATCCAATAAACATGTCCAATTTCCAAATCCAATAACCATGTGTCTTGATGGAATTGACCCACCTAGTGAGCCCTTCCATACAAGCCACAATGACATATCTCTTGTTTGTGTAAGGATTTTAGCCTCCAAGAGATAATCAAACAATAGGAAGGTAGTGAATTAGAGCTTAGAACAACTCACACATACCCCCATCCTTAAGGGTTTCCCTGCATTTGCTTCCTCGTATACACTCAAATGGGTGGATCTCACCATACCCAATGAGGAATCACATCACAACATAGGACCAACATTAGAAAACAAAATGGTTAATTAGTTTAGCCACCAAGGATATAAATAATGAAGAATAAATCTCAATTCAAACAATAAGATGAGAAAAATGCACATAGTTTCAACAATAAATCAAATGTAATCACAAGAGTTACATACCAAAGAAAATCATAATCCATGGATAAACCAATACAAGTAAGATAACTAAGGTGTTGGTCCACACAAGCAAAGTAAAAGTCACCAATAATCAAAAGGAACATTCACAAACTCTGAAATATACACATTACAACACTACGTGATTATCGCTAGTCACCACATGAGGAAGGAGGGAAAACAAGCGTGATTGTCTCCAAATTCCTTCATGTGGGTGCGGCCAACTCACACAACCCTCATGTGGAAAGGTATCATGCAAGAACTCCCAGGTCACATACCTTATGCAGCGCGACCGCACATTATATACGCTAAGTGGAGAAAGCACGCAATGTCCAAATACCACATGGTGATGTCTTACTCATAGGAAAATCCCGCATAGTTTGTACCCATAGAGAAAGCACGTGTGGCTACACACCGAGCTAGAGGTGCACATTGCTAGGTTCCACTCGCATGCCAACCAATCAGATTTGAGACCCTCTTGAGAGAACCCTCTACTCTGTGCGAGCAATCACTCCTCTCAACACAAGTAGGAACATAATATATATATTACACCATCATGCATCTAGGTACATGGTATCATGTCCTCGAGCTCAGGTCACTAGCATCAATGACATGACATCATCACCAGTATTATGTCAGAACAATAGTGGGGTGTGGCATCATGTCCAAACACGAGCGATATGAAATACCTCATAGCATGGGATAACACCAATACATACATGCTAGAGCTCATATACAATCACATCAGTGTAAGATCATAGCTATCACAGGTGCTCATACCACAACTAATATCATCCTCAAGAATTGTGTAGATTAGGCTAACACTATAGAACCAAGTATCTGGTCCATTAATAAGGGGAATTAGTGAGTACTTTCCTGAGAGGTTGAAATGATCGCTGTCATTTCACTCCACCATTATACATACACCATGCAATTCCCTCCCAAGGAACTTTGTTGCTACTACTACCCCTCCACATATTGACTTATCAACAACCCACAGGTTAGTAGTCAATAGGGTGACAACAGGAAAACACATAGGTGGTATGGTTTTCTCCCATACATATAATCCAAACATACCCGCCATGGATGGATACATAGTATCACCATCTCATGGGCACACATCTCAAGCACTAGTTAATCACAACACTCAACTAGAATACATCAAAGGATGTTCACATCATGGGGAGTACAATCACATTTTCTCTTACCCCAGCAATACCATAGCTGACATATGATATGCAACATGATGCAAAATATACAACTTTACACAATAATAAGTACTCCCTAACATCCATACCAATTTTCTCTTTTCACAGTGGCAACTCATTTACCCATAATATCATAGATTCACTTGTAATGCTTTCAAGATAACACAATAGTGCATGAACATGTATAGCATCATCACTATCATTTTAACATCAATGCATAAACATAACTAACAATTTCACAAAAAAAAATAGATGCTCATAATCATAAAGAAATGGGTTTGTTTAAGGAGTTCTAATCAATTCCTAATGTTCACAACCATGCTTATAATTTGAAGTAACCATGGCTATGTCAAGGCATGCAATTGCTCATCAAGAAAGATATGCAACATTCCTATTACCCTACATTAAGTATTTGCAGTTGCATTAAAATACAAACATTCAACCATAAAGTCTCACTAAAATCCACAATGCAATTGAGAAGATCAAATTTCATCAACAAGATGTATCCACTAAGCAATTACCATCCTCATTCAGGCTCATTAAACAAGGAGACACTAATTAACAAGTAAACACTTTCAATACATAACCATAACAGGCATAAGGTCTTCTTCACTCTTATCTAACTAAATCTTTTACTTATTGCAATTCTAACATACTAATTAAATCTATATGCCATTATTCTAACATCCTGTCAACTATTGACAACTATGAAGAGGAGAGAAATGTAGATTTCATCTCAAGTCAAGACATTACATGCCATCCAATATTCATTATACAAACATGCAAATTCTACTAAGGGAAAGTTTAAGGCACCATTAGGATTCCAATGACTTCAATATGTTATCAAGGATGATAAATGGTAGCAACTCAAGCACATTAAGAGGTTATAAGAAAAACAAGCAATCATCCAACACTTACAAGAGAGCATGGAGCAATCAAACTAATCTGTCCACATTCGCAAAGAACTACATCCTACCATCCTTTACATCTATAATACAAGAAGGAATTACAAGAGCAATTCATGATCAATTAGGGTCATCTCATTCACTAGCAACATAAAGGAAGATACAAGAAGAGCATATCAAAGAAAAGGTAATTAGGCAACCCAAGTTACCTTCAACCCACAAACACACAAGGCAAAACATTTCTACCCTCGTCTTATAACATGGGAGAGCACTTGATCACTCATAACCATGGGAGACTCTCAGCCAAGGTCAACACTATAGTCCCATTGAGTAAGGTAAGGCCAAGGAGGCTATTTCCTACATGATTTCTAAGAATGGGGTTGTAACTTAATCCACTAATGCCATGCTAAGGCATGAAAGCAATCAAGAATATAAAAAACAATATAATAAGCTCACGCCACACATGCCAAACACAGTGAAACATAGAAGGCTCAAGTATGCCATAGCTCCCAGTGTGTGAACATGTGCTCTGATACTAGATGTAACATCTCGCTCTGTAACCCCAAAGGGTAAGGGCCAAGAGAGGGCAAGAATTTTTTTTGACATAAATAGATAACATACAGATGATACGGTTGCCGATTTGATATGTTGATAACATTCATGGCCAAGTATGGCCAAATGAACAACCCAAAGGAGAGGACTAATTCACTCTTGAGAGGAAACATTGTTAAAACTATGTTCATTTCAAACACCAATTCAAATGTTCCTAAATCCCATTTCCAATTATAAACATGAATCCATAATCATCATAGTACAAGTGGATCTGATACCCACACTAGAATCTGTAAGTCAAATAAGAAACATCTCATTTCTTCTCATTAAATAACATGATTACATCTATTCTCTCAAAAGAGTACAACTACATAAAAGAATATACAAGAACAATGGTATAGCCATGAATGTGATACAATAACTAAATGAGTACATCAACTAATAAAGTAATAGAGAGAGATGCTACCTCCAACTGGTGCTCCAATAACCTATTCTTCGGTCCCCAATGGCGGTGGCAATGCCTCCCAACCATGTGGACTCATAAGAGAGCACCTCACCATGCTTAAAGGTAGTCACAAGGCCCAAATAGAAGAATAAAGGAAAGCAATACAATGGCCAACACTCACATCAGTCACGGAGTAGACACGACACACAATGCAAGAAAACTAATGTCACAACATAGAGATGCTCATCAAATAGAATGTCAGGTACTACTTATGACTACTAAGGCACTAGGCACTAGAGTGGAGATCGGATGGGGAGTCATCATGTGTGCTCGAAGGGATGGTACCACATGGAATCAAGTACACTACTCATATCAACGAGGAGACTCAAACATGTCCAAATCAATGCCCCGCAGATAGATAACTCGATGCCCCGTAGATGGATAGGCCTTCTTGTGTGCATCCTTAGCCTTTACAAGTGCTCAAGGCCATGCACAAGGACTCAATATCATAGACCTAAGCTCATCTCATTTAACCACTAGATGTAACAAACAATCATTTAACACTAATACCATGATAACTTATAATTCAACAACTAAAGTCACTATTTTCTAATTAATTAACTATGTAATTAAAGACCTTAAATTAGTTTACCAAAACCATATTAATAATTCTCAAAAGACAATGTTAATGTACAAACAAAGTGTATTTACCTATAGGGCCATTCCTAAGCATCATGTTAACTCTTACCAACATCAAATATGGCCATGAACTCCAAAATTATCGGAATAGGTTTAATATGCAAAATGCACATAGGTTACTCCATAATAATTATAGAGAAACTAGTCTATGTTCAAACATAGTCATGTAGCAAGTGTTTAATTAATAGCAAACTAGTAAAGTTTATTAGCTATATTTCTAATTCTTGTACTTTAAGACAATTTAGTAGTGAATTTTTTTAATTACTTAAATGAAATAGCATGATAGAAAAATTAAGCATTTTACTTCTTCTCTAGTGGTAACTCATGCACCAATTTCTATTTTCTCATATATTTCATATGTGAATGCTGCTGACATTTGAGGACCATACAAAACTTTGTCTTTCCCTATCCCTTATATCAATTACTACCTTAGTAAGTATCAAGACTTAAAACCTACGAAAGGTTTGTAAATTATTAATGGTCATGTTAGTTGGGAACATGGTGGGCAGCATGATTTATTGTTGATCAAGATCCTATTTAGACATATTTTACACAGCATGCCTTGGATGATAGAATAACATATGGACTGAAACTATGTGAGTTTATTTTTGAAAGTTGAAAGCATGAAATAAAATATATCACATTTGTTTGCACTTGCCAGATAGTTTTGCTGGTATGTTGTTATAATTTGAAGATTTCCAATGGTAAAGATAGTGTTAAGTTTAAAAGATTCACATCAACAATATAGCTGCGTGAGAAGGAGGTAGCATGGTATCTCCTAGAATCAAGAAATTTACTTAATGTTGTGTAAATGAGAGAACAATAATTATTTCTCTACCATCATAGTGAAATTGGCAAATATCAAAAATTTTAGACAGTATGCCATGAAGAATGGCCTATCGGTCATACATAAGGGTTTAGAGGAAATGCCAATATAATATCCAAGCTAACTTGTTTTCATTCTCCATAAGAATAGTATTTCTAAACTAGGGCTTTCACAAAACAAAATACATACAATACTACTTTGCAGATTTTGGCTTGAAGAAGATAAACAAAACATAAAGGTTCTTAGCTTACCTTTTCTCTGGCTAAGCCTAGGATTGTCACCTTTGAAGGGGAGTCAACCGTTCTTTTCAATCTCCTCATATTCTTCTCCTCCAGACTTGCCCCATCTCCATCCACCAAACTCTTTGCCAATGCCTTTTCTGCCTATATCCAAATGGGAGTGTGGGAATAGGGTATGGACATCTAGCAAAGTATGATGGAAGGGGATTATTTGTTAGATGTTGTAGTTGCAAGTACGCTGGTATACATGTATGCAAGAAGTGGAAGCAGAGACAAGGCACGCAACTATTTCATAGAATGCCTAAAAGATATACAGTCTCATGAATTGTAATGATTGCAGGAAATGCATAAAATGGATTTGAAGAAACAAATTTACAAACTTTTAAGCAATGCAACTAACGGCTGTGAAGCCAGACTCCACAACCTTAACCAACATCCTCACTACCCATGCCAAAATGGGGCTTTGGAATAGGGTATGGACAACCGTCAAAATATAACGGAAGGGGGATTTTTGTTAGTTACTGTAGCTGGCAGTGCACTGGTATACATGTATGCAAAAAGTGGAAGCATAGACAAGGCACAAAACTATTGACAAAATGTCTCAATTAGATATAATTTGATGGACTACGTTGATTGCAGGATATGCACTAAATGGATTTGTTGGAATGGCTTTAAAAACTTTTAAGCAATGCAACTGGCGGTTGTAAAGCCAGACTCCACAACTTTAGCTAGCATCCTTACTGCCCATGCCAAAATGGGGCTTTGGAACAGGGCAAGGACATCCATTTACGCATAATGGAAGGCAGATTTCTGTTAGATATTATAGTTGGAAATGCTCTAGTAGACATATATGCAAAATGTGGAAGAAAAAACAAGGTGAGGAAAGGAGAGTGTAATGGCAGGTATAGAGCCAAAACTCCCCAGCTGTGCCCCTAGCTCCTCTGCCTTTCCCTTTGTAAACCCTAAAGAACCCCCCACGCCCCTATTTTTATTCTGCCCTAAAAATGACATTATTATTTTTATTTTTTTTAAAGTCTAACTACTCTTCTCCATCGGTGACTTCACCTAACACCTCTCATTACTCTCATTGGCAACAAGGAGGGTTGTTACAAAATAAAACCCAATGAATTACCAATACCAGCATAACAAGATTTCCCCCAAAGATGCAATGGAAGATTCAGGAGGTGAATCCAAATAGACATTCTGTTGAAAGAATCAGTCAAAGGGTTAAAAGAGGGAACTCAAGGCTTGAGAAGGAGGGCATGTTGGCCCTAGAACTAAGAATGAGTATCAAGAACAACGTTCCGATCAGAAGCTAAATAAAAAATAACTACAAAGAAACCCCTTGCACAAGGGTAAATTTCTATTTTCACCTTCATGATAGTGTGCCAATGCTCTAAAATCTAGAGGTTTAAATTGCCAAGCCAAGGCCACAATCAATCATTTCTACAGATCAAACCTTGCTTAGAAAAATAGTCCACATTTTTTAAAACCTCATCCCCTAAGACCACTACAGGGTAGGTAAATCAAACTGAGAAACTAATCTCTTAGAAACCAGAGTAGTAGTAGCATTAGCAGACTCCTCACACCTTCGAGGATAACCATTACAAACAACGTTACCATAAGAGGTAGCAGTAATAGCATCAACCTCTGTCACAGATTGCATTCGAACGGTAATAGTTTTAGGTAAATGCTGCAAGCCCCCAACCATAGCAGCTACATCCAAATTCACTTCTCTAGCAGCTAAGCCCACTATCGCTAATGGCGCACCAACAGCTGTAGCCACACTAGTAGCAGAGGAAATCTCTGCTATTAACCTAGCAGCAGACAAATCTTGTAAACTAGGCACATGGGCAGGAAGAGGAGCGGGAGAGGCCATTTGAAATCTTCCAAACATGATAGATTCCATGATAATTCCATTTGTTTGTATAATCAATAATTTAATAAAAATATTATCATTAATATATTATGAATTATATTATTCTATTGATATTTAAAATAAGAATTTTATAATTAATATATACAAATATACTAATAGTTAAATCGGTATATATTTATTTAATAATAAAATGTATATTAATTCATATTTAATATATTTCTTGATATTTTTATTTGCATTTAAGGGGTTTTAGGATCCTTTGTAAATCTATATTACTCTTTTTTAATAACAAATAATGAAATTACATAAAATAAGTAAACTATTAAGTAGGGAATTTAGAAAGATATCTTATTTTGCACACCAATATCTCACATTTCTTTTTGTATATATTACTAACAAGTGCCACGCAGTGGCAGTACCTACCTTGTAGATTTGTTGTAATAATAGTATGCATTTTGTAGTTGAATTTTTTTGCTTCGATTAAATATTTGTTTAATATTGATGTGGAACTGATTTATTGGTAAAGACTCTTCTTGAATTGATTAGTTGATTTTGAGTTTGATTTAATATTTTTTTGGTTAGCATAACTACAATGGAGTTTGCATTGGAAATCTAAATTTTAGTCTAATATTGCCAATTCTTGAGTCTCTTTTTCATTTATTATAGAATTTTACTACTTCGATGACACAAAGATATATGATGCAAACACTTCCGGAGGTCATAACTTTTGATCAAGGGTCCCTTCAAGCTGAAATTTGCTGGGTAGATGTTGATTAAAAATCCCACTGAATTGGTAAATTTGATAGACCTTGCCATTTTGACACTTTTTCAAGACTTTTTCCAATCATATAGGGCCTCAAAATGAGGTTTTAATGATTTTTTTGAAAATTTTCCAAGTTTTTTAATTAGTTTTCAAAATTAGATTAGAAAGTTGACAATTAGTCATCTTTTATTTAGTTTCAAATAATTGGAAATTTGCATGCCCATACGGATATGGATGCGAAGTTACCAAAAATGATAATTTTAGAAAGTAGATAATGTAACTAAGCATCAAGCATAAGATTCAACAGTATTATTATTACAAAAATATTTAGAAACTAAATTTTTTTTTCAAATTATCCTTCTCATTCCATTCCATCCTTCTACAATTGAAAATAAATACCAAATTTATACAAAAATGAGAATTACCCTTTTTGGTAGATTTTTGCAACTTTCTAAAATTGTCATTTTTGGTAACTTCACATTTATATCCGTATGGCCATAAAAATTTCCAATTATTTGAAACTAACTAAAAGACAACTAATTGTCAACTTTCTAATATAAGTGCATGTAAAGTTCAAAAACTAATGAGAAAAACAACTTGGAAAAATCCCCAAAAAAATCATTAAAACCTTATTTTGAGGCCCTAGATGATCGGAAAAGGTCCGGAAAAAGTCTCAAAATGGTGATCTACTGAATATTATCAAATTTCCAATCAAATCCTTAATATGCATTTGCCCACCAAATTTTAGCTCAAACGGACCCCCGAGTCAAAAGTTACTCGAAATAGTATTTCTGCAAAATTTGTCCTTAAGAGCTCAAATTTTGAGCCAATCACAACACAAATAAATGGTTTTCTGAATATTTTTTGTTAAAATTTTCTGATGTAGACTTAGGAAAAATTATAATTTGTTTAACATGAAAAATAATACTCTATTTTGATTGGTTTACTAATCACAGTTGCTAGATTAAAAACTCATTGCAATAGTACTGCATTTGAATGCAGGTACTAAAAACCAATTAGTAAATAGTTTTTCAATGTAAAAAATTAATATCAATAAAATTATTGTTATATTAAAATTTAAGAGATAATAATAGAATTGTAATTTAAGATGCAATTAGCAAATAGTTTTTAAATGTAAAAAATTTCAATTATTTCTTAAATTTTAATATAAGGACAATTTTATTGATATTAATAATTTATAAGAAAAATATTTAATTATATTTTATATGAATAATATATATATATATATCAACTACACAATATTTCAATAATTATATTTAAATATAAAAATATGACATAACTACATTTTTTAACTACTCAAAAAATTAAATATTCATAATTTTGAACAAATACTTTTTAAATGTAAATTATATTAAAATTTAAGATTAATAATAGAATTGTAATTTAGGAAGCAATTAACAAATAGTTTTGTAACAACCCCCATATTCATATTTTGGTTGTTGCTTTTCCTTGATGAAGTTTGATACTATTATGATGTTGACATGATTAGTTATTATGTGGGATTACATGCTTATATGCTTATATACTGTTATCATTGCATTTGTAGGATCATGGATAGGAAAGGGACGATGTCATAACACTTGTATCCATGAGGCTTATGATGTCATGACCCTCCTCATGATGCTTACTATTGCTTTGGCTATGATGTATGTTATATGCACATGCTTTGATTCATGATTGGAGTGATGCAGGTATTGGGTATCAGCTCCACTCAGACTCATAGTCCTGAGTGTACTCTTATTCCCTGATGGTGGTTACTGGAGATAGTCACAGGCCAAATGTTCCCTTGCCTAGCCCACTGCACCCGGTTAATGTAGTGATTCCGTGATATATGTTTACCTTCCGGTTAACTAGTGGTAACGTCTGGATTGCCTTCTGTTCTTATGTGATTTGCCAGTACTGTTTGTGGTGGTACCCCGTTATGGGTTGTCGATATTTTATTTTGGTTTGGTATTAAGTTTTTATGTGGTTTATTTGGTATGTCATATCAGTGATTTGAATGATGATATTTGCATGGTTTTGTGAATGGGGGGTTTTATGTGGTTTTAAATAATCATTTTGTGAGCATTGATAATTGTTTATTTTATTTTTAAAAAAGTTCCCTTTTTATAGTGGAGTTTGGGGTCAATTTTGGTCATATGTTAATTGGCCTCTTATACTAATCCCAGGATATATTCATGTCTCCCTTGTTGACCTTAGAGTGAAAAAAAATTGAAGTAATGAAAAGGAAGAAAAAGGGTGGGGGATACATTATTATTCATTACTCATTCATGAGGGACAACTCATGCTCTAGATTTGGGGCAAAACGGAGAGGCAACTAGGGTTTCTAGACTCAAGAGAGGAGAAGGAGCATCTGAATCTCACTCTATTCCCTATAATTTTTATAATTTTTGGGTAAGTTTGGTACTCTCTCTACAAATCCATGGTATCCAGGGTAGTTTTACATCTAGTTTTATGCTTGCAAATGTCCTCTCTATGTCTTTATTATTGGAATTCTTTACCGTATTTCTAAGCTCTCATTCATGGTACTGGTAGAGAGAATACTTGTAAAAGTTTAGGAGTTTATCTTTATTCCTGTCAATGGCACTTGCAATTTAAACAACTGACAAAAATCCCCTTCCGTTATATTTTGATGGATGCCCATACCTTGTTCCAAAGCCTCATTTTGGCATGAGCAGTGAGGATACTGGCTATGGTTGTGGAACATGGATTTACATCTTCCAGTTGGATTTCTTAAAAGTTTCTAAAGCTGTTTCTTCAAATCCATTTTGTGTGTATCCTACAATCAGCACATTCCTTGAGGTGGCATCGCTTTGAGGCATTCTACCTAGCAGTTCATGCACGCATTGTTTATGCTTCCACATTTTGCGTTCATGTCTGTCAGCGTAGTTACATCTCCAACATCTAACAAAATAACCCCTTCCATTATGTTTTGATGGATGTCCACACCCTATTCCTAAGCTCCCTTTTTTACCCACTCAGGGAGGATGTTGGCAAAGGTTGTAGAATTTGGCCTTTCCCCTGGCAGTGGCATTTGCATAAAAGTTTCTAAAGCATTATTAACAAATACCTTTTTTGCGTATCCTGCAATTAGTACATCCCATGAGATGATATCATAGAGGCATTTTGTCAAACAGTTACATGCCTTGTCTTTGCTTCCCCATTTGGCTTACATGTCAGCTACAACTTTTCCAACTGCAACATCTAACTAAAATTTCCCGTTCGTTATGCTTTGGCAGATGTCCCCTCATCATTATTGGAGATTTGGTGATGCACATTATCATAGTGTAAGCCTAGTTTTCAAATTGCTTCGCTTAGCATCACACATAATCTCCACAAGAAAAATGTCCCTATTTATAATGATGGAAAAGGTTTAGATCCAATTTAATTCCTATAATTGTGAATGCATATGCATGGGTTATTATATCTTTTGTATTGTGTACTTATGAAAAAGTGATCTATGATGATCCATGGTCCATTGCTTGTCTACTTTTATGGTTTTCCTATCTATAAGGCATGAGGCCTCTTAGTAGAAATGAAACACCAATCTTTTATTAGGTTGTCATGACTGTATGAAAGCTATACCTTAGCCCTATCTTTGTGTCTAATCATTGATGTGTATGGGAGTTATTATATATGGAATGAAGGGGTATTATTGTACCCCAATACCTTGTGTGAGTGCTTCCTATAATTCATCTTGCAAAATCTTGGAAATTAGCTTGTTGCAGTGTGGAAAACAGCACATACTCGAAGGTTCATAACAACTCTATAGCTGCTCCATGGGGTCATGTTTAACAAACCAAATGCTATTGTCAACCCTTCACTATGATGGCAACAAAATAATTCCTTTTCTACTCTTCACAACATTAATTAAATGTCTTGAATCCAAAAAGTATACTGCTGCCTACACCATCCTATTGCTGCTCTTGATGTGACTGGATCTCTTTTGTAATATGGTTATTAGCTTGTTCAATTTATGTGTATATTGTTGTTGATTAGAGAACATAGCTTGCAGGAAAGAGGTCGGGAAGGGTTGTTTCTTATCTTGCCTTTTTGTTGGGGTTGTTCCATTAATCAAGTGGTAACATGAAAACGAACTTGGGACTTTACACATTAATAAAAGATAATTGGTTTCCCAATTTCAGACCTTGAATGCTTGTTCAAACTAATGATGACTTCGAAAGGCCCTTTCCATCTTGAGAGGTGTCGACCATGGGCATGATCGGCTAGGCTCGTCCGTATGAGAGCTAGTCAGTTCTACATGAGCCATTCCTTTGAGCTATGCGTTGACACTCCCATATGCTTGTTTAATATCTAGTCCTTATTGTGGTTATCTGAGTTATATTCGTAGTGTGGAGAGCATATCCTAGGGTGTTGTTCTTGTGATCTTGATTGTTGTGTTTGCATCATGTCTCTTGTGTGTGTAAGCCTTTACTCCCTTGTGTGAACAGTGCCAGATGGCCTTGTGACTACCTTCGAGCATGGTGGGGTTGTCTCTTTTGAGTCCACATGGTTGGGAGGCGTTGCCACTACCATTAAGGACTCGTGTACAAGTTATTGGAGGACTAGTTGGAGATGTTCTGTCCTTTGTACTTATTTTACATGTTATTGTATCTTATTTCTAGCTATGCCAGTTGTACTTATGTAATTAGTACTCTCTTGAGAGAGATGATGTAAATTATATTAACGAGAAGAAATGAGATGTTTTATATTTGGGTTACGGTTTCTAGTGTTCGTATCAGACCCACGTGTTCTATAATGATCATTATGGCTCTATGTTTAAAAGTGGAAATGGGTATTAGGAATATTTGAATTTGGTGTTTAAAATGAATGTAGATTTAGCAATGTTTCGCTAGAGCTTGATTTAGTCCTCTCCTCTGGGTTGTACATTCAGCCATACTTGGCCATGATTGTTGTCAATCTACCAAGTCGGCAACCGTATTATGTGTATGTCATCACTTTATATTAAAAAAAATTATTATTGCCCTTTTTTGTCCCTTACCCTTTAGGATTGAGGGGCGAGATGTTACATCTAGTATCAGAGCTCATGTCCACACACTGGGAGCTCTGGTGTACTTGAGCCTTCTATCTTTTGTTGTGTTTGGTGTGTGTGACGTTAGCTTGTTATATTGTTTTTATAGTCTTAATTTCTTTCATGCCTTAGCATGACATTAGTGGGTTAAGTTACAACCCCATTCTCAGAAATCATGGAGGAAATAGCTTCCTTGGCCTTACCTTACTTAATGGGACTAGAGTGTTGACCTTGGTTGAGGGTCTCACATGGTTAGGAGTGATCACTCCCCCATGTTATGACAGGGTAGGAATGTTTTGCCTTGTGTGTTTTGTGGGTTGAAGGTTACTTGGGTTGCCTAATTACCCTTGCTTGGATATGCTCTTCCTGTGTCTTCCTTTATGTTACTAGTGAATGAAATGACCCTAATTGGTCATGAATTACTCTTGTAATTCTTTCTTGTATTATAGATGTAAAGGATGAAAGTGTGTAGATATTTGTGGATGTTGATAGATTAGAATGAATATTGCATGCTTTCTTGTAAGTGATGTATGGTTGCTGAAATTGGGGTGATGTGACCAAATTTTGCTTGTAACCTCTTGATGTGCTAGATTGCTGCATTTATCATTCTTTAGTTACAAATTCAAGTAATTGGTGTATTAATGGTGCCTTAAAATTTCCCTTATTAGAATTTGCATGTTTACATATGATGAATATTGGATGGCATGTAATGTCTTGATTTGAGATGAAATCTATCATTCTCTCCTCTTCTTAGTTGTCAATAGTTGACAAGAAGTTAGAATAATGGCATATGGATTTAATTAGTATGTTAAAATTGCAATAAGTAAAAGATTTAGTGAGATGGGAGTGAAGGGGACCTTATGCTTGTTATGGTTGTCTTAAAAGTGATTTTATGTTAATTAGTGCCTCCTTGTTTAGTGAGCTCAAACGAGGACGGTAATTGCTTAGTGGATATATCTTGTTGATGAAATTTGATCTCCTCTAGTGCATTGTGGTTTTAATGAGACCATATAGGTGAACACTTGTACTTTAATACAAATTGAAAATAGTGAATCTATGATGTTATGGGTAAATGAGTTGCCCTTGTGAAAAGAGAAAAATTGGTATGGATGTGTGGGAGTACTTATTATTGGGTAAAGTTATATATTTTGGATCATGTTGCATAGTCATATGTTGGCTATGGTATTGCCTAGGTAAGAGAAAAGTGTGATTGTATTCCTTGTGATGTGAACATCCATTGATGTTTTCTTATTAAGTGTTGTGATTAACTATTGCTCGAGATGTGTGCCCATAGGATGGTGATATTGTGTACCCATCCATGGAGGGTATGTTTGAACTATGTCTATGGGAGAAAATCCTATTGTTTATGTTTTTTCTTGTTGTCACCCTATTGACTGCCAACCTGAGGGTTGTTGATAGGTCAATATGTAGAGGGGTAGTAGCAACAACAAAGTTCCTTGGGAGGAATTGCACAGCATATGTATAATGGTGGCACAAAATGACAGCGATCATTTCAACCTCCCGGGAAAGTATTCACTACTTTCCCTTATTAATGGACTAGGTACTTGGTTCATATAGTGTTAGCCTAATTTGCATAGTTCTTGAGGATGACATTAGTTTACGATATGAGCACCTGTGACAGCTATGATCTTACCCTAGTATGATTGCATATGATCCCCAGCATGTGCAGAGGGATGTATCCCGTGATGAAAGGTATTCTGTATTGCTCATGTTCTGACGTGATGTCTTAGATATGATGCCACACCCCACTAATGTTCTGACATAGTGTTGGTGATGATGTCGTGTCACTGGTGGTAGCGAGCCAAGCTTGAGGACATGATGCCATGTACCTAGATATGTGATAGTGTAGTATATATGTTGTGTTCCTACTCGTCCTAGAGGAGTCGTTGCTCACACAGAGTAGAGGGTTCACTCAACATTGCCACAATTCTGATTGGGTGGCAAGCAAGTGGAACGTAGCCATGTGCACCTTTGGCTCGGTGTGTTACCACGTGCATTCTCCATGGGTACACACTATGTGGGATGTTCCTATGAGTAGGACATTGCCATGTGGTATACTGCCATTGCGTGCATTCTCTACTTGGCATATACCATGCACGGTTGTGTCGCATGAGGTATGTGACCTAGGAGTTCTGGCACAATACCTTTCCATGTGGAGGTTGCATGAGTTGGCTGCATCCACATGAAGGACTGTGGAGATAGTCATGCTTGTTTTCCTCCTTCCACTATGGTGACTGGCGATAGTCATGTAGTGCTGTAATGTGTATATTTCAAAGATTGTGAATCTTCCTTCAAGGTTATTGGTGACTTTTACTTTTCTTGTGTGGACTAGAACTTTGGTTTATCTTCCTTGTATTGGTTTAGCCATGGATAATTTTCTTGGCATGTAACTCTTACGGTTACATTTGATTTATTATTTAAACTATGTACATTTTTCTTATTTTATTGTTGGAATGAAGATTTGTTCTTTGTTATTTATATTCTTGGTGGCTAAACTAATTGACTTTTTTGTTTTTGAATGCTGGTCTTGTGTTGTGATGTGACTCCTCATCAGGTATGATGAGATCCACCCATTTGAATGTATATGAGGAAGTAGACGTAGGGAAACCCTTAAGGATGGGGGTATGTGTGAGCTGTTCTAAGCTCTAATTCTATCTTCCTATTGTTTGACTATCCCTTGGAGGCTAAAACCCTTACACAAACAAGAGATATGTCATTGTGGCTTGTATGGAAGGGCTCACTAGGTGGGTCAATGCCATCAAGACACATGGATATGGATATAATTAGATATGGATATTGGACATGGTTGTTGGTTATAGACTCATGGATATGGATATTGGACATGGTTGTTGGTTATGGACTCATGGATATGGATATTGGACATGGTTATTGGTTATGGACTCATGGTTACAATTAGATATGGATGGTACTATGACATTGATGTGAACCTTAATGTAGCCTTGTGATGTGAATTCCAAGTGTTTTGAAAAAAGCATCTATGTGTAAGTTGTACATTTTGTCATGTTTGTGGTTGCATATTAAAAGTGAAATCTACATCATCATACTTGGTAAAGTGACAAATTTCTGCTTTTAATGCATAGAGATGTCATGCATGCTAGGAAAGTGGAGGTCGTAAATCCTATAAATGTGCTTATATGTGTGTTTGTGAACTCCATTTTATAGAAAGTTACATATGAAAGTTAGAGAATTGGAAAATTTGTATATTGAAAAGTGCATTTTGCTACAATTTATGAGAAAATTGTGTGGTTTGTGTTGGTGTAAATGCACAAATTAATAGAATGACCAACTAATTGGTTGTTTGAGACAATGATTCTTTGAGAAAGTTGAATGTTATGGCATCATTATTTATATTGATTGGAGAAAATTGTTATATGCTAATGTATATCTTATATGAAATTGAGTGCCTTACCTCTTCTTTACCTGGGTACTAGGACATATTGCACGTAACTGTGTATATCAAAATGCATGTGACATGTTGAATCTTATATTTATATTGAATTTCATGGACTAATGTGTGCTATAGCTACATCTTAGCATGTTGCAGGCTTCCAGGAGTAAGCCTAATCCTAGGGGGTAGGATGTAACAACCCCCATGTTCGTATTTTTGTTGTTTCTTTTCCTTGATGAAGTTTGATACTATTATGATGTTGACATGATTAGTTATTATGTGGGATTACATGCTTATATGCTTATATACAATTATCATTGCAAATGTAGGATCATGGATAGGAAAGGGATGATGTCATAACACTCGTATCTGAGAGGCTTATGATGTCATGAACGTCCTCCTAATGCTTACTGTTGCTTCAGCTATGATGTAGGCTATATGCACATGTGCATTCATGTGTGATCAGAGTGATACAGCTATTGGGTATCGACTTCACCTGGACTCACAAGGTTGAGCATAATCTTCTTCCTTGATGGTTGTTACTGGAGATAGTCACAAGCCAAATGTTACCTTTCCTAGCCGACTGCACTCGGTTAGTGTAGTGATTCTATGATATGTGTTTACCTTCTGGTTAACTAGCGGTAACTTCCAGATTGCTTTCTAGTCTTATGTGATTTGCCAGTACTATTTGTGGTGGTACCCCATTATGGGTTGTTAGTATTTTATTTTGGTTTGGCATTAAGTTATTATGTGGCTTATTTGGTATGTCATATCAGTGATTTGAATGATGATATTTGTGTGGTTTTGTGAATGGGGGGTTTTATGTGGTTTTAAATAATCATTTTGTGAAGATCAATAATTGTTTATTTTATTTTAAAAAAAGTTCCCTTTTAATATTGGAGTTTGAAGTTAGTTTTGGTCATACATTTATTGGCCTCTTAAACTAATCCCAGGATATATTCATGTCTCCCTTATTGACGTTGGAGTGAAAAAAAAAAACTAAGTAATGAAAAAGAAGAAAAAGGCCAGGGGGATACATTATTATTCATTACTCATTCATGGGGGACAACTCATGCTTTGGATTTGGGGGAAAATGGAGAGGTAGCTAGGATTTCTGGACTCGAGAGAGGAGAAGGAGCATCTAAATCTCAATCTATTCCCTACAATTTTTATAATTTCTGGGTAATTTTGGCATTCTCTCTACAAATCCATGGTATCTAGGGCAGTTTTACATCTGGTTTTATGCTTACAAATGTCCTCTATGTGTCTTTATTAATGGAAGTCTTTACCTTGTTTCTAAGCTCTCATTTGTTGTACTGGTAGAGAGAATGCTTGTAACAGTTTAGGAGTTTAGCTTTATGCCTGTCAATGGCACTTGCAAATTAAACAACTGACAAAAATCCCCCTTCTATTATATTTTGATGGATATCCATACCTTGTTCCAAAGCCCCATTTTTGTATGGGCAATGAGGATGTTGGCTACAATTGTGGAACATGGCTTTGCATCTACTAGTTGCATTTCTTAAAAGTTTCTAAAACCATTTCATCAAATCCATTTTGTACGTATCCTGTAATCAGTGCATTCCTTGAGGTGACGTCACTTTGAGGCATTCTACCTAGCAGTTCACATGCAATTTCTATGCTTCCACATTTTACATTCATGTCTGCTAGCATAGTTACATCTCCAACATTTGACAAAACAACCCCTTCCATTATTTTTTAATGGATGTCCAAACCTTGTTCTTAAGCTCCCTTTTTGACCCACGTAGGGAGGATGTTGGCAAGGTTGTAGAATTCAGCCTTTCACCCGCTAGTGGCATTTTCTTAAAAGTTTCTAAAGCCTTATTAACAAATCCTTTTTTTGTGTATCCTACAATTAGTGTGTCCCATGAGATGACATCATTATGAGGCATTCTGTCAAATAGTTACATGCCTTGTCTTTGCTTCCCCATTTGGCATACATGTCTATCACAACTTTTCCAATTGCAACATCTAACTAAAATTTCCCTTCATTATGCTTTGGTGGATGTCCCCTCATCATTATTGGAGATTTGGTGCTGTACATTATCATAGTGTAAGACTAGTTTTTAGATTGCTTTGTTTAGCATCACCCATAATCTCCACAAGAAAATTGTCCCTATTTATAATGATAGAAACAGTTCAGATCCAATTTAATTCCTATAATTGTGAATGCATGTGCATGGGTTATTATATCTTTTATATTATGTACTTATGAGAAAGTGATCTATGATGATCCATGGTCCATGGTCCATTGCTCATCTTCCTTTATGGTTTTCCTATCTATAAGGCATGAGGCCTCTTAGTAGAAAAGAAACACTAGTCTTTTATTAGGCTGTCATAACTGTATGAAAGCTATACCTAAGCCCTATCTTTGTGTGTAAGCATTGATATTATGGGAGTTATTATATATGAAATGAAGGGGTATTATTGCACCCCAATACCTTGTGTGAGTGCTTCCTATAATTCATCTTGCAAAATATTGGAAATCAGCATGTTACAGTGTGGAAAACAACACATACTCGAAAGTTCATAACAACTCTATAGCTGCTCCATGGGGGCATGTTTAACAAACCAAATGCTATTGTCAACCCTTCACTATGATGGCAGCAAAATAATTCCTTCTTCTACTCTTCACAACATTAATTCAATGTCTTGAATCCAGAAAGTATCCTACTGCGTACACCATCCTATTGCTGCTCTTGATGTGACTGGATCTCTTTTGTAATATGGTTTTTAGCTTGTTCAATTTATGTATATATTGTTGTTGATTAGTGAACATAGCTTATGGGAAAGATGTTTGGAATGGTTGTTTGTTATCTTGCCTTTTTGTTAGGATTGTTCCGTAATCAAGTGGTAACATTAAAATAAACTTGGGGCTTTACACATTAATAAAAGATAATTGGTTGCCTGATTTCAGACCTTGAATGCTTGTTTAGGCTAAGGATGACTTTGAAAGGCCCTTTCCATCTTGAGAGGCATTGACCATGGGCATGATCGATTAGGCTTGTCTGTATGAGAGCTAGTCGGTTCTAAATGAGCCATTCCTTCGAGCTATACGTTGACACTCCCATATGCTTGTTGAATATCTACTCCTTATTATGATTATCTGATTTGTATCAATAGTGTGGATAGCGTATCCTAGGGTGTTGTGCTTGCAAACTTGATTGCCATGTTGGCACCATGTCTTTTGTGTGTGTAATCCCTTACCCCCTTGTGTGAATGGTGTCAGATGGCCTTGTGACTACCTTCAAGCATAGTGGGTGGTCTCTTTTGAGTCCACATGGTTGGGAGGCATTTCCATCGCCATTGGGGACTGGTGTACAAGTTATTGGAGAACCAGTTGGAGATGTTCTCTCTCTTGTACTTATTTTACCTATTATTGTATCTTATTCCTAGCTATGCCAATTGTACTTATGTAATTAGTACTCTCTTGAGAGAGATGATGTATATTATATTAATGAGAATAAATTAGATGTTTTATATTTGGTTTACGGTTTCCAGTGTTGTATCGGACCCGCATATTCTATGATGATCATTATGGCTCTATGTTTAAAAGCGGAAATAGGTATTAGGAATTTTTGAATTTGGTGTTTAAAATGAAAATAGCTTTAGCAATGTTTCACTAGAGGGTGATTTAGTCCTCTCCTCTGGGTTGTACATTCAGCCATACTTGGCCATGAATGTTATCGATCTACCAAGTCGGTAACCATATTATGTTTATGTTATCACTTTATATTGAAAAAAGTTATTATTGTCCTCCTTTGGCCCTTACCCTTAAATGTGAATTGAAAAAATACTTTTTAAATGTAAATTATATTAAAGTTTAAGAGATAATAATAGAATTATAATTTAAGAAGCAATTAGCAAATAGTTTTTAAATGTGAAAATTTTCAATTATTTTTTAAATTTTAATATAAAAATAATTTTACTAATATTAATAATTTATAAAAAAATAATAGTAATTATTTTTTAAATAATTATATCAACTATAAAATATTTCAATAATTATATTTAAATATGAAAATATGACATAACTATATTTTTTAACTACTCAAAAATTAAATATTAATATGAATGTTACACAATATAATATATTAATATTTAGATTAGTATAATATTTCAATATTTAATATTTATACACAAATATTTATACAAAAATATATATACACAAATATATATTAATATTTCATTTTACTATAATATAAAATAAATATAAATACAATGATAATTCTACTATTGTATAATCAATAATTTAATATACATTCTATTATTAATATATAATTAATTATATAGTTTCATTAATATTTAAAATATCAAATTTATAAATAATATATACAAATGAATCAAAATTAAATAATCACATTAATATGAATATTATATTAATATAGATATTATAATTTTTGTTATAATATTTAATAGAGGTAAAGAAAAAAATATTATTTGTTTAACATTAAAAAAATTATTTTTTTAGTAACTAAATTTTGGGCATAAATTGATTAAACAAGTTAATAGCTATTTTTCTCCTTTACTCAAAATAGTATTTCCCAAAATCCCTCCTTAAAGAGCTCAAATTTTTAGCCAATCACAACATAGATAAATGGTTTTCTTAATACTTTTTGTTAAAATTTTCTAAAAATTAAAATTTGTTTAACATGAAAAATAATACTTTTGATTGGTTTACTCTAGATAGATTAATGGCTAGATTAAAAAAACTCAGTGCAATATTACTGCCAAAGGTAATTGATGTTTAATATATTTTTGTTTCTCTTAAAGTGCAATTTTTTTTACCATACTATAACATAAATATTACTACATTATAAATTTGTATAATAAACAATTTAATATAAATTTTATTGGTAATAATATATAATGAATAAAATATTAAATAATTTTGATAAGTTTGAATATTATATTAATATAAGTATTACACAATAAAATAAATTAATATTTAGATCACATCTAAATATTAATTTATTTTATTGTGTAATATTTATATTAATATATATCAATATTTTGTAGATAAGGGCATGGTTTCTGGTCATGTCTTGGGGACTAGTCTTAGCGATAAAGCCATGGGAATGGTCTCTCTAGGCTTGGACCAGGCTAAAAACCTAAGTACATATTTAAAATATCAATATTATAATTACAATGAAAGAAAATAATAAAATTTATAAATTAATCAGCACTCAAACTGAGAAACCCAACATGAACTTCAAAATGATGATATACCCCATACTTTTATGCATGCAATATACTAACTTCAACATAGGGAAGTTTTGTTGCACTGAAGGACATGCATGCTTATTATCATACTAGAAAATTACTCTTTCTAATAAAAAATTTAAATCTTGAACAATATGGAATATTTATGCCATGAAATCTTTAAATCTTGAACCATATGGAATATTTAAGTCATGAATGAATATGTGAGAAAAATGGGATAAGTATATTATGATGTCTATCACCCAATGTTGGAAAAGAAACACAATAATGTATGCCCTCTGAACATCCACTAAATTGTTTTACTTGTTATTCATTTATCTTCATTCTAATTTTTTTCCTCCTCAAAAACATAACTCACCTGCAAATACTAGTGCCTATTTGATATGTGCTTCTAAACTTGAATTCTTAGCTCTCTATTCATAACAATTTGTTATAAATAATCTAGTAATGCCAAAAAATAACTAGCTGTAAATGGTTTTATTTTTACTATAATATAACATAAATATAAATACATTATAATGATAATTTCAATAATTTAATATAATTTTTTTTATGATTAAGTGGTACCAGTGGGGGTAGGCCCTTTATGCTATAAAGAATAAACTAAAAAAATAAATCAAAGTCCAAAGGAGCTGGAATTTTCCAATGTAATTATTTCTACAAGACTAGCCTGTCTACTTCCAGCGGAATAAAAAATGGTTGGTTTTGTCTGAGATACACCAAAATTAGCTAATAGATCTGCAAACCTATTTGCTTCTCTATAGACATGGTTTATTGTGTAATCTTGTATGGACTCAAGTGATTCTCAGACAGCTAAAAGTACAAGTTGTAGTTCCCAATTGGAGACACAATTCTTCTTGACAACTTCAATGCAAATCTATGAATCCCCTTCAATGTCACTATGGTGGATGCCCTGCTTCACATAGATTGTAAGGCTATCATTTAAAGCCTCAAATTATGCCTTATTATTTGTTGCCCAAGAGATATTCTTTGACAATGCCCAAATTAGAAGACCTTTTTCGTCCCACACTAAACATCCAACACCTGAAGCACCAGGGTTGCCTTTTGAGGTGCCACCAAAATTTAGCTTCAGACGTCCTTTTGGAGGAGTAGACTATTTGATGTGTTTCCTTTTCTCTTTTTTGGATTCCACCAGGAGCAACCCATATGGGATTTTAACAACAGATGTTCCTTCATTAGTGCATTGTCCCAGCAAGAGAGTGACAATCTTTCCTTTTCTGCCACATTCATGCATTCACATATCCCTCTTTTTATTACTTCAAGTACTCTCTCTGGTGAGTGCTTTATCTTGGAAGATTCGGCGATTTCGCTCCTTCCATATATGCCAGATCACCATGGAAGGGCCTATTGCCCAAAAACTATCCCAGATGGGAGAATGCCTTGGAGGGGGCCACGATTCGAACTAATTCCTTAGTTCCTATAGTCTTGGACCCTTCCATACTACTAGATTCTGAAGCCAGTCCCAATAGACACTTGCAAATGGGCAGTTTAGTAATAGGTGATTCAATATTTCCAAGTCTACTTTATAGAGAACGCATCTGGATGGTCCCTGAAATTTGATTTACCATAGCCTATCTTGAGTAAGGCACCTCATGTGTATGGTTGTCTAGGAAAAGGTGCCTACCTTTGGTAGTATATCCTTGCTCCAGCATAATTTATTTAACCATCCTCCTGTACTGTGACAATATTGAACCAGATAACCCATTTTTGTCGAGTATATTCCTAAGCTTGTTGCACACCATACTATTTTGTTAGTGGCTCTGTTTAAGTGAAGGGTAGGCTTACCGATGATTTCCAAGAGTTTCATTCTTGCCTCTTCACTTATATGTAACTAGTCGAGGCTCCTGCTAAAAGTTTCCATACTTTCCTTGAATTTTAGGTAATCTGCTACTTCATCTCCAAATTCATCTCTTATTACCACTACCCAAGGAGAGAGGGATAGATCCTCCACAAGAGGTTTCATACCACCCCAAGAGTCCATCCAGAAATCTACTTGCTTACCATCATTGACCTGCCATGTGAGGTGGTTTGTGATAATTTTGCTACATTCCATCATGAATCTCCAACTATGGGATCCCAAAGGGGGGTTGGCCACTGTAAATATTCTTTTTGGATTGGGAAAGTCCAAGTATTTATTCTGCAATATTTTACACCAGAGTTTATTTGGTGAAACATACATTTTCCAGACAAGTTTAGCCTCTAGCGCTAAGTTCTAAACTTTGATATTCTGAATGCCCACACCTCCATCCTCTTTAGTCTTTCTTACTTTATCCCAGTGGATTAGTGAGATGCACCTTTGGTCATTGAATCCTTCCCATAGAAACTTTTTTAAGATGCTATTGAAGGAGTCTGTCACTTCAGATGTGAGTTGATTACATGCCATCATGTGGACCAAAATGATTGTTAAAAATACTTTTATCAGAGTGATCCTACCTGCTAATGTGAGCCATTTCTCTTTCCAACCCAAGGCTCAGCTACGACATCTTTCAATCACTTCATTCCATAGGCTAGATCTCATGATATCTTTGAATATTGGGAATCCCAAATACTTTCATGGCATGGAATCCATATTTATTTCTAAAATTGTTGTAATCCTTTGCTGTAAAGATTTCTTAGTGAAGAAAAAGAAGATCTTAGACTTGGCTTGATTAATTGTTTGACCGGAAAGATCTACATACCTTCCTAATAGCTATTTGATGGTGAATGCTTCCCTTTCATAGGCTTTTCCATATAAAACTGTATCATCTACAAATTAGAGGTGTGTTATTGGATCAACATTGCTAGCTATTGAGACTCCCTTCCAGTTGCCTTCCAATCTCTGAACCTCTATCATTCTGCTAAGGGCTTCTACCATGATGACAAAGAGGAATGGTGATAAGAGATCACCTTGGCAAAGACTATTCAAACTCTAGAAGAATCCACAAGAGGAACCATTCACAATCATGGAGAAGTAGGCCATGTAGATGCATTGGTAGATCATCTTTAGCCAGTCATTGCAGAAGCCAAACTTCTCCAATATTTTCATTAAAAGGCACTAATTTACTGTGTCATAGGCCTTTCTTATGTCTAGCTTGATCATCATGCTTTGCTATCTTCTATAATTGATTAAGTCAAGGGCTTCCTTTTCCATGATGATGATGTCAGTTATCTCTCTCCCTGGAGTGAATTTGCCTTGAGTATGAGATATAATCGATTCCAGAAGTGAATTTAGCCTTGTGGCCAAAGCCTTTGAAATGATCTTGTATATCATGTTAAACAGAGATATCAGTCTAAAATTATCGAAAGCTTTGAAATCCTCTTTTTTTGGGAATAAGTGCTAGGACAATGTTGCTCATGTCTTTTATACAAATTTCTTCTTCTTCCTAAAGTCTTCAGCAATTTCCTTTATCTCATCTTTGAGAAAATGCCAACATTTTTTATAGAAAAGTTTTGGGAAGCCATTTGGTCTTGGTGCTTTAGCAGGGTGCATCTCAAAGACCACTGATTTTAGTTCTTCCTCAGGAAAGGATTTTGTTAGTTCATTATTTTTCTCTAGGGAGATTATGTTTAGGATGCAATCTAAGACCTCACTCAAGTCCAAGGTGTGGGTAGCTTCCTTTGGATCAAGAAGGCTTTGGAAGAACTTTATGGCTTCATTTTGTATACTCTCTGGATTTGAATGTATCACTCCTTCTTAGTCTTGGATGGCAATAATTCTATTGTGCATCTCCCTTACCTTGGTTGAGTTGTGAAAGAAGCGTGTGTTCAAGTCTCCTTCCTCAAGCTATACTTCCCTGAATTTGGCTCTCCAATATTCCTCTTCCATAGCCAGGATTTCTAAATGTTGGGCTAGAAGAGACTTCTCTTTCTCAATGTCTTCTTGCTTCATTCCTTGTTAAATAACTATTTCGTTCAATTCGCTTAAATCCTTTTCTATTCTTGTCTTATCTTCAAAAATGTTCCCAAATGAGGATTTGCTCCAAACAATGAAATTGGATTGTAAGTATTGCAGTTTATACATAAATGTGTAGCTATTTGTTCCCACTCATCTCAAGGCTCTTTTCCACTAGGTTTCTAGTAGTGATAATAGATCCACACTCCAAAACCACATTTTTTCAAATTTAAATAAGAAGTTCTTTGGTTTTGAATCTGTCTGTATATTTATTTCTATCAGGTAGTGATCCAAACCAGAGAAGGGAAGAATAGAGGCTGAGAGTTCACAGGATGAATTTATCCAAGGATCATTGAAGAAGAACCGATCTAAATTTTCTGAAATGTTTGTAATCCCTGCACATTGATTGGTCCATGTATGAGTGCCATTTTTAATTTAAACTTCATTCAATTTTGTTGTTTTCACAAACCTCCTAAAATCCTTCATTGCCTATGATTCTACTTGTAGTCCTCCACTTTTTTTCCCCAGTCTTAGTATGACATTAAAATCAACACCAATGATCATTTTCTTCTCTTGGTATTGGTTTAGAAGCACTTGCAAAGTTCCCCATATATTTTGTTTCTCTTGATTGTTAGTTGGACCATACACATTCAAAAGGAGGAAAGATAACAGAGTATTAAGACAACTTATATTCAACAACATCCAATATTTGTCTCCCACTTGTAATCTTATGTCTACCTCACACCTTTTCCATAACACATCTAAACCACCAGTTGCACATTGAGCATCCAGAAATAGGGAGCCCCATCTGGGATCATTTGGCCCAAAGAGGGGATGGGGATTTCCTTCAATTTTAGTTTCTTGGAGGATAATTATATCTAGTAGACCTATCTTTACTTGATGCTTCACCAAGCATCATTTGTTAGGGGCATTTATGCCCCTAACATTCCATGTCACAACCTTCATTGATTCCTAAAGGAGGGGTTTCCTCCCTTAGTACTATTTAAGAAATCCTTGACACTGGTAAGACCTTTCTCATTCGCCTTTTCTTCCCTAATTTGTTTGAACATTTTATGTCCTTTTTTATTGTCAAGCTTGATATTGCATTTCAACAAGTCAGAACTTGACCGAGACAAGCCCGTTGGGTCTACGATCTTGAATTCTTCAAAATCTGTATCTTCTTTGAAGTATAGGTCTATGGATACGCCATCTTCTAGGTCTGTGTCTTGGTCTATTTGAGTTTCCTTTATTTGAGCAAGAGGTGTCATATTTTGTGATTTTTCTGTTCTCTCCCCCATCTCCTTTTGATCAACTTTTGTCTTTTCCTCACTACCCTGGACCTTATTATCCTTTAGCTACTAACATTCCTCATCTAGCTTCAACGGTGGGGGCTCTAATAGAGCCATCTCTTGTAAGATGTTAGGGTTTTGAATATCTTGGGCTTCTTTGCTCCTTCTATTTTTCCAGCAGCATTCCTTGGTAGAATGATTCCTTCTATTGCATCAAAAGTAGAAGATTGTTTTTCTTCAATTTCAACTGTTTGCTCCCATACCCCATCACCAACTTTAAGGATTGTGGTGGGTGATATTGGTTAAATTGCCACAATGCACAATCTTGGATAGAGATAAGAATTATTTTCCATAATTCCTTCATCAACTGGTACTAAGGATCCTAGAGAATTACTGATCTTTCCTAGACATACCTTAGACCAGAACTCTAGGGGAGATTATATAATCTAATTCATAAAGGCTCACAGTATGGGGAGAAGGCATGAGGATTGAATCTTGGCAACCATTTCTGTATGTGAAGTGGGAAATCATTGATCTTCCATAATCTTTTGGCCACAACTTCCTCCCTAGCTTCCAAAAATTGAAAGATTTCCATGAAGAAACCATTTGGTAGGAATTTGACCACATGTTCTAGTTGCCAATTTGCTGGTACCCAACCTAGGATCTGGCTTCTCTTTAATTTCAAACCAATCAATTGACATATAATGGCTAATCTCACCAGCATTTCACTCTCTTCTTGTATTTCCTTTGAAATGTCAATGATTGGGGTGATTGAATTATCTCCATCCTCCTTGTAGGTTTCTTTGATGAGTTCGCTGCTAGGGTTTTTATTTAGATTGAAAATTTTCTCTCTTCGGGTCTTCGAAACTCCTTTTCTCAACAATATTTGCGCACTTGCATTCATAATTTTTGGTAGATCTCTGCTCTGCTCCATATCAAAAATAAATAAATAATTCAATAACTTAATATAAATATTATTATTAACATTATTTTAATTATATTATTCTATTGATATCTAAAATAAGAATTTTGTAATCAATTTATACAATGAATAAAAATTAAATATTAATATGAATATTACTGACTATAATATTTTAAAATTTAGATTAGTATAATATATATATATATATATCATTTTACTATAATATAACATAAATACAAATACATTATAATGATAATTCTACTAATTTGTATATGAAGATGAAAGAAAGTTCAAAGGTAGATAAAGCAACAAAATGCAATAAAACACAATGTTTATACCTTCAAAGATATCCCACTCCTTGATAAGGTTGAGGAGAGCACACCCAAGAGCTCTCCTAGCTTTACCCAATATTGAATGTAGAATGTGGATTGCTCCTTGTTCTTCAACACAATATGATGAGGGTAGGATGATAGATTTGGCCAAGGATAGAGATTTGGATATGGATGTGATGAGAAGCTAGAAGGATTTTGGCATTATGATGACATGATGAGAAGATTTGATATAAATTTTGGCATAGTTTTGATGGAAGAAGAAGTGATGAAAATGGCTTAGATGAGGGCTCTATTTATAGATTTTTGGTAAAAGGATGGAGGGTGAGGATTAAAAGTTTAGATCAATGGTTAGGAATGCTTGAGGATTAGGGTTTGGATTGGAGTTGTAGTCTTGTGACAAGTGTCACAAGAGACTTGGATAAGAGAGATCAAAGGCTAAGATTTGGTCAATAAGATTGGACAGCTCCCATTATTTGTGAATTTTAAATTCACATTGGGAAGGATGACAAATGAATAAACATTTCATTTCCATGGGAAAGTGTGAGGATGGGAATAAAAGTGAATTTTTAATTCACGTGGGGAAGACTTCCATTAGTGGAGAGTAGGACAAGTTAGATGGAGGGGATAAAAGTGAATTTTTAATTCACATGGGGAGGAGTCCCATTAAATGGAGACTAGGATAGGTTAGGTGTGTAAGAGGTCATAAAATGGGTTTTAGGACAAATAGGAATTAAAATTTACCTTATGTGAAATAAAAGATAATTTTTTAATTTGTGATGTTTGACCAAGCTAATCAATAGGATTAGCTTAATTAATATGGCTGAAGCAAATTAGTGGATGGGTTAATTCGGAGTTAAAATTAATTAAACAAGGGTTTTTTAATTAATTTAGGTCTAGGGGATAGGTAGGTTAGGCTAGCTAATTAAATAATTGCTATTTAGTCAGCTAGGCTAGGTTTAGGCTGATTAGTAGGGTAGATTAATCAAATATGTATGATATATCTAATTAATCAAGATTAGGGAATGGAGAAACCAACTAAATAAATATTGAGCATATTTATTTAATCAATGAGGAATAGTATTGTAAGGTTTAGTGATAAATTAGATGAATTAATTTTTCACAAGGGATAAATGGCTAAGGGTGAATGATTAGGAATAATTTAATTAATAAAATGAATTTATTTAATCAATTAGAAGGGATAGTTAGAGATGTGAAGATGTGGGAAAGTGGCTTGTGGGGTAAGTCATTTTCAGGTGTCTTGAATATAATCAATAATTTAATTTAACTTCTATTATTAATATATAATCAATTATACTCTTTCACTAATATTTATAATATCAAATATATATATATATATATAATCACATTAATATGAATATTATATTAATATAAATATTAAAATTTTGTTATAATATTTAAAGACTTTTAAAAAAATATTTGTTTAACATTAAAAAAATTATTTGTTTAAACAAAAATTTAGCCACTGTACTAATAATATATATTTTTGTTATATAAACCCTAGTTTGGGACTAGGAACCCATCCAAAAACAAGGCATATCCCTTAAGTCCATGCATAAAACTATCTTATAGAAACATATAAACAGGGTGAGAGGGCAAGTTACAAGGCCCTCTCCCCATCAACTATCTAGTGACTGAAACTTGCATAACATTATATGTCTACCTTCCCAGCCAGGTCCACTAGATCTCCTTCCTCATCAGAGGCACACTTATATTTTGGTTGAGCATGCTCATCCACAAGTACTCCCATTTTGACTGCCATTCATTTCACTATTTTTTTGAGTCTCCACAATGCCTAGCATCCCATCATGAACATGGCTGAGAATAACATAATTGTTTTCCTCCATAGCCTTAGACACTTCCACCATATCTTCATGTACCAGTACCAAGGCTGTAACAATAGAAGTCAATATTGCTAGGGTTATAGATTATGCCACATCGAATACATTCTAGTAACCCCTAGTGGTGCCTAGGTCGAGCAGAAAGATAATCACCACCTCCCATGTATTCCCACTATCCTATCCATCAACATCATTTGCCATAGAAAGCATTATGTAGAGTCACTTCCAAAGCATTCAATTCTTGACCTCCAATTCTATCAAGACCACAAAATTTACCATGGCCTCATCCCCTGAAAGTTTGTTAAGTTACTTGTGTGGGGCATATGCCCGCTTCATCCTTCCCCCCACCAAGATACTCACTACCTTCCTCATGATATATCAACACTAGGGAGTGCAAGCCCCCACCTTTCCTTTCCCTTTCTCTCTTTCATGGCCACTGCCACCACCCAACTCTGAAAGTGCCAAATAACAAGGAAACTCAACGTCAAAAAGAGATAATGCCTATCCCTCTTCCACACCCTACCCTAGTTAATGAGTAGCCATCCTAGCCTCCGTCACCTCACATGTATCTTCTCTCAAGAGCTCAACTATTGAGACAGTCTAATGATCTCACTTGTTATCGGGGGGACTGTACTAATAATATATTAATATTTAGATCACTACAATATTTTCATTTTTAATACTTATATAGAAAAGAATATAATAGCTATACAATGATCAAAATTAAATAATGACATTAATATGAATATTATATTAATATAAATATTAGAATTTTTGTTGTAATATTTTCATAACCAAAATTATTTGTTTAATAACCAAATTGCCAACAAGAATTTAGTCACTCATAATTTAATTAAACAAGTTAATTTCCACAGGATTTTTCTCCTCAATGTTAGGTGTTTGTTTCACATTAATATTTAGATGACTATAATATTTTATTTTTCTATTTAATAACCAAATTCATAATTTATTTAAACACGTTAATTTGTTAGCATTGCCACCTCTCGTTGCTTCTGACCAGATTTTTCTCCTCAATTTTAGGTGTTAGTTTCATAGTATTTTAATTTTTAATATTTATACAAAGAATATAATAACTATAAAATGGTCAAAATTAAATAATGACATTAATATGAATATTATATTAATATAAATATAACAATTTTTTGTTATAATATTTCATAGACTTTAAGAAAAGAAAATTATTTGTTTTTGATATTAATAAGCTACAAACACAAGTGCAGATCCCAATAACAAAAACCCAAAGGGCAAAAAAATAGGCCCAAGGTCACGAAAAATATAAAAACAACTAACTAACAACAAGAGTTCATAATAGTATCAAAATAAAACAATGTCCAAAGAATAGAATAGAAGTAAAAACTAGTTAAACAGATCTTTCCAATCATCATTCAGAAACTTCATCAGGTCATCCTTGTTCTCAGTCTTTGCATCCTTATCAACAATGTGTTCTTCCTACAGAGTGGTAAAAGTAATGGTCAGCCGATGGATGAATTTCAAACAAATGGTCGCCAACACCTTGACCTTAGATTCCATAGTTGAGAGCTGAGACTTAAGCTCCCCAAGCTCTTGCATGAGCTTCTTGTTAGGTTCACCCTCCCTGGTACTTTCCACCTCCTTCTCTGGAGTCTCCATAATCTGAACATCATCCTATTCAGTATCATAATACGAATTGTTCATAGAGTCAAAGTGGCTCACTCCCTCTTTGTTCTGCATAGGGGTAGTCTTAACTTCCTTAATCTCAATCTCATTCTTTAGGTCATCAACGTCAAAAGCGGAGGAGTAATCAACAATTTTTAACACTGGGGCCTTCCCCCCTGCCATTGTGGTTGACCTGCAAATGCTAGGTCTTCTCACTATAGTCTCCTTTCCCATGGCAATCTCCTTGACATTAGCAATATCTTCTTTCTACTTTCAGGGTTTGTCTTGGCCTTTCTCAATCTTTGGTTCCTCATTCCTCCTACCCACTTCATCTTATTTGTTTTTCTTCTTCCCCCATTTACCATAACTGGGGTGGACTTGCAGACCTTTGTGTTTCTTACCTCCAGAGGGTGAAGGGCAATTTTTCAGCCCACAGAGACTTTCAATAGCATCTTTATGAGCTTGGCCTTAGGACCCATGAGCCCCCCTAGAATCTCAAACCACAGGGGCTCGACTAGTTTGATGGGCCCGAGGAGATGGGAATCCTTCTTCTTGTGGGGTCTAGAATCAGGGATAGAATGATAGTTAGAGGGCCCAACAGAATTTTGAGGGTCAACATCTACATGGGACGGGGCTTTATTTTTGATAGGATTGCTATATTTAACACTTAACAGGATATTGTCGTCTAAATCTTCATCCACTTTTTCTTCAATAAGACTAGCCTTAAGAGGTTTTGTAGGACAAAGTGTAAAATGAAAGTGATACAGGAAGAAAATCAAACCCTGGTGTAGGGGAACAACCACCACTACCAAATTACCCTCCCAGCTTTTCCTAGTCAACTTGACAAAAGACTCAATGGAAGAGAGGAGATAGAAGGGAAAATTCACTAAGATTTTATGTCTAAAATGGTTTAATAGGGCAAAGTGGTAGTGGTAGAAATATCTATAGTGACCCTCAAGAGTAATAAACTTCATAATAAGATAACAAACATGGTCCCAGGGATTTACGAAGCTCTCATGCTCAAAGCCACCTTGCAATCTAACCTCCTTCTATTAGGAACCTATGTTTAGCCTTTCTCTTTACTTTGTCAGTATATTGTTGTTGGATGCATATGCTTTGTAAGTTGTCCTGTGAGTATATTGTATTATCCCACATTCA
Organism: Cunninghamia lanceolata; assembly: GCA_027924645.1. Taxonomy (NCBI): domain Eukaryota; kingdom Viridiplantae; phylum Streptophyta; class Pinopsida; order Cupressales; family Cupressaceae; genus Cunninghamia; species Cunninghamia lanceolata. The sequence goes on along the minus strand of BSBN01000909.1, from coordinate 793,698 downwards.
TGGGGAGTAATAGTTGTTTAGATTAGACTTAGTATATAAGTATGTGTTGAGGCCAATGAAGGCATCCATGAGTTTATTATATTGAGCTTGCTCAAAGGAGGTTGCCCCCTCGAAGTGGCTTGCGATCAATAAATTCCTTCTGGGTAAGTGCAGGAAGATAGGGGGCCAAAAAGGGGTCTTAAGTGGCCACTTTTTTTCTGAAATTAAGAAATACTGGCCTTGGATGAGAAATTGAGCATAGTTACACTCAAAATTTGGAGATGCAACCAAAACAATGTTCATAGTGCTCCAAGTCTACTTTCTAAACTACTATTTTGTTTTGAAAATGGCATAGATTAAGGGGTTCAAAAGAGGGAGCCACAGAAATTGGTGTTGTTTCTGTCAAAAAAACATAACATAGCATGTTTTGTGGCTCCCTCAAAAGGTCAACTTTTTTTTGGTATTTTTAAAATCGCTTTAGTAAGAAATTAGCTAATAGCATGTAGTTTATGCCCAATTTTTTTGATAATTTTTTGATGAATATTTGATTTTTTACTAATTTTCAAAGTGGACACATCCTAAAAAATAGAATTTTGGCCATGCTACCCCTAAAAATTTTAAAAACTAATTGAAAATTATTTTTTTATTTTTTTAATATTTGTAGAATGGAGTCTAGTTTCTAAATATGTACTTTTTTTGAAATTTGAATGAATAGTTAATTTACAATGAAAAAAAGACCAAACAATGGTTTTTGACTAAAAATGGACATACAAACAAAAGAAATTAAAGATGAAAGGCTTAACATTGTTAAAATGTGAAAAAAATCACATCGTCAAATAGCTAAGAGAAAGTCTAACATTACCCAAGTCTTCGATTTGTTCAACCTTGAAACACGTGCAAATATGAGGGCTAGCACGAACAAAATTATGTGAAATTTTGAAGAATATAGAAAAACACGTCTGTGACTAGTCATAAGGCATTTCAAGCCTTTGGGTTGGAAATCCAAAGCAAATCCCAAGCCCAAGGCTTGGGATTCCCAAAGCAAGACATAACGTGAGTGCGTTATAATGTGTTGGTGTTATAACACTCTTGCGTTCTGTTTTGCTTTGCATTTTTCCTTTACCGCAAGTCTGTTGTTTGTCATGTTTGACATAACGTGAGCGCGTTATAATGTGCTCGCGTTATCTTCCCTGTAAATTTTTTTACATTCAAGGCTATTAACCATGAGGGTTAAGGGATAAGGGATAGGGTTGGAGGGTTTAGGGATAAGGGATTAGCGTTTAAGGTATAGTATCGATCCCGTTGAGGGTCTAGGAATAGGGATAGCGTTTAGGGTTTAGGGATGAGGGATTAGAGTTGATGGATGACAGATTAGGGTTGAGGGTTTAGGGTTTAAGGATAGGGTTGAGGGTCGAGGGATCAGAGTTAAGGGTTGAGGGATTAGGGTTTGACATTGAGGGTTGAAGGTTGAGGTTCAAGGGTCAAGGGTTTAGGGATAGGGTTTAGGGTCGAGGGATTAAGGTTAAACTAGAGTGTGGAGGGTGTAAGGATTAGGGATAGGGTTGGAGTGTTTAGGGATAAGGGATTAGGGTTTAAGGTATAGTATCGAGTCTGTTGAGGGTTTAGGAATAGGGATAGCATTTAAGGTTTAGGGATGAGCGATTAGAGTTGAGGGATGATGGATTAGGGTTGAGGGTTGAGGGATTAGGGTTTAAGGTATAATGTTGAGGGTTGAGGGTTTAGGATTAGGGTTTAGGGTTGATGGATTAACATTTAATGTCGAGGTTAGGGTTAGAGTGTCGAGGGTAGAGGGATTAGGGATAGGGTTTAGGGTTGAAGGTTTAAGGATTGAGGGTTGAGGCTTTAGGGATGAGGGTTTAAGGCTTACGATATAGTGTCAAGTGTTGAGGGTGTAGGGATAGGGTTTAAGTTTTAAGGGTTAAGGGTTGAGGGATATGCATTAGGGTTTAAGGTATAGTTTTTAGGGTTGATGGTTTAGGGATAGGGTTTAGGTTTGAGAGATTAGGGTTTAGGGTTGATGAATTAGGGTTTAATGTTGAGAGTTGAGGGTTGAGGGTTGAGGTTGAGGGATAGGGTTAATGGTCAAGGGATTAGGGTTAATTAAGAGTGTCGAGGGTAGATGGATTAGGGTTTAAGGTATAGTATCGAGCTTGTTGAGGGTCTAGGAATAGGGATAGCATTGAGGGTTTAGGGATGAGGGATTAGAGTTGAGGGATGACGGATGATGGATCAGGGTTGAGGGTTGAGGGATTAGGGTTTAGGGAGAAGATTTAGGGTTAGGGTTGAGGGATTAGGGTTTAAGGTATAGTGTTGAGGGCTTAGGGATAGGGTTTAGGGTTGAGGGATTAGAGTGAAAGGTTGAGGGATTAGAATTTGATGTTGAGGGTTGAGGGTTTAGGGATAGGGTTAAGGGTCGAGGGATCAGAGTTAAGGGTTGAGGGATTAGGGTTTGATGTTAAGGGTTGAGGGTTGAGGTTCGAGGGTCAAGGGTTTAGGGATAGGGTTGAGGGTCGAGGAATTAGGGTTAAAGTAGAGTGTGGAGGGTATAAGGATTAGGGATAGGGTTGGAGGGTTTAGGGATAAGGGATTAGGGTTTAAGGTATAGTATCGAGTCTATTGAGGGTGTAGGAATAGGGATAGCATTTAGGGTTTAGGGATGAGGGATTAGAGTTAAGGGATGATGGATTAGGGTTGAGGGTTGAGGGATTAGGGTTTACGATTAAGGGTTGAGGGATTAGGGTTTAAGGTATAGTGTTGAGGGTTTAGGGATAGGGTTTAGGGTTCAGGGATTAGAGTGAAGGGTTGAGGGATTAGGATTTGACATTAAGGGTTGAGTGTTTAGGGTTTAGGGTTTAGGGTTAGGGTTGAGAGATGAGGGATCAAAGTTAAGGGTTGAGTGATTTCGGTTTGACGTCGAGGGTTGAGGGTTGAGGTTCGAGGGTCAAGGGTTTAGGGATAGGGTTGAGGTTCAAGGGATTAGGGTTAAAGTAGAGTGTGGAGGGTGTAAGGATTAGGGATAGGGTTGGAGGGTTTAGGGATAAGGGATTAGGGTTTAAGGTATAGTATTGAGTCTGTTGAGGGTTTAGGAATAGGGATAGCATTTAGGGTTTAGGGATGAGGGATTAGAGTTGAGGGATGATGGATTAGGGTTGAGGGTTGAGGGATTAGGGTTTAGGGATAAGGTTTAGGGTTGAGGGTTGAGGGATTAGGGATTAAGGTATAGTGTTGAGGGTTGAGGGTTTAGGATTAGGGTTTAGGGTTGACGGAATAGCATTTAATGTCAAGGTTAGGGTGAGAGTGTCGAGGGTAGAGGGATTAGGGATAGGGTTTAGGGTTGGAGGTTTAAGGATTAAGGGTTGAGGTTTTAGGGATGAGGGTTTAAGGCTTAAGATATAGTGGTAAGTTTTGAGGGTGTAGGGGTAGGGTTTAGTTTTAAGGGTTAAGGGTTGAGGGATAGGGATTACGGTTTAAGGTATAGTGTTGAGGGTTGATGGTTTAGGGATAGGGTTTAGGTTTGAGAGATTAGGGTTTAGGGTTGGTGAATTAGGGTTTAATGTTGAGAGTTGAGGGTTGAGGGTTGAGGGTTGAGGGTTGAGGTTGAGGGATAGGGTTAATGGTCAAGGGATTAGGGTTAAATAAGAGTGTCAAGGGTAGAGGGATTAGGGTTTAAGGTATAGTATCGAGGCTATTGAGGGTCTAGGAATTGGGATAGTGTTTAGGGTTTAGCGATGAGGGATTAGAGTTGAGGGATGACGGATGATAGATTAGGGTTGAGGGTTGAGGGATTAGGGTTTAGGGACAAGGTTTAGGGTTAGGGTTGAGGGATTAGGGTTTAAGGTATAGTGTTGAGGGTTTAGGCATAGGGTTTAGGGTTGAGGGATTAGAATTTGACATTGAGGGTTGAGGATTTAGGGTTGAGGGTTTAGGGATAGGGTTGAGGGTCAAGGGATTAGAGTTAAGGGTTGAGGGATTAGGGTTTGATGTTGAAGGTTGAGGGTTGAGGGTTTAGGATTAGGGTTTAGGGTTGATGGATTAACATTTAATGTCGAGGTTAGGGTTAGAGTGTCGAGGGTAGAGGGATTAGGGATAGGGTTTAGGGTTGAAGGTTTAAGGATTGAGGGTTGAGGCTTTAGGGATGAGGGTTTAAGGCTTACGATATAGTGTCAAGTGTTGAGGGTGTAGGGATAGGGTTTAAGTTTTAAGGGTTAAGGGTTGAGGGATATGCATTAGGGTTTAAGGTATAGTTTTTAGGGTTGATGGTTTAGGGATAGGGTTTAGGTTTGAGAGATTAGGGTTTAGGGTTGATGAATTAGGGTTTAATGTTGAGAGTTGAGGGTTGAGGGTTGAGGTTGAGGGATAGGGTTAATGGTCAAGGGATTAGGGTTAATTAAGAGTGTCGAGGGTAGATGGATTAGGGTTTAAGGTATAGTATCGAGCTTGTTGAGGGTCTAGGAATAGGGATAGCGTTGAGGGTTTAGGGATGAGGGATTAGAGTTGAGGGATGACGGATGATGGATCAGGGTTGAGGGTTGAGGGATTAGGGTTTAGGGAGAAGATTTAGGGTTAGGGTTGAGGGATTAGGGTTTAAGGTATAGTGTTGAGGGCTTAGGGATAGGGTTTAGGGTTGAGGGATTAGAGTGAAAGGTTGAGGGATTAGAATTTGATGTTGAGGGTTGAGGGTTTAGGGATAGGGTTAAGGGTCGAGGGATCAGAGTTAAGGGTTGAGGGATTAGGGTTTGATGTTAAGGGTTGAGGGTTGAGGTTCGAGGGTCAAGGGTTTAGGGATAGGGTTGAGGGTCGAGGAATTAGGGTTAAAGTAGAGTGTGGAGGGTATAAGGATTAGGGATAGGGTTGGAGGGTTTAGGGATAAGGGATTAGGGTTTAAGGTATAGTATCGAGTCTATTGAGGGTGTAGGAATAGGGATAGCATTTAGGGTTTAGGGATGAGGGATTAGAGTTAAGGGATGATGGATTAGGGTTGAGGGTTGAGGGATTAGGGTTTACGATTAAGGGTTGAGGGATTAGGGTTTAAGGTATAGTGTTGAGGGTTTAGGGATAGGGTTTAGGGTTCAGGGATTAGAGTGAAGGGTTGAGGGATTAGGATTTGACATTAAGGGTTGAGTGTTTAGGGTTTAGGGTTTAGGGTTAGGGTTGAGAGATGAGGGATCAAAGTTAAGGGTTGAGTGATTTCGGTTTGACGTCGAGGGTTGAGGGTTGAGGTTCGAGGGTCAAGGGTTTAGGGATAGGGTTGAGGTTCAAGGGATTAGGGTTAAAGTAGAGTGTGGAGGGTGTAAGGATTAGGGATAGGGTTGGAGGGTTTAGGGATAAGGGATTAGGGTTTAAGGTATAGTATTGAGTCTGTTGAGGGTTTAGGAATAGGGATAGCATTTAGGGTTTAGGGATGAGGGATTAGAGTTGAGGGATGATGGATTAGGGTTGAGGGTTGAGGGATTAGGGTTTAGGGATAAGGTTTAGGGTTGAGGGTTGAGGGATTAGGGATTAAGGTATAGTGTTGAGGGTTGAGGGTTTAGGATTAGGGTTTAGGGTTGACGGAATAGCATTTAATGTCAAGGTTAGGGTGAGAGTGTCGAGGGTAGAGGGATTAGGGATAGGGTTTAGGGTTGGAGGTTTAAGGATTAAGGGTTGAGGTTTTAGGGATGAGGGTTTAAGGCTTAAGATATAGTGGTAAGTTTTGAGGGTGTAGGGGTAGGGTTTAGTTTTAAGGGTTAAGGGTTGAGGGATAGGGATTACGGTTTAAGGTATAGTGTTGAGGGTTGATGGTTTAGGGATAGGGTTTAGGTTTGAGAGATTAGGGTTTAGGGTTGGTGAATTAGGGTTTAATGTTGAGAGTTGAGGGTTGAGGGTTGAGGGTTGAGGGTTGAGGTTGAGGGATAGGGTTAATGGTCAAGGGATTAGGGTTAAATAAGAGTGTCAAGGGTAGAGGGATTAGGGTTTAAGGTATAGTATCGAGGCTATTGAGGGTCTAGGAATTGGGATAGTGTTTAGGGTTTAGCGATGAGGGATTAGAGTTGAGGGATGACGGATGATAGATTAGGGTTGAGGGTTGAGGGATTAGGGTTTAGGGACAAGGTTTAGGGTTAGGGTTGAGGGATTAGGGTTTAAGGTATAGTGTTGAGGGTTTAGGCATAGGGTTTAGGGTTGAGGGATTAGAATTTGACATTGAGGGTTGAGGATTTAGGGTTGAGGGTTTAGGGATAGGGTTGAGGGTCAAGGGATTAGAGTTAAGGGTTGAGGGATTAGGGTTTGATGTTGAAGGTTGAGGGTTGAGGTTCGAGGGTCAAGGATTTAGGGATAGGGTTGAGGGTCGAGGAATTAGGGTTAAAGTAGAGTGTGGAAGGTATAAGGATTAGGGATAGGGTTGGAGGGTTTAGGGATAAGGGATTAGGGTTTAAGGTATAGTATCGAGTCTGTTGAGGGTGTAGGAATAGGGATAGCATTTAGGGTTTAGGGATAAGGGATTAGAGTTGAGAGATGACAGATTAGGGTTGAGGGTTGAGGGATTAGGGTTTAGGGATAAGGTTTAGGGTTGAGGGATGAGGGATTAGGGTTTAAGTTATAGTGTTGAGTGTTTAGCGATAGGGTTTAGGGTTGAGGGATTAGATTGAAGGGTTGATGGATTAGGATTTGACGTTGAGGGTTGAGGGTTTAGGGTTTAGGGTTTAGGGTTAGGGTTGAGAGATGAGGGATCAGAGTTAAGGGTTGAGGGATTAGGGTTTGACGTCGAGGGTTGAGGGTTGAGGTTCGAGGGTCAAGGGTTTAGGGATAGGGTTGAGTTTCAAGGGATTAGGGTTAAAGTAGAGTGTGGAGGGTGTAAGGATTAGGGATAGGGTTGGAGGGTTTAGGGATAAGGGATTAGGGTTTAAGGTATAGTATCGAGTCTATTGAGGGTTTAGGAATAGGGATAGCATTTAGGGTATAGGGATGAGCAATTAGAGTTGAGGGATGATGGATTAGGGTTGAGGGTTGAGGGATTAGGGTTTAGGGATAAGGTTTAGGGTTGAGGGTTGAGGGATTAGGTTTTAAGGTATAGTGTTGAGGGTTGAGGGTTTAGGATTAGGGTTTAGGGTTGACAGATTAGCATTTAATGTTGAGGTTAGGGTTAGAGTGTCGAGGGTAGAGGGATTAGGGATTTGGTTTAGGGTTGAAGGTTTAAGGATTGAGGGTTGAGGCTTTAGGGACAAGGGTTTAAGGCTTAAGATATAGTGTCGACTATTGAGGGTATAGGGATAGGGTGTAAGTTTTAAGGGTTAAGGGTTGAGGGATAGGGATTAGGGTTTAAGGTATAGTGTTGAGGGTTGATGGTTTAGAGATAGGGTTTAGGTTTGAGGGATTAGGGTTTAGGGTTGATGAATTACGGCTTAATGTTGAGAGTTGAGGGTTGAGGGTTGAGGGTTGAGGTTGAGGGATAGGGTTAATGGTCAAGGGATTAGGGTTAAATAAGAGTGTCGAGTGTAGATGAATTAGGGTTTAAGGTATAGTATCGAGCCAGTTGAGGGTCTAGGAATAATGATAGCGTTTAGGGTTTAGGGATGAGGGATTAGAGTTGAGGGATGACAGATGATGGATTAGGGTTGGGGGTTGTGGGATTAGGGTTTAGCGACAAGGTTTAGGGTTAGGGTTGAGGGATTAGGGTTTAAGGTATAGTGTTGAGGGTTTAGGGATAGGGTTTAGGGTTGAGGGATTAGAGTGAAGGGTTGAGGGATTAGAATTTGACGTTGAGGTTTAAGGGTCGAGGGATCAGGTTTAAGGGTTGAGGGATTAGGGTTTGATGTTAAGAGTTGAGGGTTGAGGTTTGAGGGTCAAGGGTTTAGGGATAGGGTTGAGGGTCGAGGAATTAGGGTTAAAGTAGAGTGTGGAGGGTATAAGGATTAGGGATAGGGTTGAAGGGTTTAGGGATAAGGGATTAGGGTTTAAGATATAGTATCGAGTCTGTTGAAGGTGTAGGAATAGGGATAGCATTTAGGGTTTAGGGATGAGGGATTAGAGTTGAGAGATGACGGATTAGGGTAGAGGGTTGATGGATTAGGGTTTAGGGATAAGGTTTAGGGCTGAGGGCTAAGGGATTAGGGTTTAAGGTATAGTGTTGAGGGTTTAGGGATAGGGTTTAGTTTTGCGGGATTAGAGTGAAGGGTTAAGGGATTAGGATTTGACATTGAGGGTTGAGGGTTTAGGGTTTAGGGTTTAGGGTTAGGGTTGAGAGATGAGGGATCAGAGTTAAGGGTTGACAGATTAGGGTTTGACGTCGAGGGTTGAGGGTTGAGGTTCAACAGTCAAGGGTTTAGGGATAGGGTTGAGGTGCAAGGGATTAGGGTTAAAGTAGAGTGTGGAGGGTGTAATGATTAGGGATAGGGTTGGAGGGTTTAGGGATAAGGGATTAGGGTTTAAGGTATAGTATCGAGTCTGTTGAGGGTTTAGGAATAGGGATAGCATTTAGGGTTTAGGGATGAGGGATTAGAATTGAGGGATGATGGATTAGGGTTGAGGGTTGAGGGATTAGGGTTTAGGGATAAGGTTTAGGGTTGAGGGTTGAGGGATTAGGGTTTAAGGTATAGTGTTGAGGGTTGAGGGTTTAGGATTAGGGTTTAGGGTTGACAGATTAGCATTTAATGTCAAGGTTAGGGTTAGAGTGTCGAGGGTAGAGGGATTAGGGATAGGGTTTAGGGTTGAAGGTTTAAGGATTGAGAGTTGAGGCTTTAGGGATGAGGGTTTAAGGCTTAAGATATGGTGTCAAGTGTTGAGGGTGTAGGGATAGGGTTTAGGTTTTAAGGGTTAAGGGTTGAGGGATAGGGATTAGGGTTTAGGTTTGATGAATTAGGGTTTAATGTTGAGATTTGACTGTTGAGGGTTGAGGGTTGAGGTTGAGGGATAGGGTTAATGGTCAAGGAATTAGGGTTAAATAAGAGTGTCAAGGGTAGAGGGATTAGGGTTTAAGGTATAGTATCGAGCCTGTTGAGTGTCTAGGAATAGGGATAGTGTTTAGGGTTTAGGGTTGAGGGATTAGAGTTGAGGGATGATGGATGATGGATTAGGGTTGAGGTTTGAGGGATTAGGGTTTAGGGACAAGGTTTAGGGTTAGGGTTGAAGGATTAGGGTTTAAGGTATAGTGTTGAGGGTTTAGGGATAGGGTTTAGGGTTGAGGGATTAGAGTGAAGGGTTGAGGGATTAGAATTTGACGTTGAGGGTTGAGGGTTTAGGTTTGAGGGTTTAGGGATAGGGTTGAGGGACGAGGGATCAGTGTTAAGGTTGAGGGATTAGGGTTTGATGTTGAGGGTTGAGGGTTGAGGTTCGAGGGTCAAGGGTTTAGGGATAGGGTTGAGGGTTGAGGAATTAGGGTTAAAGTAGAGTGTGGAGGGTATAAGGATTAGGGATAGGGTTGGAGGGTTTAGGGATAAGGGATTAGGGTTTAAGGTATAGTATCGAGTCTGTTGAGGGTGTAGGAATAGGGATAGCATTTAGGGTTTAGGGATGAGGGATTAGAGTTGAGGGATGATGGATTAGGGTTGAGGGTTGAGGGATTAGAGTTTAGGGATAAGGTTTAGGGTTGAGGACTGAGGGATTAGGGTTTAAGGTATAGTGTTGAGGGTTTAGGGATAGGGTTTGGGGTTGAGGGATTAGGTTTTGACATTGAGGGTTGAGGGTTTAGGGTTAGGGTTGAGAGATGAGGGATCAGAGTTAAGGGTTGAGGGATTAGGGTTTGATGTCGAGGGTTGAGGGTTGAGGTTTAAGGGTCAAGGGTTTAGGGATAGGGTTGAGGTTCAAGGGATTAGGGTTAAAGTAGAGTGTGGAGGGTGTAAGTATTAGGGATAGGGTTGGAGGGTTTAGGGATAAGGGATTAGGGTTTAAGGTATAGTATCAAGTCTGTTGAGGGTTTAGGAATAGGGATAGCATTTAGGGTTTAGGGATGAGGGATTAGAGTTGAGGGATGATGGATTAGGGTTGAGGGTTGAGGGATTAGGGTTTAGGGATAAGGTTTAGGGTTAAGGGTTGAGGGATTAGGGTTTAAGGTATAGTGTTGAGGGTTGAGGGTTTAGGATGAGGTTTTAGGGTTGAAAGATTAGCATTTAATGTTGAGGTTAGGGTTAGAGTGTTGAGGGTAGAGGAATTAGGGATACGGTTTAGGGTTGAAGGTTTAAGGATTGAGGCTTTAGGGATGAGGGTTTAAGGCTTAAGATATAGTGTCAAGTGTTGAGGGTGTACAGATAGGGTTTAAGTTTTAAGGGTTAAGGGTTGAGGGATAGGGATTAGGGTTTAAGGTATAGTGTTGAGGGTTGATGGTTTAGGGATAGGGTTTAGGTTTGAGGGATTAGGGTTTAGGGTTGATGAATTCGGGTTTAATGTTGAGATTTGAGGGTTGAGGGTTGAGGGTTGAGGTTGAGGGATATGGTTAAAGGTCAAGGGATTAGGGTTAAATAAGAGTGTCGAGGGTAGAGGGATTAGGGTTTAAGGTATAGTATCGAGCCTTTTGAGGGTCTAGGAATAGGGATAGTGTTTAGGGTTTAGGGATGAGGGATTAGAGTTGAGGGATGACGGATGATGGATTAGGGTTGAGGGTTGAGGGATTAGGGTTTAGGGACAAGGTTTAGGGTTAGGGTTGAGGGATTAGGGTTTAAGGTATAGTGTTGAGGGTTTAGGGTTGAGGGATTAGAGTGAAGGGTTGAGGGATTAGGATTTGACGTTGAGGGTTGAGGGTTTAGTGATAGGGTTGAGGGTCGAGGGATTAGGGTTTGACGTTGAGGGTTGAGGGCATTTTCTATCAAGAACTTGATTATGAGGGCTTTCCCCTTCATTGTTATGCCTATGTTATGGTGGAGCATCTATCATGCTCTTACAGGAAAGAGATGTGATCAATGTAAAGGATGTGATGAATCTATAGTAGGACAAAACATGAGCGCATTATAGCGCGAGCGCGTAATAACGCGCTTGCATTTTGTCTTGCTATTGAAATGGTAAAAAAGTGGTTACCCCCATGATCCAGGCCCCACATGCTCTATTTTCTTACTGATTCTACGTGTGCTCTGACAAAAAAGAAGTGCTTTCATGCTGTTGGGAAGTTCACATGCACATTTGACACATTGTACCACCTTTGCATGATCTTTCCACCACCTTTTCTACTTTGCCAACTTGAGAAGGAGGAAATAACATAGCTTTCACACCAAGTTTGATATATATCTATTCAAGTTTCAATTTTTGTAGTGTTGCAATGTTAATTATGATTCAATTTTAGGAATTTAACATTATAGATTGGTTAATAGTATTGTTGTTAGTAATGATATTTGAGTGTTATTCAATTTAACATTGAATAGGAAGCAAGTGGTGAAAAACTCAAATTGTTCAGGAGTTTGATGCAAGAAGATAAAAACACTACATAATTAGGTACTCTCTCCATTCAAATCTTCATTTTCTAGGTATGTCAAGTCTGTACATGCATGTTCTTTACATTTTCCTTATTTCAGATTGAATTACTTTATCATGCTTTATCATACATGTTTAAAATAGACACATTCCCAATCAAGAAAGCAGCCTACAATCTCACATGATGCCATGTATATTTTCTACACTTGGGCTCTTTAATAATTATGTCTAATAAACAAACCTTAACATACCATGATGTCAAACTATACAAGAATAAATCCTTACAACATAAAAAAATACAATCCCACTATTATCTTGTATTCATTTCTTAGGAACTAATATTGGTCTCTTTATCTTGCTACAGACAAATTCTCCATCATGCCGAGGAAATGATCAAGAATTAAACCAACACAAGAAGAGATAGAAGCTAAGAATCCAAAGAAAGTAATGGCTATAAGGGAACTTCATGAGAAGAGGAAATTGAACATGATAAATGAAGACATACCAATTGAAGATGAACCACAACCATCACAAAGAGATATGGCATTGGCGGCACAAAGAGAATGAATGCAAAACCTTCGTGGTACGAGGGATTTGAATACCATAGTTGGAGACACGTCCTCTACCACAAGTCAACATGTAGGGACACCATCTACTGCATCTCAAGTTGAGAGTACATCATCACTCACATGTGATGAAGGAGGTACGCCATCATTCCCACCTCAACCTCAAGGTATGTCATCTATTCCATCTTCGATCGAAGGTATGCCATCTAACCCATCTCATTTAAATATTGATAAAATTCCTAATGTTGAGATGAATTTACCTAACTTGACACCACCTAGAATTTTGCATAGAAAGCCAAAGTATTTGATTGATATTGATGAGAATATTTTGCAGCCAATGGAAGGTAAGATTCCAAAACGCATTTGTAGAAGATATGCTAATAATATTTGGAGATTGTTCTTTGAAAAGTTAAATGAGACTACAAGATGTCAACTATTCATTGAAATGGTGAGAAGTATAAAGTATAGGTCTATCATGAAGATTCTTGGGTTGAGAACATCAGAGGCTTCAAGTGAAAAATCTATTGTCAAGAATCTAATGAGAGCATATGAGAGTGTGGGTAACACCTCATGCACAAAAGATAGTAATGCAACACGGTGTGTGATTACATCGACTATAGTAAGTAGTCAAATGAGGAAAGCTCATCTCATTAGAAAGACAAGTCAAGAATTGAGAATTAATAGGAAAACTTTATCAAGAGCCGTTGGAAGATGCCAAAGAATTGAGGACACTAATGCCAATGAATTATGGGCATTCTCGGGGAGACTACCATGAAAAGATAAACCAATTGTTGAAGCATTGAGATCACTAATTGAAGACTTTTGGAAGAATTACACAAGAGTATCTCCAAATCAAAGGGATGTGGTAAGAAGGAGAATCGGTAGTCAGAACCGCGAGCCACATCCAAAGCATTTTTTGGATGAGACTCAAACACAGTTTTATGGTAAATTTCTAGAGAAGTATCCTAAAATTAAAATTTGTCAAAGATATTTTGAATTGCTAAAACCTTTCTATGTTAAGATAAATCACACACGCACTACTTGTTGTTGTAGATTACATATTGAATTTTCTAACCATTTTGATGCTAATAGGTCTATATGTTTAGATATGCATACTAACAATGATTTGCAGGGTTGTGCCATATGTTCCCCACCAACATCTTCAAGAGACTTCATATCAAGAATTTTATGTGAAATAGAGGAAGGTCAAATATTCTACAAGAAATTATGCTTGGATGGTACATGTGATCATTGCGGTGGCTTGCAACATTTGCTAATATGTGAACATATGGAAATAACACATGCGGTTGGAAATGAACTAGTAGAGTTTGGCAAGTATAAAACAGTGGCATACAATACAAAAGATGGTAAAGAAGCAAAGAGGTGTGAATTAGTTATTGAAAAGATTCCAGTGTATTAGTTTATGCCTATATTTCGTGATAGCATAGTGTATGAGTATGCAAGACATGCCCATAGAGCTCGATGGTTGGACTTGCAATTCAAGTTATGCAAGGACACATTTCTGGTTGGTAGCATTATTTCAGTCGTCGACTTTGCAGAGAACTACAGTCTACCGCCACAGCGTGAGGTGCAATCACAATATTACAACTCCACATAGGTTTCTATATTTGTGCACATCGCATTCATTCATGCGAATGATAGTACAAAGGATGATAGAAAGATCATAAGGGAGTATAATTTCTATATTAGTGATGATTGCACGCATTCTACGGAGTTCGTGCAAGGTTGCTTTTAGGTGTTCTACAATGATTTCGCTAGAAGGGGCATATCGTTCAGTCAGCATATCATATGGTCGAATAACTGTGCGTCACAATTCAAGAACTCACAAAATTTCTATTGGCTAAGTAGGAGGCATAATTTTATAGGTATTCAACATATGTGGAACTTTTGTGAGGCTGGGCATGGAAAGGGGGAGCATGATGGTGCAAGAGCATGTATCAAAAGAGCCATAGCACGAGAAGAGTTAAAGTATAAAGACAATGCAAAGTTGATAGATGCAAAATTGATTGTCGAGTGGTGTAATGCTTCCATGGGTCTAGGTAATGAAGGTAAGTCTTTAGTTCATAGATTTTTTTGGTTGATAGATGATACTAACATTGCACCAAATGAGATGCACTCTTTTAGAAGCTTAATTGTAGGTTCACGGAGTATCCATACACGAAAGATGTCATACTTTTGTTCTTCTTGTACAATTCAAGTCTGGGATGAGTGCGAGTCAAAGGAGTGGGTTGACAAATGGTAGTTAAGTTATCTTAGCCCACTTGACACATATCAACCCCCGACGGCACTGGAACTAACACAGATGGAATCGTCAATTGACTTTGACCACATATCAGATTTAGTTCAACTAGGTAATATAGGGCACGTATATGCATCTAATTTCATCTAGTTCAACCAGGTAATGTCATCTTACTTTGTAGTGTTTTTGTAATGTTGACTAATTTCATCTAATTTGCTACACATATCAATGTAGGGCACGTATATGTAGTTATTGCAGATGAAGATAATGAAGAGGGAACATATTATTACTTATGTCATTGTGTTGAGGCCAAAAAGAAATTGGAGGCCCCCATTACAGATGGAGAAAACATCAAATACCCTACAGGCTCAGTGGTTATTACTAGAACATGGCTTAGAAGGTACCCACATAAGAGTGTTAATATTTGGCTATTTCAGGACTTTGACACACATTGGAAGATTCTTCATTACTTGAACCTTGTCGTGGCATCCAATGTTCATTTGATAAAGTATCGGGGTAGACCTTTGAATAAAATATTGTGGAAGGTGTGTGAGTCTGACCATGAAGCAATACTTGACACAATAAAGAGTAGAGCAGACCTGGATGGTTCATTGGATTAATTTGTAAGTATTCACATTAATTTTTTAAAGTCATGTTACATTGAGTTGTAAGTATGCACATTAATTTGTAAGGTTTGTCTTTTTTTTATTTCCTCTTGTATTTTTACACATATGTACACATTTTTACATCATCATGTTATGCATTTTTGGTGTTCTGCTCCTGATGCGACCAAACTCATAACTCACCCTACTTCCTCTAGACACCATTTGATGATCTCTCCAACACTCTAGATCCAAGGTGCCCAATCATGATGATGACCTATATACCATTCTCCCAAGGCGCTCATAATGAATGAAAAGAAGACCAAGGGTGCCCAAGCTTAATAGACTTAATTTCCTTCAATTTTGATGATCCAAACTCTTGCAATATGACATCCACTTTCATGCCTTTAGATCTTCCTTCACATACAGGGCACCAAATCAAGTTGAAAAATCTACATAAGGGCGCCAAAATGGATGAAAGGAGACATGAAATGTGCCATAGGACTCCATGCTAAGGTTTGAGCCATGATGATGAAACTTAGAGCTTTTTCCTTTCCTATGCGCTCATCTAAGATGTTTGAATGATAAGGATTGCCTCGACCTCTATAATGTACATTGGGCACCAAAATCAAAGTGATTTTAAGTCACTTTGAGTCATTTGGGGTCAGTTTGAGTCTTTGAGTCATGTTGCAAAAAAGTGTCAATGTTGTCAAGTTGCACAAAGCAACTTTTGCATTTTTGGTGTCCTGCTCATGATGTGACCAAACTGACTATTCCAACATGTCTAAATGGGTACATTTACACTAGGCATGGTCCTGTTTTTCACCCAAACATGCCGAAATAGTTTGAGCTACATTGTATCGATGATATCCCTGAAGAGTCCAAAGTGTAAAAAGGCAGCAATTTTTGATGAGATGTTACTTGAAAACCATGTCACTTAGAAACATTCTGTCTAAGGCAACGCAATCATATAAAGTACCTCTATAATAACCTCTCTTGGTTTTTTATATCTCTGAGGCATTTGCCCGTGGTGAAAGGTTTTCTGCTGCCCCAAAGGGGTGTAACTTTCGTCCTGCTCCCGATGTGACCAAACTGACTATTCCAACACATCTAGATGGGTACATTTACACTAGATATGGTCCTTTTTTTCACCCAAACATGTCGAAACAGTCTGAGCTACATTGTACCCACGATATCACTAAAGAGTCCAAAGTGCAAAAAGACATCAATCTTTGACGAGATGTTACTCGAAAACCATATCACTTACAAACATTCTATCTGAAGCAACATGATCATGTAGAGTGCCTCTACAATAACCTCTCTCAATTTTTTATATCTCTGAGGCATTTGCCCATGGTAAAAAGTTTTCTGCTACCCCAAAAATCGTCAGAAGGAGGCAGTGTAAAGTTGTAAAGGGGTGTAACTTTCATCCTACTCCTGATGTGACCAAATTGACTATTCCAACACATCTGAATGGGTACATTTATGCTAGGCATGGTCCTATTTTCCACCCAAACATGTCAAAATAGTCCGAGCTACATTGTACCCACGATATCCCTGAAGAGTCCAAAGTGCAAAAATGTAGCAATCTTTGATGAGATGTTACTCGAAAACTGTGTCACTTAAAAACATTCCGTCTAAGGAAATGTGATCACATAAAGTGCCTCTACAATAACCTCTCTCAGTTTTTTATATCTCTGAGGCATTTGCCCGTGGTGAAAGGTTTTCTACTACCCCAAAAATCGTCAGGAGGAGGCAGTGTAAAGTTGCAAAGGGGTGTAACTTTTGTCTTACTCCTGATGTGACCAAACTGACTATTCCAACATGTCTGAATGGGTACATTTACACTAGGCATGGTCCTATTTTTCACCCAAACATGTCAAAACAATCCAAGCTACATTGTACCCACGATATCCCTGAAAAGTCCAAAGTGCAAAAAGGTAGCAATCTTTGACGAGATGTTACTCAAAAATTGTGTCACTTACAAACATTCTGTCTAAGGTAATGTGATCACGTAAAGTGTCTCTACAATAACCTCTCTTAGTTTTTTATATCTTTGAGGTATTTGCCCATGTTGAAAGGTTTTCTGCTGCCCCAAAAATCGTCAGAAGGAGGCAGTGTAAAGTTGCAAAGGGGTGTAACCTTCATCCTGCTCCTGATGCGACCAAACTGACTATTCCAACGCATCCAGATGGGTACATTTACACTAGGCATGGTCCTTTTTTTCCCCCAAACATGTCGAAACAGTCTGAGCTACATTGTACCCACGATATCCCTGAAGAGTCCAAAGAGCAAAAAGGTAGCAATATTTGATGAGATGTTACTCAAAAACCATGTCACTTACAAACATTCTGTCTGATGCAACGTGATCACATAGAGTGCCTCTACAATAACCTCTCTCAGTTTTTTATATCTTTGAGGCATTTACCCATGGTGAAAGGTTTTCTGCTGCCCCAAAAATCATCAGAAGGAGGCAGTGTATTAAGTCAGGATGATGAGGTCAGTGGTGTTTGAGTTTTAGAGCTCCTTGGTGACCTGATCTGGATAGTGGGCACGTAGAGGAAGGAATGATTAAGGTGCACTTTGATAATCATTTCACCCTAGGTGAGCGCCTAGGTAGAATTTGGAGTGGAAGCCTCAAATAATACCTTGGATTTTTAGATGCTTATTTTAGCTCAAATCATCATTATCTTGTGCCTAGAGTTGGAGTCTAACTACCTAGGGAGTCAAGGAGCATTTCATCATCTAGAGAATCCCAAACATGCGCCTTGAACAAGTGAAGCTACAAGTGGTGAACAAAATGGGTGCCTTGAAGAATTGAGCCCTCTAAGACATCTTGCAATTGCCTAAAAGTCCAAAATTTACACAAGTGAGTTAAGGCGCCATTTTCCATCTCTAGAGCCTCCTTTGAGTGCCTTAACATGGAGTGAATGTTTTAGTCTTTGAAAGATTGCGCCTAAAGAATATAACAACCCCTTGAGTCACTAGGATGAACTAAGTTAACAAAATGAACTTCAATGAGGGAGGCGCACTTGTGCATCTAGACAACTCCAGTTTAGCGCCTGAGAAAAAGCATGTTTAGATCCATAAGTTTGGGGAGTATTGAGTGAGGTAAGTCTTCATGAGCATATACAATGACTTAAATCCATCAATGATGAAGTAAACACTTATTTGAACTAAGGCGCAATTTCACTCCTCTACAATCATCTTCTGGCGCCTTGAAAGCTAAGTGTTTGAAACTATCATGATTTGCACCTAGATGAGGAAGTATCTATAATGAGTTGAAGCCACTTGAACGGCAAGCATGAAGGGAGCATCCAAACTTACCCAAGGAAGCGCCTAGAGGAATGGAAGTTGAGTTTGAAGATAGATGACCTTTCGAGTGCACTTGCCCTTGAGTGACAATTTGAGTTGGCACCCTTATGTAAATTTAGATATGATCTAGCGCTTTGAGGTTGAGTGGAGTAATCTTGGCACCTTTGTGTGTTGTTTTATACCTTGATGAGCACCTTGGACGAATGGATGTTTACTCACCCTTGAGCGCCTTAGTTCCAGAGATTGAGTTCGAAGAGTAATACTCCTCAAAACGCCTTTATGAGAGCGATGAAACTAAGTAGCATAAGAGATGATAAGTGTAAGAGCTTAGGGACTCAAGGTGCATTGTAGGGTCAAGAACATCAAGTTTGTGCACTTAAGGGGAAAATCAAGCTTCAAACACCTCATCAAATGGTGCCTTGGTAGAGGAGTTGCCAAAAGACCTTAAAATTGAAAATTTGATAAAATAACTCACATTATGAGTTTAGGCACCTTTCCAAGATCAAGCTTTCATATAGCACCTTGAGTTGTTACTTTCATATTAGCACCCTAGCATAAAGAAGAAGTCCTCAAATGCACTTTAAGGAGGAAGATTGGTGATGGGAGTAATTATGAGCACCCTAGAGTGTTTGAAGTGGAAAGTAGTAAAGGATAGTGCCTTGAATGAGTTTGAGCACCTCGAAGAGGATTGAGTGCCTTGATAAATTAGAGGATTGAGCGCTTAAGGGATAATAGGATCTTTTGAGACTATTGGTAAGTGTTTGGAATCATTAGAATTTTGAAAATAAGATAAAGACCCTAGGCGCTATCTCCTACTTGGAACATCACACATGGGAAAATGGAAACTAGATTGATTGAAGGAATGATACTTTAGCGCCTTAAGGGTGTATGAGTCAAAATAACACTAAATTGGTGCCTAGTCCAATTGATTGAAATCATCTTGGGTGCATTTTCTTGCTTTAGTTGGGTTTAACTTATTTTGGCGCCTTGGTGAGAAGTTCTCTAGATATGAGTTAGAACCATCAAAATAATAAAACTTGCCAAGAAAGAGATAGGCATTTTTATGAAGTTTTTCCTCAATGTTGAGCGCCTAGGAGGTAGATTGCTCAAGAGAGGGTTAGATACTCTATATTTCACTCTATTGTTGACCTGTCTAAAAATAATGGAAGCATAGAATTATCAACTTTTGAACCTTCGAACTCACTATTGGAGAGACAACATACCACGGCGAGCTTAAAATTTCATCAGCCGATAGGCCGATGCCACCATGGTTCCATTTGATTTCACTTCTGACAAACATCCCATCAATGACTCTTATCGGTCAGAAAGACCACTATCGATGACTTTATATCCTTTCACACCGATGTCTTTGTCACTCCAATATGAGACTCTAAGTCCCTCGCCTATCGGCAGGACTTAATACCATCGGCACACTCAAAAACTCTTCTGCCAACACACCGATCTCACGAATGACAACCTTCGAACCACACCCATCGGTGAGACTCCAAACATCAGTGAACTCTAATCTCATTGGGCTGATACACTGATGGATTTTGACTATTAGTGTGACCCCCTTCATCGGTGAATCTCTCAACTGCTCTTTCAATGCGCAGATGGAATTATCTTCCGATACACCGATGTCTTCAACTTCGAACCACACTTGTTGGAAAGACAGACCACTATCGGTGAAGCCTAACCAAGGTCTATCGATACACTGATACGACCAACTCTTGATGTCGATACAAGGTTCTTTTGTAGGCAAAGGGTGCCTAGGCTTATGGGGCTCAATTTGATGTATTTATTGAAAGCTCAAGGTGAATTGATGCTTATTGAAAATTCCACTTAGTCCTTCATTTGCATTATAGGCACCATTTCCTATTGACTTATATACTCCTCCTCATGCTAGGGTGCCATAATGAAGTGGTTTAGACAATAGGTGTGCTTCACTTACCAGAGGCTTGTTCTCCTTCCACCTTAGGTGCACTTTTATGGTGGAACAGGTGTCAATGGGCACCTTGTCTTAAATGAATGCTCTCTCTAAGTTGGACGCCCTTTTGAGGCTTTATGAGTTGCAAATTGCACCTTAACCCTTCATGCTTGTTTCTCAATGTTTGAATGTTTAAGAAAGTCTCCTTTAGGCACTCATCTTAATGACTTTTTCTCAATGTGCAATCATCCTAATGACTTGGATATTCATCCTAGTGTTTCAGGATATCAGGCTACCAGACTTAGTCATTTTTAGGATCTCAAACATAAAGAATAACATGATGATTCATTTTTTTGTATTGCATATAGTTGACATTCTATGCTACTCATAAAGAATATTAATATTTTCTGTTCAACATGATGATTCATTTTTTTTTAATACAGCTTTTATCTTTTAGTTCCAAAATGAAGTTTAGGTGATACTTGAATAACAATAGCTAGCTTATTGGATCAACAAACATCCTATGTAATACAATCAGACTTTAAATATTTGAAGTAGCCATCTACAAATATCCATTCAAACGTGGATTTATAATGCAAGTATGGATGCCATCAATAAAAAATACTTGTATTAACCAAATATCCATATAGGCATACATCAATATCTGTCGATATAAGTATAAAATATATACAAAATAGCCATATAGGCTTACAAGAATGCCATATAGGCATACAATGTCAACTATGTACAATACAAAATATATGTCCACAAATGCCATATAGGCATACAACAAAGAAACACAATAAAAAGTCATTCCCCTCTGGCTGGTGAAGAGAATAAATCATGAGCAGCCTTTGATCTTCTAGGGGATGGAGACGTGCATGTGGGTGGTCTACTATGAACCCGAGGGCTACTCCTCCTATTTAGGTCTTCCTACATCTTTACTTGTTACAATAAAAAGTATAGATATTAATATATAGAAATTACATGTTATAAAAAATGAAACATTTAAAAAAATAATCACTTACCGCTAACATATAATCTATCTCCTCACTTGCCTCAGTAGTAGGAATAGGCCCCAGTGATGTCATGTCCTATAGAAACCATCCAGATAGAAATTAAACTTCAAATCAATAATCTTTTGATTTTTCAAAAATAGACAACTATAACAATGAATATAAATTGAAATTTACTAATCTGCCTCATACCCCTGTCAATGCCATGGAGCTATGAATCGCAGAGGCCACACCTTGCTCCATTGCCCTATGAACATGGGGAGGTGTCTCCACAGCCTGCATCATCTGGAAATAAAACAACATTATTCAATTATGAAAACTATAATAGTGATGCAAATCATGGCTCCTAACATACACACACGTTCATCTAAACATGGAAGTACACACAATAAAGCACACAAATCACATACAAAAATTTAGTAAGTACAATTCATTCATTAAACTATTTATTTTATTACCTCCATAAAGCTTTGAAGTTCACCACCGCTGGTAGGTGTTGCCATGAAATCTACAGTATTAACCTATTCAACATCCAAAATTAGATATTAGAATACCATTCATATAACGATGCTATTCACATGTAATATTTATAATTGTTTACTAGTTACATACCTCGACAGTAGATGATCTAGTGAAAAATGTAGGTGGAGAACCACTAAAAACTGCATCAACGCTATGACCCTGAAACTTCATTAAAATCATCAATTTAAATTAGTTAATCTTTTATTTCTAAAATGAAATTTAATAAATTAAATTCAATAAACTTGCTAATATTTACCTAAGTATCAAGGCCAAAAGTCTCACTCAGGAGGGTATCTGTCATCACCATCTGCTTAGCTGCAGATGTAGCCTATGCACCTACGTCCTGACTGTCCATGGGGTCATAACCACAAGCTGACCCGCAAGCTTGGCAAGTATGGGGTGGGACCCTACTCCTTGCACTATCTCCCAACCCACTCTGTGTTGCAAGACTGGCATGCTCTATGATGCTCTGGGTCAAGGCACTAATCGACTGAAGTGTATCGACCTCAACACTCTCCTTCACAATGGAAGGGATAGAAACATGCTCGTGGGCTGGTCTACTAATTACTCGTCTCACTACCTATTGTGGGTCAAGACGTGCCCCTAGTCTATCTTGTGCTGACCCCCCACCTCTACCCTGAAAGTCCCACATATCAAAATAGTTTGGCACTTTATTGAGGACAAACTCGCAGTAGAGTTTCCTCAAAAAGTATTGCGGGACCTCATTATTATTGCATGGAGGATGGTCAAAAACCATCCACCACCTCTGCCCGAAATTGTCCCTTATCACTTGGTTGTTGCACCAATGGATAGGGAACCTCTTGCATGTAATGGGTGGAGGTTGATTTGTTTGTGGGTTTGTAAAAATTGAACACAAGTCTAATTTTGTAATTTGTAATTTTTTGACATCTTGGTATGACAATTTGTCTACATAGTAATCTCTAAACTCTCTCTTTTTACCCATCCAACTAGTTATTTGCATGCTAATTGAATCTACATTTGATAACATAGACTCAAGAGATTCGGAAAGTGTGGACCTATGCAAGGTTGAAGTGGAAGGATCTTTCAACCTTGCAATTATATCTTTAATTTTTTTTTTGTTGTTTTCAATTTGTCCCATTATATTTTCTTGTGTTCCAGGGGCATGTCAAGGAATGAATGGAGGAGGTTGTTGTTCTATAGGTATTTCCTCCTCAGGATTTTGTGGATTTTGAGGAGGAGGAGGAGGAGGAGGAGGTGCATTAACATTTCCTGACAATTAATGAAATATACATAAAAAATCAACAAAAACCTACTCATTTAGAAACAAATTCAAACAAAAAAACAAATATAACTCACCCCTTTGGCGTGCTCGATATTGTGGCGGCATTTTGACGATGAATCGATAAACTTTTTGTGTTGTATGGTGTTTTGCAAAACGCGAGCACGCTTTCGAGGGTTTACAAGCCACAGGTTGAGAGGAGAAAATAGAAAGAAATGAAATTGGAAACCTTTTTTATTTATTTATAGTAAGTCATAACGTGAGCGCATTATGACTTAATTTTTTTTGAAATTAATTTGGCCACTTTTTGGCCTCCCATCTTCTTGTACTTACCCTTCTGTGTTCTGCTATTTCTATTATTTCATGCATTTTTCATTATATTGTTGTAGGAGGTTCCTCTCATCTGGTATCACAGCACTTTCTTGGGCTCACTGGGTGGAATTTTTGCCAAAATAATTTTTTGCAGTGGCCTCTAGTTGCTGTGATTATTGTAGTTCTTTTTTCTTTGCATCTGTATTGTTCATTTAAATTACAGGTTCAGATTAGTGAATAATCCTTATCTGCTTAACTATGGGAAGTACCTGGGCATAGCCCTTAAACTCATTGTGAGGAGTACCACAGGAACCCCAAAGTAGCTAGCACATTAAGAGGACCTGCCATTGAAAAGGGCAACGACCCCTACCTAATTGACTAGTTCCCATCCGTGAGGTAAACCAAGAGTTATCCTTTATGGCAAAGCAGTTATTAGTTTTACCTGAGCTATGGAGTGAGGGGTACTGCCCCAATACGCAAGCCGTTAGACAACATTGGTAGCCAAGTGAATCCCCTGAACCTTTAGGAAGCCACACTTACCTAGTGTCCATATCTATTGTCAGCTAATAAATTGCAAATTGCATGTCCAGAGCATGTTCTGTTATTTCTATTTTTTCACCATATCTTCCTTGCTTTAGCTCCATTTCCTCTAAAAATTCACTGGAACCCCTGAAATTCCATTCTACATATTTACTTCCATGAGGACCCTATCCTAAATTCCACTTATCGAAGCCAGAAATCCCACATTTGTCTATTTTTAGGGTTTGCCATAACTTCTTCGATTCTCATCCAATCGCCTTCAAATTTTCCCATAGTGTTCATTTCTAATTTCTGCTCCTTTGTCCCTCTTGGACACATTTTCCCATTCTTTCACCCCGCTTCTAAAATTCTCATTTTCTGCTTCCCTGTCCCTTAGAAAGTGTCCAAAACCTAGTCAAATCCAAATTACCCATCAAAGTTTTTCCCAAATCCAAATTTTCCTTTACTAAAAAAGTTTTTGATTTTGTTTTTCTACCCATTCCCAAAAAAAACAAAAAAAAAACTCCTAGTTGTGGTTGTCACCCACGCAAGAGCAAAAAACATGCAGGATGAACTTGCAGCCCTCAAGACCAAACTCCAAGATCTAAGTGAAAAAATTCTCAGCCTTAATCTTTAATATTCAGCCATGAACAATAGACGACAACTAGAGTCTTCTACAGACACTGGGTTCTCTTCCAGAATTTTCATGGGCCAAAGCTTGATTTTCCTCGCTTCAATGGTGATGATCCCACTGGATGGATATACCAGGCAGAACAATATTTCAGTCTGCATAATACTTTTGATGTCAACAAAGTCCCACTTACATCCTTTCATTTGGAACATGAAGCCCTTCAATGGTTTCATTGGTACATCAAGGCTCATGAAGAGCCAAAATGGACAGATTTTTGAAAACTCATTTTGCAACAATTTGGCCATAGTGCTTTCGAAGACTTCACATGAGCATTCACTAAACTTCACCAAACTAGCACTGTGAGAGAATATCAGACAGAATTTGAGAAACTGGCCAATCACACAGAGGGATTGTCTAACGAATTCTTCAGGAGTTGTTTTGTCAGTGGTCTAAAGGATGCAATCCAATCTGAGGTTAAAATGTTCCATCCCAGCACAATGATGGAAGCCCTAGGGTTGGCTAAGTTGGTGGAGGACAAGATCATAGCTCACTAGTGCTCCAAATCCACTTTTGTTCCATTTAGAAATATGGTTTCCCAAAGACCTCCAATCACGCCAGCTCCTAGAACAACTCCTATTAAGCATTTGTCTGAAGCAGAGATGAAGGTGCATAGAGAAAAATGGCTTTGTTATAATTGTGATGAGAAATTCACTCAGGGACATAGATGTGTTGAGCAAATGCTCTATCTCTCGGATGTGGATTCTCTGCCTACAAATGAAGTTTATGAAGATACTCAAGATATAGTAGATGATCAGGTCAACATTCAGCAACCACCTATTGACTCTCCTTCTCAGCAAGACCACCCAGAGATCTCTCTCCATGCTTTAGTAGGAGTCACCACCCCACAAACCATGCGGGTCAAGGGTTACTTCAAGAAGCTCCCTCTTACTATACTCATTGATTCTGGTAGCACTCATAACTTCATTGACCCGCAGATCACCAAATAGGCTGATTGTTTTGTCCATCCTTGCTCTAGCTTTGAAGTCATGATTGCCAATGGGGGCACATTACCTTGCAAAGGGAAGTGTCGCAATGTGCATATCTCTATTGGAGATTATAACCTGCACTCTGACATGTTTGCCTTGCGCTTAGGTGGATGTGATGTGGTTTTGGGCGCTCAATGGTTATGCACACTTGGACCCATCTTATGGGATTTTGCTAAACTTTGGATGCAGTTTTCAGACAATGGGCAAAAAAACACATTGAAGGGCTTACAACTAGGGTCACTCAGCATCATCAGTTCACATCACATCAAAAATATCCTTAAGAAGAATTCACATGGTGTCATTGCTCAACTTCATTCTATTCAAATGCAACCATCCGTGGTCTCCACTACTCCTTCAAATCTACAACAAATTTTGGATAGATATGCATGTGTCTTTGCTAAACCAGTGGGATTGCTACCTTCACGATCAGAGGACCATTGTATTCAGCTCCTTCCTGGAAGCATTCCTCCCAACATCAGGCCCTACCACTACCCATTTTACCAAAAGATAGAGATTGAGATGCTTGTTCAAGACTTACTGAAGCAAGGTATTATTCACCCTAGTACCAGTTCCTTTTCTTCACCAGTTCTTCTTGCCTAAAAAAAAGATGGGTCATGGCACCTCTACATTGACTTTTGAGCACTTAATCACATTACAATCAGGGATAAGTTTCTAATTCCTGTTGTTGATGATCTTCTTGATGAGCTTCATGGCGCTCATTTTTTCTCCAAGTTGGATCTTCATTCTGGATATCACCAAATTTGGGTTCATAAGGATGATATCCCTAAAATGGCTTTCTGCATGCATGATGGCCACTATGAGTTTTTGATCATGCCCTTCGGCCTCACTAATGTTCCTTCCACATTCCAGGCATTGATGAATAAAATATTCTGGCCCTACTTGCAGAAATTCATTCTGGTCTTCTTTGATGATATCCTCATCTATAGTAAAACATGGGCTGAGCATCTCCAGCATCAGGATCTTGTACTGCACTTTCTCTCTAATCATCTTCTCTATGCAAAATAGTCTAAATGTGTTTTTGGGCAGGAGGAAGTGGAGTATCTCAGGCATATTGTTTCAGCCCAAGGGGTTTGATGGATCCTGCCAAAATAGATGCCACGAAAAATTGGCCACATCCTAAGACACTCAAGAGCCTCCATAGTTTTTTGGGACTAACTGGCTACTACCGCAAGTTTGTCAATGATTACGGGAAGATTGCAGCTCCATTAACATCTCTATTGAAAAAGGATGCTATTACATGGACACATGCTCTTGAGTGTGTATTTGAAAAACTGAAACAAGCTATGTGTACTACACCTATTCTAGCTATGCCAAATTTTTCCAAGACCTTCACTATTGAGAGTGATGCTTGCAGCAATGGACTTGGTGTTGTTCTCCTTCAAGATGAACATCCCATTGCATTCACCAGCAAAGCCCTTTTAGGTAAAAATTTAGTACTCTCTACATATGAGAAGGAAATGATGGCTATTTTGCATGCAATATAGAAGTGGTGGCCATACCTATTAGGGAATCATTTCTGCATCAAGACTGATCACCAGAGTCTGAAATATATCCTAGAACAATGGGTCTCTTCCCCAGCACAACAGAAATGGGTTAGCAAACTCATGGGTTATGATTATGAGATCATTTACAAGAAGGTTAAGGACAATATTGTGGCAGATGCTCTTTCTCACATATTTGATGACCAAGCTTCTCTTTCAGCTATTTCTATGCCTGTTCCAAATTGGTTGGAATCTGTCCAGTAGGGCTATGTCAATGACTCTTCATTATCCCAAATCATCCAATAGTTGGCCAATAACCCTTCTATTGTACCACATTACTCTTGGGATAGTGCTTCTCTAAGATACAAAGGTTGTTTGGTGCTTCCCCAGAGCACATATCTTCAACAGGCTATCTTCTATGAACTCCATGCTTTTCCATCGGCAGGGCACTCTGGGTTCCTCAAAACTTATGAGTGGGCATGACGTAACTTCTTTTGGAAGGAAATGAAAAGGGCAATTCAACAGATGGTAGCTAAATGTGATACTTGCTAGCGCAACAAGGGTGAAATGACACTCCTTCCTAGATTACTCAAACCCTTGCCCATCCCTACACAAATTTGGACATATATTTCTATGGATTTGATTGAGGGGCTCCCTAAATCTAGAGAGCAGACAGTGATCTTGGTTGTGGTTGATTGCCTCTCCAAATATAGTCATTTTTGTGCCCTTAGTGATCCCTATACCACCTCCTCAGTTGCAAAGATTTTCATGGACCAGATCTTCCATCTTTGTGGAATCCCTTCTTCCATTGTCTTAGATCATGATGCAACTTTCACCAGTCATTTTTGGACAGAACTTTTCGACACATTGGCACCAAACTGAAGATGAGTTCAAGGTATCACCCATAAACAGATGGTCAGACTGAAGTTATCAACAAATGTTTAGAAACTTATCTTCGTTATTTCACCTTAGAACAATAGCATCAATGGGCAAAGTGGCTCCCTCTCCCTAAATGGTGGTACAATACCTCCTACCACACTGCATCTAAAATGACTCCATATGAAGCAGTCTATGGTTAGGCACCACCACTACTCCTTCCTTACACCCCTAGCAGTTCACCACTTCAAGCAGTTGACATGGTTCTCTGAACCTGAGATTAGATTCTTCACATTTTGCAAGACAATCTTCACATGCCATGAAATTGAATGAAACATCAAGCTGATCAGCACCGTTCTCAGTGCACTTTTCAAGTAGGTGATATGGTTTTTCTTCATCTATAGCCATATAAACAATCCTCCTTGAAACTCAAGGGCATCATAAGCTAGATCCAAAGTTCTATGGGCCATATAAGGTTCCTTAGAAGATTGGATCAGTTACTTATAAGTTGGAGCTTCCTCCTTCCCGCGTTCATCCAGTATTTCATGTCTCTTGTCTAAAGAAAGTTCTTGACACCAACATCAGAGCACAAACTATTTTACCAGAACTAGATAATGAAGGATCCATTGTTTTGGAGCCAGAGAAAATCCTCGGCAGATGCACTCATCAGCTTCACTCTCAATCCATTACAGAGGTATTAATTCAGTGGCATGGAATGCAACTAGAGGATGCTACATGGGAAGCACTCTTTCAGATTTAGCAACAATTTCCACATCTTAAGCTTTGAAAACAAAGCGTTTCTAAGAGGGAGGGGATGTTAGGAACCCGTGTTTAGCCCTTCTCTTTACTTTGTCAGTATATTGATGTTGGACGCATATGCTTTGTAAGTCATCCTGTGAGTATATTGTATTATCCCACATTCATGGGGAGTAATAGTTGTTTAGATTAGACTTAGTATATAAGTATTTGTTGAGGCCAATGAAGGTATCCATGAGTTTATTGTATTGAGCTTGCTTAAAGGAGGTTGCCCCCTTGAAGTGGCCTATGATTAATAAATTCCTTCTATGTTTTTCTATTTCTATTATTTCATGCATTTTTCATTATATTGTTGTAGGAGGTTCCTCTCAGCTTCTCACCTTCATGGAAGAATTATTTTAGCTCCTCTGGATCTTGGATATTTGTTTGCTTATTCAATCTTTTGTCCTCATTATGCAAGCCCATGTCTTTAGCTATGGACTCCTTAGAGACCTCAAACTACACCCCACCAACATGCACCTTCCAGTCTTCATCCCACAATATAGCCAATTGAACAAATAGACTCTCATCAAATCCATTCAAGCACTCGAGGAATAGAGTTATCCCCCATTCATAAAATATACTCCAAACCTAAGAGTCAGCTTTAAACTCCACACATGACATTGGCTTTGTTCTAACTTTGTTGCCTCCCATCGTTCTAACCTTAACAAACTTGCAAGGAGAAATGCAAATACAAGACTTAGCGAATTGCAAAATGCCTTCAAAAAATCTAGTTCAAATGACTTGATACTCATAATAGTTGTTGCAAATGAAGCAACTCAAACTCCCAAAAATGTCCTTCATTTTCCTAATCATGTATGGAACATTATTTCCTTCATTTTGTGGCTCATGCAATCTCACAACATCTAGAGTAGCCAACAGATTATGAAAAGTCTTGGGATGCCAGCTAGGGGGCGCCTACCGAGGACTGAGTTGGTAATAGTCCACATGGGACTATTTGATCCTACCCAATTGGGTGTGATGTGTTGTCTTGAAGGTGACATCATCCTTCTCATGTCACCCCATGTAATGAGGGTATGCCATAAAATCATGACCAATAGAGATGACATGGGGGATTTTAGCCATGAGGAATTAGGATGAAGCATCCTTTATAATATTATTTCTTATGTTTGGAGGAAGATTAGAAATATTCCTCCAACATTTGATAGGGTAAAGATTGATCCCAATGTTAGCCATAAGGTCTATAGTTTGGTTGCCTTCCCTATAAATATGGACAACTTCAATACCTTCAAAGCTTAAAAACAAGGTTTTAATATCCTAAATAATGTCCTCAATCTATCAACCAACCTTGGCTTTGTCTTTAACAACTTAAATGATTAACTTGGAATCACCTTCAACCAATAGGTATTTGATACCAATGGCAAGGGCAAGTTTAAGCCCCCAGAGGAGGGCCATGGCTTCAGTAACATTGTTAGTGTTCTCACCAAGCCCCCCACAAAGGTTACCATGAGGATACCCTTGTCAGATTTGAGAACTCCACCCCCATTGGTCATCTCGAGGTTACCTTTAGCAGTTCCATCAAAGTTGAGCTTGGACCAACTAGTTGGGGGGGCCCACTTAGTATTGGCTCTAGCTCTATGCCTGGTATCATCCACCCTACATATATTGGCCGAAATGCTCCACTGATTTATGATGTTAACTTCAAAGCTAATGGGACGGAGTTCAATAGCTTTCAAAGTGCTGTTAGAGAGATTTTTCTGTAGGAGCTTGGAAATCATACAAAAAACCTCCTTAGGACCTTTGAATTTTTCCCTGAATAGCCTGTTATTCCTTTCTTTCCAAAGGCCCCATGATAGGATGGGAGGGACCTAGGCCTAGATTTCTTTGCTTATGGGGTGGATGAATGGGGAGATCTAGGACCTTAAGAAAGAATGGAGGTAACCTTCCAAAAACCATGAGGTTCCAAGATTTTGCATAGCCAGACTCTAGACTTCCCAAGAAAAATCATACTGTAAGAGGAGATGAGAGATAATTTCTTCATCCTTTAAGCAGAGAGCACATCTATTGGGGATTTGAAATCCTCTTAGTTAAAGGTTGGCCATAGCTAAAATTTTGTTTTACACCACCAACCACCAAAAATGGTTGATTTTGGGAATGAGATTGTGGTTCCAAAATTTCTTCCATAGGTTATCCCCATTCTGACACAAAATGAGGTTACAGGTAGATTTAACTATAAAAATCTCAATCTTATCCCTGGCCCACAACATTTTGTCCTTCTAAGGGAAAATGTAAATTCTACAATCTCTAAGGGAAAGTTGAACCTCATCCCCCTTTTGAATTAGGTTTTCCTAGCTCTGACAACAGTTAAATAGCAGTTTCCACCCACTTCTACTAGGATGGAACTAGTCACCAGCCAACCTACCAAAGAAAGAGATAGCCTTATTAACCAAACCTTGGACATTCTGTAGCCTATTTAGTGGTGCCCCTTTAAGCCAACTATCTTCCTAGAATCTTATAGTTCTTCCATCTCTAAATCTCCACTTAATGCCCTGCAAAAGAACAAATCTTCACTTTATCACATTATTCTAGACGAACGAACCTTTGGGAAGACCAGAAGAATGTAGAAAATCCTCAGGATTTAGATTTCCCAAGTACTTGGCTCTCATTATATACTACCCCATTCCTTATTTCCACTTAAGAGATTCCATCCAACCTTATCAATAAGGGCCTTATTGATCAGGCTGACCTTCCTTATTCCCAGACCCCCCTAGAGTTTTGCCCTGCACACTTTATCCCAGCTAACCAAAGCCAGCCTCGTTTTAATTTCCATCCCAGTCCATAGAAAGTTCCTTTGGATTCCATCAAACTTCTTAGCAATGTACTTGGGAATTTTAAAAAGAGACAAAAAGTACACAGGGATACCTTGTAGGGATGTCTTTAGTAGTTGATATTTACCAGCTTGGCTTAAGAGCTTGACTTTCCACCCTACCAGTTTCTTCTAAATCCTTTCCAAGATGGAGTTCCAATAGTCAGGAGTAACATCCTTAACCATTAAGGGGAGGCCCAAATAAGTTCCAGGAAGCACACCACTAGAGTTGACAAGGATCCCCATGATCTTCTGTTGAAGCTCTAAGGGAGTATTGAAGAAACACACCTAGCTTTTGTCATAGTTGATACACTGGCCAGCCAAAACAACATAATCCTGTAACACTTGTTTCCATTTCCTTACCTCAACCACCAAGGTAGACCCAAATAGGATGGTGTCATCCACAAACTACTAAATAGCCACTGAGTTAGTTGTTGAAGCAGGTTTAGTGCCCTTTATTTCCTTAGAATTCAGCAAGTTGAGGAAAATTTTTCTTAGGACTTCAGCTATAAGGATGAAAAGGTAAGGGGATAACATGTCACCTTGCCTTAAACCCTTGCCCACATTAAAGAAGCACCCGGGGACCCCATTAACAAGGACATAAAATCCAATATACGTGACACATTTTTATAAGATGCAATATTTTTCCTTGGAAACCCATCTGCTCCAAAATTCTAAATTAAAACTCCCAAGCCACTCTATCATAGGATTTTGAGATGTCAAGATTGAAAACCATACAAGGTAATTTGTTTATTTCCATAAAGTGTATAAATTCATTTGTAGATATGGCCACATCAATAATCTGTCTACCTGGCACAAACCCCTTTTGACTGCTACTGATAAGTCTGTCAAGAATAGGCTGAAGTCTAAAAAATAAGATCTTATAAAATATCTTGTAGATAAGGGTCTGACTTTTTTGGCACTAGAGCAATAAAGATATGATTGAGTTGCTTTAGCAACTTACCTGTCTAGAACAAGTCCCTCACTGCCTCAATGACATCTTTACCCACAATATCCTAGTACTCTTGAAGAAAGGCTGGAGGGAAGCCATCTGGCCCTAGAGCCTTGAAAGCACCCATAGAGAAAAGAATAGAATAGACCTCCTCCTCATAAACCAGTTTACCAAGCTGAGCATTATCCTCATCATTGAAATAAGTAGGAATGATGTCAATAAGTTCCTGTTTGATCCTACAATCTTAAACAACCAAGAAGTTCTAGAAATAAGAAGAAGCCACTTGCCCCACTTGAAAGTCTAACAACTAAGATACCGTTATCATCCATGAGTTTAACAATGCTATTTCTTTTCCTGTGTCCTAGTAAATTGGTGAAATAAGGAAGTGTTTCTATCCCCCTCTCGAAGGCACTACACACTAGATTTATGCTTCCAGAAGATTTCCTTTTTCTTGAGCATTTCCCTCCATTCCTTTCTTTATATTTCTTCCTCCTTAGTAGTATCTTTTGAAGTATCTCCATCCTCCATCCATTTTTGGACTACAGCCAAATTAGCAGAGATCCTCTTTTTCTATCAAAAATATCACCAAAGGTGAACTTGTTCCACCCCTTAACCTTGTTCTTGACCATGAACAACTTCTGGGATAGTCTGTACATGGAGGTACCCTAAACAACAACACTCCACCAATTGGCCAATTTATCTCTAAAATTAGGATGCTGAGTCCACATAATTTCAAACCTAAAGGGGTATGGTCCTTTAATTTCCTTCTCTTTCCAAGAAAGGAGGGGATTATGGTCTGAGGTAGTCCTTGGAACAACTTCCAAAGAAGAAGTGCTGATGAAATCCCAACATGAGGAGACCAGGACACTATCCAGTATGACTTGTATCAAATCCCTTCCCTTTCTTTGATTGGACCATGTAAATTGGTGTCCTTGAATGTCAAGATCCGCGAGGCCTTCTCTATTGAGGAAATATGCTAGGTCTGCCATGCTATCAGTGTAATCAAGTATACCACCACTTTTTTCTAAGGGGAAGAGGGGGTGTTAAAGTCCCCAACCAATATCCAAGAACCTCTACAGTCCTTATCAATAAGTGAGGATAGATAATCCCACAATTCCCTTTTGGAGTTCCTCTGGTTAGGAGCATAAATGTTAACAAGGTTCCAAGTATTATTATTAGACTCAATTCTAACAGGAAGACAATTTTTACTCTTATTGATTAGACATAGTGATGATACTCCTAGAATCTTCTGAGGCATCACTAATATAGTAATCAACATTAGCCTAGATATTCATAGCAATAGATTGGAAATCTTCACTCTTCATTTTGACTTCCTGAAGTAGTAGAATATCCACTTTATTGTCATAGATACAGCTCTTGACTAAGAACTGCTTATGAGGGCTATTAAGCCCCCTAATATTCCAAGAGAGGATTCTCATTTATTAGGGGCCTTCTTGGAGCCAATCTCCAAGGTCTTCTGTCTTTTCATAGCGATATCCTTGTTGATCACTTTCTATCTAGTTTCCCAGTGGGAAGGCCTACCAATTTAGTATCCGCCCCAACATCTATAGTCTTCTTGTTGTGACCTTAACCTTTTTTGTTACAATAGTCCAACCTTCAGAATCAGTGATACTAGAGGTTGCCCCAGGGGTTAGTTTAAGGTTTTTGCTGCTTGGGGAAGGATACCCCTGAACCACACTATTGTTTTCTTCAATTCTGTTTGGACTTATAATTCTTTTGAATATAGAATCACCT
Source organism: Cunninghamia lanceolata (assembly GCA_027924645.1). Classification (NCBI taxonomy): domain Eukaryota; kingdom Viridiplantae; phylum Streptophyta; class Pinopsida; order Cupressales; family Cupressaceae; genus Cunninghamia; species Cunninghamia lanceolata. Next base: position 759,641 of record BSBN01000909.1, on the reverse strand, counting down.
TCCAAGGCTTCATTGGAGATCACCCCAATCACTCCTTTGACTTCTTTGCTAGGGATATCCTCATGGTGAAACTCACCCTCCTCCAACCCACAATCCTACAAGGGAGTCATATCCACCTCCTTAGGGAGGTCAGAGATAGTAGGGGGGTGGCCAAGACCACATGCTCCTCATGACTAGGAAGGATTTAATCACTTATAATTTAATTAAACAAGTTAATTTGTTAGTATTGCCACATCCTCACTATTGCAAGTATGAGCAGTAAGTGTTGTCATTGATGTCAACACCTCAGGTCAACATCTAAGGAAATTATTTGAATGAGTTTGAGCAAGTGTCTAAGGATAATAGTATAATGTTTTTCTCTACATATCCTATAGATTGAATATCTTTGTCTATGGTTTGGAATTTATGTTAAGGGATGTCTATAGTTGCTATGATTTAAGTTTGAGCCTCTGATGTGAAGATTTGAGTGAGTTTTGTTCACCAAAGTAAAAACTATTTTTCTAAGTATTTAATGGTGACAGGGAGAATGTATTCTGCTCCGCATTTCTCCATATTTAAGTTTTATAGTTTGTGGTTTTGAGATTAAGTCTAGGATGATGTTATGCACCTTTAGTTGAAATGGTTCGTGATTTGGTGTTGCGCAAGCGATCTTTCCTTTATAACAGTGGCTGACAGTAATGGTTAAGTGCTTCGGTTTGAAGAATCTTCTAGATAGAGTGTTTGGGGGTTGTGTGAAAGTTCTTGGTGATTGTAACATGCTTGTGCATGTCTCTAGATCATGTTCCTACTTTTTGATTAGTCCTCAAAGTGTAATTCAGATCATGCATGAAGCGTGTTCCTAAAGGTCTTAGTGTTAACACTAGTTTTTTTCCAACTTGGTTGTTTTCACTACTTGCAATTTCGTTTTGATGTTTGTGATAGCATGTTGTTGCATGGAAGATTACATTTGAGTCCTAGCTAAAGCGTGGTGTGGTCCGCATTCATTTTCTCTCCTTCACAAATCTGTTTAGGTCTAGACCTATTATAAGAAATGTGTGTATGTCGACCTTGGAGATTATTCCAATGGTTGATAATTGTAATTCTGACCTTGATGTACATTCCAAGGTTGATGAATTGTATAAATGCATGTAATGAAGTCATGAAAAACTCATGGATGTTGTGAAGATGCGAAGATAAGTGCAAAGTGAAAAAGTAGAGCAGAGCAGAGGAAATTTATTGTACTTTAATGGAACTAAACCTTGGCATAGTGTAGATGCTACTATCTTAGTTCACCAACTTTTGGCAGTGAGCCCCCTTTTCTTGGTAGTGAGCATTCTAGGAAGTGAGCCTTATTGTAAATTTTGATATATCATTTATATTGTGATCTAACACTCACCATGGTTTTTCCCTTATTGGGTTTTCCACGTAAAAAATTGGTGTCTTATGTGTTGAATATGTGAATGTGTTTAAGTTTATGATTATATGCTTTCATGGTTAAATCATAATTAAGTGATTAATGTGTTGATGTTTGAAATAAGTTAAGTTTTTTCTACACCTGATTCACCCCCCCTCTTAGTTGTCTTGTGTATTTCAACACTCACTTCTAAACAAATTTTTCTTCTCGATTTTAGTTGTTTGTTTCTGCAAAAACTGCCCTTAAGAGGTCAAATTTTAAGCCAATCACAACATAGATAAATCATTTTCCCAATAATTTTTTTTAAAATTTTCTCCTGTAGACTTAAGAAAAACTAAAATTTATCTAACATGAAAAATAATACTTTGTTTTTATTGGTTTATTATAGATAGATTAATCATTAGATACAAAGAAACTCATTGCAATAGTACTGTCAAAGGAAGGTACTAATAAAATTAATTACTATTAGTTGTTTCTAAACATAAAAATTGAAATGAAAAAAGTAAATGTTCACATCAATAGAAATTAGATTATTCATTATTTACTAGTATCAGTACCATCATAATGAGTTGGATTTTGTAGATTTACTTTTTGCCATGGAATTTTACTTTCCCTTATATTGGAGATTTCTAGATTGATATTCTATTCACAAGTTTAAATATATATTTTTCACTTTCCCTCATGTCCCCCATAAACTCTTAACCAAAAAAAAAAAAATTTATAGAAAATTTCTTTTTTTTCTTCTTAATTTTCCTTAAATTATCTCACACTATTATATTTCATAATAATAGCACAAGGAAATGTTACCCTTTATTTTCTTTCTGCCACACACTTTTTGTAATGCCCACTCAATAATTAACAAAAAAAAATTGATTTAATAAAGAAATAATGGAGAATATATGACTAAATTTCAAATTAAACATATATATATATATATATATATATATATATATCATACAATCAAAAATTGATAATTTCCATACATATAATATCCCTCATTTATTTACAATCATAATCCATTTCATCATCCTTTAACACAACGGAAAAATATATTCTTTGCTTCAATTAATAGACTAACTGCACAACTAAATGCAAACATTAGGTCAAACAAAGTTCATCAATAAACAAATCAGTTAGCCATATACTAGCCGAAGACCCTAAGGGCCATCCTAATGTCTCAAGCGCTCATCCATGATGGCCTTGCCTATGTATGCGTAGTACAGAGACTTCATAGTTTGGGGAAACATGATCTTGAATCACACATTTATTTCAATAACACCTTATTTATGTTTAGGAACAATTTTAGTCCAATATCCAATTCACAATTAATTGTAATGCATATGATAAGAAAGAGTATCAAATGTATACTTTTGTCCAATATCCACTTTCAATAAAGTTCAGTTTAATAAGAAAAAATTAATTATTAGTTATGCTCAAGAATACAAGCAAATAGTCTTAGATAATCTCATACTAATAACAAATAGAACACTACATTCAAATTCAAAAATTCCTCTAACCATTCCAATAATGAGTTAAGAACAATGTAATACTATCTCATATCAATCTTGAGATAAGTTTTCAACAATTATTTCCTTAGTCCAACAATAATCCTAAGATCTTATCTAAACATGGAATCTACTATTAAAGTAACAAAATCTCAATTTCACTATACCAAATCAGGAGACATTCCAACTATACCTTCAGGAAAAAGTTTTATTCTCCAAAACATAGACACAAATCACCACATCAATTCTAAAACATATTTCATCATCCCTACCTCCTATTAACCTATGACTATCCTTTATTTTACTCTTTACACTTACACTATAGTCTTCATAAATCGCTTAGTAACTACATAATTCATATATAAGCATGTCATCAAACAAATCACTTAATAATACATTTTTGTGAAAACACCATATTAGTATTAACAAAGATAAATTTAATGAGCAAGACCTTTTGACTCCAATTCTTTAAACTCCTCATATATCAATTTAACTTAAGCATTAATAGCATCATTATTGTATAAAGAAAGATGTACTGCAACTTACTTATAGTCTCGCAAGAGGTATGACTATCCCAAAGACACAATCTCACCTTCCGAAGAGTGACTAACATGGAAACATAATTCGCTAAGTTGGGACAATGGTATAATCTAAAACTAATTGCTAATATGCCAGTCGGGAAGTGCAAGTTCTTCTCAGAAGCATTTCAATGAAATGTATTAACGTCTCTCATCAACCTATAGAATTTCGAGATTTAATCAGTGAAAGGAACAAATTCTTGGAGTAATTTGGAGTTTGAGTATTGTAGTGCCCCCTCGTTGTTGACTTGTAATAGTGCTAGTTCTGCATTGCTTTCTGTCAGTCGGGGACAGTTATTAGTCGTTCATTTCATTGATACAATTCTGAGACATTTGATTAGTAGGATATGATTTATGTTTATTTTGATCTTGATGAACTATGTTCAAATGACATAATTAGACATGAGTTATGAGTTGTGATGACATTATTATTATTCCAGTTATGATGCGAATTAATATTATCATGTTGGTATTTGAATTCAGATAATAGTTGTTATGATATTGTTTCAAAAGTAGAGATGGTGTAGTACTACTCGCTCTGAGTACCCTACTACGATGTGATTCTCTAACTCTCTGTGTGTAGACATATATGTACTTGATCATTTACAACCAATCGTTTGAATGTAGGCTGCATGTACCGAACCTCAACTCCACCTATAGCAGGTTTGAGTGGGTTCTTGCACCAATGGGTATCAGTGATGGGAGATAACGCGAGGTCTATTCCACTAGTCGATCCTTATTTTTTGTTGTGGTCTCGAGTCGTATTGTGTCGCTCGGTCCTTGCCTTGTTATATTGGTAATCTTGTGTTGTGGTGTATAGTCGTTTTGTGTATTACAATGTTTAAATATGTTCATGTGTGGTTGGAAAATACTTAAATGAATTATTATTAATAATGCTTCTATTACATTTATTGGTTAATATTTGTTTGGCTTAGAACTTGGATTGATACCTTGGTTAAATTTTATCAATCTAGAATTAATTATTCACTACCCAAGAGTATTTATGTCATAAATGGGAGTTACGGGTAATTATTAGTTTATGTTTTTGGTTTCAGAATAATTTTGATATGTGAAATAAATGCCTTGAGTTGTTGAATATGAATTCTCTGATTTTTGGAATCTCTATTATTAGTAAACTTTTAAAGAGGAGTGGGTTGTTGGGTAATGGATGCATGTCTAAATCTATTTTATGAGTTGAATCATTTTTGTAAAGGTGGGGAAAATCTTATTCTGGAGGAGTTGGAAAGAGGAAGAACAGGAAAATTGGTTGCAGGAGTTGGGGAAATTTTGAGGTGGAACTAAATTTTTGGGTATGTGATTTATCCCTCTCTATGAATTTACAATTGTTGTAGCTTGTCAGTTATGTTTCATTGCAGCATGATTCTGTGTGAGGAACTAGCATGTCTTATGTGTGAAACTTGCATGACTCTGTAAATTGAAATTTAATATCTCTGTGGCTTGTATCGTATTGGTGCCTGGTAGTCGAATGTTGCTCCAACCTCTGTTGATTCCTCCAAGATGTATTCCTCTGGTTTAGCCTTTGCATAAATTCCTCTTGAAATCATGTGCCATCATCTATAACCCTATATTGTGTTTTCAATCCTATGAAAAGATGAGTCTATGTTAAATTCTTACCAATCTCTTGTCCCTGTCGTTCTTGCATATTTATCTCACATATATTTCCTCCCAGACAGTGGATTGCTAGTGGGAAAGTGTAACCAAATTTCTCACTTTTGTGTCTCACTCTTCTGCAAATTGTTTCTACTCTTGTTCTGTGACAACCTGATTTAGTTGGAAGCATTTGAGGCTATTTTAGATGTTCCACCGTCCTTAGAAGACCTTTGCATATACTTTCTTATGCATTCCTTTGTAAAACGACGTGATCGGTCTTGTAATCTTGTTTTGTAACTTTGTATATTATCTATCTTGCTAATGTTAAGTTGATTGTACCTATAGTAGCAGTATAATATATTTCTCTTGTGTGGTTTTAACTTTATTTTCACTAATCCAGTTATGTTCCCTAGAGGAGTTAGAAGTGCAATTTTCTTCATGTTGTGTATTATTATATCTTTAGTTACTATTATTGTATTTACTTGCCTTTAAAAAAAATTAGTTCTGTAATTTGGCACTTTTAGTCTTGCACTCTAGGGTTGGATGACGGGGCATTACACTTGCTATCAAAGCCTAGGTTGCAACATTGAGACCTCTGGATTGTTGTGGTTGTTCTAGGTTAAACGATTTTCTCGTTGTAGTGAGTTGGTAATAGTATCTCCCTCTTGTATGCATTAGTATGAAGGATGATAAGATTATAGACTTGATCTTTAAGAAATATATGCTCTGTTCTACTTATGTGTTTGTTATGTTCTTTCTCCTTCTTCTCGGGAAATGTGATGTTACATCTACCAATATGTTCTCCCAAAATGTTAATGCATCTAATTATCTGGTGGCATCATGCATCATGAGTTATGTGGTTATGTGATGCTGACATCTTTACATGGTTGCTTGAAAATCTATATCTAACCCCTAGATGGTCATGATCTCGTGTTATCTCCCATCTAAGGCTATTTTAGATGTTCCACCATCCTTAGAAGACCTTTGCATATACTTTCTTATGCATTCCTTTGTAAACCGACGTGATCAGTCTTGTAATCTTGTTTTGTAACTTTGTATATTATCTATCTTGCTAATGTTAAGTAGATCTTACCTATAGTAGCAGTATAATATATTTCTCTTGTGTGGTTTTAACTTTATTTTTACTAATGCAGTTATGTTCCCTAGAGGAGTTAGAAGTGTACTTTTCTTCATGTTGTGTATTATGATATCTTTGGTTACTGTTATTGCATTTACTTGCCTTAAAAAAAAAATTAGTTCTATAATTTTACAATTTTAGTCTTGCACTCTAGGGTTGCATGATGAGGCATTACAAGTATTGTGATTGGAAGCATAATTTGGAGCTGCTGCTAACTTTTCCCATGATTGGCTTAATAGTTAAAAAGATATAAAATGCATAAACCATGACATTGCTAGTTAACGTAGTTGGGAGTTACAGCCAGATTACAAGGCATAATGATTTAATTTTATGAAAACTATAGTTTGAAAAAGATTGAAATTGATATAAATGCAAAAGTTGGAGGTGCTGACATGGCATAGGGAAAGTGTCAAAAGGTGATGTAAAATAGTTTGCCTCATATTAGTGATGTGATTACTTTGAATACAACGACTGTAAGATATGTACAAAATGGATGAAACTAACTACCAATTCACCACTCCAAAAAGAATGCATATTGCTTTGCTTGATGAAACTTCCAATTTGAAAACACATGGTTCTCCACAAAAACTAAACATTAAACATAGATACTTTAACTTTATTGCTAATTTAACCCAAGGTGATAGTCTCGACATATCTTCTTTGATCTTGAAGATCTCATATGAATGATGACTTAGAAGTATTTACACCATTACTAATATAATATGGAAACTCAGACTTAACTCAGACTTATAATTTGGAAACCTATAATATAACTAGATGTAGGAAAAAGTTTGACAGATAAAAGTTTGATGTGATTGAAAGTACTCTAAAAAAACTATTAATAGAGCATACATCCATATCCTTTACCAACATACTTTATGTATCTCTTATTAAGAGTACAAATGCTAATGTAACATGCTATATTGAAAGCATTGATCATTAAAGTGAACTATCCTCCACGTAGCAAATATACTGAAATGCATGAGCAAGATAAACCATTCTGCTGTAGTTAACAATGGAGATATGTAGACGTTAACTAAAAGGACGCTAAATTCCCAGACGTGCAAGGTGTAGATTCATTCCAGGTAGTTCAAAGTGCATTCTAGAGATCTTGGAGTGCATCGATGCAAAATAACTGAATGAAGATTCGAAGAAAAACAATCTTTACCCGAAACAAATAAAGAAAGGGAAAGGGAAAAGAGAACCCAGCATGCACCTTACAACATCTTATATTTTACTTAAATAGATATTCAATAACTTGATGCAAGCACATACTACTATGCCCTTAAAGTGAAAAAAGACATAGTTGATTTCCCATCACATTAACCCTGAGAGGAAAGATAATGTAGCTTACATATCTAAATAAATTTCAATAGCATAACGACATATAAATTAACACTTTAAGAACATGAAACAAGAAGAATAGAAGAAAGATAGACATAAGATAAGAGACACCAATATACATGGGGAAAACCCTTTCAAGTAAAAAAACTCCACACTCCAAAGCATCAAACTAATGTATTAATCTGCAACAACAAACATGTTACAATACACTTGCAGGCTCAAAGCCTTAACATGGAGATTTACATCTTTCTCTTCTGGAGGAAAAACTGACACATAACCCTGCATAAAACTCTCCTCTCACAAAATTCTCCTTAAGCCTCCAATTTATAGACTTCTCACAACCAAGAAACCATTATGTGGTTTTACAAAACCATGTGCTTAACTTCTCAGCCAAGATTCCAGTCAAAAAATAAGCTCTCACGTCCAAAATGTTCTCCCCTATTTTTCACCCTTATAGTTGTCATAGAATCTATCATAATATCACTAAAAATAGTCTTTCCATGATATACTACCATGTGGGCATCTTTTGACAACTAACATTTCAATTTTCAAGGCATCGACATGTGGCAAAAGTGCCAATTAAGAATTCAAATGCCCCTTCATTATTTTAGCACTAAATAAAGACAATAACTAACCATGGGAAAATATTAAATACAAATAAATGCTACGAGAAATATGCAAGGTTGAGACACCTCAGTTCTCAACATTCTCCCACTTGTCGAATACCTTGTAAGAGCCAGGGGAATCACAACCAGTCTTTGAATAACCAAGGTTACCATACTGCTTCAACTGAACTCCACTATGCTCACAAGCTTTATAGAAGCACCTATAACATCTTCAAAGTGATCATGACAAAAAGATTAGAATTCCAAAAATATGATGAAACACTAAATGTCACATAGACACACCAGTGTATCTAGCTTCAAACCCATTATCAAAACACAACTTTGAAGTCCAAACACCTCCAAAAGAATATCAAGCATGAATGCTCCAAAATAGTTAGAACAACAACCACAACTAGTTTTTTACATCCAACTAAAAAACCCACCATTGATAGAACTTTTGCACATGACATATCTAGCCCATACTGTAGCTCTCATCCATGTATAATCCACTATCCTGCTCAAAGTTACCAAACACACCAAAACCATTGATGTGCAAAAAATCTAAAGACCTTTGATAGTCAATCCAATGAAAACAATCTTCCAAAGATATACATACATCCTAGGAATCAAACTGCACGAGTAATGTCAACCAAAGAAACACAAGGTCTACCAATCAACACTTGCATAAAAGTGTGGCTTATAATCAAATCATGTAATACAAGGAACAATCACAATGATCTGCAAACTGCAACCAACTGCTATAAAATAGAGCATACTTCAACAAATAGTTTTCTACTCACTCTCTTACCTTTGATCTCCTCCACTTCTCCCAAGTCCTCCACATCTCAAATGATATACGTTAAAAGAACACATATTGTTGCTAAAAAACAATAAAGTACAACAACAGTAGATGACTACAAACCCAGTGATCATACTAGATGAATAAGAACCTCTAGGAAGAAATATGAGACCATAAAGAGAAACTACAAACCATATCATGTCTCTTTGCCAACACCACCAAGTGCTAAGTTGTGCCAAGTAAGATCTCCTTCAAAAAACCCCAACTGAAAAGCCTTACCAACACCCAAACGTTCAATCTCAAAAGATCATACAAAACATATTAATCTCATATAAAAAAAAATGGATGTAAGCTTCTCTAACCAAATAAGATCAAACTCAAATAAAAAAATCCATTCCAAAAATAGGAATACAGGCCACTAACATCTCCAAAACTTCTCATAAATCAAACCATATACCTAAGGAGATAACCATGCCAAGTACTCCTCAAATGAACTCTCCGAAACTAGAAACTATAGTTGAAGATCCATATCCATGAGAAATCAAAGCATAAAACAAAATGAATCTTAAATAACATGGGCAATACCTATCAGATCATTTTTTGCTGAGTGAACTAAGAGTGGGGAATGAGAATGATCCACTGAGATACACCAAGTCTCATAGACTCTCTCCAAGAATAATCTCTTCTCAAGTTCAAACATGAACTCGTGTCCATAACAAGTGAAGGCTCCTCGGTCTTTCTACTGAAATTTCACCATTCCAACATATGATCCCCACAACAAGAGATCTCTAGCCTCACCTCAAGTCTCTCTAGTATCCATGAGCATCCATCATCCAATACATGTGAACTTCAAATACATCCTACAAAGTCATGAAGCTTCAAGCAAATGATTAATACTCAAAACTAAAGATAACTTCACCAGACCATTGTTAAAGCTCCCATTGCACATCTGCAAAATCTAGGAACACACATGAAATCATGATCTAACATCTCCTCCTAGGAGATCACTACTTGCTCCAATGAACATATCTTGCCAAAGGGGCACCATCATGCCAAAACTCCAATATTAGAAATAAAAATCCATCATGGCACAATACCATCTCCAATCACATGAAGATAACCATTCCCTAACAATGGAACTCAAGATGATAATTAATTTCATAGCATATAAGAATCATAATCCAAAAGCCTTACGATGACATCTACAACCCCTATAGAAGATCATCCATCACCAAGTGATAGATCCACATCAATGTTGAAGCTCCCATTGAAACTATGATACCAAGCTTATCAAGGCATTATGATAACTATCCTCTCAATGAACATAATCCATGGCTCTAACACAATCTAATAATTCACTTGTACAATACCAGCAACACAAAAGAATAAAGTAGAACCAAGATCTCCAAGTCAAGAAAATAAAACCATCACTGTCAAAAGCTCACACTAAACTATGTAACCAAGCTATCCATGACATAGTGATAAGCATGCTACAAGTCTCAATAACTGACTATCCAGGCACTCTAATCATCCATCCTCTTATCCCAATGCAACATACCAATGCACAAATGACCACAGACAAGGCCAACTAACAAAATTTGCATAAACACTAAATCAATCTCATGGATAAAGATAGTCCACATTCGAGTCATCCCACTGCAGCAAATGGGTAGCTAATCCACAAACTACATAACTCAAAGATCCAAAACAAATGTAACATGCAAACTCATCATTACATTAGTAACCTGTAAACTGAGAAATCAAAGAAAACAACCTGTATACTTCAAGACTCAAACACCAAATCATCACTAGATTTGATTTTCCAAACAAGTCCACATATGAGTAACCATAGTCAAGGAAACCATCAAGCAAATACTATAGAAATGATGAGTGACTAATCACATACCAACATCTCCACACTGAGAAAGCTATAAACCTCCTCACACCATGCATGAAGCATACATGCAAACCTGTAACTATTTTACATACAAAACACCCCCAAGGAATCATAATCTAAAAAATAGTTTGTCCACAAATCTACAAAACCACAATTTTTGATTAATTGTGTAAAATCTGCAAAAACACCATGTTATTGACATATATATAAATCCATATCCACTTATCATCTGGAAGACCCACAAGTCTAAAAACCACCAAAATAGTTGAACTGGAATAATGGAATAACACAGATACGCATAACCATAGATTTTGAACAGAAAATCTACAAAACCCTCAAATCAAATCAGTATGAAACTAAGACATGCAAGTACAACCAACCAAAATGAAGTAGAGGTCTAGGAACTTCAGGCCCACTTGAAGGTCAACTCCACAACAACCATGTACAAGCATACAAAGGAGCTAGGCTATTCCAGAAGCTTTTAGATCATCCAATGATCAACTCTATAGCCTACATGCATTTGAGGTTAAGAAAACAATGCCTTCCAATACCAAGGACTAAAACCAAGTACCCAACATAAGAACACCAAACCATAGTCATGACAACCCAAGTTTCTCCATGTGATCAGGGAGCCAAGAACAAACACCCAACATGAATACTTTGCTGCAAATGACCATAGAATGAAAGAACATAACCACCATGCATGAGGGTTATTACATACTATCAAATAGGAGCTCCAGATCAATATCATATTAAATTTAACCACATGATCAACTCCTTTATACTGCATCTTTTCCATCCTTCAAATGCCTGTTGTAACCTAAAAACAAGATCAACTGCAAGACTTCCACTCAAACAAGGATTAATAATAAACCAATTCCTTCCTATGGATTCCCTCAAGCCTTCCAAGCTAAGAAATCACAACAGAAGAAATACCTAGAACTTTAAACACCATGGAACCAACACATGCAATCTCATGCAACCATAGAACCATCGTAACTCTGATACCAATTGAAAGGGAAAAGAGAACCCATCATGCACCTTACAACATCCTATATTTTGCTTAAATATATATTCAATAACTTGATGCAAGCACATACTCCTATGCCCTTAAAGCGGAAAGAGACATAGTTGATTTCCCATCACATTAACCCTTAGAGGAAAGATAATGTAGCTTACAAATTTAAATAAATTTCAGCAGCACAATGGCATATAAATTAACACTTTAAGAACATGAAACAATAAGAATAGAAGAAAGATATACAAAAGAGAAGAGACACCAATATACGTGGGGAAAACCCTTTTGGGTAAAAGACCCCACACTCCAAAGCATCGAACCAATGTATTAATCTGCAACAACAAACATGTTACAATACACTTGCAGGCTCAAAGCCTTAACATGGAGATTTACATCTTGATCTTCTAGAGGAAAAATCGACACATAACCCTGGATAAAACTCTCTTCTCACAAACTTCTCCTTAAGCCTCCAATTTATAGACTTCTCACAACCAAGAAACCATTATGTGGTTTTACAAAACCATGTGCTTAACTTCTCAGCCAAGATTCTAGTCTAAAAATAAGATCTCACGTCCAAAATGTTCTCCCCTATTTTTGTCCCTTACAGTTGTCATAGAATCTATCATAATATCGCTAAAAATAGTACTTCCATGATATACTACCATGTGGGCATCTTTTGACAACTAATATTTCAATTTTCAAGGCACCGACATGTGGCAAAAGTGCCAATTAAGAATTCAAACGCCCCTTCATTATTTTGGAGCTGAATAAAAACAATAACTGACCGTGGGAAAATATTAAATACAAATAAATGCTACGAGAAATATGCAAGGTTGAGACACCTCATTTCTCAACAGACAGAACAACTAGATCATGTGGATCTGAGATAGTATTGTAGGATAAAATGGATTTGTTGAAAAGATTAAAAGATCCATTGACAAAATGTCTCAACCATGAAAACCTACACTTACCACAAAATTCATACACACCCTAATCTCTATAAATAATAAGATTATGTATGCAGATTTCCAAAACATATAGAAAGTGTAATAGACTAGTTATGCTAGTACCTGAATTAAGTGCTCGTGTGAAGTACTTATTATATCCTGGAAGGGCTTAACATGCATACCAAGGAGATTTCTCAACTCTGTAGCCATTTCTCATTCTCACTTGCAAAAACGCATGGATTCTGTGTTGTATCTACATCCAGAACATCATATCCCTCTCCATCCACAAATCTACTAAACCTTATACCTTTCTTCCCCTTTCAAAATGGAACACGTTGACTCTTTATCTTGCGCAAAAGAGTGACATCCAAGAAGATGACTCTTCATAACCCATTTTCTTAAAAATAGTTTAGAATAATTCTAAAATATATTCTCCCCAAAAAAAGAATTTAAAGAAAACTTTATAAAATATGTAGATAAGACAACATATAAAAACAATGCATAATTTTCTTTTTTCTATGCACTATTAAACTATTCAATTAATTATTTCAAATTGAAACATCACATTTAATAAACAGGGTTAGGTGACCTTACATTCTTCCCCCCTAATAATGGACTTCCTCCTAGAAGTCATCAAGAGAATGAAAATTTCCTAACTTCACCACATCCATCAAAAGTTAGTTTTCATCTGACCCTTGCATCAACAAATGAAGAAAATATAGAGAAATACAAATTTTCTCTTCAATACTAATCTTCATATCACATGAAACATACATAAAATTAACACAGATTATGTCACTTGATCTACAACCACAAAATTAGTAACAATCTAGATTTGTTCACCACCCAACCATAGGATCGACTTGGTCAAATCCACCCCAGAGAAGTTAAAGAGAAACCATTTTCTTGATGTTCAACATATTAAATAGATAAGCCATTCCATTTCAAGAATCATAAATTTATCTCACTTTCTTTCACAATAAAATAAATAACTCCCATAAGCATCAAACTCCCATTAGACATTAATTCCCTTAATCACAACTCCCAAAATCAACTTTCAAAAACAATAATCTCCCAACTCCCATGAAATAATAATATTCCATTAATCAACTTCCAAGAGCAATCAACTCCCAGAAATATTATCATTTCACATATCATCAACTCCCAACAATTCTTTCCATCATAACACCAATTTCAAGCAATATAATAATAATACTCATATTAAATTTCATCATTCATGACAAATTTAAACATGCAAACAATAACAATAGATTTATTTCAAGATTAAACTTCAACATTCATTTGATTCATAAACAAAAATAAAGTTCATTCTTTTCTTACCTTGGTTGTCCAAGTTTGACTCAGCCCATAGATTCTTTATAGATCTTCCTTTCTTTCTTCTCCAGCAACACATAGTAATTCCATTATTCTAGAAAATTTCACAAAGCTGGATGTCATAATCACTACATGACTTCAAATGAGCCACTTAAGGGGAGGAGGAAATGTGGTGGTCTCAAACCACATGGAACTCCAACATATACCACAAAAGTAGTTAATTATGAAACTTATACAATTATGAGCATTCAATAGTTTTGAATAATCAAAGTTTAGATAACTCCCTTTTCCACAAATATAGCTCCCTTAACACAACAGTAGCTCCCATACAACAGTAGGTCGTAATAAACAAAATAATAGCTCACAAAGAGTGACCATAGCTCACACAGAGCAATCAACTTGATCTTGAATCACCCATTTATTTTAATAACACCTTGTTTATGCTTAGGAACAATTTTAGTCCAATATGTAATTCACAATTAATTGTAATGCACATGATAAGAAAGAGTATCAAATGTATACTTTTGTCCAATATCTACTTTCATTAAAGTTCACTTTAATAAGAAAAAATTAATTATCCGTTACGATCAAGGATACAAGCAAAGAGTCTTAGATAATCTCATACTAATAACAAATAGAACACTACATTTAAATTACAAAATTCCTCTAAGCATTCCAATAATGAGTTAAAAAAATGTAATACTATCTCATAACAATCTTGAGACAAGTTTTCAACAATTATTTCCTTAGTCTAACAATAATCCTAAGATCTTATCTAAACATGGCATCTACTATTAAAGTAACAAAATCTTAATTTCACTTTACCAAATCAGGAGACATTCCAACTATACCTTCAGGAAAAAGTTTTATTCTCCAAAACATATACACAAATCACCACATCAATTCTAAAACATTTTTTATCATCCCTAACTCCTATTAACCTATGACTATCCTTTATTTTATTCTTTACACTTAAACTGTAGTCTTCATAAATCGCTAAATAACTACATAATTAAATATAAGCATGTCATCAAACAAATAACTCAATAATATACATTTTTGTGAAAACACCATATTATTATTAACAATGATAAATTTAATAACCAAGACTACTTAACTTCAATCCTTTAAACTCCTCATGTATGAATTTAACTTAAGCATTAATAGCATCATTATTGTATAAAGAAAGAGGTACTGCAACTTACTTATAGTCTCGCAAGAGATATGGCTATCCCAAAGACACAATCTCACCCTCTGAAGGGTGATTGATCTGTAAACATAATTACCTAAGCTAGGAAAATGGTACAATCTAAAACTGATTGCTAATATGTTAGCTAGGTGTTGATGTTTATGTATCTTCGGGAGGTTATGATTTGTGTGGGTATTAGATGAAGTGATACGACCCTACCACAAAGGTGCCTCCTCCCATAATACATATGCAAGATCAAATCAAGGCATGAATGAACAACAAAAAAATAAGGAATCAGTTCAGCATATGTGATTTGAAAATTAACATGGTATCAAAGCCAGGTTCAGGCAATTAGAAAGAGGTTATGAATCTAAAGCAGTTGTAGGAGGGACACTGGTCAATATGTACTATAAATGTGATTGCGATAGTTAGATGCTCGTAAAGTGTTTGAAAGAGTCCCTGAACGAGATGTGTTCTCCTGGTCTGTGATGATTTCAGTATATGGCAAGTATGGAGCTGCCAAGGCTTCAGTGAAACTGTTTGAAGAAATGAAGAGGATAGGAATACAACCTAATTAGTACACATTTGCCAGTGTACTGCTAGCTTATGCAGACTTGGAAGATCTAAAATAGGGCATAATGATTCATGATGAAGTAGTTAGACTTGGATTTTAGTCTGATACCTTTGTGGCAAGTGCCCTTTTTGATATGTATTCAAAATGTGGTAGCATAGGGAAGGCACAAGAATTGTTTGACAAAATGGATCAACGAAATGTTATCTCCTAGATAGCTATGATTTCAGGACATGCCCAGAATGGTCAAGTAGGAATGGCCTTGGATCTATTTTAGAAGATACCTGAGAGATATGTGGTATCTTGGAATGCAATGATTACATGATATGAACAGAATGGGTGTGTTGATGAAGCTATGGAACTATTTAAGCAAGTTGTGATCAATGTGTTGTACAAGTGTAGAAATAATGCAGAGATGAGTTTTATATTTTTAAGTTGGCTGGAGAAACAATAGAAGTATAGACACACAGGCAAAATCTTAAGCGCCATGATCCACATATTGATTAAAGGTAGGAGGTGGTAGAAGCTCAATCTCTGTTGCTTCACATGGTGCGAAGAAGTGGAGGTTTGGCATCTGGGGCTGTAGATGCTCATGTGAGTACATATGCGAACTACAATTCTACTCCTCTTGTGTTTGAACTTTTGATTGGAACCTATGTGCAGGCAAAGAGGATGAAAGATACCATAGAGGCCTTTCATAGGATTAGGAGTTCTAACTTCTTTCCATCCATAAATGTGTGCAATAGTCTACTTGGAGGTTTAGTCAAGGCTAGTTGGGTGGACATGGCATGGAGGATTTCTATAGAAGTTCTTCAAAGCAAAATTACCATAAATGTTCATACATTCAACATAATGATCAATGCTTTGTGCATAGAAAGGAATGCATTGAAAGGATGGATCAGTTTAGTGAAGGAAATTGAGGTAGGGTTCTCACAGTGATAGAGAGAGTAGTTCTAAAAAATCTACTCAAATCAGGTTAAGTCAAGGAAGGGATCTTGCAAGGGTTTGCGAAGTCTAGGACTCACAGCTAAAAGGAGAGCCAGTGTCTAGTACATTGGGTGCATCAAGTATGACAGGGTCAGAAATGGTGCTAAGGAAAGTAATCCAACTCAAGTATATTTGTACTAAAGATGAGATGGTTGATATCCTCACCAAGCCTCTTTCCAGGGTAAAAGTTTGCATACTTCTGAGACAAGATTAGAGTAGTGGAGAATGTCACCCTTGCTGAGAGGGAGATCATCATTAGTGATCTTTTCTATAATGCATATTTATCTAAGATGGAGAAATATGAGGTGAAATTCCTCATCCATCTATGAGATGAAGATGTGGTTTTTTCCACACATGGGAGTAAAAATGGTGGACGTCATGTCGAGAGACTCCATGACAACATCCCGTTTAGAGACTCCATGATGAATCATTTGTACTTATGTTTTTCTATACATGGAAGTAGCCATGGTGGACGTCATGTTGAGAGACTCCATGACGACATCACGTTGAGAGACTATGTGATGGGCACTTGTGCACATGTTTCTTTCCACACATGGGAATAGCCATGGTGGACATCATGTTGAGTGACTCCATGACGACATCATGTTGAGAGACTCTATGATGAATCCTTTGTACTTATATTTTTCCACACATGGGAGTAGCCATGGTAGAGGTCATGTTGAGAGACTCCATGATGACATCACATTGAGAGACTCCATGATCGGCATTTGTGCACATGTTTCTTTTCACACATGGGAGTAGCCATGGTGGATATCATGTTGAAAGAGTCCATGACAATATCACATTGAGAGACTCCATGATGAATCCTTTGTACTTATGTTTTTCCACACATGGGAGCAGCCATGGTGGAAGTCATGTTGAGAGACTCCATGATGACATCACGTTGAGAGACTCCATGACGACATCACGTTGAGAGACTCCGTGATGGGCACTTGTGCACATGTTTCTTTCCACACATGGGAGTAGTCATGGTGGACATCATGTTGAGTGACTCCATGATGACATCACATTAAGAGATTCCGTGATGAATCCTTTGTACTTATGTTTTTCCACACATGGGAGTAGCCATGGTGGATGTTATGTTGAGAGACTCCAAGACGACATCACATTGAGAGACTCCGTGATGGGCACTTGTGCACATGTTTTTTTCCACACATGGGAGTAGCCATGGTGGACGTCATGTCGAGTGACTCCATGATGACATCACGTTGAGAGACTCCATGATGAATCCTTTGTACTTATGTTTTTCCACACATGGAGTAGCCATGGTGGATGTCATGTCGAGAGACTCCATGATGACATCATGTTGAGAGAGTCTGTGATAGGCACTTGCGCACATATTCCTTTCCACACATGGGAGTAGCCATAGTGGATGTCATGTTGAGTGACTCCATGATGATATCATGTTAAGAAACTCCGTGATAAACTATTTCATAATTGGATATAGCCATTGTGGAAGTCATGTTGAGAGAGTCCATGACAAAGAAGTCCTTGCTGATGAGAATACCTCCCTAGCTAAGAGGGTGTGTTGATGTTTGTGTAGCTTCGAGAGGTTACAATCTGTGTAGGCATTAGATGAAGTGATGTGACCCTACCACAAAGGTGCCTCCTCCCATAATACATATACAAGATCGAATCAAGGCATGAATGAACATCAAAAAAACAAGGAATCAATTCAGCATATCTGATCTAAAAATTAACACCAAGAAGTGCAAGTTCTTCTCAGAACCTTTTCAATGAAATGTATTAACATCCCTCATCAAACTATAGACTTTGGTGATTTAAGAAGTGAAAGGAACAACTACTTGGAGTAATTTGGAGTTTGAGTATTGCAATTGGAAGCATAATTTGGAGCTATTGCTAACTTTTCCCATGATTAACAACAAAAAAGATATAAAATGCCTAAACCATGACTTTGCTAGTTCATGTAGTTGGGAGTTACAGCCAGCTTACAAGGCATAATGGTTTTATTTTATCAAAACTATAGTTTGAAAAAGATTCAAATTGATATAAATTGAAAAGTTGGAGGCACAGACATGGCATAGGAAAAGTGTCAAAAGGTGATGTAAAATGGATTGCCTCCTATTAGTGATGTGATTACTTTGAATGCAATGGCTACAAGATATGTACAAAATGGATGAAACTAACTACTAATTTGCCACTCCAAAAAGAATGCATATTGCTTTGCTCGATGAAACTTCTAATTTGAAAACACATGGTTCTCCACAGAAATAAAACATTAAACATAGATAATTTAACTTTATTGCTAATTTAACCCAAGGTGATAGTATTGACGTATCTCCTTGGATCTTGAAAATCTCATATGAATGATGACTTAGAAGTATTTACATCGTTACTAATATAATATGGAAACTTATAATACCTCAAACTTACCTCAGACTTATAATTTGGAAACCTATAATAGAATTGGATGCAAGAAAAAGTTTGATGTGATTGAGAGTACTCTAAAAAAACTATTAATAGAGCATACATCCATATCCTTTACTAACATACTTTTTTGTATCTCTTATTAACAATGAAAATGCTAATGTAACATGCTATATTGAGAGCATTGATCATTAAAGTGAACTACCCTCCACGCAGCAAATAAACTGAAATGCATGAGCAAGATAAACTGTTCTACTATAGTTAATAATGGAGATATGTAGATGTTCACTGAAAGGACCCCAAATTCCTAGACGTGCAAGGTGTAGATTCAATCCAGGCAATTCAAAATGCATTCTAGAGAGCTTGGAGTGCATCGATGCAAAATTATTGAATTAAGATTCGAAGAAAAACAATTTTTACCCAAAACAGATAAACAAAGAACAACTAGATCGTGTGGATCTAAGATAGTCTTGCAGGATAAAATGGATTTGTTGAAAAGATTAAAAGATCCATTGACAAAATGTCTCAACCATGAAAATCTACACTTATCACAAAATTTAGACACCGTAATCCCTACAAATAATAAGATTATGTATGTAGATTTCCGAAACATATAGAAAGCATAATAGACTTGTATACGCCTAAAAATGACATGATTTGGTCTAAATAAATATTCTTAATATTTATTCCATTCTAATTCTTCTATCAATAAATAAATAAATCAATTTATTTATTTGATTCATATTCCTCTAAGTTAAATAAATATCAAAATATTTAATTACCTCTTCTAAAGTCAAAATTAAATAAAATCCTTTATTTAATTAAATTCTTCCACACAATTAAATAATTCTTAATTATTTAATTAAAGTCAGTTATTCTTCCAAATTTAAATAAATAAATAAAATTTATTTAAATCCTCTCAATCTCCAAAAATAAAATATAATCAAATATTTTATTTATTCTTCCAAATCATGTATAAACAATTAAATAAATTTATTTATTTAATTTGCTTTCTTATCTTCTAATTCTTCAAATATCTTCGAAATCTTCTAAAAATAAGTTTTCTTCTTCATGCCACAAAATTAAATAATTTATTATTTAATTTCTCTCAAATCATGCAAAAGCAAATCACAAGTTGAGTTAACTAACTCAACCAAACTTGTTTTTATCAATATCTCTTAAATTAGAAAAAAATCTCTCTAATTTATGAAAAGCATATCTTATCTTTGGAAAAGAAAGTAGTTTACTCAAATAAAACAACTTTTCTTTGACACTTGTCTTCTTCTTATTCGCATACATTCCTCAACCGTTCCATATTGTTGATCTTCTTATTTTTTCTATACCGTTGATCTTCTCTCTCACAAGTCTATAAATTCAACTCTATTCTTCCATTTCATTCATCCAAGCTTTAAGTATTGTTACTCTACAAGAATTACAATGCACATTTGGCACCAATTCCTTCATTGCGTGTGATCACACTCGTTACTACATACTACTATCATTGTTGTGAAGCTCATCTTCATGGAGAAAATATAATAGTCATTCTCCTTTGACAATCTTGGAATAGCAAGGAAGTGCACTCTTTGAGGACCTTATTCATACATGCAAGATCGATTGAGATAGGCAACCAATGGAAGCTATGAAGCTTTGAGGTTTGTAAAGGTTTTGGGAGTTCTTTTGTTTGTTTGATCTCTTTGTTTCTGTATTTCATTGAGTTTTGGGTATTTTGATATTAATATATTGATTATTCATTTGAATCCAATTTTTCCTTAACACTTTTGGCACCCAGCATGGGGCCTAGCCCCGAATTTAACCCAAAAACTTAATTTTTATGTTTTAGAAAGCTGTACATAGGAGGAGACCATACATCTGACACATCTTAACATGCATCTAACATCTGTTACGACGCATACGTTCCTGCGGCACATACAGTCTCTGTTACGGCATATTTATCCTCTGATATGGCACATATATCAGATCAACGCATATACATTTTTTTCCTGTGCTTTTGACCTCTCTCTTAGCGCATATGTACTGTGGTGCTTCTGATCTCTATTTCTGTGCATTCGGTCTCTGAAGTGGTGCATCTAATCTAGGCAGTGATTTTTAGGGTTTTCTTGAAGTTTTCACTAATGCTAACATCTCTTTTATAGGAACTCTCTTGATCTATTTTGCAAGCTAGGTACTAGTTTAGAATCATATAGTTACACTTATTAACTCACACTTTAATTTCTAATGGGAAAGTAAATGGATGCTCATGCAAATCTCACGTAGTTTTAACTAGGAAGGCGGTAATTGAATCATTGCTATATTGCTACCTTTCAAAGTTAACAACTCATTGCTACTTGGATAAAATTGAACTCATCATTGCTATCTAGGTAAGAATGAACCATTGCTATCTCGATTATCACTTCAAAGTTAACAAATTCATGCTACTTGGATAAAATTGAACTCATCATTGCTATCTGGGTAAAATTGAACCATTGCTATCTCGATCAACACTTCAAAGTTAACAATTCATGCTATCTGGGATAAAATTGAACTCATCATTGCTATCTTGGTAAAACTAGACCATTGCTATCTTGTTATCACTTCAAAGTTAACAAATTTTTGTGCTTGCCCAAGTAGATAGCTCATCTAGTTTTTCTCATTTTAACTAGAGGAAAAGAACCACTATATTTTGTGTTTTGGGAATGATACCATGCCTATGCTCTCCCCTATCTTGAGTGACCAAAGTGCCAGACATATCATTTTCACATGTGTTTTTCCTTTAGAGGGGCTTGCTCTTGGATACCTTTCATCCAAGTAGGAACGACCCTAAGTGGTAACAGGGTAGACACTAGGCCTTTCCAACCCACTATAAATAAAATGTGTTTGGAGTGAAAGCTTCAAACAACGAGTGTAGTTGTGTTATACCGACAGCCAATCTCCCCCAAAACCCTCCAAGGTGCAACCCTTGCAGGTTGGGAGACTCCATAATAGAGAGTAGTGCTGCTGCATGTATAACCACTTGAATGGTTGCCTTTATTACTCATCCTGGTTTTAGTAGACCAAAAACCCCTATAATCCAGTGCAGGGAAGGGCAATTATCACCTCCTAAAGATGCTTGACTAGAGATAGTGAGAATTTAGTTTTATACTATCCTTTGAAACCTAGGATTGTACTTGCTTTCTTTTTAGTCCAAAAAGAGTCAAAAAAATCATTAAAGAATAAAAAACCATGAAAATATTTTTTGTGTTTGCTGTGTCTTCTTGCCATAATTTTAGAAAATTAGAAGAAAAAGACCTTCTTGAAACCAAAGTACTAAAAACATCAGAAATTTTCCAAAAAAATTACAAAAATACTGAGAAAACCATAGTGGTGCATCCGTCCTTTGTTGTTGTGCATTTGTGCTGACCTACAACGCATATGTACTAACTTGCAGTGCTTTTGATACCTGTTACAGTGCATTTGATTTTTACTAGTGCAATGCTTCTATGCCAAGTTGTGGTGCATTTATCCTCTGCTACTGCGCATCTAGTTCTATGCATGCATAACAATGAGTACTTCTACATCTTTTTAGAGAAAAAATTCAAGTTTTCTAGGTACCCATTTTAGTCTTGTGTCAGTTTCTATAGAGATGATGTACCAATTAGAAGTAATTTCTCAAGAACTCCAATACCTATGAGAGTAATTAGACTTCGATATCTCACCCCAGGATCATATAGAAATTGCTCAAGAACTCCAAGTGATACAACAAGAAATGACAATCTTACAAACTAAACAGGCCAGTACTAGCTACACCTTGCCCCAAAAGCATACATCCTTTTCTCGCCTTCATGATACTCTTGACAAGGAAAGCACCACCTCAAGTTGGAAAACATATACCACTCCATCTACTAGTCCTCCTTCACCATCTCCTAGAACACATGGTCGAAAGCATACTAATCCTACCATGGTGAACTCCAAATCCACTCATCCATTACCTCACTCCTCTACCTATGCACCTACCAATGATGTGATCCAAGGGCTACTAGAAAAAAGTCAACCATATCCCCAAATTCTGGTCCTTGACCTTATCAATGAACCTTCAAGCATGTCCATTACTCTAACCTTGTCATGTCACCTACAACCCCTTGAGCATATTGAAGAACCTCCTACCATGCACCAAAGTCAAGGTCCGTTGCACCTTTATGTTGTTGACCAAGAGCCTATCCAAGAGTCTTCTACCTCAACTTCAATTCAAGCACATCAAGAGTTATGTCAAGAGCACACTTTAGAACATGTGGAAACATCAACCCCCTATCTAAATCAAGATCAAATCACTCCCATCCGACCCTTACATAACCTTTATCTTTTCGATGATCCTATACCTATATATGAGCAAGAAATCCAAATTCAAACCATTCATAACCTATATCTCTTTTATGATCAAGATACTACCTTTGATGAAGAAGCTATCCGTGAGCAACTTGATCATATACATGAACAAGGGATCAAATTCCAACCTCTCCATGGCCTATATCCTTTCCATGATAAAGATATTATCGTTGATGAAGAACATATACAAGAGCACCTTAATTCTATCATGCTAAATCCTATCTATGATCAAGATCCCATCTAGAATCACGAGTCTATATGTGATCAAGCAGACCATGATGATCCTCTTAGCCCACTTTATGCGTTCCATGGTCCTGAGCTTATAACCCCATCTAGTCCTATCCAAGATCCAACAACTTCCACTTCCCTTAATGAGACACTTGCCTCCCTAGCAAGCATAGAAGATCAAACCAAAAATAATCCTCTGCCATCCATTATTGACCATGCTGTAAATCCCCCACCATATATCCTTGGTCTTACTGCCTTCATTCATGAGTGTTCCTCCTTAGAACACTAGAAACCATTATCCTCTATCTCATCATCTCCATCTAATAAATAACTTGTGTCTAGTGTTCCACCTACACATAATCCTACTATCCACTGCATACTCCAATATATGAACTATCAAGGTAAAGAATTAGGCCTTCATGAACAAGGTATTTTGGAGCCTGTCCATGTCAATGTTCCTCCTCCTTCATATGGCCTTGGATACACACCCCAAGGTGAACAATCTCAAGATGTTGGTACTTCCTCCCTGCCTTTTAAATCCCCCACTTTCCATCATACATCCTATCATATTCCCAAAACATATGTCGCCATTCCACCTCCATCATCCTACAATTGTCAAAAGCATGTGACCATACACCTTCAACCATCCAATCTACCTCCACTACTCTTAACTCCTAATAGCCCTCCATGCATCCTACCACCACTTCTTCCAACACCTTATTCATCCATTTATAAATCCTCTAACAATCCCAATCATGGCCAACAAATGCACATGTTGTCTAAATAAAGAGCTTCCACCTACCCCACTTCCACCATCCCAAGAGAATTCAACAGTAAAAATTTGGATGCCTCTACCTCTCAAGTAAAAAATCCTAAGTGTCCTCATGACCTATGATACAAAAGCCAAGAATCAAAGAATTATCCATATCAAAAGCTGCATACACCCATACACCTCAATGCCAAACTGAAAAAGGTGTGGGTCCCCAAGAAACAATTAATTACCTCTGAAGCTACACAAATGCCGCATATACCTAATCCCATATCTTCACAAGAGAAGTCTAAAAGCAAAATGGTTTGGGTACCCAAGCATAAAGCCATCAAGTTAAATAAGGCATCCACCTCTCTAGTTTCATCCCACCTCATCCCTCGTCACCTTGCATGGTTCTTACTAGATCTCAATACAAAAGGCAACTTGAAATGGCTGGATCGTCCAACCACATCATCACCCCTCATGATAGTCATGAGAAAATCTCTCACGAAGAGTATGAAGGAACCCTCCAAGATCAAAAATTCTAATGCTTGCTAGAGAAGGTGCTCCATGAGGACCCTCACAAGTATTTTTATCATCTTGTAAATCTTGGAATTAAACTCCCCACCAATTTTGATCTACAAAAAATCCATGTAAGCAATGCTCAGGGCATCTCGATTCAATTATACCTAGATGCTTGTATTAACTTACAACATTAAAAAAAAGTACCAAAAAAAAATTGCCCAATGATGAAATAAGCACTTCAAAATACTTGCACCATCAAGATGTCAAAAACATTCGCATCCACAAAAGCATCCATATCCCATGCAATAACGATCCAAAATGTAGAGTATCAATGTTTATAAAAGCTTGTGATTCCTTCTATCAAGTCATTCTTCTATCAATTAGTATTCTATCTATCATTGTGGTCCATTCTTCCCAATTTGGTCAACCTGAGCAATGATCCAAATGCAAGTCCGTCCTTAATCCATACCAATGATGTTAGTCAATCTTGTCAAATAATCAACTCATAATCAGTGGTCTTGATCCTTGTCTGGTTGTAAACCAACTCAATCAATTATAATCACTCAATTGTCTTATATAGGATGTAACATTGTCAAAATTAGACCAACACACACGTCTTACACGACATGCTTCATTTCCTGAAACTAGACACTATCCTTCATGTTGCTCTAGGGATCCATCATTCCCCTCCATGACAACACTGTCGTATATCATTATCAGTATATCATAGGTTTACAGTTGGAGAGGGGCAATACCTTGTTTGTTCTTGTATCATTTGTGCATGCTTGCTTACTTTCTTGTGTGTTATCATTTTATCTCACATATCATATCATTCAGCTCTTTCTTCAACAAATTTCTTCATCCCAACCTGTCTTTCACCTTCTTCATTGTGAGATTGTCTATCTCACACCCTCGTAACTCTCTCCTTGTCCAATCTCCTGAAGGGGCATCCTCATCCTATCTTTCCATTACCATTTTTTTTCTTCTATCTATACCTTAGCTTCTTTCAAATGATGTTACTCGACACAAATCTCATCATCTAAAACATCACATCAAAGAGGAGCATAACGTATACACCTAAAAATGACACGATTCAGTCTAAATAAATTTTCTTAATATTTATTCCATTCTAATTCTTCTATCAATAGATAAATAAATCAATTTATTTATTTGATTCATATTCCTCTAAGTTAATTAAATATCAAAATATTTAATTACCTCTTCTAAAGTCAAAATTAAATAAAATCCTTTATTTAATTAAATTCTTCCAAACAATTAAATAATTCTTAATTATTTAATTAAAGTCAATTATTCTTCCAAATTTAAATAAATCAATCAAATTTATTTAAATCCTCTGAATCTCCAAAAATAAAATATAATCAAATATTTTATTTATTCTTCCAAATCATGCACAAACAATTAAATAAATTTATTTATTTAATTTGCTTTCTTATCTTTTAATTCTTCAAACATCTTCCAAATCTTCTAAAAATAAGTCTTCTTCTTCATGCACACAAAATTAAATAATTTATTATTTAATTTCTCTCAAATCATGCAAAGGTAAATCACAAGTTGAGTTAACTGACTCAACCAAACTTGTTTTTATCAATATCTCTTAAATTAGAAAAAAACTTTCTAAATTATGAAAACCATATCTTATCTTTGGAAAAGAAAGTAGTTAACTCAAATAAAACAACTTTTGTGTGACACTTGTCTTTTTCTTATTCACGCACGTTCCTGAACTATTCCATATCATTGATCTTCTCATTCTTTCTATACCGTTGATCTTCTCTCTCACAAGTCTATAAATTCAACCCTATTCTTCCATTTCATTCATCCAAGCTTTAAGTATTGTAACTCTACAGGAATTATAGCGCTCCTTTGGCACCAATTCCTTCATTGCTTGTGATCACACTCATTACTACATACTACTATCATTGTTGTGAAGCTCATCTTCATGGCCAAACTATCATAGCCATTCTCCTTTGACAATCTTGGAATAGCAATGAAGTGCACTCTCTGAGGGCCTTATTCATACATACAAGATCAATTGAGATAGGCAACCAACGGAAGCTATGAAGCTTTGAGGTTTGCAAAGGTTTGTGGAGTTCTTTTGTTTGTTTGATCTCTTTGTTTCTATATTTCGTTGTGTTTTGGGTATTTGGATAGTGATATATTGATTATTCATTTGAATCCAATTTTTCCTTAACAAGACTGGTCAAGATAGTACCTGAATTAAGTGCTCATGTGAAGTAATTATTGTATCCTAGAAAGGCTTAACATGCATACCGAGGAGATTTCTCAACTCTATAGCCATTGCTCATTCTCACTTGCACAAATGCATGAATTATGTGTTGTATTTACATCCAAAACATCATATCCCTCTCCATCCACAAATGTACTAAACCTTATACCTTTCTTTCCCTTTCAAAATGGAACAACTTGACTCTTTATCTTCCGCAAAAGAGTGACATCCAAGAAGATGACTCTTCATAACCCATTTTCATAAAAATAGTTTAGAATAATTCTAAAATATATTCTCCCAAAAAAAAGAATTTAAAAAAAACTTTATAAAATATGGAGATAAGATAACACATAAATACAATGCATAATTTTCTTTTTTCTATGCAATATTAAATTATTCAATTAATTATTTCGAATTGAAACATCACATTTAATAAACAGGGTTAGGTGACCTTACACTTTTATTCTCTCACTATTTATTTTTACTTGGACATGATATGTTTTAGGTCATTATAAGCTTATTAAACTCATTTGTAAATTAAATTTAATAAAATATAAATTTGGGATATAAAGACTAGATAAATCGAGTCAATTGTAAATTAGAGTGAAACCTATTTAGATTGTATATTTTATCATGTAGTGTAAAGATTATGTAGAATGTACAACTACTAAAGGATTAAATATGATTATTTAATTTAATATAGTATCTAATACTAATATTCATATGAAAGGAAATCTTTTGTTAACAAGGGATCTCAATATAATTCCTCCTTAATAAAAATTGTGTTACATATAATTATTTAATTTAATATATTATCTAGTATCAATATTATCAATATTGAAGTACTATTATGAGATAAATGTCAAATGTAGGCCATAGTGTTTTGATTCTTCTTATACAAAAATTAACAATTTTACTATTAATATTTTAAATATCGATATAAAATTTACTTAAAATTTCTTTTGAATTTAAGAAATCATATTAATATTAATACTATTTATTATAATGAAATTGATATTTATTATATTTATTTAATATTTATTTATTTTATATGTATATTAATTTTAATATTTGAATTTAAATATTAATATATGTATCAATTTTAGTATAATCTCTTGTAACGCCCTGCCATGAAAACCTTGGAAAACAACACATCTATGCTATGCAAAGTGGAATAACTTTTTTTTGTATAAGATAACAAGGTAATGTTTAGCAATTCAATACACATCATTAACTAACAACTTGTCTTCCAAAGTCCCATGGTTGCATTACTTGGTAATTTAACCAACATAGTTTACATGCATAATTAACTAACATCAACAAATCATTCTAACTCTATTACAATATTGATTATACATATTCATCTCCATTTAGTGTCATCAAATAGATACTCAACTTTAATCAAGGTTACATGCACATATTCCAAGTCTATACAAATGAGTACATCATTTACATTATCACTATTTGATTACATTCAAAGACATACAATCTGAGTCAACTGATCTACTAGCTAGAACATGAGCATGGTAAGTGTCTTCATAAGCAGGTACAAGATCTGATGTCTGATGCATGAGGAACCAATGGAATAAGCTCTTCCACCCGACCATGTGGAACCCTAAGGTCCACATCCCGAGTTAGGAGTTAACATGAGGTTCCCACTACGACATATAGTCGGGTAGATAGCAGATTATAAGGTGACACACGACTTCGACATCACAGGTCAATATCACAACAACACAATAGTACATCCAGAGGCAACACTTAACAACTAGGAAGAGGACAACTAGGGACTACTAGGCTGTAGTAAGGAGAGTGTCATCGCATGGTCCTAACATGGGTTACCCAGGCAGTCTCTCTCTAGACACCGGCCCCCATCTATGGTTACCCTGGCAGTCTCTCTCTAGACACTGGCCCCATAGGATGATGCATACGGGAATCAACCTTCCTTTCATGTTGACAAGGAAGTAAATCTGCCAATCCCGGCCTTCTCCCTTCATCCTTAGTCTAAACTAGCACTACAGGCATGAGTGAGGAACAAAACATCTTATTATCTTGTTAGTGTGAAAACTACCCATCCCCTAGGTATTTTATTAGGTTATCACTGAATTACCAACTCCCAGTGGGTTACCCTAGCTAGCCACTTGGCACCGGTCCCCACATTGGAAGCCACTCCCTTACCTACAACTAGGAAGCCCTACACAACAAGCATAGTAAGACATCACAACAACGTGGATACAGAACCATGCAAGGTATTGACCATCTTGCATAACAACTATCCTTATATAGAAATACAAAGCATTAACCCTCCATAACTTAATTATAAGGGCAGGACTCCTGGACCATCGCCTATAATGAGACATATTTATTACAACTCTAAGATTTCTATGACACCCAGTTCCATATCTTACCACAAAACTGGATACAAGACTAGTACAACCAGTTGGATAACAATACAACCATAAGAAGTACCTTTATCATTCATTTGTCATTTAGTCCATACATAACTAGGGACAATAAGGCTTCTTATAGCATCATGATCTCAAGACCTTTAACAACACAACACATGAATTCAAGACATCCCAAGCTAAGCCTCTAGAACTCTAGCCACACGGAAAGATACACAATCAAAGTCTATAAGAATGGTTTTATGACCCACAGATTGGATTAACACATTACGAGAATCAATTATACTTATGCTCAATTATGCCTTCTTACAACTAATTCCACTATAGCAATTTGCACTTGACTAAGTTGTTGCATTAGTATATAAATCATCAAGATAAAGCTTGTCGTTAGATTGTATTCTTGCAAGGGATAAATCTATGACTTACAATATAGTGAATTACGTTTAAACATGTACTAAAATAATCATTTAATTAATCTATGTGATACAATTATCATTGACGTAACCAAGGTGAACTTCTATTATCAGTATTATAAGTCAAATTGATTAAATGAATTATAAGGAAAGTTTAGATTCATTTCATACAGATGAGATGAGTATTCTAATTTAATTTATAACCCAAAGAGGAACAGTGTAAATCACATCTACGTAATTAACAATTACAACTACCTATAGATCACATATCATTGTCTATCTATCACAACATTCATGAGAATATCAAAATATATTTACGATGAACGAAATCTAGTTCAACAAGTCATTAAATAAGAGAAGGTGATAGATTTAAATACTACATTAAATACATTTATCCATTCCATGAAACAACATAATGAATATTCACTTATCCCAAATCTGATATACATTTAAATTTATCATTTAATAATCCCGATAATAGATTATATCAATTTCGATGGCTTGATGTAAATAAATCACGTGATGCAAATAATAATAATAATAATAATAATAATAATAATAATAATAACAGTGACAACAATAATTATATTAAAATTCCATAGATCATTAAATAATTAACGTTCCACCTAATTTACAACTCTACTGTATATAATTAATCACCTTATTATAAAATTATAAGATGGTATCATTACAAAATGAGTTATATCATTCAAATTTCATGGCAAATCAATAACCTACTGATTTTAATCCCACAACTCCCAACTTACCTAAATAAATCATGTAAATAATTACGAAATTCAAACAATCAAATAACTAGTCTGCATTATCTTGTACATCATCTTAAGAACAAGGGAAGATTGTTTTTATTTTATTTTAGTTATCTACAGTTAGGTTAATATTTAATTGCCTCAACAGCATACACACATGGTTATATTCTAATAACAATTCGTAGAGCCTTCCTAAATGGTAGGTCGCACTTCCTGATAGACAAAACAATCCAAAGGAAACTTTCTAAAAGACAACTTCCCCTTTTGCCATGTACACAAAGAGCAACTTACTCTTGGAATTCCTATAAGGAAGATTACTACATCTACTTCTAATTTGGAAAATACCACATACAAAGTGGAATGAAAGTTAGAATCAAAAAGAGTAAATGCAGACCGTTATCTGTAGAGCATTTTCTCATGGAATGGAGTGATTGCAGTCTGCTAATGATAAGGAGCTCTTTGAAATACATTTGTGCTCATGGCGTGTAGCCCCGGAGAAAGGTCCAGCACAAGCCATGGACAATACGCCCATGAAATGTCATCTCATGGAGTGCAAAATATGAAAGGGTGCAAGGTTACAAGTTAAGCACAAAATGGGTTGATTGTTAAAGTGCCCAAACCTAAGCAGATGGGTCGACGTTGTGGTAGATTAACATCTCCTGCGGATGATGGGATTTTAGCATGATCAACCCAACAGTTGGGGAATGAATGAGTTGATGGACACTAATCACCAAATCCCACTACAGGGTATTAATCTGGATGAGTGTAAGACACATGTTGCTGTCATTTTAATCTGAAGTCATTCTTATGTTCAGTTAGACCCTACTGACACAGGAAGGTATGGTCATCATAGAGATTGCAAACGATATGAGAGTCTAGGGTGTTCCTATTAGCAGCGTCAGTAGTGTAGAAATGTATGCCTGAAATTTTAAATCTAAGGCATCACTTACATAGGATTAAGCCACACCATCATAGGTAGATGCAGTCATCACAAAGATTGTAAATGGGGTGAGAGCCCGGTGTGTCTCTAATAGCCAGGGTGGTAACATCAATAGTTTTAGGCAATGAGTGGCTATAGTTTTAAATCTGTAGTATCACTTACATAGGATTATGTAGTACTAAGAGTAATAGTGCTATTTATATTATTACAAATATTTCTAAAAATCTTGACAGTCATCCTAGAACTAAACTGAAAGGTCATGTTCTGTAATTTAATATGTTCTTCTAATATATATATGTTGCTTGGTGTCACGATTGTAGGGTAGTCAACAAAATGGAACTAAATGTTAGGTGACAGAATAGTTCTCTACAGAATCATCACATGGTGACGACAAGGCCATTTGCGGTTAATAGGAGAACGGTCAGCTTCAAAAAACAAAATGCCTGACAGAATGATTGTAGGCCACTAACTCTTCCCTTTAGTTGGAATATGCATTGAAGTGTTTAAGCCACATTTTATTTCGAGGTGATTGGATGGACAGGGTCGAGCTACTTATATGTTGGTTTCAGTGTGAACTGTCCAAGGCCGCCAACCTAAAGGACAAGAATTATTACCTGGCATAGCTCACTTGATTAGCAGTGCCATATGACAAGATGGATTGGTAGCTTAACATATGGGCAAGTTTAAATAGGTAGTCCACAGATACAGACTAGGGTTCACAAAAAAAAAACTCAGATGGCTATGAGGACCACCATTCAAAGAACATAATTAATAGTAGTAAGTGAGTAATAAGAGTTTTCAACAGGTCTAATCATAAGCTTCAAATGGACAGTTCCCCCACATGTAGATGATTTCCAAAAAAAGAATAGATTAGAGGAACCTTTAGATACAGGTGGCTACAGATCAATGCTCATGACAATGGAGGGAACAACAAGATAATGATTCCAAAAGAACTTATAAATAAAGTTAAATGAATGACACTAAACATCTGCAAGAAAAATTATAACAGCTACATTTCCAAATCTAATCCTACACTCTAGTCTAACTTATTAAATTTAATGATGAATTTGCAAGCTAAACATTAATCTATAAAAAGAAATGAGGTACCTGGTCTAAATATTCAAGAGTTACCGTGTTGATTCCTGTAGCTGCTTTCTCCCTCTCCAATTTCTTCCAACCTTCCTTTTTCCAGAAATCTTTTTCCTTCCTCCCTAAACCAGGACTCACTTCCCAGATATATGCAGGAGACAAGCCTGCCTTTCCAACCACCCACTTTCTTGAAACAAGGATTGGGCTCCTCGGGTAAATGTAGGAGGCATGGCTCTCCATTTTTAAACATCCCACATTCTCGTGAGATTCCTCAATTTCACTTACCAAGGGATTCCACACCTCAAACTTGCAGATGATAGCCAAGAGACATTAATTAATTTTTTTTTAACTCATCTCCAAATATTGAACTCATAAGACTAGGCGACAACCTCAAAATTTAATCTTTTGGAACATTATCCTAATTGCCGTCAATTCATTTAATCAAGATGGTAATTGTTTAATCATCTTACTTATAAAACTTATTTTCTTTTAATTAAATACACTTACAACTTAGGACTTATTATTTCATTTTACTCATTTAATTATTTATCTAGTTTATTTATTTAATTACTATTTTTCATATTAGTTTTACCAATTATCCATAATTAAATTATTTATAATTAATAAACCACACACATAAACCTTAGCAATGTTTATTTAATGTTAACTTAGCTTTAACCTTATTTATTTTTTGAAATACCAACCATGCATAAATTGCCACTTGAATTGGATATACCCTAATTTACAAGGTGATACCTGACCCAAGAGAAGCCACAGGACGACAACAGTCCCATTGACAGTGAGGATAGGGTACAACACTGAAAGCTCATCCTCCTTGAGGATGTTGACTAATTAGGGGAACCTCATGCCAACTCCAATCCATAATTCCATTGGCTAGGGCACACTCAGACCTGGTAATTCAGGTGGAGTCGATGCCTGGTACCTGCATCCTGCAACGAACAATAAGGTTGTACATATATACATATATAACCATGTAATCACAAGCATAATGAACAGAAGTCGCAGCATGGCAGGGTACTCGGACATGAGTAATGCAACACTGTTCCGTTCAAGTAACACATCATTAAATAACTAATACCAGTCATACATCATAATCATGATCGAACAACATATTAAACTAAAAGTAACATTAATCCATAATCATGTCCATCAACTGTGAAAGCACAAAGTACAAGTAATCAAGCATCATCCTATTATAGATCCATAATAAGCTAGCATAATATCAAGGAGTCCATCAAGCTCAAGGAGATCATAAACCATAACGTAAAAGTCCAAACATCTCGAAACTATAGACAAGCGCTACAAGACTATCATCTAAACCAGAACTGTCATAGGAAACACGAAAATAACATCTGTCATAGGCAAAAAAAAGTGAGGGGTATTACATCCTCCCCCCTAGAACTAGGCTTACTCCTGGAAGCCTGCAAACAAGTGAGGATATAACTCCCTCATTCTGGTAGCATCCTCCCAGGTAGCGGAGGCCTCATCATTAGGATCCCACTGGATCCTAACCTACTCCACATCTCTGCCCCTGAGAGCAAGTCTCCTGTGCTGAAGAATGCCTAGAGGCTCCAAAGCTAGCTGCCCATCCTCTACCTGTAGAGTAGTCCAATCAAGAATATGAGTAATATCTAGATAGTAAGGTCTATGTACCGAAACATGAAACACATCATGGATGCATGAAAGGCTAGGTGGCAAAGCAAGATGATAAGCAACTGGACCAATCCTCTCCAACACCTCAAAAGGTCCAACAAAGCATGGTGCTAGCTTAGAGCCCTTCCCATAGCAGATCAGACTCTTTTGCGGTTGCAAATGCAAGAACACTCGATCCCTAATGAAAAACTGATGATCAATCCTATGAGCATCTGCATACTTTTTCTGCCTATCTTGAGCTGCCACCAAATGCTCCCTAATCCTCTCAACCTGCTGCTCCATATCTCTAAGCATATTCGGACCCAGAAGAAATCCATCCTCTAAACGATCCCAACTCAAGGGGGTCCTACAAGGATGACCATACAAGGCCTGGAAGGGAGACATGCCAATAGAACTATGATAACAATTATTATAGGCAAACTCCACTAGGTAAAGGTAGTCCTCCCAACAGCTCTGTTGATCCATAATGTACATCCTCAACATATCCTCAAGGACCTGATTAACCCTCTTAGTCTGATCATCAGTCTTAGGATGATAAGCTGAACTAAAGTTCAGCTGTGTTCCCAAGGCATGTTGCAAGGAAGTCCAAAGGGCGGAAGTGAACACTAGATATTTGTTAGAGATGATCCTACGAGGAATCCCATGAAGTTTGATGATGTCCTCCATGAACACTCTAGCCACTGTAGAGGCATTGTAAGAAGCACGGACAAGAGAAAAGTGAGCTACCTTCGTTAACCTATCCACCATGACCATAATAGCATTATGTCATCGAGAGGACATTGGCAAACCAACAATGAAGTCTATCGAAATGATATCCCACTTCCACTCTGGAATCAAATGAGGCTACAAAAGACCTGCAGGGTGCTGGTGCTCTGCCTTCACCCTCTGACACTCAAGACATCTTGACACAAAATCAGCAATATCCCACTTCATGCCACTCCAAAAGTATAGTTGACGCAGATCTGCATGCATCTTCTT
Organism: Cunninghamia lanceolata; assembly: GCA_027924645.1. Classification (NCBI taxonomy): domain Eukaryota; kingdom Viridiplantae; phylum Streptophyta; class Pinopsida; order Cupressales; family Cupressaceae; genus Cunninghamia; species Cunninghamia lanceolata. The sequence continues at coordinate 723,944 of BSBN01000909.1, read as the reverse complement.
GACACCTGAATGAGCGGAATAGGGTGCCTGATGTGCCTCCAACAAAACTAGGGTGCGACGACCCTCAGAATTAGGAACATAGATGCGACCCAAATGTCGCAAAAGACCATCTAACTCAAAAGAGTAACCAGAGAATCTACCTTCTAAAGGTCTACCTAACTCAATCTTAGTCCTCACCTCCTGGCACCAACTATCAAAAGGAAGAGCAGCAAGAATCTATCCTCTCAAATCAACTGTAAGTGAGATTGCTGAGATCTCATGCCTTCAACGACTAAGAGCATCTGCTACCACATTCTCCTTGCCCTAAATGTATCTAACCTCGAAGTCATACTAGCACAAGAACTCCATCCAATGTCTTTACCTAGCATTCAAGTTGGGCTATGTGAAAATATATTGCAAACTACGATGATCACTGTGCATCTCAAACCGATGCCCTAATAGAAAATGCCTCCATCTCACCAAGGCATACACAACTACTACCAACTCCAGGTCATGAGTGGGATAGTTCAACTCATGATCCTTGAGTTTGTGAGACTCATAGGCAATCATGCGACCATCCTGCATTAGAACTACTCCTAAACCTTCTAAGGAAGCATCGGTATAGACAACAAAGTCCCTATCAGGATCTTGAACTGCTAATATAGGTGCACTAGTCAGCTGTTCCTTAAGGGTCTAAAAGGCTTCCTAACACTTCTCTGACCAAACAAACTTTTTCCCTTTCCTCTAAAGAGAAGTAATGGGATGAGCAATTCTCGAAAACCTCATGACGAAGCAACGATAGTAACCTACCAACCCCATAAAGCTACGGACCTTGGAAACATTGATGGGTGCAGGCCAGTCCATAATAGCTTGGATCTTCAAGGGATCTACTACAATACCCTCTCCAGAGATAACATGACCCAAATACTTAACCTCTGTCTGGAAGAATGCACATTTTGACAAATTTGCATAAAGATGATTTTCTCTCAGACACTGCAACACCTGACGCAATTGCTCCTCATGTTCCTCCATAGTTCTCAAATAGATCAATATACCATCAAGAAATATGAGGACAAATTAGTTGAGATAAGTGCAAAACACACCATTCATTAGGCTCATAAAAACTGACGGTGCGTTCGTCAACCCGAATGGTACCACTGTGAACTCATAATGTCCATAACGGGTGCGAAATGCTGTTTTGTTAATATCTACCTCAAAGATCTGCAACTGGTGATATCCTAACTTAAGGTCAATCTTAGAGAATACCTTCACTCCCTTAATCTGGTCAAACAAATCATCGATCCTAGGCAAGGGATACCTATTTCTCACTGTTACCTTGTTGAGCTGCCGATAGTCGATACATAGCCGTAGAGATCCATCTTTCTTTTTCACAAAGATCACAGGTGCTCCCCAAGGGGAAACACTATATGAACCCTTTGGCTAATAGCTCCTCCAACTGCAGCTGAAGCTCCTTGAGCTCCTGAGTGGTCATTCTGTATGGAGCTCATGAGATAGGCTCTACACCGGGAATTAGATCAATCCTGAAATCGATGTCATGCTTAGGTGGCATCCCTGGAACATCAGAAGGAAAAACATCTGCATACTCTCTCAATAGTGGGTGATCATCAAGAGTTGCCTCTCGACTCTCCTCCATCTCCAAATCACTAACAGTCACTACAAAGAGCTGACATCCCCGACGCATACATCTCTTGAGTTCCATAGCAGAGACCATACGTAGGGAAATAGGTCTCTGAACTCCTACGACCTCAACCTCAACACCAAAATCATCCATGCATCTAACCATTTTATGCCAACAATCTATCACTGCTTGATAGGCCTCCAGCCAATCCATCCCCAAAACTATGTCATATGAACCCATGGGTAGAATGCGAAGGTCCACAGAAGTAGATAGAGAGCCAATCTTGAATTTACACTCTGAAACTAGAGACTCAACTACTACCTTAGCCGCAGAAGCTAACTCAACCTACCACCTATCATCTTGCTTTGTTGCCACTAAGCCACAATGTTCCACAAGGGACGGAGATATAAATGAATTAGATGCATCAGAGTCAAATAGAATAGAAAAATCAATACCTTGCATGCGACCAGAAGCCTCCACCACGTTGCCCTAATATTCTGCCTACCAGTCATCTACTGCTGTAAAGACTCGATGCAACCTACCTACATCACCAACCGTTGGCTCAGATGCCGCCGGTCGATGTCCAAATCCTGATGCACCCTTCTGTGGGCACTATCTGGCAATATGGCCCTGTTGGCTGCAAGAGAAGCACTCGGTGCCTCTACCAAATCCACTGTTACCCCGGAAGGAACTAGACTACTGGAAACTACCCCTGCTTACTGTAGATTACACACTCTAGGCTGACTAATCATAACAGTTGCGCTTATTGCACTGCCAAGACCGGTCTTTCTTATTTTGGAACCTATTCCCTTGCTGATGCTGAGAATTCTTTGGTTTGGACTGCGAATATTACTGCTGCTGACCACACTTTGAGTGTGCATGAGAACCTGATGCCTGGGTGTGATCACCTTGAGAACCATGTCCTGACAAAGGTGCGCTGCCAATGCGCACTCCAGTATGCCCTCCGAGGGCCATAGCCAAGTTCTCCTCCACTAGTCGGGCTTTCTCCATGGCAACCTCCATGGTCTTAGGTTCGAATACACAAACCCCTCCACTAATCTGGGCATTCAAGCCCCTGATAAAATGTTGCACCAACATGGGCTCATCATCCCCAATACCTGTGTATTGTTTGAGCTCATAAAATCTGCACTCATACTACTCAACTGTCATGGCCAACTGCCTCAGCTCATGAAACTCGTCTGCTCGATGCTACCTCCAATGGTCAGAAAGGAAGTGAGCTCTGAATCTATCTTCAAACAACTCCCAAGACACCGTGCCAATGTCCAAATGTAGATTCTGCTCCTCTAGCCTCCACCAAGTCAAAGCAAACCCTCAGAGGTGTAGAATAGCACATCTGTCTTTCATATTGCTGCCATACAGATGCATGGTGAAACATCTACCTAGGTCCAACAACCAAGTCTCTACCTCAAGTCCTCTACTAGTTCCATCAAAGATGGGAGGATGTGCTCTTAGTAAGTCCCTCATATGGTTGGCTTGCATGGCCTTCTGCTCGACTGTCAATTCCCTACGCCTGGGAGACCTTTCCCTCTCTCTAGGACCTGACTGGTCTACCTCCTAACCACCTCTGGGTTGCTCACCCACCTGTCTAGGGCCTAAATAGGCAAGGGCTTCCTTGAGAATCTGTCTCAACGGGGCTCCATCAGGCTGACCCTGACCTTCCATGTTCTGACCCCTGCCTTCATGACCACTCCCATGAGGAGAACTGGGAGGAGGAATACCTCCACCACCTCTCCCACGACCCCTTCCTCTGCCCTGACCTCGGCCCCTACGTCTAGGCATCTTCCCTACATAGAAAAGGGTAATTATTATTTTAAGAACAGGGTCGTAACATGAGTTAAATCGTACTACAAAATTTAAGCACTAGGTTGCATAATGGGCTCAAATATAACCAAGGTACCCAGTGTTTAAACTGGGCTCTGATACCAAATGTAATGCCCTACCATGAAAACCTTGGAAAACAACACATCTATGCTATGCAAAGCAGAATTTTTTTTTTTTGTATAAGATAACAAGGTAATGTTTAGCAATTCAATACACATCATTAACTAACAACTTGTCTTCCAAGGTCCCATGGTTGCATTACTTGGCAATTTAACCAACATAGTTTACATGCATAATTAACTAACATCAACAAATCATTCTAACTCTATTACAATATTGATTATACATATTCATATCCATTTAGTGTCATCAAATAGATACTCAACTTTAATCAAGGTTACATGCACATATTCCAAGTCTATACAAATGAGTACATCATTTACATTATCACTATTTGATTACATTTGAAGACATACAATCTGAGTCAACTGATGTACTGGCTAGAACATGAGCATGGTAAGTGTCTTCATAAGAAGGTACAAGATCTGATGTCTGATGCACGAGGAACCAATGGAATAAGCTATTCCACCTAACCATGTGGAACCCTAAGGTCCACAAGCTTGTCGTTCGATTGTCTTCTTACAAGGGATAAATCTATGACTTACAATATAGTGAATTGCATTTAAACATGTATTAAAATAATCATTTAATTAATCTACGTGATATAATTATCATTGACGTAACCAAGGTGAACTTCTATTATCAGTATTATAAGTCAAATTGATTAAATGAATTATAAGGAAAGTTTAAATTCATTTCATATGGATGAGATGAGTATTCCGATTTAATTTATAACCAAAAGAGGAACAGTGTAAATCACATCTACGTAATAAATGATTACAACTACCTATAGATCACATATCATTGTCTATCTATCACAACATTCATGAGAATATCAAAATATATTTACGACGAACGAAATCTAGTACAACAAGTCATTAAATAAGACAAGGTGATAGATTTAAATACTACGTTAAATACATTTATCCATTCCATGAAACAACATAATGAATATTCACTTATTCCAAATCTGATATACATTTAAATTTATCATTTAATAATCCCGATAATAGATTATATCAATTTTGATGGCTTGATTTAAATAAATCACGTGATGCAAATAATAAGAATAATAATAATAATAATAATAATAATAATAATAATAATAATAATAATAATAATAATAATAAAAATAATAATAATAATAATAATAATAATAATAACAGTGACAACAATAATTATATTAAAATTCCACAGATCGTTAAATAATTAACGTTCCACCTAATTTACAACTCTATTGTATATAATTAATCACCTTATTACAAAATTATAAGATAGTATCATTACAAAATGAGTTATATCATTCAAATTTCATGGCAAATCAATAACCTACTGATTTTAATCCCACAACTCCCAACTTACCTAAATAAATCATGTAAATAATTACGAAATTCAAACAATCAAATAACTAGTCTGCATTATCTTGTACATCATCTTAAGAACAAGGGAAGATTGTTTTTATTTTATTTTAGTTATCTACAGTTAGGTTAATATTTAATTGCCTCAACGGCATACACACATGGTTATATTCTAATAACAATTTGCAGAGCCTTCCTAAAGGGTAGGTCGCACTTCCTGATAGACAAAACAATCCAAAGGAAACTTTCTAAAAGACAACTTCCCCTTTTGCCATGTACATAAAGAGTAGCTTACTCTTGGAATTCCTATAAGGAAGATTACTACATCTACTTCTAATTTAGAAACTGCCACATACAAAGTGGAATGAAAGTTAGAATCAAAAAGAGTAAATGCAGACCGTTATCTGTAGAGCGTTTTCTCATGGAATGGAGTAATTGTAGTCTGCTAATGATAAGGAGCTCTTTGAAATACATTTGTACTCATGGCGTGTAGCCCCAGAGAAAGGTCCAGCACAAGCCATGGATAGTACACCCATGATATGTCATCTCATGGAGTGCAAAATATGAAAGGGTGCAAGGTTACAAGTTAAGCACAAAATGGGTTGATTGTTAAAGCGCCCAAACCTAAGCAAATGGGTCGAAGTTGTGGCAGATTAACATCTCCTGTGGATGATGGGATTTTAGCATGATCAGCCCAATAGTTGGGGAATGAATGAGTTGATGGACACTAATCGCCAAATCCCCACTATAGGGTATTAATCTAGATGAGTGTAAGACACATGTTGCTATCATTTTAATCTGAAGTCATTCTTACGTGCAATTAGACCCTACTGTCACAAGAAGGTATGGTCATCATAGAGATTGCAAATGGTATGAGAGTCTAGGGTGTTCCTATTAGCAACGTCAGTAGTGTAGAAATGTATGCCTGAAATTTTAAATCTAAGGCATCACTTACATAGGATTAAGCCACACCATCATAGGTAGATGCAGTCATCACAAAGATTGCGAATGGGGTGAGAGCCTAGTGTGTCTCTAATAGCTAGGGTGGTAACATCAGCAGTTTTAGGCAATGAGTGGCTATAGTTTTAAATCTGTAGTATCACTTACATAGGATTATGTAGTACTAAGAGTAATAGTGCTATTTATATTATTACAAATATTTCTAAAAATCTAGACAGTCATCCTATAACTGAACCGAAAGGTCATGTTCTATAATTTAATATGTTCTTCTAATATATATATGTTGCTTGGTGTCATGATTGCAGGGTAGTCAACAAAATGGAACTAAATGTTGGGTGACGGAATAGTTCTCTACAGAATCATCACATGGTGACGACAAGGGCATTTGCGGTTAATAGGAGAATGGTCAGCTTTAGAAAACAAAATGTCTCACAGGATCAGATGCCACGATCTTTGCCCTTTAGTTGGAATATGCATTGAAGTGTTTAAGCCACATTTTATTTCGAGGCAATCGGATGGAAAGGGTCGAGCTACTTATATGTTGGTTTCAGTGTGAACTGCCCAAGGCCGCCAACCTAAAGGACAAGAATTATTACCTGGCATAGATCACTTGATTAGCAGCACCATACGACAAGATGGATTGGTAGCTTAACGTATGGGTAGGTTTAAATAGGTAGTCCACAGATACAGACTAGGGTTCCCAAAAAGAAAAACTCAAATGGCTATGAGGACCACATTTCAAAGAACATAATTAATAGTAGTAAGTGAGTAATAAGAGTTTTTGACAAGTCTAATCATAAGCTTTGAATGGACAGTTCCCACACATGCAGATGATTGCAAAAAAAGAATAGATTAGAGGAACCTTCAGATACAGGTGGCTACAAATCGATGCTCATGACAATGGAGGGAACAACAAGATAATGATTCCAAAAGAACTTATAAATAAAGTTAAATGAATGGCACTAAACATTTGCAAGAAAAACTATAACAGCTACATTTCCAAATCTAATCCTACACTCCAGTCTCCCTTATTAAATTTAATGATGAATTTGCAAGATAAACATTAATCTGTAAAAAGAAATGAGGTACCTGGTCTAAATATTCAAGAGTTGCCCTATTGATTCCTGTAGCTGCTTTCTCCCTCTCCAATTTCTTCTGACCTTCCTTTTTCCAGAAATCTTTTTCCTTCCTCCCTAAACCAGGACTCACTTTCTAGATATATGCAGGAGACAAGCCTGCCTTTCCAACCACCCACTTTCTTGAAACAAGGATTGGGCTCCTCAGGTAAATGCAGGAGGCATGGCTCTCCATTTTTCAACATCCCACATTCTCGTGAGATTCCTCAATTTCACTTACCAAGGGATTCCACACCTCAAACTTGCAGATGACGGCCAAGAGACATTAATTAATTTTTTTAACTCATCTCCAAATATTGAACTCATAAGACCAGGCGACAACCCCAAAATTTAATCTTTTGGAACATTATCCTAATTGCCGTCAATTCATTTAATCAAGATGGTAATTGTTTGATCATCTTACTTATAAAACTTAGTTTCTTTTAATTAAATCCACTTACAACTTAGGACTTATTATTTCATTTTACTCATTTAATTATTTATCCAGTTTATTTATTTAATTACTATTTTTCATATTAGTTTCACCAATTATCCATAATTAAATTATTTATAATTAATAAACCACACACATAAACCTTAGCAATGTTTATTTAATGTTAACTTAGCTTTAACCTTATTTATTTTTTGAAATACCAACCATGCATAAATTGCCACTTGAATTGGATATACCCTAATTTACAAGGTGATACCTGACCCAAGAGAAGCCACAGGACATAACGACACATGACGACAATAGTCCCACTGACGGTGACGACAGGGTACAACACTGAAAGCTCATTCTCCTTGAGGATGTTGACTAATTAGGGGAACGTCATGCCAACTCCAATCCACAATTCCATTGGCTAGGGCACGCTCAGACCTGGTAATTCAAGTGGAGTCGATGCCTGGTACCTACATCCTGCAACGAACAACAAGGTTATGCATATATACATATATAACCATGTAATCACAAGCATAATGAATGGAAGTTGCAGCGTGGCAGGGTACTTGGACACAAGTAATGCAACACTGTTCCGTTCAAGTAACACATCATTAAATAACTAATACTAGTCATACATAATAATCATGATCGAACAACATATTAAACTAAAAGTAACATTAATACATAATCATGTCCATCAACTGTGAAAGAACAAAGTACAAGTAATCAAGCATCATCCTATTATAGATCCATAATCAGCTAGCATAATATCAAGGAGATCATAAACCATAACATAAAAGTCCAAACATCTTGAAACTGTAAACAAGCGCTACAAGACTATCATCTAAACCAGAATTGTCATAGGAAACACGAAAATAACATCTGTCATAGGCAAAAAAAAGCGAGGGGTATTACATCTCTAGTATTAATTTTAATATAATTATTTAATTTTTATGAATTCTATATGTATATTAATTTCAATATTATTACTCTATGAATAAAATATTTAATTTAAATTTATTTTAAATTCAAAATCAGCTAAGAGTGATTAAAGTGATTTTTAAAATTTTATTCTTTTATTAATTTTGTATAGATTTTGGTCAAATTTGCTTTTCCAATTTTAAATTATCATTAAATTTTTTGCATGTAAAATTTAATTTTTTTATTAATTTAAAATATATATTTTTAAATTTTGTATAAGTTTGATTGAAGTTTATTTTTAGAATTGTATTTTCATTTTTTAAAACAAAAGAATATTTGTACTAGAATAAATATCTTAAATACATCTATGAAAAAAATAATATTTATATTGTTGAATTATTTTATTTATTTAAGAGTTATGATTTCTTTAGAACTATTTAAGAAATATTTTGTTTTAGAAAATAATATTATACTATGTCATTATATTAATTATTATTATATTATACTATATTATTATAATTACAATAATAACTATGACATTACAAAGACAAGCCACGACATGGCCACTTGTTTAAAATAAAATACAGATGTATCCTATTCTATGTCAGTGAAAACACAATAGTACATATGCCTAAGAAGGGCAGTGTTCCATCTTCCCCCTTCCAACTTAAGAAGGGCTACCTTCCACCTTAAGAAGCCATCTTCTAGCCTTTAGACTTATGGAGGTTCTACCTTAACTAGCTTAAGGAGGAGGGCAACCTTTTACCCTAAGGGGCCATTGATGCACCTTTAGGACATCACATGCACTCTTGCTTTTTGGCTATTTAGGACCACTAAAAACATGTTCTTTTAAAAAGAATCACATTCTATTAATTATATAACAAGCATACAATCAAGAATTTATATATGATGTAAAATAACAATTTGTGGTATTTTCAAAATAGATTCTATAAAAAATAGTAAACAATTTCTATCGTATTTGGATAATTTTTCAAAAAGTGTTTATTATACTTTTACTAAAAAATTTATGAGAAACATTTATGTCCCTTTCACATAATGATGGAGTACAAAACAAGTCAATTGAATAACCAATTAACAAATTCATAAAGTAGAAAAAGAAGTATTTTAATTACTTGCAAAAGAATTATATACTAGTATAGATATCTTAAATACATCTACCTAAAAACACGTAAAGATATCACAATCTTAAGTTATTTATTGTACTTTAGAACTATTGAAGAATTATTTTATTTTGTTTGTGCTATTTACTTTATTTTTATTTGAAGAAATACTTTTATTTATTTAGGAGTTATTTTAGAGTTTTAGTTTCAATGTAAAATATGTATGTTGGGTTTTAGTTTTGTGTACACAATCACAACATGACCCTTCTTGCTACCACTATACAATGCCTCTCAGTGTAATTATATGTCATATGCTACCCATTCACAAGGAGATTATAGACATGTAGAGACTCTATCCACAATGAATCTGACTCTTTCATATATTGATATGATAGAATGAAATGATGTATTCCCAATGCCACATAATGCCCACTCCTTTAGTGTTAATCCCTACTATTAGAGCTCAACCTTAATATATATCATTCAAGACCTTTAGCATTCCAACTTCTTCTAACACCAACCACACTCTTTAGCCAACCTTCACTACCCCTTGAGTCCCATGCATCATAAATAGAATTTAGAAAACATGGTGTAAAAACTTGTTTCATCTTCCAAAGTGAAAAGATGCTATAATTCTTGAGGTAGATTGAGTTATGAGGCACTATTGAATTTCTCCAATCATTTTTAGTTAGTCTATAATATGCTTTCTTATTGTCAATGGCTTCATACATTTTCAAGTCAACATAACATGTATATACTAAATTTAGAACAAACGCTTAAGAGATTAAGACAATATCAAACCATTAATTATAAATCAATCATAACCTCTATTTGAGCTAAATAGTGTTGAAACAAAAGAAAGACTTGATACTCTTACCAATATAAACCCTCTTTTGTTAAGTTGATTGCTTAAGATTGATTGATGTGGTTTTTCAAGGATTCATGTAAGATTTCTACAACATATACCTATCAAGCCTTTGATTGATGCCCTATTGATAGAATATAGATGCTTTGAGATTGATGAAGGATTGGTTGGATTAATATATTTTTTTTATTGAGGATGTGAATAGTCTAAATTTGAAGATTTACTATTGAAATGATTGTTTGAGATGTATTAGCTTAGATAGAGAAATCTAAAGGATGAATGATAAGATTAATTGCAAATTGATGGTTAAGATTTATTGAGATCACTTTATTAAATGATGGATTTTTAGAGTTACTTTTAGGAATATCTTTATGTGAATGGTTGGTATTTTGAGATGTAGTGTGTAAATGGATGGTGGATATTTACATGATGATTAAATTTTATTTACTAATTATGGATAGTCATTGACTAGTTAAATTTTATTTGTTTATTTATTTATTTTGGAATTGATGGATAGAAATGAATTTTGGGTGAATGTAGGATCATGATGTGCCAAACAATACCCTAAGTGACAATGAAAATGCTAAAAACAAACTTAAGTAACTTGACATAAAAAAAAATGAATGAGTTACCTACACAATTTGAAAATAATCTAGTAATAAAAGTTGTAGGAAATTGAATGTACCTTATGGGCTACTATTTTTTTTTTCTAAATTTAAAAATTAGTTTTTTGAAAACTTGATATTTCAATGTGAAAACATATCTTGTTTATTGTAGTATATTCATATTCTAATACAAGCTTATTTATTGTCAAGAAAGTGTGTTATTCCATAACAAATTTCTCAACAACACTTACAACAAGTGGTATTATTTGAACTCATGGGTACCACGTACATGGAAAATGGAATAACTCCAACACCCCCCTTATTCCATCATGACTCAAAAATGAGTGGGGAATACAAGAAAAAAACTACTTAATGAACACATTCAATAGTTCATCAATACACAATGTATGAATAGGGACATACAAATCTATTTGTGATAAGAAATAATGGAATTAGCCTCACTATGCTTTTTTAGTATGAATAAACATACTGGAATTTTATCCAAGGATATAGATAAAGACATCTACCCATGGAACCAAGGATAAGGTCAAACACTTTCATCTGGGTAATACAAAAAATTTGGATAGGGATAGACACATATAGATCCATCATCAGTTATGTATAGGGACACACACATCTATTCACAACAATTATGATTATTGAAAAACACATCCAATCATAATCACCTAACAATTATGATTGGGGAAGAACACATCTAGTCACAAATACAAACACTTAATTTTATTTAGAAAATGTATTCCTCATTGTTCTCATTTACTGGACTTCAATTTTAATTGTGTTATTTTCAAATTTAGATTATGAAAATTATATTTAAGGGTTGTACTTTTTTTTGTAAAATATCTATTAACATGATAATCATAATAGACATTCTCATTATACCATTTAGGGAGTGGTTGAATAGTACCTATAGGAGGAAGAGTGACGATATTTTCACTCAATAATGTTTTGAGGACATTGTGCATAGAATCATAAAGCTTAGTAAACTACCTTTTCTTAGATGGTCTACAAGAAGGACAAGTAAATTTATGAGCCACCTGATTTGCATTTTCCTTAATTTCATTACCCTTTAAAAAAGAACTTGAGTTTTTATACTTAGAAGGGTAAGAAGCCTTTTCACTTGGACCATAACTAAATCTATTTTAAAGAAAATCAACTTAGATTATACTATTTTGATATGACGACATAAATCAATACATGAAATAATATTGTTAAGATACACATTATCCTAAACTAGCTTCATAATTCATTTAATAAAGATAGTTTTTTATATATTAAATAGGAAAATAAGGGTCCCAGTCCCTTTACAACAACATAGATAACAATAATAAACCACAAAAAATAGGAATAATAGCCTAACTAAATAGGCACAAGTTGCATAGAAGCATCACAAAAATAACATAGAAACAATAATAAGATAGACCAAGAAATAGAAAAATAGAGACTATCTAAGCACCATGAAGGGCCATAAGATCCTTCAGGTCCTTACAAAGAGAATTCATCTTTTCCTCCCATGGAGCATTACCACCACATTCCACTTTTTTGTCTTCAAGTCTCTATTCTTTCTAGCCTTGTCAGAAAATCTTTCCTAAGATTCTATTCTTTTCTTGAGTTTAACCTACAAAATAACAATACAAAAGACTAAACATAATGTCATCAGTAAGGTTAACCATCTTGGCCATGGTCTCCTCAATTTTTTCCATTTTGTTATGAATAAAATTCAACTTATCATAAAACTCAGTCCACTTATTATCACACATGTCACAACTATGGTGTTTAGCAAGCATAAGGTCCTCATTATCTTCAAATCCTTTAATAGGGGATTCATAAAAAAAATTGTCAGATTCCTCAAAGGCAGAATCATCCTCCTCATCCACTTCATCCTCTTCAGAAGAACCATACTTAATGCTTTTAGAATTATAAGAAGGCACATAATCAAAGTCAATAGCAATATCCTCCACAACTTGCCCTATATTGGCTTATTTAATACCTTCTTCCAATTCATCTCTTTTAATAGGGTGGTTAAGATTACTAGAAACCCTAACAGATATTCTCCCATTTTTTGTCTCATTGACTTGGATAGTACTAGCCAATCTAGTAGACCTTTTCCCACTTTATTCTCTTTGGATTGAAAAGTCTCCTTATTGGGTTTTTTAGCCTCCTACACTTTAGGGAAATGATCGATAGAAATCTATACATGTTCATTGGGAGAAAAAGTAGCATCTATGGCCAATTTAGTAGTAGAAGATTTGATTTTGATACTCTTATGCTTAACATCTTAACCCTTGGTAGGATAACTAGCTTTATGCGTAGCTTTATCCTATTTAAGAGAAAGAAGGATTTTCTTAGGTTTGTGGGAAGCTAGTTTCTTGATGGTGTTCTCCTTGGATTTCTAGACAAGAGTGATGGGACTAACATGTTTTCCTACCCTTGGTTTTTAGTTTAGCATATTCAACAGGGGAATTAGCAATAGGACAGCATTAGTAACCTCTATAGGACATAAAAACATAGGGGTGAACCAAAGGTTATACTGATAAAGATAGTGAATCAGTCCTTGGTATAAAGGGGGAGAAGCACCATTGTTAATGAAGCTCTCCAAGGAGGATAGGACAAAAAAGTGTAAATTGATAATGTTGTCATGTCTTAGATGATCAAGTCAAGGGAAGTGATAAGTATTCAAATAGTATAAAACCTACCCTCTAAAGTGAAATATTTTACGAGATACCAATTTACATCATTCCATGAAGAGCAACCCATTCATACCCATTCTGGGTTTTGACCAAAGATTCACCATCTTCTTGGAAAGAGACTATAAATTATTTATCATTAGTTTTGCCCATCCTCGACACCTTATGAGTCTAGTAATAGTACACCGCATGCCTCCCATAGCCACCTACCTCTGGTTCTAGGAATTAACAAACTAATCAATAAGAATTTCATCATGGCCTTGTATGGCCTAAAAATTGGACATAATTCTACCATGAAGAAAGATACGAACCATAATTCTTTGTTTGTATGTAGTCTAGCACAAGAAGAGGGATTGACACAAACTCTCTGCCTCCCATGGTAGTTTCACTAGAATAATAAACAATAGCAACAAATAGAAAGATCAAACTATAGAGAAGAATAAAAATGACAAGCCGAATGAGAAAAGAACTCATATATTTAAAGCTCCAATTCAAAGGGGCTTATCATAAAAGTTTGAGCTATCATTATTCATCTCATATGATTTCGGGTGAATGGAAGTATATATAACTATCATTGTGACATAAGCTCCTTTGAAGGTGGCATTAAAATTACACCTTAAATGATTAATCCACACATGATAACTTTTTGTGTTATGAAACCAACTATAAGTCAAATCTATAATGAAATGAGAGATAATGATAATTCACATTATGCAAATTATACATACCAAAATTGCTAATCATTAACCTTTCCATGTGAGAATAAAAGTTATACATGGTAGGACATGTCATTTATGAGAAGGTGGATAAGTGGGATAAGCAATTCGGTGATAGTTGTAAAGCAACCCCATTTATTAATCCCAAGTCCTACATTAGCCAATCCATCTACAATAGTGTTACCTTCTTGATAAATATATTTAACAGGTTATAATCTTTAAATTGTTTCAATAGGGTCTGAATCTCCCAAATATAATTTCACTAATCTTCTATGTCATGGGGGACTCCCTTCCCTTTAAAATATCAATGATTATTTTATAATCCCCTTCTACTTGTAATTGTTGGATTCCTCTAGAAATGTCTCTTTTATCCCCACCAAGAAACTATAGCCTCTACCTCATTATTGGTTTCAATTCTAATATAGACTCTATAAATTTCCATCATTCCACCCTTCTCATTCCTTATGATTCCACCTACCCTGGCTAAACCAAGATTTCATTTAGAGCAACCATCAAAGTTAAGCTTAGCCCATCTAGATTCAAGATGTTTCCATTAGTGTGCTTCCTAATCAAGGCCTTATTCAAGTTAGCATTGGGCAAATCTTTATCAATGCCCCAATTCTAACTTATTATGGCTTCTTGAAAAGAGGGGAGAAATTTTAGTTTTGTGGTTTTGTCACCACTAACATTCTCTTGAATGGATGTACAAATAACATAAAATACTTTCATCACATTTCCACTAGTTTCCTTGAAAATCCTATTATTGCACTCTTTTCATATACCCTGAACCACATGGGGGGAGTTTGTCACCATAGTTCTTGAACAACTAGTTGTTCAAATGGGGAGTTAGAGTTCTAATAGTCCAAAAAGGTGCTAAGGTCTCTTAGAATGACCCACTAAATCTCAATATTAGTGAACACAATCTCCTAAATATCCATGGAAAGGGTGCAATGGAAAATATATGGTTCATTGTTTTGTCTTAGGATAAACAAAGAGGGCACCTATTAGGAAACTAGAAGCCCCTTTTAAGAAGGTTATTGTTGTCAATCAGGATTGTACCCTAGCCAAGTTAAACTTAACTATCCTGCTAAAACATGGAGACACTCTCAGGTTGTGGGTGACCTATGGTGAGAATGAATCTCTAGAGCAGGCTAGTTCCCCTAGAAAATCACCTAAACTACAAAACTTTCTAATGAAAAGGGTTTAGAGAAATAACTTGAAATTAAATCCTAAAATCCTAATGGCAATGCACTAGAGCCTTATCTATTTCAGTGACCTTACTCCCAACCAGTTTCTCAAAACAATAACTCTCACAATCTCACATGTACATACAACACAAAATTGATTTGTACAAAGATTTAAAATCATACACAACATCTAACCTGCGTCATATGGACTTTTTGCACCCACACTTGCAATAATAGGACATAAAAAGTATTCAAAAATTAGAATCACAATGGTAACATCAAACAACTATTGTAAAATGAGACAACAATTGTGATAGGAATGCTCTGTTATTTTTATTAAATATGAAGGAGTATGCAAATATGAAATTTGAGTACAAATCTCAAGCTTACAAGGCTTTCTGCAAGTGAGCAAGAAAGTAAGAAGAAAATCTAAATTGCATAAATTGAGTCTCTTCCCCCTATATATAGCCAAAAAAACTTTTTAAAATTTCAGCCAGCTGTCTATCCAAAAAAGGAAACTAAACTCTAATTTTCGAGCAAAGGGAAAAAGCCACAAAATCAGTGCCCAAAATGCCTCCAAACTGGATGAAAATGATGGAAACATTCCTTCGAAAAGGGTCGATCTAGAAATGACTCAAAAATCACCCCTAAACTAACTGAAAACTGAAATAGAAACTTCAATTTGCTCAAATTTTTCCTATTTCACTCAAAAGACTTAGACTCAAATAGGAAAGCCCTATCAACACTTTCTTTTGTTTAACTACATTAAAATAACAAATATTAAGGCAATTTACAAAATGTTACCTTAATATTGTTTTACAATATCTGCATTTTTTATTTTACATAATATAAAGACTCAAAAAGGCTTGAGTCATGACCCCACCTCACTTTATTTTAATTTCTGATTTCTATAATAAGACAAAACATATGTTTTTTATTTAAATCTTGCCAAGTATTGAATATGTTCCTGCTTAGGCTTTTTTATTTTCTACAAAAATCACAAAATATTCTAAGGCACATTAAGGTTGATTTTTCCTCCAAAGGTTACAAAAAAAAAACCTAAGGCATAAAGCCTAGGTATAACATATATGCAAAGTAAAATAAAATATCTCAAAGGTATTAGCAGAGGCTGAATATTTCAAAGCAATGTGGAAAAAGGCAAGGTCAAATTAGGGCACACGACAAAACCGTAAAACAAAACTTTCCAATCTCCACTCCTTTTACATCATTTTGTACTTGAGTTTTTGGAGAAACTGGCTCTGATTGGCTGCCGCCATGGGAGTTAGTGTTTGAAGCTCAAATATTCACCATTCTTGTTGTTTCTAAGAATTTTCTTGAACAATTTCACAGAAAATCGCATGGTGAGTCTTTCTTTGTCACAAATTTGAGCATTATTCTCCATTTAAAAAGCATTCTTGGGCTTTCTTAACCATGGCCATGACTGAACTTCTGATGTATTTATGTCTTCACCTTTTGTTGTTGCTTTTTCATTTTGATACCGCCATCCATCCTTTTGGTTTGAGCTTTTGAAGGCAATGTGTATGCAGACTTCATGAGGAATCAACCCACATTGAGGTAAGCTTTTGTCATGCAAAATCTTCCATTCTCTTTTCATTTCTATCAAAAGAATGCTTATTTCTTTCAATTCTGCCATGATAAAAATCTTTCTCTTCTCTGAGTATTTGCTTGACAGAGTAAAATACAATCTATATTCTAGTTTCCTCTCATGATTTTGTGAAAGATTTTCTCTCCATATGATTTGCATTTCTCTCCTGTAGTTCATGATTTGAAATGAAAAGTACACTTGCTATAATTATGAGCATGGTCTAGTTTTGACGGCAACATGGCATTTTCTGTAAGACTCTGCCTCAATACCCATTCTGGGTATGTACTCTTTAGTGTCAAGGGTTTCATGTTTCATTGCCTCTATTCTCAACCCTTTGAATAATCTAGGTTTTCTATCATCATTGTGTTTGCACATGAGTGTAGAGTCTCAAACACTTTACCATTTATAACACTATCCTCCTTTCATTTTATCATGATATCATGCATTCAGAGATAAGGAAAGAACTGAAAGCTCATGTACTATCCTTTGCAAGGTGACCATCTTTCACTGTCATTGTTTTATGGAACCCTACTATGCAAAGACACTATATACTCACTGTACACCTGCATTAATGTCTTGATAGACTGCTAACACATTGTCGACTGTCCTCTCCATATTTTCATGGTGGTTTATGAACTTGTGATAAGGAATTCCCTTGAGTGTTCTAGTGAGACCATATGCTCATGGATGAGGCTGAGATCATCATGAAAGTCTCTTATGGAAACAAAACAATGAATGACTCTCAAGAAAACTTCACACAATATCTATGAAAGTATTCTAAAGCCTTTTGCTACAGCCTCTCTAATTGTTCTATTGTATTAACACTATTCTTTGGGCTCTTTGCACAACATTCCATTCCTCCTATGATTGTATAACGTCCTCAAAATCAAGACATTGTTTTCCTTTCGTGCTTTTTTGGAAATCTATATTAGTATAATCTACATTGTTAGCTGTCCTTACTTTCACTTTGGAGGCTTCCTCATTGTTCTCAAAAATATTTATTCATGTTGCTGTCCTCAAACTGATTATGATTGTTTTCCTTATTAGAATGGTTGTTGCATTTGCATCACTATGACTGTCCTTCTATGGAGACTGTCTCATGTCTTTTTCTATGATACAACACTCCTTCAATAACCATAGACTGATAGCTCTCATCACTTTCAATGGTGACAGTCCCTTCAATGGAATAGAGATGAAGCTTCCATTATATATCTATCTTGCATTTTTCATGAGGATAAGAACATTGTAGTGCAGCATAATATGTTGATTGTGGTATGGGCCAATGTATGAGCAATTCCTACTTTGTATCTCTTGAACACAAGGTCATTGTGCTTTAATACTTGTCTCTAGTAGTATGAATATGGATCACTATCCCTTTGCTTATGATTTCACCTATGAATAGATGATATTCAATGTATCATTGACTGTGTTAATGGTTAGTGCATCATTTTTCTTGACATTTGACTGCTGCCTTGGCGGTATGCGACTCTCCTATCCATTGAGGGTGTCCTACAGTCATGACTACACTTTACCTTCATAAGCTATCCTAGTACATTCTCACAAATGACTATCCTTAATAAATTTTCTTTCACACTCCTTCATTACAAATAGTGATGGCATAAAAACATGTATGCAAACATGATTACCTTGGCACAAAATGATGCACTTTTGCTATGTTCTGCATATTTCTTAAGCATTTAGGTAAGCCATTGTTCATTTGTGATTTTCACTTCATTGCACTTTCCAATTGACTGTCATGAATGATCAATGTCTTTGACTCCTAAATCCACTTTATGAATCACTCCTTTAGCTGAAAATATTTCTATTTGAGCATTATGAATATGAATTACTATCTCATTCCCCTTTTGAGAATTAGGGGTAGGATGTTGGGCTCAACCCTTATGGGAGTCCATTTTGTACCACATGCTATGATGTCTTTAGAAATGGATCAGCAACATGATTTCTCCTATACTGCATAATGAACAAACAAGTTAGAACATAAAACATACCTTGAATTACAAGACATGATACTTCTCTTTCTTGATTTACCCTTTTGATTTGGTACTTGCATCTCATGTTCATCTATTCCTTCTACTTTTCTTTTGTATCTATGATAACTGAACATATGAACTTGATGCTTCATGAAGGTAAACTATATATCTGTTGCTTTTGTATATGAAAAGAATTTGTACCCCGAGCTCTAACAACTCTCTCATACAAGTAACTTTGGAGCTCACCGAATGAAGGGAGCTGAAGATGGACCTAGTCAACCTTGGGATTTGTTATTTGCAGGAAATGATGGGTCCCTATTCTCCTCATATGCTCTTTTCTTTGTTTTAGATGTATAGTTTAGTTTCATATTGCATCTTTAGTCACTCCCATGGCTTGTGTGGGACATATTTAAACATTTCTCTTGAATATAATCAGCTATTTCATATTATATAATGACTTCTATGTACTTTTCTTTATGAGTCAATTACATAGTATGAACACAAATGAACTTCATTTCTTTTTTCAAGCACTTAAAATATACAATGGTTAAGCAAAGTAGAAATATGTTAAAATCTTTTCACCTTTAAGATAACAAAATTACTTCAGCTCTGCTAATTTGATCTATAGGTGAAAATTTGGCAACATTTTCTGGTGATTTCTACTAAATGCTTCCCTACTAAGCATATAGACTCGTTGCCTTAAACAATCCATTGGGTGCAAAGTCAAATCTGCCCCTTTTTAGGCTTAGAAAACCCTAAAACTAAACTGCAAACTACTTCAAGCAGTAGTAGAAACCCAAACAGAACCAAACTGTAAGCAAACTAAGGGCCCTGATGGCCAGAAAACATGTGCAACATCACTTAGGGAAAGAAAAAAACTGAAACAAATGTACCTTGAGCACTTATTAGCAGAAAACACTACCCTAACTTACTAACTAAAGAAAGTCTACCTTAAAAAAACCATCTACTAGTTTAGGAAAATAACTTCCCCTCCTTTGCAATCTGTAATACTCCATAAGTTTGTGAGTTAACCAAAAGAGGTGGAGAAAAATCAAATATCCAGTAAAGTATTGCAACACCTTTCTGAGAAGGAAAATGCAATCACTTACCCACCTAACTTGTTTGGCAAACTGATCAAGTGAGAAAGTAGACTGGTTGTGCTCAACTTGATACCCTTTTTGATGATCTGGATCAGTGTCACTATGAAGGTGATCCTTCTTGTTGGCTTCCAACATAGCCAAATGCCTAATAGGACATCCCCTCGAAAGCTTTGGACTACAGAGAAAGTAATTTGAATGATTGGAAACAATATCACCTTCACTTTGCATGATAGCTTGCCATGTTGCCTCCTCCTCCATAGTCAATGGGCCATCCTCCTCTGTTAGGGTACCTAATAGCTCATCAAAGCTATCAACTCTTGGAAGGATCTTCATAAGAGTTGGACTAGGCTCAAAATACTCATTATTACTCAAAGAGGTACACTTCGAAACATGATTCTCTTCTTCAATGAATGAAGGCAAGTGTTCAAATAATGGGCTAGCCTCTTTCAACAAACCATCAATTGGCACATCAACTTCAAGCTCCTCTGTGCAATAGAAAGGTAGTTCCTCCAACCAGTCAAGATCATGCTGCTAGTTAGGCTGATCCATAACCAGTGACTCATTCAGGAATACAGCCACTTCCACCTCTTACTTTTTCTATTCAAGATAACCCTCCTCCAAAGATGCTGGCATAATATTTAAGTGTGAATAGAAAAGCTCAATTTCAGCTTGAAATAGATCCTCCTCAAGCTCTTGATCATTCAAATCAGGGCTGCTTTCACATATTTATTCTTGGATCAACACCTTATCTAAATGGTCCTTGTCACTGTGGTGGTCAAAACTTGGCATAGCCATGCCATTTTCAATTTCATACTCAAAGTTAGTAAGCTCATCAAACAAATTAACTAGAAACTGAGGTTCAACACTGATTTCTTGCACATTATCTAAGTTTGTAACAGAGACCTTCAGATCATTCCAAAGCAAATTTTCTTCCCAATTTTTCTTTATTTGATGAAAAGGGGATGTCCTTTACCTCATGATGTATTTCACTAAGCCTATTGGACTCCAAAATAGGTTCATCTTTATTCCCTTCCTCTTGATCTGAAGTTCTATTATCATATTGATGATCTTCAGTCAGCAACTCACCACAATGTTTGACATCTTCTTGCTCTTCATCTTCTCATCGCTGTACCAGCTAGATACCTCAAAATAGTTATCAATATCCTGTTGTACTAGTTGATCCATTGAGATAACTACTAAAACAATTTCATCCTCTTCAATAAAACTAGGAAGCTCATCATTAAAAACAAAAAAAGACTCATTTTGGGAAATCTTTTCTTGTTCAATATTTTACTGTTCTAATTGAGAACATTCAATAGTTAAATGCCCTTCTAATCTTCTTCCAGAGGAGTGCAACATCCTGATCAAAGGGTTCCTCCTTAGATTCATCAAGTGGGGCAATTTGGGGAGCTTCATGGGTTTCTTACGAGGATGAATATTGCTCAAGGGGCTATTCTATTACTATCTTAGGCTGAAACTGATCATTTTCTTCAACTTGCAAGGGATGAAGGCTTCTATAACTTGGGATTTAAAGCTTAAGAGGCTAGTTTAGGGAGTTAAAGACCTTTTCCTACCTAAAACTTGGAATCCCAACTTTAGGAATACTAAGAGGCTCATTTTATCTAAAACTTGGAAAGTTACATTTATGAACCTCTTCTTGAACAAGCGGATCTGTAACTGTAGGAGTTGCTTGGGCTTCATGCCTTTGTGTTTCTGACCCTTGCTCATAGAGATAGACCTGATAACCCATCTCTTCTTGTTGCTAATTATACTCACGCTACCTCTTAATCTCCTCTACCTGCTTTCTGAAGTCATGCATGAAGTCAAACGACATACCCTTTATGCTTGCAATCTGCTCCTTTTCATGCTCTTGGAGCTAGCTTTGAGTATATGGAGGCTGAAATGGAGGCTGAGTAGGGGTGGGTGGGTGGTAATTATATCAAGCATGCTAGTTTTGAAAAGTCATGGAATTGAAACCAGTAGCATGATTGGTCTAATATGGCTAATATGGAGATGGATAAGTAGCATTTTCATGGTATGATGGATGGTAGGACATATTTTATGAAACATAGGCCTATTCATTCATTAAAAAGTTGGAAAACAACATAAATTAGATTTTCTGAAATAAACCAGCACTTAGATCTGCATGCAAAATCAGAGAATAGAGTCACCAGGTATAATGTAAAACCTCTAAAGGCTGGAAACACTACTGCATATACCAGAACAACAACTTAAAACTTTGAAAAACTTTCTTCGAAATAAGTTTCAAAGTCCCACCAGGCGTGCCAAAAATTGTTGTCAATCAAGATTACACCCTAGCCAAGTTAAACTTAACTATTCTGCTGAAACATGGAAACACTTTCAGGTTGTGGGTGACCTATGGTGAGAATGAATCTCCAAAGTAGGTTGGTTCCCCTGGCAAATCACCTAAACTATAGAACATTTTGAGGAAAAGGGTTTAGAGAAATAACTTGAAATGAAATCCTAAACTGCTAATGGTGATGCACCAGAACTTTATCTCTTTCAATAACCTTACTCCCAACCAGTTTATCAAAACAATAGCTCTCACAATCTCACATGTACATACAACACAAAATTGATTTGTACGAAGATTTAAAATCAAACACAACATGCAACCTACATCATATGGACTTTCTGAACCCATACTTGCAATAATAGGACACAAAAAGGATTCAAAAGTTAGAATCACAATGATAATATCAAACTACTACTATAAAATGAGACAAAAATTGAGATAGGAATGCTCTGTTGTTTTTATTAAAGCTGAAGGAGTATACGAATATGAAATCTGAGTATAAATCTCAATCTTACAAAGCTTTCTACAAGTGAGCAAGAAAGTAAGAAGCAAATCTAAACTGCATAAATGAAGTCTCTTCCCCCTATATATAGCCAAAAAGACATTCTAAATGTTTAGCTAGTTGTTTATCTGAAAAAAGAAACTAAAGTCTCATTTTCAAGCAAAGGGAACAAGCCACAAAATTAGTTCCCAAACTGTCTCTAAACTAGATGAAAACAATGGAAACTTTCCTCTCAAAAGGGTCGATCTAGAAAAGACTAAAAAATCACCCCTAAACTGACTGAAAAACTGAAATAGAAACTTCAGTTTGCCCAGTTTTTTCCTATTTCACTCAAAAGACTTAGACTCAAATAGGAAGGCTCTATCAACACTTGCCTTTGTTTAGCTGTATTAAAATAACAAATATTAAGGCAATTTATAGAATATTACCTTAATATTGTGTTACAATATATGTAATTTTAATTTTACAGAATAGAAAGACTCAAAAAGGCTTGAGTCATGACCCCACCTCACTTTTCTTTAATTTTTGATTTCTGTAATAGGACAAAACATATGCTTTTGATTTAAATCTTTCCAAGTATTGAATATGTTCCTGTTTAGGCTTTTTGATTTTCTACAAAAATCACAAGATATTCTAAGGTACATTAAGGTTGATTTTTCCTCCAAAGGTTACAAAATAAACCTAAGGCATAAAGCCTAGGTATAACATATATGCAAAGTAAAATATAATACCTCAAAGGTATTAGCAGAGGCCAAATATTTTAATTTAATGTGGAAAAAGGCAAGGTCAAATTAGGGCACATGAGAAAACCCTAAAGAGTTAGGGTTTGAAGCTTGAATCTTCACCATTCTTATTGTTTCTGAGAATTTTCTTGAAGATTTTCATAGAAAATCACACAGTGAGTCTTTCTTTGTCACAAATTTGAGCATTGTTCTCCATTTTAGAAGCATTCTTGGACTTTCATAGCCGCGGCGATGACTGAACTTCTAATGTATTTGTGTCTTCACAATTTGTTATTGCTTTTTCATTCTGAAACCGTCATCCATCCTTTTGGTTTGAGCTTTTGAAGGCAATGTGTATGCAGACTTCATGAGGAATCGGCCCACATCGAGGTAAGCTTTTGTCATGCAAAACCTACCCTTCTCTTTTCATTTTTGTCAAAAGAATGCTTGTTTCTTTCAGTTCTATCATGATAAAAATCTTTCTCTTTTCTAAGTATTTGCTTGATAGAGTAAAATACAATCTATATTCTAGTTTCCTCTAAATATTTTGTGAAATATTTCCTCTCAACATGATGTGCATTTATCTCCTATAGTTGATGATTTGAAATGAAAAGTACACTTGCTATAATTCTGAGCATGGTTTAGTTTTGCGGCCGACATGGCATTTTCTATAAAATGCAGCCTCAATACTCATTCTAGGTCTATACTCTTTAGTATCGAGGGTTTCACTTTTCATTGTCTCTATTCTTGACCCTTTGAACAATCTAGGTTTGCTATCATCACTGTGTTTGCACATGAGTGTATAGTCTCAAACACTTTACCATTTATAGAACTATCCTCTTTTCATTTTATCATGATATGATGCATTGAGAGATAAGGAAAGAACTGAAATCTCATGTACTGTCCATTGCAAGGTGACCATCTTTCACTATCATTGTTTCATGGAACCCTACTATGCAAAGCCACTCTATACTCACTGTTCACATGTATTAATGTCTTGATAGACTGCTAATACATTGTCGACTATCCTCTCAATACTGTCATGGTGGTTTATGAAATTGTAATAAGGAATTCCCTTGACTATTTCAATAAGACCATATGCTCATGGATAAGGCTAAGATCATTATGCAAGTCTCTTATTGAAACAAAACTATGAATGGTTGTCAAGAAAACTTCACACAATATCTCTGAAAGTATTCTAGAGCCTTTTACTATAGCCTCTCTAATTGTTCTATTGTATTAACACTGTTCTTTGGGCTCTTTGTACAACATTCCATTCCTCCTATGATTGTATAAGGTCCTCAAAACAAAGACATTATTTTCCTTTCATGCTTCTTTGGAATTCTATATCAGTATAATCTGTATTGTTAGTTGTCCTTACTTTCACTTTGGATGCTTCCTCATTGCTCTCAAAAATATTCATTCATGTTGTTGTCCTCAAACTGATTATGACTGTTTTCCTAATTGGAATGATAGTTTCATGTGCATCACTATGACTGTCCTTCTATGGAGACTGTCTCATGTCTTCTTCTATGATACAACACTCCTTCAATAACCATAGACTGATAGCTCTCATCACTTTCGATGGTGATAGTCCCTTCAATGGAATAGAGATGAAGCTTCCATTATATATCTATCTTGCATTTTTTCATGAGGATAAGAACATTGTAGTGTAGCATAGTATGTTGACTATGGCATGGACCAATGTATGAGAAATTCCTAGTCTATATCTCTTGAACGCAAGGTCATTGTGCTTTAAAACTTGTCTCTGGCAGTAAGAATATGGATGACTATCCCTTTGCTTATGATTTCATCAATGAATAGATGATATACAATGTATCATGAACTGCGATAAGGGTTAGTGCATCATTTTGCTTGACATTTGATTACTACCTTTGTGGTATGTGACTATCCTATCCACTGAGGTTGTCCTACATTCATGACTACAGTTTACCTTCATAAGTTGTCCTAGTACATTCTCATAAATGACTGTCCTTAATAAATTTACTTTCACACTCCTTCATTACAAATAGTGAAAGCATAAAAACATGTATGCAAACATGATTTCCTTGGCACAAAATGATGCACTTTTGCTATGTTCTGCATATTTCTTAAGCATTTAGGTAAGCCATTGTTCATTTGTGATTTTCACTTCATTGCACTTTCAAATTGATTGTCATGAATGATCAATGCCTTTGATTCCTGAAACCACTTTTTGAATCACACCTTCAGCTAAAAATATTTGTATTTGAGCATTATGAATATGAATTACTATCTCATTCCCCTTTTGGGAATTAGGGGCAGCATGTTGGGCTCAACCCTTATGGGAGCCAATTTTGCACCACATGCTATGATGTCTTTAGAAATGGATCAGAAACATGATTTCTCCTATACCTACACAATGAACAAACAAGTTAGAACATAAAACATACCTTGAATTACAAGACATGCTACTTCTCTTTCTTGATTTACCCTTCTAATCTAGTACTTGCATCTCATGTTCAGCTATTCCTTCTACTTTTCTTTTGTATCTATGATAGCTGAATATATGAATTTGATGCTTCGTGAAGGTAAACTATATATATGCTACTTTTGTATATGAAAAGAATTTGTACCCCAAACTCTAACAACTCTCTCATACATGTATCCTTGGACCTTACCGAATGAAGGGAGATGAAGATGGATCTGGTCAACCTTGGGATTCATCATTCATAGGCAATGACGGGCCCCTATTCCCCTCATATGCTCTTTTCTTTGTTTCAGATGTATAGTTTAGTTTCATATTGCATCTTCAGTCACTCCCATGGATTGTGTGAGACATATTTAATCAATTCTCTTCAATATAATCAGCTATTTCATGTTATATAATGACTTCTGTGTACTTTTCTTTATGAATCAATTACATAGCATGAACACAACTAAACT
The DNA here is from genome assembly GCA_027924645.1 of Cunninghamia lanceolata. Lineage (NCBI taxonomy): Eukaryota > Viridiplantae > Streptophyta > Pinopsida > Cupressales > Cupressaceae > Cunninghamia > Cunninghamia lanceolata. The sequence goes on along the minus strand of BSBN01000909.1, from coordinate 697,206 downwards.
TCATTTCTTTTTTCAAGCACTTAAAATATGCAATGGTTAAGCAAAGTAGAAATATGTTAAAATCTTTTCACCTTTAAGATAACGACATTACTTCAGTTATGCCAATTTGTGTTGTAGGTGAAAAATTGGCAACAATTATCTTGAGTAATAATCTTATAATGGGAAATAATCCACCAAAATAAATTGATTATGGGGATTAAATTATGATTCCATATGGATCTCTAATTATGTTGTAATGCTAGAAGGTTGAGAATCAATTCATATACTGAGGCAATTGTGTAGGTCCCAATAGGGTGAGGGGCTCCAATAACTTCACCATATCTATGAATGTTGATAAGGTGGAAAGAGTTGAGGTGATTTTGGAAATCAGAAATAACACCAACAAGATTGTTGCCTTCACCAAAGGAATCTTGAAAGGTCCTCCACTTTCTATTGTATCCCTTATTGCCAAATAAATTGGAGGAAGGTTGAATAAACTATGAAAATTGTTGGTTAGAGGAGAGAGGACGAGAATCTAGCCAAGTGTTCTCCCATAACCTAATTTTCTTACCCACTCCAACTTTCCATCTAAGGCCCCTTTTTAGCAACCCCCTAGCCTTGACCAAATTATTCCAGATTGTGTATCCCTTAGGAAGATTTAAATATTTTAGTTATGCAAAGGTGTAATAAATTTGGAACAAGTAGAAGTGAATCTCATCACATAACCATGTATTATTTCATTTAATCCTTGGTCACTCTCAAATAAATCAACAATTTTAATGTTAAGGCCTATAGTTTCTTTAAATTATTCAAGAAGGGCTTTTTACAGTCACTAAATGAATTAATAGATCTATGAGGCAATGTATAAACTATTAACTAGCATAATACTTGAGTCTTCTTGGAAACTTTTTCCATATATATATATATATATATATATATATATATATATATATATATATATATATATATATATATATATATATATATATATATATATATATATATATATATATATATATATATATATATATATATAATCCATACATGTAGTTGTCTAAGACTAAAGGTTTGTATTAGGGTATCCTTTGCCATCATACATAAAAAACTAAGGTGCTACAAATCTCCTAAGCAATGAATATGTCACAATCTAAAAACTATGTACAGTTTTTCTAGGATATAAACATTAATGATCTTGTCCACTATTTTTTTAGCCACTTCCTTATTTACTTCATTAATCTTTTACATTAGTGTATCTAAGGTAGAGGAGATGGTGATCACATGGGATGGTTTAATATTATAATGGTTATAGGCACAAGATGTAAGAGGGATAGAAGATCAAACGAGTTGGGTCAAAAGAATGGTACAATGGAAGTTTCTAAGGGCATTGCAAGCTTTGGAAACATTGTATCTAGATGTGGCTTAGATAAGGAATGAGGTGATAGGATTGGTAGTGGAGGATGAAAGAGGTATGGAGAAAGAATTGGTTGCAATGATGCTAAGTGATATGCTTGTAGTGGATGAAGCAATAGTAGATGTAGGGTTTAGGTAGACATGTGAAGGATGCCCCAACCTTAAGAGATGATGTAAGCTTAGTATAAATTACATCTAGTTTTTTAATTTCTATACTAATTATTTCCAAACAAGGTGTGAAGCATATCCACTAGATTCTTAGGATTCCATACATTAACCAAATTGGCAAGTTGTGTCATAAAGTCTTATTTTTGAATATGTGTCTCATGACCATAATCATCACCTATATTATCTCAATCTAACCATCATAAAAAATGTCACTATCATTGGAATGGGTGGCTATACTAGGGTCTAATCGGAGGCTTCTTATTAATGGAACATAATGACTGCATTGGTCCTTTGGCATAAAATAATAATATCTAGATAGGATCAAAATATCAAAGACACATTGTACCTAAAATATTCTACAAATATAAACCTTAGGTTATTTCAAGGATTGGTATAATCACCAAACCCTAGAAAAATGTAAATCAATAAAAGATTGAATATCACTTATAACTCAACTCTAAAAATTTAGAATATCATAATTAATTTGTAAATATAAAAATCTAATTAGGGTTGTACAATTGGGTATGTTTGTTAGGCTCACCAAAATGAAAAGAAAAAATAAGGTTCCTTAGGCAAGTTAGGTAAACAAACACAACTAGCTATAAACTAACCTAGGGATCAAATGTGAAGTATAGATGGAGTGGAATAGAATGGATCAAATCAAACAATATTAGATAGTAAAAATGATTGTGCCATAAATAACAATAAATGAGGAGAGAATACGTAGATTTATGGCTAACCCTTCAATGTTAATTGACGAAGATGTCAATGAAGTTGATGCACCTATAAATCTAGAAATGTGCTAGTAGTCCTATGTGTAGATAACAATTAAATTACACTTATATTTTCTTTGTTGGTTCATCATCATGGTTGTTGATCTAGCTTGCAGCTATGAACTTGATCTATTTTTTTACCTCCACCTGTGATGCTCTATGGATTCTACCCTATGAATTATTTAAAAAGTGCACTGCTAGATAATGGTATTCTCTATCAGTCTCTAAAGGTTTTCTATCATAGTGGTGGTATTTAAAAATACCTTGACCATCAAGAAGCTTCAAACATCCACATAGATTCTAGAATGTTTTCTAGGTTATTCAGATGCACAAGGATGGGTGTGATCAGATATGCTAGATTCCTTGCTTGATTTGAGTGTAGATGCAAATTATTGTTTTTATGATAATAAATGCTCTTTTATTGATATTAGATGACGGATATTTCTTTTCTAAATGGATTAAAATAAATGCAATGAAATACACCAAATCACAAATGTTCATGTAAAGTAAACTTGGGACTAAAGTATAAAATGGGACAATTCGGCTAAAATTTTTATTCAAATATTGTAATTAAGTGGATCAAGGTCATGACTATGAGGATGACCTCACACCTATGGACATAACGTAGCTTAAGCAACTAAGTTGGATTAATGCCCAAAATGGATAGGATTGGATAAGGATTAGATTAATGATCAAAATCAAACATATAAGCCAATTGGATTGGGATTGCATGCACACAAGAATCATGCATAGGGGTAGATGCAAGCAAGGCCAGGTATGCAAGCCAAAAATATGACATTTAGAGCTAGATAAATTCATTCAAACATTTCCCCAAATTAAACACAAAACAAAATGAAAAATACATTGAGGATGCATTTATCACCATTATAACTATGACTTCTAATTTCTTAAATTCTTTAATTTTATTGTTAAATTTTAACATTATTTATTTAAAGACTTAAAAATCTATTTGTTTTATTTAAACATAATAATTTGGTGATGGATTGAGTTTATTTATTAGTAATTTTGGAATGAGGTTTAGAATGAAATAAGAGGAACATTATGCACATATTTTGACTTAATATTAGGATTAATATTTTCTATCAAATTTGATTAAGTAGTAAAGATTGATAAGTATCTATTCTCTTATATTTACCTAATTCAAATCAGGTGAAAGAATAAATAATGTGACAAGACTATTAAAGATTGAGAAGTATCTATTCTACTATATTTACCCTAAATATACTTTAAGTCAGGAGGAAAAATAATAGTAAATCATTTTTCAGTGACAATACTGAAAAAGTAGGACCTAAAACCATGTTATCATTAGGTATCAGTGTTCCCAATATATGTATATATACCCCTCTATCATTATACATAATGCATAATTTTCGTATTACTTGGGAACATAGAAAATTATTTTATGTGATTTTTGTGAGGAAAGAATTGATAATTGGGTTTCTCAGTGAGAATTCCTTCTCTAATTGCTTAAAAAAGATATGGAGATCACACGATATTCGTGTCACAACCCTTAATTTTCAATAATTAATTATGAATTGAAATATTATCATTTAATCGACTGTCAACTAATTTTGACTTGTGTGTGTGCGACAGGGACACTCTCTCCATGGAGAGAGAGTATGATTGAGGCAAAGGGCGTCTAGCCGATTGATAATGAATTGTGTCGAAGGGATATTTTGCACACACCACTTAGTCAAAATTGTATTGCATACATTTTAATTGAATTAGAATAATCCTTTAACTATTTGCTAATAGTGGCAATAGATTTTTAAGTATTTGCTTATGCAAAAAAATTTAGTCAAATATCTAGTTGCAATAAATAAAATTTATTGCATTAATTATTTAATAAATCTTTCAAAAGACTCTTCTTGCAACATATTGCTTAACGTCATTTACTTGATTCGATTTTAGGACATAGAAGAGGTGGCAATTTCATAAAGGAAATTAATTACACTATGAGGGAATCTTTCCACTTTTTGGTGTCATTACTATTTTGTAGGAGTTGTGGAAACATAATTGTATTTTATATTTTTCATTTGAATGCTTATCTTTTAATTATTTAATAAATCTTTCAAAAGATTCTTCTTCTAACACAATGCTTAATATCATTTACTCGATTCTATTTTAGGCCATAGAAGAGGTGGCAGTTTCATAAAAGAAATTGATTAGACTATGAGGGAATATTTCCCATTTTTTATGTCATTACTATTTTGTAGGAGTTGTGGAAACATAATTGTGTATTATATTTTGCATTTGAACGCTTACCTTTTAAATAGGGTGGATGAAATTCATTCTGGTCCCATGAAAAGAAAATAGTGGAAAAGATAACAAAACGGAAGGGAGGAAGAAATTTCAATGCTAGAAAAATTTTGCAAGGGTGGATTGCAGCAATATGACTTATCTTGATGCCTTTTAGACTTCAGTTCGCATGCCTTGTTAGGATTAGAGAGAAACAGCTCAAAAAATCTAGTTGAGGGTGTTTTGGAAGGGAAGATTTGGAAAAAAATATGATTTCATTATTTGCAGAGATCAAGGTACAAGCAAGGTGTGCCAAGGATTTAATTGTTTGCATACAAATATTTAGTTGTTTTTTATTTTCCTCCAAACAGATGTTACCAGTAACCTTTGTTTCCATTGGTTTTCAATTACCCTTGCTACATTTTTAAAGTAGATGGTTTTGTGGGTTTCATTTAAACATTTCAAATGCTTAACTCCTACCCATTTCTGCATAGATGTTTGAGATAAGAACTTAAGTTGTGCAACATTTTTAGGATCCTATTCAAAAGGCAACAACGTTGTAATTACTCCTAAGTCTATAATCACATGAGCTCCTCAGGAACTGAAATAGATCACAACCACACTGGTGCATAATGAAAAAGTTTAGGGTATTGTTAAGATAGCCAACACTATCAAGTAGGTGGACCATGCACTCATAACAATTAACTAAAGTTGTAATGCAATAAGGGTTACCTATGTTATTGAAATGTGAGTGGCTCACTGTGTATAACCAACATTCATTGCATTCCATGAGATGGCATCTCTTTGAAGTATTTTATTTAACATTACATGCCCTTTGTCTATATCTTTCCTCTATATAGATATTCTTAAATTATGGCCACAAAATGATTGTTACCTTAAAGTTGCCAGTAGATAGTGAATCGCAATATTTCTTTTGTGTATCTCATAAGAAGTAAAAAAACTCACTTTTGTTGCATGGCTTGAATTTAATTGCATTCTTTTGTAACATATTCTTTTAGTGTTGTCTTCTTATCGAATTAGATTTTCCATACAAACATATTGCAATAAGTTAACTGTGGTAAAATAGTATGCTAGATGTATATCTTAAAAGGTATCTTAATTCGTAGCTCTGCTTTATGCAAGCCTTAGCATAGGATAGACTGGCCATCTTATACATGTGGTGTATCAAAATGCTAGTAGAATATGTTTAATGCATATTAGGCTTAAGCATTGTTGGATAGTTTTATTCTAGTTGTTCATACGTACTTTGTTTTTCATCATCGAGTACATGTATCATGCCACTAAAACCTTTGGCCTATGGTATAATCTCCTTGATGGATTTTTGAATCCCAAACACACAAAATAAAATACGAAATAACAAAAATAGATTGCAAAGGAGACACACAGCTGGACTTGCTAACTCTTTGTTTGTTCTATTAAATAAAAAAAATTACATTTACAAATGATTTGAAAACATAAACAACAAACTAATGATAATACACTTCATCTGCAGCAATCTAGAGCTACACACAAAACCACAACTACCTAGAGCTATCTGCTGCTCCCTGCACACACTCATGGAACTTCTAGAGCTATTGTTCATAAAACATTCTTTGTTGCTGCTACTTCTGCAATATTTTTTTGTTGCTTCTATGTCTATCTTCTATGGTTCTACATTTAGTCCTTCTTGCTTTTTGTCTTAACTCAAAAATTGCCACCGAAAAAATTGTCGCTCCAGGCAATTCAAAACTACCTACTTGTAGTAAAGAAGACTGGCCACCAATGAATTTTTGTCTACATTGCTAATTGAATGGAATTAACTCCTAGGTCAATGTTGCAGGAGAGAGATCCTGAGGAGATCTCTGACAAGGTAGTTGGTATGTGGAGTACATGCTCCATATTTGAATTTCTAACACTCCCCCTGAATCTGGAGCCACAAACCTTTTTTATTTTGTGTCTCTGGAGCTGTATGGAGATTTCTTTCCAGAACTGAAACTAGAGCTGTCCACAATGCCTAAGCTCTCTCTGAGACATTCAAAGTTCTCCTTGCTTAATGGTTTGGTAAAAATGTCTGCAAGCTGTTGCTCAGACCTACAAAATTTCATTTTGATTTCACCATTCTCAACTATTCTCTTATGAAATGATACATGATTTCAATGTGCTTGCTTCTTCCATGAAAAAATGGATTCTTTGTCAAAGCAATTGTTGAAGTATTGTCACAAAATATAGTTGTTCCATCTTTTTGTTCTTCCTTCAAATCTTCTAAGATCCTCCTTAGCCAAATAGCTTGGCATGCTGTTACTTTACCTGCTATATACTCAGCCTCAGCTGTAGATAGGGAAACTATGGGTTGTTTCTTGGAAGCCCATGAAATGACTCCTGATCCCAAGTGAAACACATATCCAGATGTGCTCTTACTATCATCTACACTCCCTACCCAACCACTATTTGTGTAACCAATTAGCCAAAAAACATTTGTTGCACTATACAAAATGCACATATCTTAGGATTCTTTTACCCACTTACCAATGTGACTCTTTTGGAGTCACCATAAATCTAGAAATTAGACTTATGCTATGCATTATATCAGGCCTAGTACTAGTCAAATACATTAGACTTCCAACCATACTCTTATACATGGTCAGATTCACATTGCTGCTGTAATCTTCCTTGCTTAACTTTAGACCTATGGCTCTTGGTGTGGGGGCAGGCTTGCGATCTTGCATCCTAAACCTCTTCAAAATATCTGCTGCATACTTTGCTTGAGAGATAAATATACCATGATGCATTTTTTTTACTTCTATGCCTAGAAAATACCTCAAAAGACCTAAGTCTATCATTTCAAATTCTCTTTTCATGGCCTCTTTAAGATCAACAATGAGGAAATCATCTTCTCCAATAAAAACTAAATCATCAACATACAAGACAACAATTAAATCTTACCATTAGTTGTCTTGATGTAAAGAGTGGGCTCACCATCTCTTTTTCTAAAGCCATTATTCAACAAATATGTGTCAATCCTACTGTACCATGCCCATGGTGCTTGCTTCAACCCATAAAGAATCCAGTTTATACCATTGTTGCTATAGGTTCACCTCAAAATTCATTTGGGAGTCTCTTGGATTTAAGTATACTTCTTTCCATCTCCACAATGGTTCTATTTTTCCTCTTAGTAACTTCATTTTGTTGTGGAGTATAGGCTGCTATTAGCTCCTTAATGCCATGTTGCTTACAAAAATTTAGAAACTAATTTGAGGTATACTCTCCTCCTCTATCTGACCTTAGGACCTTGATGAAATGTCCACTCTCCTTTTCAACCTAGGCCTTAAACACTTTAAACTTGTCAAATGCTTCAAATTTATGTTGTAGGAAATAGACCCATGTCTTACAACTGTAGTCATCTATGAGGTCATAAAATATTGGCTCTGACCAATAGTAATTATTTGCATAGGGCCACACAAATCAGTGTGCACCAGCTCCAATGGTGCCCTTGCCCTTCTAGAATGCCCTGATTGAGAGGGCTGCCTATGTTATTTGCCTAAAATGCAGGCTTCACATTTACCACTAGGCTTTACAATGGTTGGCAAACCTCTAATCATAACCTTCTTTGACAAAAGATTCAAACCAACATATCTTAAGTGTCCATACCTGAGATGCCAAAGATTGGAGGGTTCTTGAATGACTGTCTCTAAAGCTTCTTGTTGCACCACTGATGTAGACGCCATTTGGTTGACTCCGGAGCCATCTAGAACTTGACAGGTGCAGCTACAGGCTAAGCTAAGAAACACATTTCTAACCTTAAGGGAAACATTCTATTATTTTTCATTGTCACTACTGCAAGTATTTTCTTGCTTCCATCCTTCTCATAAATGATGCATTCACCCTTTTCCATCAACACTTTGTAGCCTTTTTGGATCAGTTGTCCAATACTCATGAGATTGTGCTTTATACTAGGGGCAAAATATACATTTTCAATCTCCTTCTTCTAACCTTGACTAGTGCAAAACATAATAGACCCCTTTCCCATAATTGGAACTATTTCATTATTTCCCATTTTTATCTCAGACTTGACATTTTTATCAATGAAAGAAAATAAACTCTCATTACCACTCATGTGGTTGCTACATCCACTATCTAATAACCATACCTCATCACTGACTTGCTCAGCAATGTTGCACATGAGAAAGGCCTTTGACTGATTACCTTCAGCCACATTTACACTTTGCTTAGACTAATCACGTTGTTTTTTCTAGCACTCACTTGCATAATGACTAAACTTATGGAAGTAATAACATTCAACATTGCTCTTGTCAAACTTCTGACTTGAGTTGTTGTTCTTCTTGACTTGTCCAGAGCTAGAGCTAGACTGAGAACTACTTGCTCCCTCTTGGCTATGTGCTTGTCTTGAGCTATCTTCTCCAGCACTTCCACATCTAGATCTACCTCTACCTCTACCTCTTGAGCTTTGTCCGAAGCTGTTTCTACCTCTCCCCTTGCCTCTTGAGTTGGCTTGAGATTTGAAAGCTTTCTCATGGGAAGAATTTGTAGACCTATTTAGGCACTGCTCATACATTAGCAGAGAACCCATCAGCACATCAAGTGCCATTTTTGAGAGATAGTTGGTCTCTTCTATGGTAATAACTATTGGATCAAATCTAGGGGGCAAACTTCTAAGAATTTTCTCTATAATCCTTTGCTCATCCATGGTTTCTCCATTTATCCTTAGTTGATTAACCAAGGTGGAAACCCTTGTGTGAAAATTTGAAATGGACTGACTATCCTTCATCTACAAGGTCTCAAAATCTATCCTAAATAGCTAGAGTTTCACTAATCTTACTTTGTCATTTCCCTTGTAACTGTTTTGCAATATTTCCCATACTTCTTTTGCATAGTTAGCTGCTGCTATTCTAGGGAAAATAGCCTCTATCAAGGCTACTTCAATCAGACTCAATGCTTTTACATCTTTCCTCCTTGTCTCCTTCAGCTAGGTCTTCTAGTTATTTGTGAGGGCTACATATGTAGCTAGTTCAATCACGTCATTAACCCCATTAAAAACAAGCTCCCATAAATCATTTGTGACCATTATGGTCTTCATTTTCTTTGCCCAAACATCATAGTTTTGTCCATTGAATTGTGCTAGTTGCTGACAACTCTTACTCTCTTCTCCAGCCATGTATCCTATCAAACAGACTTAAACACTCAGAAAAAATAAATGCCCAACTCACTCAAGACTTAGGGCCTTCTGGCTTCGATACCACTCTGATGGATTTTTGAAACCCAAACACACAAAATAAAATGTGGAATAACAAAAATAGATTGCAAAGGAGACACATAGCTGGACTTGCTAACTCTTTGTTTGCACTATTAAATAAAAAAATATACATTTACAAATGATTTGAAAACATAAACAGCAAACTAATGATAATACACTTGATCTACAGCAATCTGGAGCTACACACAAAAGCACAACTGTCTGGAGCTATCTACTGCTCCCTGCACACACTCACAGAACTTCTAGAACTGTTGTTCACAAAACATTCTCTAGTGCTGCTACTTCTGCAACTTTTTGTTATTGCCTCTCTATCTATCTTCTATGATTCTACATTCATTCCTTCTTTTATTTTTTTTTAACTCAAAAATTGCAGCCCAAAAAATTACCCCTCAAGGCAATTCAAAACTACCTACCTGAAGTAAAAAAGAGTGGCCACCAATGATTTTTTGTCTGCATTTCCAATTGAATGGCATTAACTCCTTGGTCAGTGTGGCTGGAGAGAGATCCCGAGGAGATCTCTGACTATTAAAAATCAAAGCAACACTACTTCAATGGAAATCTAATTTGAGATAAATTTCAGCAATCTTTAACTGTGTGCTATTAACAATGGAGATTGTAACAAAACATAAACCCACAATACAAAAATATACTGACAGTAGAATGAAGCACATAGCATAGGTGTTTAATATGGAGAAAACTCTTTCTAGTAAAAAACTCCACCAAGAAAAGAGGTCAAGTTGTATTGTCTTCACAAAAGGAGATTACACTTCCTCTGTCCTCCAACCTTCACTCTGATAGAACTTGGGTACCTATAAACTGTTATGCATCTCATCTACTATGCTATGGTTTATATAGAATTTACACAACCTCAAGACATTAAATGACTTCTTACCAGTCCATAACACTTGTCAAGAGTCAACAATACAACCTTGGGCATCCATGGCCAAGAATAGGCTCTTATGGGATTATAAATGCTGTCATACATGCATCCTACACTTGGAAAAATGTGTCCATGCAAGCTTGAATTCCTTGGGGCCAAAAATATCTAGTTACAACATCTTATGACGTATCATATGCTATTATAAGTGTCATAGATTCTTATGACAACTTACAGTTGTCATAGAATCTCTTACATTTTCTTACAGTATCTATGACGTGTGTCATAACACTAAGAAATAGATTAATCCTCCACATGTGCACCCCACTTTGACCAATTACCATTTACCATAGTAAATGACATTCTAGAAACTACCACTGGTAACTCTAGGACTTATCATGTAGTAACTCCATAATTAACATGGACAATAAATAATTTTTACTTCTGCTGATGAAACTTGTACATCCCTTATGTGTAATTACAAATAATAAATGGAATAATACAATAATGGGATTTACAAGGTTAATGGCACCTTATCCCAACATTCTCCCACTTGACATTATATTCTGTAAATCAACCCATAGGAAATTAAATGAAAAATAATCAAACACTAGAAACAAGGCCCATGGCCTCTCTGCACCATACAAACTTCTCTGTGCTCACAGGCTTAGTTAATGAATCTGCAACATTCTCCTGATTGTCTATCTTCTTTAGCTCAATTTCTCCATTTACAACCAACTCTCGAACAAAGTGATACTTAACATCAACATGCTTAGTTCAAGCAGGATACATGGGATTCTTGGCCAAACAGATAGGACTCTGGGTATCACAACCAATCTGAATGATCCTGCAATCAAAACCAATACTTGTACATAGTCTTCTCAACCAAACTACCCCCTCAGAGACATGAGTAGCAGCCATATACTCTACTTTTGTGGTGGACAAAGCAACTGTGGGCTTCCTCTTACTCATCCAACTCACTGTACCTCTAAATAGAGTAAACACATAGCCACTAGTTGAACTTCAACTATCCAAGTCACCTACCTAATCTGCATCAACAAAACCTTGTATGTCCAAAGATTTATCAGCACTATCAATACCAGAATAAACCAAATAATGATCAGGAGTACCTACAAGATATTTAAACACCATCTTTACATAATTTCAATGCTATCTACCAGGGTTAGATGTAAATTTTCTCAAAACTCCCACTGCTTGGGCAATATCTGGTCTAGTGCAAACCATTGTATACATCAAACTCCCTACAACACTAGCATATGACACATTATACATATCCTCAAAATCATCCTTAGTCTTTGGACACATATCTAATGAAATCTTAGTACCAATGGGTAAATGAACTCTAACTAGGTTACAATCCTGCATACTAAATCGCTACAAAATACTATTCACATACTTACTTTGTGACAACCAAAGCTTTCTATTAACTCTATCCCTCTTGATCTCCATTCCCAAAATATACCTTGCAATACCAAGATCCTTCATCTCAAATGCACCTAAAAGTTGGACTTTCAGCTCACTCATCATACCCTTAGTATTGTTGAAAAATAACATGTCATCAACATACAAAGCAATAACCAATATAGAATCATCAACACAATGAATGTAAACACAGTGATCCTCCTCACTTCTAACAAAACCCAATTTCAAAAAAAATGAATCAAACTTTTGATACCACATTCTAGGAGATTTTTTTAGACCATAAAGAGACCTCTTTAACCTGCAAACCCAATGTTCTTTTCTTTTTACCTCAAAACCTGTAGGATATTGCATATAAATTTCTTCTTCAAGATCTCCATGCAAGAATGCAGTCTTAACATCCATTTGCTCAATCTCCCAATCATAAGCTACAACAATGGATAAGAGAAATCTAATAGAAGTCAATGTAGCAACAGGAGAGAATATCTCACTAAAATCAACTCCCTCTCTCTCGGAGTAGCCCTTGGCTACCAGTCTAGCCTTGTACTTCTCCAATGATCCGTCTGCTCCAAACTTCTTCTTGAAGACCCACGTACATCCTATGGCCTTTCTTTCTTTAGGCAAATGAATAAGATCCTAGGTGTTAGAAGATTCTAAAGCCATCATCTCCTTCTACATGGCTAACTACCAAGACTCACTATCATTTGCAGAAATAGCTTCCCTGTAGGATCTAGGTTCATTGTTAGTACTCAATAAAGCATATACACAGTGAAAATCTAGTGGGCTATACCTATCAACTGGATTTCATTGTCTTGTGGATCTCCTCAAGGGTGGAGTAAGAGACTCTACTTGTTCTTCTGCATGATCATCTGCACCAACTTCTTCTATAACAATAGATTCATCTTCATAAAAACTACTTGAATCTTTTTCTTCTTCTTCACCCCCCAATCCATCATATGTTCTTCCTGAGGTGCATCTTGCTATTCTAAATCAAATTGCACCTTCTTTACCTTTTCTTCTTTTTCTTTTGGCTGCTCAACTTTTGTCTCCAACTTAGATCGCTTTTCCTTAGGCACATGAACAAAAGCCTCACAGACAAAAACCCTTAAATGTGAAACAGAAGGTTTCTTACCTATCCAAACTTCATAAGGTGTCGAATCAAGAGCCTTACAAGGAGATCTATTTATCAAGTAGCAAGCAGTACACACAACCTTTTCCCAAAAGCATTTATCCAACTGCGCATCACTAAGCATACTTTTGGCACTTTCCATAATTGTTTGGTTCATCTTTTCTCCAACACCATTCTATTGTGGTATATACAGAGTTGTCTTTTGTCTGATTATACCTACATGGTTGCAAAACTCATCAAATTTCTTAGAGCAATATTCCCCTCCATTGTCAGATCTTAATATTTTTATCTTTAAACTTGATTGGTTCTCTACTAAGACTTTGAATTCCTTAAACTTAGTGAAAACTTTAGATTTATGTTTCATAAAATAAAACCATGTATATCTAGATACATCATCAATGAAGGTAACAAAATAATGAGATTTTCCAATAGATTCATTTTTCTAATAGATTCATTATCCACATGTCCAAACACATCCGTATGAATAATCTCTAATTTCTCTTTTACTCTATTGCTTCCTGAAGGAAATGATTTTCTATTTTGTTTACCAAACACACAATGCTCACAGAAATCAAACTGCTCATTAGAATAGGAGAATCATCCAACAAATTTTTATTCTTAATAGTTTTTAATACATTATTGTTTGTGTGGCCTAATCTACGATGGTACAACATACATGCATTTTCAGTATTAGCCTCATATACATAGGAGGCATTATAAATTGTAGTGGCTTCAAGCTTGAACAGGCTTCCAAATCTCTTCCCTTTTGCTACCACCAAGTTCCCTCTCACTAATCTGCAACCATGCTTGTTAAATGTCACATGCATTCCCAAATCATTCAACTTTGAAGTTGAAATTAGATTTCTAGCTAATCCAGGAACATGCAAAATACCTAGGAGGGTTCTCCCATCACTAAAACACAACAATACATTTCCTTTTCTAACAATCAGATATGAAGAGTTGTCAACAAGTAGATATTACCTCCATCATATTCTTCATATGAGGAGAACCATTCCTTATGCAGAGTCATATGAAATGAGCATCCTGAGTCAACCAACCAGTGATCATTAGAAACAAAATTACATGCAAAAAGTAAAACTTCTTCACCTGCATTCAAGGACTTATCTGAAGCACTCTCCCACTATTTCTTGGGGTTTCTGCACTCCTTCTTCACATGTCCCCTTTTACCACAAAACCAACACTTAACTATGTTCTTTTTACCAAGAGTCTTAGACTGGCCCTTGGACTTGTCCTTAGCCCCTTTCTGATCTCCTTTAGGTCCTCCTTCCTTAGACCTTCTCCTGATGCTGAGAGCATCCCCTAAACTATCTAAACTCTTCTTCCTCATTTTCTATGATAGTAGCACTGAAACAAGAGCATCCAACTTTGGATCCACAAGGTTAGCAGGGATAGCAAGGATAACATTCTCCCAAGGCTCAAGTAAAGAACAAAAAATTAAGATACATTTATCTTCCTCACTAACCTCAACATCTACTAAATCAAGCTAACTCACTAACAAATTAAAAGAATTTAAATGCTCTGCAACTGATTCACCTTCTCGCATTTTCATGAAAAATAATTTTCTTTTTAAATAAAGTTTATTTACCATACTCTTGGCTTGATAGATCTCACCCAACCATTTCCACAACTTGTATGCAGTCTCTTCCTTTACGACATTCAACATGACAGTGTCTGAAAGACACAACTGGATGGTTCCCCATGCCTTCTTATCTAGTCTATCCCACTCATCTTGAGAGACATCATCATGTTTCTTCACTTTTTAAATAGCCAACGATTTGTTTCTTTCTTCCAACAAATCTTCCATTTTTAGCTTCCACAACTCATACCCTGTTCTGTTGAACTTCCCAATGTCCAATTGAGAGGTTGATGCAACAATGGATGTAGCCATAATAACAACAAAAGATCTACAAAATAGACACAACCAAATCTCCCACTACAGCTATAGCTTCCACACTACCACCCCAGAGTCAAAGCTGACTAGGCTCTGTTACCAAATGTTAAAAATGAAAGCAACACTACTTCAATGGAAATCTTATTCGAGATAAATTTCAGCAATCTTTAACTATGTGCTATTAACAATGGAGATTGTAACAAAACATAAACCCACAACATAGAAATATACTAGAAGTAGAATGAAGCACATAACACAAGTGTTTAACATGGAGAAAACCCTTTCAGGTAAAAAACTCCACCAAGAAAAGAGGTCAAGTTGTATTATCTTCACAAAAGGAGATTAAAAATACATTCACTTCCTTTGTCCTCTAACCTTCACTTTGACAGAACATGGGTACCTGTAAACTATTATGCATCTCAGCTACTATACTATGGTTTATATAGAACTTACACAACTTCAAGACATTAAATGACTTCTTACTAGCCCATAACACTTGTCAAGAGTCAACAATACAATGTTGGATGTCCATGGCCTAGAATAGGCTCTTATGGGGTCATAAATGCTGTCATCCATGCATCCTACACTTGGAAAAATGTGCCTATGCAATCTTGAATGCCTTGGGGCCAAAAATAGCCACTTATATCTTATGACACATCATATGCTATTATAAGTGTCATAGATTCTTATGACAACTTACAGTTGTCATAGAATCTCTTACACCTTCTTACAACATCTATGACATGCATCATAACACTAAAAATAGATTATTCCTCCACATGTGCACTCCACTTTGACCAAATATCATTTACCATAGTAAATGACATCCCGTAACTACCATGGCTAACTCTGGGACTTACAGTGAAGTAACTCCGTAATTACCGTGGACACTAAATAATTTTTACTTCTACCGGTGAAACTTGTACATCCCTTATGGGTAATTATAAATAATAAATGGAATAATACAATAATGGAATTTACAAGGTTAATGGCACCTTATCCCAACTTTGAATTTCAAACACTCCTTTCCTGCACTGTTCATGTTTATTCCTTTATCATTAATGGAAATAACTTCCTTAACTAAATTTTGATAATGAGATTTGTAAAGGTAGTTATATAAAAAAATGATATTTTATCCCTTTAGTAGATAATATATGAATTGCATTTTTAATGCGACCTCTGTAGTCTTATTCTTATTGTTGACATATTCTTAAATGTTTATATTTTAATTGGTTCAAGAGAACTCCATTTAAAAGAACTCTATTTTAGTCTCTGGTTAATATGACTTCTATTTGGAGTTAAATATTAAGTATTAAGTATTATCATCATAATGATTTTACTCTTGGTTATTGTAAATATCTTGTATTGAAATAAATTGTGGTAGAAATACAAAAAATTGATGCACCAACAAAAGCATTGAAGATACTAGTCTGAAACACCACTACCACAAATAGAAGCATTGAAGTTTTTGAACAATGGAATGCTTTTTAGAAATACCATTCTGAGACACCACTACCACAACACTACCTAACAATTTTTAATGTCATCAATTATTTTTTAATTCTGATGGTTACGTAACTCTTCCATGCACAATTATTTGAATTGTTTATTCAATTTCCATCCGATTATGGAATCTTATTTGCTATTCTAGTTTGTTTATTTTAAAATGAAGAAAATTACTTGTTAAACTAATGGTGATTAAAGGTTGTCATTCCTAAACACTATCAATCCGTACTTAAATTGAATCATTAGAAGATTGAGTCAAGGGACATTTGTTCCATGGAGTCCTACAAATTTAATATGATGGTGAATTGATTCTTGTGTCTTCAAAATCATTTTGTCATCTCCAAAATCGAAATAAATATCTCATTAAAATTAATTTAATATAAATTTAAGTTGATTACTTTAATTCATTTAATTAGACTAAATTATTTTTAAATATTTTTTTCTCTGCCAATGTAAAGCATATATCTATACAAATAAATAAATATAATTTTTTAAAAAATATTAATAAACTAAAACCTAAAAAATTATTATAATAGACGTGATATACTGAACAAAAAAAAATGAATATACTAAATATCTTACTTTAAAACCTAATTATAAACAGTGTCTTTTCACTTGAACATGGGTATCAGAAGAAATGTGAGGTTGCATTTGTAACTGTTCATTATTTAATATCATAAAAAACAAATGTTGTTAGTAAAAATAGATGTATGACAGCAGTGTCAACAGAAAGAAAAGCCCAAACTGAAGATTCACTCTGGCCGCCAATATCAACGCCTTGCAGATTTCTGATGTCATGTATTATGTTTGTAGCATGGTGTTTGTTGTACATTACCAGTTTTAAAGGTTGGGGATTTCTGTAGTGTAATGTAAACGAGTAGATATTGTGGCGTAAACACTGTGAAATATAATGTATTGACATAAAAATTTAAAGCTTTAGTTTTAAAATTGAATATAATGGCTTCGAAAATAACTGTGTATATTTTATTTGCATTAATATTTTGAATCATATTTCGTCAAGAATGAAATGAAAAAAAAATGTTTTTAAAGTTTTAATGTTGCCATCATTCAAACTTGGGCATATCCTGCAACTCTAGTTTATTTTGCAATATTACATACTTCACAAATATTTGATATGAAAAATGCCAAAATGTTTTGCTCAAACCTTGACATCCCAATTGTTAGTTATAACCTAGTCACATAGCTATATGAGAGGAAAATGTAAATAACCAAATGATAAACACTGTACAAAATTTGTTAAATGCAAATAAAACTCTTAAAGATTCTCATGCTATTTTAAAAAAAAACACCACCCTTTAAAATGAATGTGGGAGCCGCCAACATAGAATAAAATGAATATTAAATTTACTTATTCAAATAGAATAAATTTTTGCACATAGATTTGTTCTACAAATAGTTAATCTCTTCACGAGGACAAACATTCTAATTGAATATCACATGGACTTCAAGCCTATCTTGAAATTTTATATGGATCAAATCACTAGCACTTATTATTTATTAGTAAAAGCACCAAAGTGCTATCAAATGGCTGATAGGCATAAATATTTATAGGCCTATCACCAAATAGTAGATATTTATATTTTGGTATGTACACTGTAACCATTATTTGTATGTTTTGGCCATTTTGGTAATGTATCATCATGATTTAATTAGTTGATCATTTTAATTCTAAAGCATAATTTTAAAAGAATGGAAAAAAATACTTGCAATTCAACTCTCTTATTAACATACTATGGCTTCCAAATGCTAAATTTTAATATTAACATTCAATAATCTAGGCCCATCACTAAATAGTATATAAGGCATGTGAATTGTTTGAATATATACCTCAAAAGAACATAGTTACTTGGATTGTAATGATTGTAAAATATACCCAAAATGTATTTATCAATATTACCTTGGAAACTTTTAAACAAATGCAATTAGAAGGAATATGGCTAGATTCATCTAACATTTGATCATCAAAGATAAATTGACTAATACAATTGGGACAATTATTTACCACTTTTTAGTGTAAATGAAGTGTAAACTTATTATTGAATGTTTAACTGTTAAACCTTTTGATGTTTAAATAAAAGTCATTTTATAAGTATCATGTCATAACAATCACTTTAACTTTAGACTTTTTTTTAATAATTATGTTCTTAGCATGGATTGTGGTGTCCAACAATTTCTTCCATCTATTCCCATCTAAATTAGAAATGTGTTCATTGACTGGAATAACTGTTTATTTTACCCCTTTGGTAACCTGGAAATGTTTGATTCGAAAATTTAATGCGTCTTATATGGTTAAGTAAACCCAAGTGTTGAGGACTGTTCACATGTGCATTCTCTCAATCTTACCGAAAATGGGGGTTAACGAGGTACATACTTTTTAAATATTTGCAAATTTCATTTGTATTTTAATATTGTATTTCGACCTCCAAAGAGATATGACGATTCCCGAAGACATCAATATTGAACTTCAATACACCAAGATTGTTCATCATCTTGAGCTTTCAAGTTAAACATACTTCATTTACTCGCTTCTGTTAATAAGTTTGAGATTTGTGGCAGTTAAGTGAAACAAAGTTGTACATAATAACCACTTGTATTTATATAAACAAAATTTAGATTTTATATTGAATTCAATAAAGTCAAATAAAATAAAATTTATGAGGTTTACCTATAGTCTACCACAAGTAATATGTTAATTGATTTAGTTTAGTTTTATAGTCCACTAGATATTGGGGTATTGTTTTAAGTATAAATTATAAATAAAAAACAGTAATATTTTTTTTACCTAATTGTAAGTGTGATTTTTGAATCAAATATCACTCATAATATTTGACTTTAACTTGAAAAAGGATGCCTTTTTGAAATAATATTTAAGATACTCAATCTTGACATAAACTCTTGAATGATGATTATGATTTTTATTTAATTAATAGTGTTGATATTTTTATTTGACTTTACTTTTATAAGTTTTGATATTACTATTATTTAATTAATAGTGTTGATTATTTTTGTTTTAATATATCTTTACAAATCCTATACCATTTAATTAATTAACAATGTTCAGATATTTGTGTTTGCATCTATGTGTATGTTTGCTCCACTACCGATAACAAATTTATTTTTTAATCTAAATAAAGGGTATGTAAGCTTTATTTAAAAAACATATAGAAATGGAAGGAGTAATTTAATGGCGTTGGACGAGGATAAAAGATGAAGCAGCTTTAACTTTAGAGGCAACCGCATGATAAAACTGGCGTACAAAACTAATTTGTCCATTTCAAATCAAAATTCTAAAATAATAATAACCAGTCAAAAGTCTTGGGTGAAGATATTTTAGATTCCTCTATCGGCTTGAATATGGCCTTCCTCGAGAAGATTTATTCAACCTAACTTTTGAATCTCCAACGCTATAACTACATCGGTATATCTGCTTATTCCTACTCTAATCATGTAATCAGAGAAATCAAATTTAATGGGCATGTTGACAGATTTGGAAAGAAGCTTTAAAAACTGGAAAAAGATTGTTTTTTTTTAATACGAAATTAAAGTAACTACTTAATCATCCTCTAAGATATTTCAGGATATTTTGACTGTTCACAGGTAAGGATTTATTAGTTTGCTTTATGATAGCAAGGAAGGGATAAAAAATTAAGCAGCTAGCAGTTTACAGATTTGGGAAAACATTATGGAGTGCTCTGTAATAGATAAGTGCTGTAATCGTCATATGGGTTGCCCTTTCTTTTCATAAAGTTTTGTCTATCCTCAATGTGTCACCATTACAACCACGGTGTTGTCACACACTTCCCTTGCTGCCTATATAAAACTGCCTATATCCATGGTTTTCTATATTGTTCAATACTATCTACATTTCTTAGATTTTAACATTTTGATCTTGAAAGATGTCTCGCGAGGAGAAAAAGCACCATAAGAATTTGGAGCATGAAGGTGAACTTGGCACCGCCGCTGCTGGAGCATTTGGTTTGGTATGTGATGATATATTCAATGACTGTAGAGGTAAACTAATGCTGTATGTTTGAATTTGTGTGATTTGTAGCTAAACATCTTGGTTGTGTTATGTGATAGTATGAGAAACATCAAGCAAAGAAAGATCCAGAGCATGCCCATAGGCACAAGATAGAGGAGGAGATCGCTGCAGCAGCTGCAGTGGGCGGTGGTGGGCTTGTATTCCATGAACACCATGAGAAGAAGGAAGACAAGAAAGAAGCCAAGGAAGCTGATGGCAAAAAGCATCATCATCTCTTCTAAATTGGGTCTCTAAATTATATATTATAATAGTTCTGTAAAAAGTGTGGGAGTGCTGTGAATGTGTCTTGAGTATTGCTGGTGTGTGAATTACCCCACAGGTTTTTCCTTTTAAAATAGAGATGTCTAAAAACTATGGTTATGTATGTTGTAACTTGTATTCGGGTTATCATCCTGTTTGGATATATTTATTTGAGTAATATCTCTCTCTTGTTTTTCACTGACAAGATATGTTAGAATGCCAGCATCTTGGGTGGTCAGCAGGCCTGAGAATTTGATAAGGGTTTGCTTTTCTTACAACATGTATCATGTTATAGTTTAAACAAATTAATGGAGTGTGAAGTTTTTAAACGATCATATAAAGTCAAAAAAAAAATCACTTCATTCTTTTTACTATAAAAGTTAGCCTGTGTCTTCTGGGTATCCCTAATAAAGGCTCTCTTACTAATTGGCCAAATCCTTTCAATTTGTAAGTTCACCTAATCTTACATTTCATCAATGGGGTAATATAGTTGCTAGAAACACAGCTATTGAATCTTTGATGACAGAAGCTGTCATCTACTATCAGTTTATTAGTAATACTATTAGCATAACCTAATTATATACAGCTATCAATATCAATATAATATACCGGTTTTACTTGTTAGTGGAGAACATAGAATCACAAATAAACAGTAATTATGTTTTTGCATAATCTAATAGTTTATCTTTGGATCAAACAGCTCCACAATCTTTAGCCTTATTTGAAGATGTCATTTAAGATGACTAATTATGTAAACTATTAGATCAAACAGCTCCACAATCTTTAGCCTTATTTGAAGAAGTCATTTAAGATGACTAATTTTGAAACATGAATTTATCAAGTTCGCCTATATCTTACAATTTAGTAATGGGGCATGACTTTACGCTATGTTTTAGATGCCCAATGTTGAAAATAGAAATTACGAGGTTCACCTATAGTCTACCTCAAGTGACACGGTTATTAATAGATTTCAATTGATTTCAAAGTTCACTTGATATTGAGGTATCAATTTAAACATACATTTACAATTAAAACTAATTAGCAGTTGCACAAATTTATGCGCAACAGCTAATAGGATCTATCAATATCTCATTATTTGTAATGTAATATCAAATAAATTCATAAAATTATAACAATAAATACATATTGTTAAATATATGTGTAAACCGACCACACCCTGAAGATTAACCTATATGCAAGTTTTGAGTGCAACTATATGTTCAAAGGCTAACCAATATATCCAGACCAATTTTTTTGTGTAGTTCTTCATTTACACATCTACAAAGAAAAATTGTCACGATGCTAATATGTTATACGTTGATGAATGAAAATATGCTGGCATGAAATGGGCTTTGCAAGATAAGCTACACACAAGAAGCACATTAATCTTTTTTAACAAGAATTATTAAGACATTAACTATGTTGGAACTTCTTCAAACAAATTTCTTGTCAGAACAATGTTTCCACAATAAACTTCATCATCACATTACTTGGCCCGAGCTAGAAGCCATCATACATAAATGTTAAATACACTATTAAATAATTAATATTAAAATTTCAAATGCACAACTTGAAGATCATACATAAATATTAAATACACTATTAAAAAATTAATATGAAAATTTTAAATGCACAACTTGAAGGCAACCAATCTCCAAAAAGAGCAGTTACTACCAAGGTGACCAAGGCAACCCATTCAAAACTGTGGAAGTCAGAAATAAGATTTAACACCCATTATACAATCAGCATTGTAATTGAATATGGTAAGTATAATACAATTAAATCCTCGCATATGTGAGATGGAGATACTACACGAGGGTGATGATGCAATGCTTCAGACTCTCATCTTATAATATATAGCCTGATTCACTTTGTCTACTGGTGGTGATCATCTCCATTACTAGCATTGGGAAAAAAAATTACGGTGGCCTGCACTTAAGTGGACTGCATTCATGGTGATGAAAATGCTAAGCATCTTTAGTATTTGTAGTGCTTTTTCTTCTGGGCATCGCTTCACCCAACATGGTGACCACGTCTCTCATGGAAGGCCTGTCCCTTGGCACTCTAATGGTGCACAACAAAGCAATCCTCAGCACTAAAATCATCTCCTCTTTTACCGAATTGGAAGAGCCCACAACATTGGGATCCAAAGCCTGTTCTATACCTTCCTTAACTCCATGTTTGGATCTCACCCACTCTACAATGTTCATTCCCTCTCCAGATTCAAAAGGCTTAATTGGCCTCTTGCCAGTCAGAAGCTCCATTAGAACCACCCCAAAACTCCATATATCACTCTTCTCATCCACCTTCAAGGTGCATGCATATTCTGCAATAAGAACAGTGATGATTTGGACATCAGCACCTTCACACTAATGTAAAATAGAAAATCTATTTATATACTTGGACAGTGCAGACACTTTGCAGGATATGCAGAGGTGATACTATTGGGCTTATTACAGTTTTGGAGTGAATGAGTAACACAGAGATGGCGATATTGGGTTTTTTATGGTTTTACAGGACTGGGTACTAATTACTCCTGTGGTTAGCCTTAACCGGGGAGCATTAAGTAAAAAATCTGGCAGTCCTGGTATGTCAATCCCCATGTCACTAAGATCCCCTGCACAATGGCAAATGCCTATTCTACATCCATGAATAGGCCTTTGCATAAGGTAATTAGTGGCACTGCAGAAGAGAGACTATTGGGCATAGTTACAAGGAAACTCTATTATAGGAACCCCAAGTGCATCCCATCCCCATACCCACAATTTCTGGTGACTACATTTATTTTTATTTGTGATTGAGCTACATAGAAATGAAGCTATTCGACTTCTATAGATTTTCAAGATTGAGGTAATTCCTCATGCAATTAGCTGTAATGCTTGGGTTGCTGGAATCACCTATGGTCCATGGTCATTGTGGACAAACCCCATGTGACTGAGATCACCTGCTGACAAATTGTGTGTGGGGAACTTCTTCAACAGCAAAGATGAGTAGGGACAGGTTATAAACACTAGTTAACTCAAAAGCAAAAATTGGTATAGTACATACTAACCTGGAGCAATGTAACCATAGGAGCCAGCAACAGTTGACATTGGTTCATTGTTCTCAACGAGCTTTGCTACTCCAAAGTCAGCAAGGCGGGCATCAAGATTTGAGTCAAGGAGAATATAGTTTGATTTGACATCCCTGTGTTCAATTTGTATGTTATATACAAGTCTTTTGTATATGATATACAAACCTTGATGTGTGTATTGGTCAGACCCGATGGTTTCTAGGGTTACAATTGATTAAAATAAAGTCCGTCGTTGTATGTATTGTGTTTGTATTTAATATACATGGCAGAGTATACATGTGCGGACCTCAGAATCCATTAAATCGCATGCATAAAGTTAAGGTTATATACTTTTGTATATAACATACATAGCACACTTTACACTAATGTGTATGGTCGGACCCGACACCGTTTTTAGGATAAATTTAATGAAAGTTTGAAGTCTGTGGTTGTATGCATAAGAGTTTGCATCTGTAATACAAATCCAAATGTATGTCCAAAAATCTAACCAATTCAATTTAGTGTGCAATTACGTATGCATATTTTTTATTGCATTTACGGCTTGTATGTATCCAAGATACAAAGTAATATATAATGGTATATACAATGCCATAACCGAAATCAATTGCAATCCAATTCATGAAGGGTTAGATCCAGATTTGTCCGTATGTTGTGTTGTAACGGAATGGACAAAGGGTAATATACAATACGAGAAGGAAAAATAAGTACAATCTGGTTAATGAACCTGAGAGGTCCATGGTTGTATGTTTACTTTTTGCATGTATAATTTGAGATACAATTATGATAAATGCTTGTTCGGATTTAAATGTGGTATTAATGGAATTTGTGAAAGACTTGGTGTCCGCTGTTGTATATTTGGTGGTTTGTATATGGTTAGATATACAACGAGAGATACAAAACGATATACATACCCGATATACAATGTAATGTACAAAATGACATACAATTTAACATATAATGAAATAGTGGAATCAATTTGTATGTTATATACAAGTCTTTTGTATATGATATACAAACCTTGATGTATGTATTGGTCGGACCCGACGGTTTCTAGGGTTACAATTGATTAAAATAAAGTCTGTCGTTGTATGTATCGTGTTTGTATTTAATATACATGGCAGAGCATACATGTGCGGACCTTAGAATCCATTAAATCACATACATAAAGTTAAGGTTATATACTTTTGTATATAACATACATAGCACACTTTACACTAATGTGTATGGTCGGACCCGACACCGTTTTTAGGATACATTTAATGAAAGTTTGAAGTCTGTGGTTGTATACATAAGAGATTGCATCTATTATACAAATCCAAATGCATGTCCTGACCCGAAAATCTAACCAATTCAATTTAGTGTGCAATTACGCATGCATATTTTTTATTGCATTTACGGCTTATATGTATCCAAGATACAAAGTAATATATAATGGTATATACAATGCCGTAACCAAAATCAATTGCAATCCAATTCATGAAGGGTTAGATCCAGATTTGTCTGTATGTTGTGTTGTAACAGAATGGACAAAGGGTAATTTACAATATGGGAGGGAAAAATAAGTACAATCTGGTTAATGAACCTGAGAGGTCCACAGTTGTATGTTTACTTTTTGCATGTATAATTTGAGATACAATTATGGTAAATGCTTGTTTGGATTTAAATGTGGTATTAGTGGAATTTGTGAAAGACTTGGTGTCCGCTGTTGTATATTTGGTGGCTTGTATATGGTCAAATATACAACGAGAGATACAAAACAATATACATACCCAATATACAATGTAATGTACAAAATGACATACAATTTAACATACAACGAAATAGTGGAATCAATTTGTATGTTATATACAAGTCTTTTGTATATGATATACAAACCTTGATGTATGTATTGGTCAGACCCGATGGTTTCTAGGGTTACAATTGATTAAAATAAAGTCCATCGTTGTATGTATTGTGTTTGTATTTAATATACATGGCAGAGTATACATGTGCGGACCTCAGAATCCATTAAATTGCATGCATAATGTTAAGGTTATATACTTTTGTATATAACATACATAGCACACTTTACACTTATGTGTATGGTCAGATCCGACACCGTTTTTAGGATACATTTAATGAAAGTTTGAAGTCTATGGTTGTATGCATAAGAGTTTGCATCTGTTATACAAATCCAAATGCATGTCCAGACCCAAAAATCTAACCAATTCAATTTAGTGTGCAATTACGAATGCATATTTTTTATTGCATTTACGGCTTGTATGTATCCAAGATACAAAGTAATATATAATGGTATATAGAATGCATGTACTCTGATTTGATTGGCCTCCCCATACCCACAATTTTGGGTGACATTTATATGATAAAATCCCCACACCCACAATTTTTTTGTGACTACATTTATATAATGTGACTGTCTTCTTAATCATTTACTTGTATACTCTAAATTTTTTGGTTTCTCCATACCCAAAATTTGAAGTGACTATATTTATATATGATATATTTAATTGGCATCCCAATCCCCATACCCCCATCTCCTAGTAACTATGCTATTGGGGTTTTGGCTTTGCAGTTTGTAGGATTAGTTGATTGAGCTACATAGAAATGAAGCTTTTCGACTTCTATAGATTTTCAAGATTGAGGTAATTCCTCATGCAATTACCTATAATGCTTGGGTTGCTAGAATCACCTATGGTCCATGGTCATTGTGGACAAACCCCATGTGACTAAGATCACCTGCTGACATATTGTGTGTGGGGAACTTCTTCAATAGCAAAGATGAGTAGGGACAGGTTATAAACACTAGTTAACTCAAAAGCAAAAATTGGTATAGGGGTAAGTGCAGGAAGATGGGGGGCCAAAAAGGGGTCTTAAGTGGCCACTTTTTTTCTGAAATCAGGAAATACTGGCCTTGGATGAGAAATTGAGCATAGTTACACTCAAAATTTGGAGATGCAACCAAAACAATGTTCATAGTGCTCCGAGTCTACTTTCTAAACTACTATTTTGTTTTGAAAATGGCATAGATTAAGGGGTTCAAAAGAGGGAGCCACAGAAATTGGTGTTGTTTCTGTCAATAAAACATAACATAGCATGTTTTGTGGCTCCCTCAAAAGGTCAACTTTTTTTTGGTATTTTTAAAATCGCTTTAGTGAGAAATTAGCTAATAGCATGTAGTTTATGCCTGATTTTTCTAAAAAAATTTTGATGAATATTTGATTTTCTACTCATTTTCAAAGTGGACACATCCTAAAAAATAGAATTTTGGGCGTGCTACCCCTATAAATTTTGAAAACTAATTGAAAATCATTTTTTTATTTTTTTAATATTTGTAGAATGGAGTCTAGTTTCTAAATATGTAATTTTTTTGAAATTTGAATGAATAGTTAATTTACAATGAAAAAAAAAACAAACAGTAGTTTTTGCCTAAAAACAGACACACAAACAAAAGAAATTAAAGATGAAAGGCTTAACATTGTTAAAATGTGAAAAAAATCACATCGTCAAATTGCTAAGAGAAAGCCTAACATTACCCAAGTGTTTGATTTGTTCGACCTTGAAACATGTGCAAATTTGAGGGTTAGCACGAACAAAATTATGTAAAATTTTGAAGAATATAGAAAAACACGTCTGTGACTATTCATAAGGCACTCCAAGCCTTTGGGTTGGAAATCCAAAGCAAATCCCAAGCCCAAGGCTTGGGATTCCCAAAGCAAGACATAACGCAAGCACATTATAACGCGCTCGTGTTATGTTTTGCTTTGCATTTTTCCTTTCCCGCAAGTCTGTTGTTTGTCATGTTTGACATAATGCGAGCGCATTATAACGCGCTCGCATTATGTTCCCCTTAAATTTTTTTACATTCAAAGCTATTAATCATTAGGGTTAAGGGATAAGGGATTAGCGTTTAAGGTATAGTATCGAGCCCATTGAGGGTCTAGGAATAGGGATAGCATTTAGGGTTTAGGGATGAGGGATTAGAGTTGAGGGATGATAGATTAGGGTTGAGGGTATAGGGTTTAGGGTTTAGGTTTAGGGTTGAGAGATGAGGGATTAGAGTTAAGGGTTGAGGGATTAGGGTTTGACATCGAGGGTTGAGGGTTGAGGTTCGAGGGTCAAGGGTTTAGGGATAGGGTTGAGGTTCAAGGGATTAGGGTTAAAGTAGAGTGTGGAGGGTGTAAGGATTAGGGATAGGGTTGGAGGGTTTAGGGATAAGGGATTAGAGTTTAAGGTATAGTATCGAGTCTGTTGACAGCTTAGGAATAGGGATAGCATTTAGGGTTTAGGGATGAGGGATTAGAGTTGAGGGATGATGGATTAGGGTTCAGGGTTGAGGGATTAGGGTTTCAGGATAAGGTTTAGGGTTGAGGGTTGAGGGATTAGGGTTTAAGGTATAGTGTTGAGGGTTGAGGGTTTAAGATTAGGGTTTAGGGTTGACGGATTAGTATTTAATGTCGAGGTTAAAGTTAGAGTGTCGAGGGTAGAGGGATTAGGGATAGGGTTTAGGGTTGAAGGTTTAAGGATTGAGGGTTGAGGCTTTAGGGATGAGGGTTTAAGGCTTAAGATATAGTGTCAAGTGTTGAGGGTGTAGGGATAGGGTTTAAGTTTTAAGGGTTAAGGGTTGAGGGATAGGGATTAGGATTTAAGGTATAGTGCTGAGGGTTGATGGTTTAGGGATAGGGTTTAGGTTTGAGGGATTAGGGTTTAGGGTTGATGAATTAGGGTTTAATGTTGAGAGTTGAGGGTTGAGGGTTGAGGTTTGAGGGTTGAGGTTGAGGAATAGGGTTAATGGTCAAGGGATTAGGGTTAAATAAGAGTGTCAAGGGTAGAGGGATTAGGGTTTAAGGTATAGTATTGAGCCTGTTGAGGGTCTAGGAATAGGGATAGCGTTTAGGGTTTAGGGATGAGGGATTAGAGTTGAGGGATGATGGATGATGGATTAGGGTTGAGGGTTGAGGGATTAGGGTTTAGGGACAAGGTTTAGGGTTAGGGTTGAGGGATTAGGGTTTAAGGTATAGTGTTGAGGGTTTAGGGATAGGGTTTAGGGTTGAGGGATTAGAGTCAAGGGTTGAGGGATTAGAAATTGACATTGAGGGTTGAGGGTTTAGGGATAAGGTTGAGGGTCGAGGAATCAGAGTTAAGGGTTGAGGGATTAGGGTTTGATGTTGAGGGTTGAGGTTTAAGGTTCAAGGGTCAAGGGTTTAGGGATAGGGTTGAGGGTCGAGGAATTAGGATTAAAGTAGAGTGTGGAGGGTATAAGGATTAGGGATAGGGTTGGAGGGTTTAGGGATAAGGGATTAGGGTTTAAGGTATAGTATCGAGTCTATTGAGTGTGTAGGATTAGGGATAGTATTTAGGGTTTAGGGATGAGGGATTAGAGTTGAGGGATGACGGATTAGGGTTGAGGGTTGAGGGATTAGGGTTTAGGGATAAGGTTTAGGGTTGAGGGCTGAGGGATTAGGGTTTAAGGTATAGTGTTGAGGGTTTAGGGATAGGGTTTAAGGTTGAGGGATTAGGATTTGACGTTGAGAGTTGAGGGTTTAGGGTTTAGGGTTAGGGTTGAGAGATGAGGGATCAGAGTTAAGGGTTGAGGGATTAGGGTTTGACGTCGAGGGTTAAGGGTTGAGGTTCGAGGGTCAAGGGTTTAGGGATAGGGTTGATGTTCAAGGGATTAGGGTTAAAGTAGAGTGTGGAGGGTGTAAGGATTAGGGATAGGGTTGGAGGGTTCAGGGATAAGGGATTAGAGTTTAAGGTATAGTATCGAGTTTGTTGAGGGTTTAGGAATAGGGATAGCATTTAGGGTTTAGGGATGAGGGATTAGAGTTGAGGGATGATGGATTAGGGTTGAGGGTTGAGGGATTAGGGTTTAGGGATAAGGTTTAAGTTTGAGGGTTGAGGGATTAGGGTTTAAGGTATAGTGTTGAGGGTTGAGGGTTTAGGATTAGGGTTTAGGGTTGACGGATTAGCATTTAATATCGAGGTTAGGGTTAGAGTGTCGAGGGTAGAGGGATTAGGGATAGGGTTTAGGGTTTAAGGTTTAAGGATTGAGGGTTGAGGCTTTAGGGATGAGGGTTTAAGGCTTAAGATATAGTGTCAAGTGTTGAGTGTGTAGGGATAGGGTTTAAGTTTTAAGGGTTAAGGGTTGAGGGATAGGGATTAGGGTTTAAGGTATAGTGTTGAGGGTTGATGGTTTAGGGATAGGGTTTAGGTTTGAGAGATTAGGGTTTAGGGTTGATGAATTAGGGTTTAGTGTTGAGAGTTGAGGGTTGAGGGTTGAGGGTTGAGGTTGAGGGATAGGGTTAATGGTCAAGGGATTAGGGTTAAATAAGAGTTAAGGGTTGAGGGATTAGGGTTTGACGTTGAGGGTTAAGGGCATTTTCTATCAAGAACTTGATTATGAGGGCTTGCCCCTTCATTGTTATGCCTATCATATGGCGGAGCATCTAGAAAGCTCTTGCAGGAAAGAGATGTGATCAATGCAAAGGATGTGATGAATCTATAGCAGGACAAAACGCGAGCATGTTATAGCGTGAGTGCGTTATAACGCGCTCACATTTTGTCTTTCTATTGAAACAGTAAAAAAGTGGTTACCCCCATGATCCAGGCCCACATGCTCTATTTTCTTACTGATTCTGTGCATGCTCTGACAAAAAAGAAGTGCTTTCATGCTATTGGGAAGTTCACATGCACATTTGACAGATTGTACCACCTTTGCATGATCTTTCCACTACCTTTTCTGCTTTGCCAACTTGAGAAGGAGGAAATAACATAGTTTTCACACCAAGTTTGATATATATCTATTCAAGTTTCATTTATTGTAGTGTTGCAATGTTAATTGTGATTCAATTTTAGGAATTTAACATTATAGATTGGTTAATAGTATTGTTGTTATTAATGATATTTGAGTGTTATTGAATTTAACATTGAAAAGGAAGCAAGTGGTGAAAAACTCAAATTGTTGAGGAGTTTGATGCAAGAAAATAAAAACACTACATAATTGGGCACTCTCTCCATTCAAATCTTCATTTTTTAGGTATGTCAAGTCTTTACATGCATGTTCTTTATATTTTCCTTATTTCGGATTGAATTACTTTATCATGCTTTATCATACATGTTTAAAATAGACACATTACCAATCGAGAAAGCAGCCTACAATCTCACATGATGCCATGTATATTTTCTACACTTAGGCTCTTTAATAATTATGTGTAATAAACAAACCTTAACATACCATGATGTCAAACTATACAAGAATAAATTCTTACAACATAAAAAAAATACAATCCCACTATTATCTTGTATTCATTTCTTAGGAACTAATATTGGTCTCTTTATCATGCTACAGACAAATTCTCTGTCATGCCGAGGAAATGATAAAAAATTAAACCAACACAGGAAGAGATAGAAGCTAAGAATGCAAAGAAAGCAGTGGCTATGAGGGAACTTCATGAGAAGAGGAAATTGGACATGATAAATGAAGACATACCAATTGAAGAGGAACCACAACCATCACAAAGAGATATGGTATTGGCAGCACAAAGAGAACGAATGCAAAAACTTCGTGGTACGAGAGATTTGAATACCATAGTTGGAGACACATCCTCTACCACAAGTCAACATGTAGGGACACCATCTACCACATCTCTAGTTGAGAGTACATCATCACTCACATGTGATGAAGGAGGTATGCCATCATTCCCACCTCAACCTCAAGGTATGTCATCTATTCCATCTTTGATCGAATGTATGCCATCTAACCCATCTCATTTAAATATTGATGAAATTCCTAATGTTGAGATGAATTTACCTAACTTGACACCACCTAGAATTTTGCATAGAAAGCCAAAGTATTTGATTGATATTGATGAGAATATTTTGCAGCCAATGGAAGGTAAGATTCCAAAATGCACTTGTAGAAGATATGGTAATAAGATTTGGAGATTGTTCTTTGAAAAGTTAAATGAGACTGCAAGATGTCAACTATTTGTTGAAATGATGCGAAGTATAAAGTATAGGTCTATCATGAAGATTCTTGGGTTGAGAACATCAAAGGCTTCAAGTTAAAAATCTATTGTCAAGAATCTAATGAGTGCGTATGAGAGTGTGGGTAACACCTCACGCACAAAAGATAGTAATGCAACATGGCGTGTGATTACATCGACTATAGTAAGTAGTCAAACAAGGAAAGCTCGTCTCATTAGAAAGACATGTCAAGAATTGAGAATTAATAGGAAAACTCTATCAAGAGCCATTGGAAGACGCCAAAGAATTGAGGACACTAATGCCAATGAATTATGGGCATTCTCAGGGAGACTACCACGAAAAGATAAACCAATTGTTGAAGCATTAAGATCACTAATTGAAGACATTTGGAAGAATTACACAAGAGTATCTCTGAATCAAAGGGATGTGGTAAGAAGGAGAATCGGTAGTCAGAACCACGAGCCACATCCGAAGCATTTTTTTATGAGACTCAAACACAGTTTTATGGTAAATTTCTAGAGAAGTATCCTCAAATTAAAATTTGTCAAATATATTTTGAATTGCTAAAACTTTTCTATGTTAAGATAAATCACACACGCACTACTTGTTGTTGTAGATTACATATTGAATTTTCTAACTATTTCGATGCTTATAGGTCTATATGTTTAGATATGCATACTAACAATGATTTGCAGGGTTGTGCCATATGTACCCCACCAACATCTTCAAGAGACTTCATATCAAGAATTTATGTGAAAGAGAGGAAGGTCAAATATTCTACAAGAAATTATGCTTGGATGGCACATGTCATTGTTGCGGTGGCTTGCAACATTTGCCAATATGTGAACATATGGAAATAACACATGCAGTTGGAAACGAACTAGTAGAGTTTGGCAAGTATAAAATAGTGGCATACAATACAAAAGATGGTAAAGAAGCAAAGAGGTGTGAATTAGTTATTGAAAAGATTCCAGTGTATCAGTTTATGCCTATATTTCATGACAGCATAGTGTATGAGTATGCAAGACATGGCCATAGAGCTCGATGGTTGGACTTGCAATTCAAGTTATGTAAGGACACATTTCCAGTTGGTAGCATTGTTTCAGTTGTCAAATTTGCAGAGAACTATAGTCTACAGCCACAGTGTGAGGTGCAATCATAATATTACTACTCCACACAGGTTTCTATGTTTGTGCACATTGCATTCATTCATGCAAATGATAGTACAGAGGATGATAGAAAGATCATAAGGGAGTATAATTTCTATATTAGTGATGATCGCACGCATTCTACAGAGTTCATGCAAGGTTGCTTTCAGGTGTTCTACAATGATTTGGCTAGAAGGGGCATATCATTCAGTCAGCATATCATATGGTCAGATAACTGTGCGTCACAAATCAAGAACTCACAAAATTTCTATTGGCTGAGTAGGAGGCATAATTTTACAGGTATTCAACATATGTGGAACTTTTTTGAGGCCAGGCATGGAAAGGGGGAGCATGTATCAAAAGAGCCATAGCACAAGAAGAGTTAATGTATAAAGACAATGCAAAACTGATAGATGCAAAATTGATTGCTGAGTAGTGTAATGCTCCCATGGGTCCAGGTAATGAAGGTAAGTCTTTAGTTCATAGATTTGTTTGGTTGATAGATGATACTAACATTGTACCATATGAGGATTGTTGTACACTGACAAGATCAAATGAGATGCACTCTTTCAGAAGCTCAATTGCAGGTTCATGGAGTATCCATACATGAAAAATGTCATGCTTTTGTTCTTCCTGTACAATTCAAGTTTGGGATGAGTGTGAGTCAAAGGAGTGGGTTGACGAATGGCAGTTAAGTTATCATAGCCCACTTGACACGTATCGACCCCTGACGGCACTGAAACTAACACAGATGGAATCGTCAGTTGACTTTGACCACATATCAGATTTAGTTCAACCAGGTAATATAGGGCATGTATGTGCATCTAATTTCATCTAGTTCAACCAGGTAATGTCATCTTACTTTGTAGTGTTTTTTTAATGTTGACTAATTTCATCTAATTTGCTACACATATCAATGTAGGGCACATATATGTAGTTATTATAGATGAAGATAATGAAGAGGGAACAGATTATTACTTATGTCATTGTGTTGAGGCCAAAAATAAATTGGAGGCCCCTATTACAGATGGAAAAAATATCGAATACCCTACAGGCTCAATGGTTATTACTGGAACATGGCTTAGAAGGTACCCACATAAGAGTGTTAATATTTGGCTATTTCAGGACTTTGACACCAATCAGAAGATTCTTCATTACTCGAACCTTGTCGTGGCATCCAATGTTCATTTGATAAAGTATCGGGGTAGACCTTTGAACAAAATATTGTGGAAGGTGCGTGAGTCTGACCATGAAGCAATACTTGACACAATAAAGAGTAGAGCAGACCCAGATGGTTCATTGGATTAATTTGTAAGTATTCACATTAATTTTGTAAAGTTATGTTACATTGAGTTGTAAGTATGCACATTACTTTGTAAGGTGTGTCTTTTTTTATTTCCTCCTACATTTTTACACATATGTACACATTTTTACATCATCATGTTATGCATTTTTGGTGTCCTACACCTGATGTGACCAAACTCATAACTCACCCTACTTCCTCTAGACAC
This sequence comes from Cunninghamia lanceolata, assembly GCA_027924645.1. NCBI lineage: Eukaryota > Viridiplantae > Streptophyta > Pinopsida > Cupressales > Cupressaceae > Cunninghamia > Cunninghamia lanceolata. The sequence continues at coordinate 662,463 of BSBN01000909.1, read as the reverse complement.
CATTTGATGATCTCTCCAACACTTTGGATCCAGGGCACCCAATCATGATGATGACCTATATACCATTCTCCCAAGGTGCTCATAATGAATGAAAAGAAGACCAAGGGTGCCCAAGCTTAATAGACTTATTTCTTTCAATTTTGATGATCCAAACTCTTGCAACATGACATCCACTTTCATGCCTTTAGATCTTCCTTCACATACAGGGTGCCAAATCAAGTTGAAAAATCTACATAAGGGCACCAAACTAGATGAAAGGAGACATGAAATCCCTAAAGAGTCCAAAGTGGCAAAAGGCAGCAATCTTTGACGAGATGTTACTCAAAAACTGTGTCACTTAGAAACATTCTTTCTAAGGCAACATGATCACGTAAAGTGCCTCTACAATAACCTCTCTCAATTTTTTATTTCTCTGAGGCATTTGCCCGTGGTGAAAGGTTTTCTGCTGCCCCAAAAATCATCAAAAGGAGGTAGTGTAAAGTTGCAAAGGGGTGTAACTTTTGTCCTGCTCCTGATGTGACCAAACTAACTATTCCAATGTGTCCAGATGGGTACATTTACACTAAGCATTGTCATTTTTTTCACCCAAACATGTCAAAACAGTCCGAGCTACATTGTACCCACGATATCCCTAAAGAGTCCAAAATGCAAAAAGGCAGCAATATTTGATGAGATGTTACTTGAAAACCATTTCACTTAGAAACATTTTGTCTAAGGCAACACAATCATGTAGAGTGCCTCTACAATAACCTCTCTCAATTTTTTATATCTCTAAGGCATTTGCTCGTGGTGAAAGGTTTTCTGCTGCCCCAAAAATTGTCAGGAGGCAGTATAAAGTTGCAAAGGGGTGCAACTTTCATCCTGCTCCTGATGTGACCAAACTAACTATTCCAATGCATCTGAATGGGTACATTTACACTAGGCATGGTCCTGTTTTTCACCCAAACATGTCGAAACAGTCTGAGCTACATTGTACCGATGATATCCCTAAAGAGTCCAAAGTGCAAAAAGGCAGCAATCTTTGATGAGATGTTACTCAAAAATTGTGTCACTTAGAAACATTCTGTCTAAGGCAATGTGATCATGTAAAGTGCCTCTACAATAACCTCTCTCAATTTTTTATATCTCTGAGGCATTTGCTCGTGGTGAAAGGTTTTCTGCTACCCCAAAAATTGTCAGAAGGAGGCAGTGTAAAGTTGCAAAGGGGTGTAACTTTTGTCCTGCTCCTGATGCGACCAAAACTAACTATTCCAATGCATCCGGATGGGTACATTTACACTAGGTATTGTCCTTTTTTTCACCCAAAAATGTCAAAACAGTCCGAGCTACATTGTACCCACGATATCACTAAAGAGTCCAAAGTGCAAAAAGGTAGCAATCTTTGACGAGATGTTACTCAAAAACCATGTCACTTAGAAATATTATGTCTGAGGCAACATGATCATGTAGAGTGTCTCTACAATAACCTCTCTCATTTTTTTATATCTCTGAGGTATTTGCCCGTGGTGAAAGGTTTTCTACTGCCTGAAAAATCATCAGAAGGAGGCAGTGTAAAGTTGCAAAGGGGTGTAACTTTCATCCTGCTCCTGATGTGACCAAACTGACTATTCCAATGCGTCTAAATGGGTACATTTACGCTAGGTATGGTCCTTTTTTTCACCCAAACATGTCGAAACAGTCTGAGCTACATTCTACTGACGATATCCCTGAAGAGTCCAAACTGCAAAAAGGCAGCAATTTTTGACGAGATATTACTCAAAAACCATGTCACTTACAAATATTTTATCTGAGGCAATGTGATCACATAGAGTGCCTCTACAATAACCTCTCTCAGTTTTTTATATCTCTGAGACATTTGCCCGTGGTGAAAGGTTTTCTGCTGCCCCAAAAATCATCAGAAGGAGGTAGTGTATTAAGTTAGGATGAAAGCCTATTCACTCTAGGTGCCTGTTGTAACCAAATCACACATCACGTCAAAGAATCCCAAACATGCACCTTGACCAAGTGATGCTACAAGTGGTGGACAAAATATGCGCCTTGAAGAATTGAGCCCTCCAAGACATCTTGCAATTGCCTAAAAGTCCAAAATTTACATAAGTGAGTTAAGGCACCATTTTCCATCTCTAGAGGCTCCTTTGAGCACCTTAACATGGAGTGAATTTTTTAGTCTATGAAAGATTGCACCTAAAGAATATAACAACCCCTTGAGTCACTAGGATGAACTAAGTTAACAAAATGAATTTCATTGAGGAAGGCGCACTTGTGAATCTAGACAACTCCAGTTTAGGACCTGAGAAAAAGCATGTTTAGAGACACCCCTTGAATGAACCCTCTAGAACCAATAACCATAGCTCAAGATCCATAACCATGAGAAGATAAAGCATTAAAAAATTCATCTGAAGGATGGGAAATACATCTTAGATGATAGTCTGCCGAGTAGACCAAGAGTGGGGAATGAGAATGCTCCTCGAAGATACACCAAGCCACAATGACTCTCTCCAATAAGAATCTTCTCTAGGTCCATAATTAACTCACGCCCATATCCAAGTGAAAGTCTCGTTGGTCTTCCTACTAAAACCTCTAAAGGGTAACCATCTCAACAAGTGTCTCTAATCCCAAGAGAACTCTAACCTCACCCAAGTCTCGAAGTATGTATGAGAACCTACAACCAATCAATCCATGTTAAGCTCCAAATGCAATACCACATTATCATGAAGCTCCCAAGAACATGACCAATGTACTCAATACCAAGAGAACCAACAAGACCACTGTTAAAACTCCAACTACAAAATTAGGTATCCAAAAATGACATCATGATCTAACATCTCCTCCTAGAAGATCACATGCACCAATACAGACATCCTAGTCTCAAGAGAACTTGTATCATGCTAATACTCTAATCTAGAATCATGAGTCCACCAAGACACACTACCAAACACCACTAAACCAAGGATCAACATCTACAACCACATGAAGATAACCATCTCCTAAAAATAGTAGCCAAGATGTCAAAGCACTCTCACTACAAATAATAATCATAATCCAAGAGTTTGCCATTACACCCAACCACTATATAAGATCATGCATCACTAGGTGACGAATACACATCACTATCAAAGCTCCCACTGAAGCATGATATGAACTACATATGGCATTGTGATAACCATCTCCTAAATGAAGATCACCATGGTCCACACACACTCAACTATAATACTAATAACTCCAAAGTAGAACCAAGATCTCCAATCTAAGAAGATAAAGCAGCATTACTGTCAAAAGCTCACATTAAACTATGCAACTAAGATATCCATGACATCATGATAAACATGCTACAAGTCCCAATAACCAACTATCCAATCATTCTCATCATCCATCCTCTCATCCCAATACAACATAGCAATGCGCAAATGAGCATAGACAAGGAAAAATAACAAAGTCTACATCAACACTGAATCAATCCCATAGATATAGGTAATATGCATTCGAGTCATCCCACTACAATCAATGAGGTGTGCATCCCAAAAAAATGCATAACTTGTAGATCCCAACCATTGAAAACATGCAAAATCATCATCACATTAGTAATTTCCAAACTGAGATATCAAATAATATAACTTATAGACTTCACCAAATCAATCATAGATTCAACTTTCCAAACAAGTTTACAAATGAGTAACCATAGTCAAGGAACTAATCAAGCATCTAAGAGATAAGAACAATGTGCTAAAAGTAAACCACAACACCACTTGTAATCATGAATCAAACATCATAACCCATACCTATCAACTACAAACATGGTCAAGTCTTGCCAATGCTCAAATGTACCTACATATCCATGAAACCATAATTATCATCATTGCTATACCTATGCTCGAATCCCACTGAAACAAGACTCCTAGTCTCAACATGTATCAACCATGTCCTCAAACCAGAATATTGCTGAGCCCATGGAGATTGATACACCCACTTCAATAGAATAAGCAATTAATGTACCTAATGTGTCTTCATTTAATAAACTAGTAAACATCATTTGAATCCATACTTAAACCAATCTTATTGTTGTGTTTGATGTGTCTTCTTTCAAACAACCATTTAACAAAATTTGAGTCCAAGCAATAAACATTTACAACCATAAACATCTCAAAGTCCAAAATCCAAACATTCTATCATCCTTAATCATTTCCATCATGGACCCTTGGTTTGAAAAAATCATTATGCAAGATAAAAACCCTATGCCTATTACCTTGTGCCAGGCTCATGCAAAACCCAAAATCACAATCAAAATAGGTCCTCAAACCATGCATCCTTTTAATGAGATCTTTTATCCAAATCAATTAGAAAATCCCTTTGACAATGATGATGATGATAGTCTTGTAGATCAAGATGATATCAAGATGACAATAGCATTAACTTTGAGATCATTACATGCAAACTTTCCATAAACCTTCATCTCCCACGCATGAACATGCAAGAATATTTCAAACAAGAAATGACTAGCACTAGCTATCATGCCAATCCTAAATACACATCTAATGGTCATCCTTATGGTACCTTTGGTAAGGGAAGAACCACTTTAGACCAAGGTCCTCATATTCAATACATATCTCCAATCCCAACCGCATGTGAGAACTATTTATCCTATGTATCCTATTCAAATCCTCCATCTCATAATCCTTACATTCCAACTTATCCCATCAATCCAAACCCACTACATCCAAATCATCCATTTTAGATTTCCTCCAAGGACTTCTAGTGGAGGAAAAATCTCAAACTAGAAATCACAAATTCAATTAGTGTACCTCTCCCAAGCCTATCCCAAAGTCACATAGTACCATGCCTATCCATCAAACACCACAATGCAATCAAAATCCTAACAACATGCCCATGATCCAAGATCAAGTGCAATCATGCAAAGATATTATCAATCACAAGCCTATTAAGAATGAACTAGAGTCTTCTATTACCATACTTTTCCATCAAACACCATCATGTAATCCATGGCCTATCAAGCCTATCAAAGAAAATGCAAACATCCTATGTAATACAATCAGACTTTAAATATTTCAAGTAGCCATCTACAAATATCCATTCAAACGTGGATTTATAATGCAAGTATGGACGCCATCAATAAAAAATATTTCTATTAACCAAATATCCATATAGGCATACATCAATATCTATCGATATAAGTATAACATATATACAAAATAGCCATATAGGCTTACAAGAATGCAATATAGGCATACAATGTCAACTATGTACAATAAAAAATATATGTCCACAAATGCCATATAGGCATACAACAAAGGAACACAATAAAAAGTCATTCCCCTCTGGCTGGTGAAGAGAATAAATCACGAGCAGCCTTTGATCTTCTAGGGGATGGAGACGAACATGTGGGTGGTCTACTACGAACCTGAGGGCTACTTCTCCTATTTAGGTCTTCTTGCATCTTTACCTGTTACAATAAAAAGTATAGACATTAATATATAGAAATTACATGTTATAAAAAATGAAACATTTAACAAAATAATCACTTACCGCTAACATATAATCTATCTCCTCGCTTGCCTCAGTAGCAGGAATAGGCCCTGGTGATGTCATGTCCTATAGAAACCATCCATATAGAAATTAAACTTCAAATCAATAATCTTTTAATTTTTCAAAAATAGACAACTATAACAATGAATGTAAATTGAAATTTACTAATCTACCTCATACCCCTGTCAATGCCATGGAGCTATGAATCGCAAAGGCCACACCCTGCTCCATTTCCCTATGAACATGGGGAGGTGTCTCCGCAAATTGCATCATTTAGAAATAAAACAACATTATTCAATTACGAAAACTATAATAGTGATGCAAATCATGGCTCCTAACATACACACATGTTCATATAAACATGGAAGTACACACAATAAAACATACAAATCACATCCAAAATTTAGTAAATACAATTCATTCATTAAACTATTTATTTTATTACATCCGTAAAGCTTTGAAGTCCACCACTGTTGGTAGGTGTTGCCATGAAATCTACAGTATTAACCTATTCAACATCCAAAATCAGATATTAGAATACCATTCATATAATGATGCTATTCACATGTAATATTTATAATTGTTTACTAGTTACATACCTCAATAGTAGATGATCTAGTGAAAAATGTAGGTGGAGAACCACTGAAAACTACATCGACGCTATGACCCTAAAATTTTATTAAAATCATCAATTTAAATTAGTTAATCTTGTATTTAAAAAATAAAATTTAATAAATTAAATTCAATAAACTTGCTAATATTTACCTGAGTATCAAGGCCGAAAGTCTCACTCAGGAGGGTATCTGTCATCACCATCTGCTCAGCTACAGATGTAGCCTGTGCACCTGTGTCCTGACTGTCCATGGGGTCATAACCATAGGCTGACCCACAAGCCTGGCAAGTATTGGGTGGGACCCTACTCCTCGCACTATCTCCCAACCCACTCTGTGTTGCAGGACCAACATGCTCTATGATGCTCTGGGTCAAGGCACTAATCGACTGAAATGTATCGACCTCAACACTCTCATTCACAATAGAAGGGATAGAAACATGCTCGTGGGCTGGTCTATTGATTACTCATCTCACTACCTGCTGTGGGTCAAGACATGCCCCTGGTCTATCTTGTACTGACCCCCCACCTCTACCCTGGAAGTCCCGCATATCAAAATAGTTTGGCACTTTATTGAGGACAAACTCATAGTAGAGTTTCCTCAAAAAGTATTGCGGGACCTCATTATTATTGCATGGAGGATGGTCAAAAAGCATCCACCACCTCTGCCCGAAATTGTCCCTTATCACTTGGTTGTTATACCAATGGATAGGGAACCTCTTGCATGTAATAGGTGGAGGTTGATTTGTTTGTGGGTTTGTGAAAATTGAACACAAGTCTAATTTTGTAATTTGTAATTTTTTCACATCTTGGTATGACAACTTGTCTACATTGTAATCTCTAAACTCTCTCTTTTTATCTGTCCAACTAGTTATTTGCTTGCTAATTAAATCTACATTTGATAACATAGACTCAAGAGATTCGGCAAGCATGGACCTATGCAAGGTTGAAGTGGAAGGATCTTTCAACCTTGCAATTATATCTTCAATTTTCTTTTTGTTATTTTCAATTTGCCCCATTATATTTTCTTGTGTTCCAGGGGCATGTCGAGGAATGAATGGAGGAGGTTGTTGTTCTGCAGGTATTTCCTCCTCAGGATTTTGTGGATTTTGAGGAGGAGGAGGAGGAGGAGGTGCATTAACATTTCTTGACAATTAATGAAATATACATAAAAAATCAACAAAAAGCTACCTATTTAGAAACAAATTTAAACAAAAAAACAAATATAACTCACCCCTTTGACGTGCTCAACATCGTGGTGGCATTTTGGCGACGAATCGATAAGCTTTTTGTGTTGAATGGTATTTTGCAAAATGCAAGCGCACTTTCGAGGGTTTGCAAGCTGTGGGTAGAGAGGAAAAAATAGAAAGAAATTAAATTGGAAACCTTTTTTTTTATTTATAGGAAGTCATAACGCGACTACATTATAATGCGCCCGTGTTATGACTTCATTTTTTTAAAAATTAATTTGGCCACTTTTTGGCCCCCCATCTTCTTGCACTTACCCATAGTACATACTAACCTGGAGCAATGTAACCATAGGAGCCAACAACAGTTGACATTGGTTCATTGTTCTCAACAAGCTTTGCCACTCCAAAGTCAGCAAGGTGGGCATCAAGATTGGAGTCAAGGAGAATATTGTTTGATTTGACATCCCTATGTACAACCAAGGGAAAGCGATAATGGTGCAGATAGCATAATCCCTGTGCAATCCCCATAGCAATGTTATATCTTGTAACCTAATCTGCCAACATGTTTTGTGACGCTTCTTTTCCATGCAAGGCTTCTGCCAGGCTTCCATTGGGCATGTACTTGTAGATAAGCATCAAGTTCACATTGTTGTAACAGTAGGCCAATAGTCTCACTATATTTCTATGTCTTAATGTTCCCAAGACATCTGCATCTGCTAGGAAGCCTAGGTCTTTGTAATCTTTTCCATTTTCATGGCTTCTCCGAAGCTTTTTCAATGCAACGATCTCACCGCCAGGCATCTCTGCCTTGTAAACGGTTCCTCTCCCACCCATTCCTATGATGTTGCTTTCCTTTATGCAGGCCAGTATGTCTGTGCTTGTGCAACTTAGTCTCTGAAATGCAGTCAGCTACCATGGCCATTCATCACTGAGATGGCTATTGTCCTTGAATCTGACATTCCTGCAAAGAGCCCAATCTTGAAATTTTCTGTAAAACAAATGCACTCCTCCCAGTAAAATTGCTAGAGAAACTGCAAATATGATTCCAACTATCAGTACTAGTGATGTAGGTCCCTTCTTAGGTACATTGGGGGTTCGCCCACTTATATTGTCTGTTATGATGCAAGGGAGAGTGAGCATTTGTAAACTAACTAAATTTTTTCCCGCTGGAGGATGATTTCCATGAAATACTGAACAACATTTAGAAGATAGTAGGCACACACTGCAAAAATGAAAATGGATGATTTTCTGGTAGTCACCATGATAACAAAAAATGATAGAATGACAAACTTTTCTGGCGTCAGAGGTTTCTGGTGACTGAAATTTCTGGTGACTAAATATTTCCAGGAGCTTGGTGACTAAAATTTTTCTAGGAGCAAAAAGGTCCCACTATAAGCCTATCGGCGGATGATTTTCCAACAGTCACTACGATAACAAAAAATAACAGAATGACAAACTTTTCCGACAGTAGAGGTTTCCGGCCACTGAGTATTTCCTGGAGCTTGGCGACTAAAATTTCTGGCGACTGGATATTTTCGGGAGCAAAAAGCTCCCACTATAATCCTATGGACTAATTATGTTTTGCATAACCTAACACTAAACACTGATCTTGGGATCAAATATCCCCTTCAATTTGTTTGGTTTCAGCTGAAGTAGGATGCCTACTTGAAATAGTGTCTAAGAAGCATACCTATTCAAATTAGTGTTTAAGATGTTCAATGTTGGCATTAAGCACTAGGAATGATAACTATTTCTGTTTAATTAATAGTGTAGATATTATTGTTTTAAATATATTCCTATAATATTATTTTTTTTCAATCTAAATAAAGGGTATTTGTAACATCTTGCCCTGCAATCCTGAAGGGTAAGGGCCAAAAGAAGACAAGATAATTTTTTTTGACATAAATAGATAAAAAATAAATGATACAAGTGTTGATTTGAAATGTCAACAACATTCATGGCCAAGTATGGCCGAATGAACAACCCAAAGGAGAGGACTAATTCACTCTCCAAAGAAACTTTAAAACAACTACGTTCATTTTAAACACCAACCCAAATGTTCCTATAACCCATTCCAGATCATAAACATGAATCCAAAATCATCATAGTACAAGCGGATCTAATACCCACACCAAAATCTATAAACAAAATAGGAACATCTCATTTCTTCTCATTAACTTGCATGATTACATGTTCTCTCTTAAGAGAGTACAATTACATAAAAAATACACAATGCAATGATAGCCATGAGTATGATATATATGTACAATAACTAAATCAGTACAATGACTGAAAAGATACAACAATAGATAGGGTAATAGAGAGTGAGAACATCTCCAATCTAGGGCTCTAATAACCTATTCACCGGTCCCCAATGGCGGTGGCAATGCCTCCCAACTATGTGGACTCATAAGAGACAACCCCATTGTGCTTGGAGATAGTCACTAGGCCCAAACAAAAGTAACAAGGCCAGGGTATACAAGATTACCAACACTCACATCAATCACAAAGTAGACATATAAAACAATGCATAACGCCACAGTTATAACATAGACATGCTCATCAATATAATGTCAAGTGCTACTCACGACTACAAAGGTACAAGACACTAGGGTGTAAATCGGATGGGAAATCATCATGCGTGCTCAAAGGGATGGCACCACACAAAATCAAGTACACTACTCAATCAGATGAGGAGACTCAAACATGCCCAAATCAACACCTCACAGTTAGATAACTTGACACCCCGTAGATGGGTAGGCCTTCTCGTGTGCATCCTTAGCCTTTACAATCACTCAAGGCCATGCATGAGGACTCAATATCCTAGAGCTATGCTCATCTCTTTTAACCAAACGAGATATACAAAATCAACTGAAACACTAAAGTATAAATTTGACATAGAAAAAATGAAAAATGTGATCTACAAGACCAAAACTTTGATCAAGTTTAAGAACAACCCAAACCATTGAGCTATTCCCTAAACCCTCCACTACTAACTTGGGTTTAGGGATATCCTTCACCTAAGGATTTCCTACATACCTACTTCAAAATATGATTGAAATCTCATGTAGTTCTCTTAACCATAATCTCTAAAGGAATATACACACAGGTGCCTATCTCTAGGATTTCATAATCACTTAATTAACTTTCATCATGCAAGTGAAATAGAAAGGATACTATAGGAGGGAAACCAAAGAAGGGTTAAGGACAAAAATTAAATAGATCAATATATACCAATACCCATTCCAATCAAATCCATAACTCATAAAGTTTATTGATCAATAACAAAACTCCAAATTCCCAGATAATTATTTCATACCTCAACATGGTTCCTTCTAATGATTCCCAATAATTAATAATGCTTAATTTATGTAGGGAAATACAACCAAGTTCCCAATTTAGCAACACTATCCTAAATGCTCACTTCCATCCAAGGGCATTAAGATAATTATTACTCAAAATGGCTCATCTCATTAACACATGGGCTAAGTTGATTACTTATCAATAAGAAATTCTCTTTGTTTACATAGACACAATGTGACCATTATCATGTAGCATAGACCTATTAGGATAAATAGAGATTCAAACTACATTTTAATAGGACTCTTAGTTGAAATTTAACATCATCCTCCTTGAGATTATCATGCCCAGAAAATGTTGTCTCATGGATAGAAATGATTACAGGAAACACACAACATGGATTTGTTGAAAAGTATTTAGAAACTATCAAGCAAACACTATTGGGAGGTGTAAAGCCAAAAAACACAAACTCTACCTGTGGCCTCTCTGCCTGTGCTAAAATGGAAGCATATAGAGAGCACGTGAATTGTTTGACAAAATGACTCAATGAAATGTGGTCGCATGAAATGAACGACTGCAGGATGTACACAAAGTGGATTTGTTGAATAGGATTTTGAAACCTTCAAGCAAATATCATTGATGGGCGTAAAGCCAAATCCCTAACCTTTGCCAACATCCACACTATCTTTGTCAAGATTGGAGTTATGGAACAGGGTATGGACATCCAATAGAGCCTAACAGAAGGGTAATTTTTATTAGATATTTTAATTGGAAATGCTCTCATAGACATGTATGCAAACTGTGGAAGCATAGACAAGGCACATGATCCATTTCATAGAATGCCCAAAGAAACATGGTCTAAGGAACTACAACGATTGCAGGAGATGCACATACTAGATTTGTTTAGAAGGCTTAAAAAACTATCAAGCAATTGCTATTGATTGTCATACAGCCAGATTCCCCATCCTTTGCCAATGTGGAGAGGGCATGTAAACAGTTTGACAAAATGCCCAAAGAAAAAGGAGTAAAGGGGTTTCAATTTTCTCTATGCTTAATGAAATCACAGCAAACATAGTTTAGCTTTTTTTAAGGTAGTAATGGGGTTTTAGTTTTTCTATGTGTAAAGAGATTGCCGCAAACAGTTTTAGTTTTTTATGCTAGAAAAACAAAGGTCTAAGGAAAATACCTCTCAATACCAAGTGCACCTCAAATCTTGCAACTAATATGCTCGCCTAAGTTTTGTGCTACATTTCCCTTGTTTTCTGTCATGTTCTTGTTGTAGAGCCTCCATGAGGCATTTTAGATTTTGCAACCCCTTATGCCTCCTTCAACTTGGGGCCTTATTTTCTCATACAATGAATATGCTTTTGAACCTATTTTCTTCGAAGGGTATGCCCTGGCAAGGCCTTGCAATGCTTCTTTAGCTTGTTGATAGTGAGACCCAAAAGATCTATGCAGATATGACTCCATAGAAGCAAGAGATATTGGCTTGTTATTTTACAGAGAAAGGCGAGAACTTTCCTTCTGGGTATGTGTTGCAATCTTCATACCAAAATACACAAATTTTCTCCCCTCTCTTCTCTTGCACTTCCATTGGTCCTTATCCATTTCATCTTCCTCATAAATGCCCAGCCTCCGTCCTATCTCATCTACCTCATAGATATTTTCCTCCTGCCTTCAATACACTCACCTACCCCATTTAGTGAGCCATCGCATCACACAAAACGAGAGTTGTTACATCCTACCCCCTAGGACTAGGCTTACTCCTGAAAGCCTGCAAACGCTAAGATGAAACCAAAGCACACACTAGTCCATGAAAATTGATACAATTATAAAAATCAGGTTAACACATGCACAAATACATGCAATCAATCTCAAAACATGGGTAAGGAATAGGCAAGGCACTCATTCCTACAAAATAAAAAATTAACAAAAAAAACAATTTTCTCCAATCAAAATAAAGAATGATGCCAAGGAAACCACAACGAACAATGACAGAAACCAAGGAGAAAGGCCTCACCCACCACACTGGCAAACTACAAATGACTATAATGGGTAATTCATACATTAGCATTAGGTAACCAGTTGATAAGATAGTTCCACACAAGAAAACCCCTCTAATAGGGTACAATGTGCTAGGCTAGGGTATAGGGCCTGTGACTATCTCCAGTAACCACCATCGGGGATAATAAGAGTACACTTACGCCTGTGAGGCTAGGGGGAGTCGATACCCAATACTTGCATCAGTCTAATCACACGTCAAAGTGTTGGGAATTAAGGTGTCTCAACCTTGGTAATTCCTTACATTTGTAATGTTTGCATTTATTATTTAATTGACTATGTTGTAAATACTTGTGAATTCCATATTGTCATATTGTGGGATGTGGCATGGTGATGTGTCGATCCTACATGAAATATGACAACTTGTAATTTTGTCCTCACATGAGAAGATAGGCATCCCACTTTTTGGTAGGAGCATTTTTCCATGTGTCAACATCTTCCATGTTGTGTAAGGGAATATTTGACCAAAACAGTTATGACGGATTCCTATGAAGAATCTATGACATGTAAGAGTCAAAAATAGAAGGTTATAAGACAGGAGATGACATGTCTGATGAAGCATCTTTGAATAAGGCATATTTGGGTGCCCCAAGGTGGAATATGACATGTTGTAAGAGAATATGCTATTTATAGCATGTGTATGATAGATTCTCTTATAGTTGTAAGTTGTAACAACTATGACAGATTCTATGACGATCGTAAGTGTCATAAGAGCATATGTCATAGCCCATTTTTGAAATAGGTGACCTTTTTGAAATGGGAGCTATGGACAAGTGTCAGGAACATTCTACAATGTTGACCAAGTGCCCTTGGGCATGGGTTTTGGTCCATGAAGCCTTGTTGGATGCTCATTCCAAGAAAGGTCCAATATTGCCTTGTATTCCCTATTTAAACAGGTTCTTGGAGATGGAGTTTGTAACATAGGTTTATAGGTACTGTTATGCTACCGAATTGACTCCAAACATGAGTGTCGAAGACCATTGAAGCTTGCATTGCAAGTGTATTGTAAACATTTTTCAAATTTGTTCATACATTGTGCAGGTTTCTGAGTGTGGGGTTTTTCACCTGATAAGGGTTTTCCCCACCGTAAATCTTTGTCTCTCTTCTTCTGTCTACTTTCTGGGTCTTGTGTTTTGCTGCAATATCTCATGTTAATGGTTTAACATTGCTGTAATAGTTAGGATAAATTTGAATTTGCATAGTCCTCTCCTCATTAGATTAGTGTAGGAAGCGATTTCCACAAACCTAGCTTCCTTTTAGCTAGTATCAGAGCTTGATCACCTTGGTCCTAGTTGTTGGGTAGGGGTTTTTTGAGCTAATCTTAGGTTGAGTGGGAGTTTATGCAGAGCATTCTCTATCTTATTGCAGCAAGGAGATGGTAGGCACATCAGGAAGGTTTGAAGTAGAGAAGTTCAATGGCAATAATTTTGAGATGTGGAAGCTCAAGATGGAAGATGTGTTAGTTGATTGAGACCCTTGGGATAGTGTGAATGGAACTAAACCAACTGCAATGTCACAAGCTAACTGGGATCTCAAGGATCGGAAGGGTAAGGGTCTCATAGGACTTAGTCTTGCCGATTCTGTGTTGTTAAATGTCCATGAGGAGACTACTGCAATACTCCTTTGGAAGAAGTTGGGGGATGTGCATCAAGCCAAATCCCTAGTTAACAAACTTTTTCTGATAAAGAAGTTGTATTCTCTTTGAATGGAGGATGGAGGATCTGTTGCTGAACATATGAATGCTTTCAACATGTTGGTTGCACAATTGACATCTATTAGTGTAAAGATGGAGGAGGAGGATCAATGTATGACCCTTCTTTGTTCTCTATCGAACTCATGGATCATCTTGTCATGGCAATCAGAAGCACCACATCCACATTCAAAATGGAAGAGGTGGTTTCTTTGTTGTTATCTAAAGAGATGTGGAGAAAGTCTTCTGAGGCAGCCAAAGAGGCCCTTGTAGTCCATGGAAGACCCAAGGAGAAAGGGAAGAAGAAGGACAAGAAAGCTGAGAAGGGTAGATCCAAATCTTGTGGGAGATCCAAATCTCCTGGAGAGTCCAAGGCTCTTTGTTGGAACTGTGACAAGACCGGGTATTTCTGAAAGGAATTCAAAGAGGAGAAGAAGAAAAAGAAGAAAGCTCCTAATTCAGATTCTAACAAATCACAAGATGACGGTGATGCTTTCATCACAGCCCTGGCAACCCATGCATCTGATGATGTGTGGCTAATCGACTCTGGTGCATCATTCCACATGACCTTGTATCGAGACTGGTTCACTAAGTATGAGGAGTTTGATGGTGGAAAGGTGTATCTGGGTGACGGCTCTCATCTAAAGATCATTGGTCGTGGAAGAGTCTCTATCTGATTCCCTAATGGTCAAGTGAAGGGGATCTCCAGGGTTATGCACATCCTAGGCTTAGCACAGAACCTGCTTTCTATAAGTAGTTTGAATGATGCAGGTGTACAAGTTATCTTTTCAAAAGAAGGATGCAAGATGACTAGAGAAGCTATGGTACTTGCTAAGGGTACTAGGAGAGGTACTCTGTTTCAGTTGAAGGCATGCATTTCACAATGCAATAGTTCTTCTAACTTAAGGAAGAGGGCAACAGTCACTTCATCCCAACCATCTGAACGAGCAGTGAAGAAATCTGTTGTTTCTAATCTTGATGGTTGTAATCGTGCATTGGAAGTTAAACTTCCTGCTGAAAAGACAATGTTATGGTATAAGAGATTTGGCCACATTAGTGAGAAGGGTCTGCGTACCTTGAAAAATAAGAACCTCGTTGACGGGTTAGATGATTGTAATCTTGAGTTCAACTTTTGTGAACATTACATTTATGGAAAACAAAATCGTGTTCAGTTTTACTAGAGTTCTCATAAGTCTTATGGTGTGTTGGACCTTATTCATTCTGATGTGTTTGGTCCTGTTAATGTTCCTTTGTTATCAAAATTTGTATACTTTGTATCTTTTATAGATGATTACAGTAGAAGGACATGGATTTATTTTCTCAGAAGCAAATCTGAAGTCTATAGCAAGTTTAAGGAGTTTAAAGCTTTTGCTGAAAATTAGACTGGTAAAAAGATTAAATGTTTGAGAACTGACAATGGTGGTGAGTTCTGTTCTACAAAATTTGATAAGTATTGCAAGGAACTTGGGATTGAAAGGCATAAGACAATTCCTTACACCTGGCAGCAAAATGGAGTTATAGAGAGAATGAACAGAACACTGATGGAGAAGGCTAGGAGTATGCTTAGTGGAGCTGGCCTAGAACAAAAGTTTTGGGCTGAAGCTGTTGCCATTGCTTGCTATCTGGTAAATAGATCTCCTACATCATCTCTTGTTGGAAAGACACCCATGGAGGTGTGGTCTGGTAGAAATCCTTCAGTAAGGCATCTTCGTGTTTTTGGTTGTGAGGCATATGCACATGTGCCTAGGGAGAAGTGGTCAAATTTGGAGAACAAAGCTGTTAAGTGTATCTTCATTGGCTATGGTGTTGGTGTGAAAGGATACAAGATTTGGGATCCCGTGGCTGAAAAAGTGTTGTATAACAGAAGTGTCATCTTTAGAGAGCTTACACCTTCTTCCACTATTTTGTAGCCAGAAGAAAAAGAAAAGAAATAGGATGTTGTTTAGTTTCCTCTCACCCCTGAGAAGACTGAATAGAAAGACAATGTTGGACCTAATGATGAGGAGAGCTCTAGCAACTCTGAAAGTTCAGATGAAGAAGCTGAACCTCAACCTTAGCTCTTGAGGAGGTCTACACAGATAAGAAAGCAACCTGAAAGGTTTGGTTTTACATTGCTTGATTCTAGTTGTGCTTATGCTTTGCTTACTAATAGTGATGAACCCAGAACTATATCAAAGGCTTTGGATATGAAGGATGCAGGTTCTTGGAAGGAGGCCATGGAGGAAGAAATGGCTTCTTTGAAAAAGAGTCAAACTTGGGACTTGGTGCCTTTACCTCCTGGACGGAAACCTGTTGGATGCAAATGGGTGTTCAAGAAGAAAATTGGTGCAGATGGCAGTGTTGAGAAGTATAAGGCCAGATTAGTTGCGAGGGGGTATTCACAAGTGGAGGGTATAGATTATGGTGAGATCTTCTCTCCCGTTGTAAAGATGACATCCATTAGATTCATGTTGTCACTCGCAGGAGCTTATGACTTGGAGGTAGAACAGATGGATGTGAAGACAACTTTCCTTTATGGTGACTTGGAGGAAGAAATCTACATGTCACATCTAGAGCATTACATGGTGAAAGGTAAAGAAAATTTGGTTTACAAAATTAAAAAGTCTTTGTATGGTTTGAAGCAATCCCCTAGGATATGGTACTTGAAGTTTCATGCCTTTGTATGGTCAATTGGATTTGTGGGATCAAAATTGAGTCACTGTGTGTATTATAAATTTGATGGTGATCGTATTCTCATTGTTGCACTGTATGTTGATGATATGTTGCTCATTGGGAAGGGTAAGAATATAATTTCTGATTTCAAATCTTAGTTGTCAGCTTAGTTTGAAATGAAAGATTTAGGGGTAGCTAGGTACATTCTAGGAATGGATATTAGAAGAGACAGAACTAAGATAAAACTTTGGTTAAGCTAAAGTAAGTATGTGAAGACCGTGTTGGACAGATCCAGCATGGCAGATTGTAGACCATTGTGTGTTCCTGTTTCCTTAGGGACCAAGTTGTTTATTGAGGATTGTCCAAAATCTCCTAGTGAGGTGGAGGACATGAGCAGAGTACCTTATGCTAGTGTTGTTGGCAGTTTGATGTATGCTATGGTCTGCACAAGACCAGACATTACCCAACCAGTGGGAGTCCTTAGTTGATTTATGGCTAATCTTGGACAGGTTCATTGGGATGCAGTTAAGTGAGTGTTCAGATATTTGAGGGGTACTTTCGAGTATTCCATTTGCTATCATGGTAATGTTTCAAGGCCTCCGCATTCTATTGATATTCATGGATTTGTGGATTCAAATTGGGCAGGTGACATTGACAGTAGAAGATCCACCAGTGCTTATGCGTTTACACTGTTTGGTGGTGCTATTAGTTGGATGAGTAAGCAACAACCTATTGTTGCTTTATCCATGATAGAAGCTGAGTATATGGCAGAAATTCATGCTTGTAAGGAAGCGATTTGACGTAAGAGATTGTGTTCAGATATTGGTGTTGATGCAGGTTAGATCACAATTAGTTGCGACAGTCATAGTGCAATTTGCCTTGTGAAGAATCCAACTTTCCATGCTAGAACAAAGCATATTGATGTTCACTTTCACTTCATACGAGACAAGGTTGAGGATGGAAAGGTAAATTTGGAGAAGGTAGATACTTTGAGGAATGTTACAGATGCATTGATGAAACTAGTGAGCACAGAGAAGTTCAGATTGTGTTCGGAGTCTATAGGCCTCTCGGCCTATAGCAGTTAAATCCTATTTTTCTATTGGCTCTTACAAGGTGTTCAACAAGTGGGAGAATGTTGGGAATTAAAGTGTCTCAACCTTGGTAATTCCTTACATTTGTAATGTTTGCATTTATTATTTAATTTCCTATGTTGTAAATACTTGTAAATTCCATATTGTCATATTGTGGGATGTGGCATGGTGATGTGTCAATCCTACATGAAATATGACAACTTGTAATTTTGTCCTCACATGAGGAGATAGGCATCCCACTTTGTGGTAGGAGCATTTTGCCATGTGTCAGCATCTTCCATGTTGTGCAAGGGAACGTTTGACCGAAACAGTTATGACGGATTCCTATGAAGAATCTATGACATGTAAGAGTAAAAAATAGAAGGTTATAAGACAGGAGATGACATGTGTCATGAAGCATCTTTGAATAAGGCATATTTGGGCACCCCAAGGTGGAATATGACATGTTGTAAGAGAATATGCTATTTATAGCATGTGTATGATAGATTCTCTTACAGCTGTAAGTTGTAACCGCTATGACAAATTCTATGACGGTCATAAGTGTCATAAGAGCATCTGTCATAGCCCATTTTGGAAATAGGTGACCTCTTTGGAATGGGAGCTGTGGACAAGTGTCAAGCACATTCTACAATGTTGACCAAGTGTCCTTAGGCATGGGTTTTGGTCCATGAAGCCATGTTGGACGCCCATTCCAAGAAAGGTCCAATATTGCCTTGTATTTCCTATTTAAATAAGTGCTTGGAGATGGAGTTTGTAACACAGATTTATAGGTACTATTATCCTACTGGATTGACTCTAGACATGAGTGTCGAAGACCATTTAAGTTTGCATTGCAAGTGTATTGTAAACATTTTTTTAGATTTGTTAATACATTGTGCAGGTTTCTGAGTGTGGGGTTTTTTACCTAATAAGGGTTTTCCCCACCATAAATCTTTGTCTCTCTTCTTCTGTCTACTTTTTGGCTTTTATGTTTTGTTGTAGTAGCTCATGTTAATGGTTTAACATTGCTGTAATAGTTAGGATAAATTTGAATTTTTATAGCCCTCTCCTCATTAGATTAGTGTAGGAAGCGATTTCTATACACCTAGCTTCCTTTCACAAAGCACATGTTCATATGACATATATCATATAGCTGAAGCAACATCAATCATCAGGAAGAGTGTCATGATATCGTAAGCCTCTCGGATATGAGTGTTACAACATCATCCATTTCCTATCCAGAATCATACAAAAACAATGATATCAGTATATAAACATATAAGCATATAATCCAGCATGATCACCAATCATGTCAACATCATAATAGTATCAGAGTCCATCAAGGTAAAGAAAAAATCATCAATTTGCACATCTCCACTAGAATAAATCACATAGTTTTCTCATAATTTGTAGAAATTGCACTTTCAAGACATAAAATTTTCAATTTTCTAACTTTTATATGTAGCTATCTATAAAATGGAGTTCACAAACACATATATGCACATTTATAGAATTTATGACCTCCGCTTTCATAACATGCATGACATCTCTTTACATATAATGCAATAGTTTGTCACTTTTCAAGGCATAATGATGCAATTTTGTTCTCTTATATATTTTAATATGCAACTACATACATGACAATTGTACAACCCACATATACATACATACTCATCCACATTGCAAGGATACATTAGGGGTTCACATAGATGTCATAGTACCATCCAAATCCAATTATAACCATGAGTCCATAACCAATAACCATGTCTAATATCAAAAACCATGTGTCTTGATGGCATTGACCCACCTAGTGAGCCATCCATACAAGCCACAATGACATACATCTTGTTTGTGTAAGGGTTTTAGCCTCTAAGAGATAGTCAAACAATAGGAAGGTAGTGAATTAGAGCTTAGAACAACTCACACATACCCCCATCCTCAAGGGTTTCCCTGCGTCTACTTCCTTGTATACACTAAAATAGGTGGATCTCACCATACCCGATGAGGAATCACATTGCAACAAAAGACCAACATTTGAAAATAGAAAGGTCAATGAGTTTAGCCACCAAAATATAAATAAGATAGAGTAAATCTTAATTTCAACAATAAGGTAAGATAATGTGCATAGTTTCAACAATAAATCAAATGTAACCAAAAGAGTTACATGTCAATGAAAGTCATCCATGGCTAAAACAATACAAGAAAGATAACTAAGGTGCCAGTCCACACAAGCAAAGTGAAAGTCACCAATAACTGAAAAGAAGATTCACAACCTTTGAAATATACATATGACAACACTACATGACTATTGCTAGTCACCACATGAGGAAGGAGGAAAACAAGCATGACTATCTCAACAGTCCTTCATGTGGGTGCGGCCTGCTCATGCAACCCTCACATGGAAAAGTAATGTGCTAGCCACCCAGATCACATACCTCATGCGGCGCAACTGCGCATGGTATACGCCAAGCGGAGAAAGCACGCAAGCTGAATACCACATGGCAATGTCCTACTCATAGGAACATCCTGTATAGTGTGTACCAATGGAGAAAACACATGCAGTAACACACCGAGCCAGAGGTACACATGGCTAGATTTCGCTCGCATGCCAATCGATCAAAATTGAGGCCCTCTTGAGGGAACCCTCTACTTTGTACGAGCAACCACTCATCTCAGGACAAGTAGGAACACAACATTTATACTACGCCTTCACGCATCTAGGTATGTGGTATCATGTCCTCAAGATGAATTCTCTACCATTAGCGACACAGCATCCTCACCAGCACTGTGTCAGAACACCAGTGGAGGGTGGCATCATATCTAAAACAATCACATCAAGGTAAGATCATAGCTATCATAGATGCTCATACCACAAACTAAAATCATCCTCAAGCACTGTGTAAATTAGGCTGACACTGTATGAACCAAGTATCTGGTCCATTAATGAGAGGGAGTAGTGAGTACTTTCCTGAGACGTTGAAACGATCGCTATCATTTCACGTCGCCATCATGCGTATGCCATGCAATTCCCTCCCAAGGAACTTTGTTGCTTCTACTACCCTCCACATATTGACCTATCAACAACCCTTGAGTTGGCAGTCAATAAGGTGACAACAAAAAACACATACATGGTATAGTTTTCTCCCATACACATAATCCATATATATCCTCCATGAATGGGTACACAATATCACCATCCCATGGGCACACATCTCAAGCACTAGTTAATCACAACACTCAACAGGAATACATCAATGGATGTCCACATAATGGGGTATACAATCACAATTTCTCTTACTTAGACATAACCATAGTTCACCTATGACTATGCAACATAATGCAAGATACACAAATTTACCCAATAATAGGTACTCCCAAATAGCCATAGCGATTTTACTCTTTTCACAAGGGCAACTCATTACCCGTAACATCATAAATTCACTTTGTAATTCTATCAACATAAAACAATAGTGTATGAACATGTATAGCATCATCACTATCATTTTAACATCAATGCACAAACATAAGTAACATTTTTTTTTACAATCATTATTACATTCACTTCTATAATCAGATAATGATATACATCTCATAATGACACATAATGCGACATCATGTCACCAGTCATAGGAATACCATTCATTCACAAGAGAATCGAATGCTAATAACATAATGAAATGAGTTTTATTTAAGTAACTCTAATCCATTCCTCATATTCACAACCATACGTATAAGCATAAGTAACCATGGTCATGTCAATGGCATTCAATTGTTCACTTAAAGAAAGATATACAACATTCCTATTACCCTACATTAAGTATTTTCAATTTGTAATAAAGTACAAGTGTTCGCCTATATGATCTCATTAAAAATCACAATGCAATAGAAGAGATCAAATTTTATCAACAAGATATATCCACAACAATTACCATTCACATGTAGCTCATTAAATAAGGAGGCACTATTAAACATGTAATCACTTTCATTCGCATAACCATAACGAACATAAGTTATTCTTCACTAATTCTTTTACTTATTGAAACTTTAACATACTAATTAAATCCATAAGCCATCAATCTAACATCTTGTCAATTATTAACGACTAAGAAGAGGAGAGAAAGATATGTTTCATCTCAAGTCAAGACATTACATGCCATCCAATATTCATCATATGTAAACATGAAAATTCTACTAAGGGATAGTTTAAGGCACCATTAGTATTCCAATGACTTCAATATGTTATCAAGGGTGATAAATGGTAGCAACTCGAACACATTAAGAGGTGATAAGAAAAATCAGCAATCATCCAACACTTACAAGAGAGCATGGAACAATCAAACTAATTTGTCCACATCTGCAAACAGCTACATCCTATCATCCTTTATATCTATAGAACAAAGCTTACAAGAGTAGTCCAAACAAGGTTATTTAGGCAATCTAAGTTACCTTTAACTCACAAACATACATGACTTAACACTCTAGTCACACTGAGTAAGGTAAGGCCAAGGAGGCTATTTCCTCCATGATTTCAAAAAAATTGGGTTGTAAATTAACCCACTAATGCCCTGCTAAGGCATGAAACCAATCAAGACTATAAAGACAATATAACAAGCTCACGCTACACACGCCAAACACAGTGAAACATAGAAGGCTTAAGTATGCCAGAGCTCCCAGTGTGTGAACATGGGCTCTGATACCAAATGTAACATCTCGCCCCGCAACCCTGAAGGGTAAGGGCCAAAAGAAGACAAGATATTTTTTTTTGACATAAATAGATAACAAACAAATGATACAGTTGCCGATTCAAAATGTCGACAACATTCATGGCCAAGTATTTCTGAATGAAAAACCCAAAGGAGAGGACTAATTCACTCTCCAAAGAAACTTTAAAACAACTACGTTCATTTGAAACACCAACCCAAATGTTCCTATAACCCATTCCAGATCATAAACATGAATCCAAAAGTATCATAGTACAAGTGGATCCGATACCCACACCAAAATCTGTAAAAAAAATAGGAACATCTCATTTCTTCTCATTAACTTGCATGATTACATCTTCTCTCTTAAGAGTACAATTACATAAAGAATACACAGTGCAATGGCATAGCCATGAGTATGATATACATGTACAATAACTAAATGAGTACAATGACTGAAAACATACAACAATAGATAAGGTAACAAAGAGTTAGAACATCTCCAATCTGGTGCTCCAATAACTTGTTCACCAGTCCCCAATGGCGGTGGCAATGCCTCCCAAACATGTGGACTCATAAGAGACCACCCCATCGTGCTCAGAGATAGTCACTAGGCCCAAACAAAAGTAACAAGGCGAGGGTATACAAGATGGCCAACACTCACATCAATCATGGAGCAGACATGGAAAACAATGCATAATGCCATAGTTATAACATAGAGATGCTCATCAATATAATGTCAGGTGCTACACACGACTACAAAGGTACAAGACACTAGGGTGTAAATTAGATGGGAAGTCATCATGCATGTTCAATCAGATGAGGAGACTCAAACATACCCAAATCAACGCCTCGTAGTTGGATAACTTGACGCCCTATAGACAGATAGGCCTTCTTGTGTGCATCCTTAGCCTTTACAAGCACTCAAGGCCATGCACAAGGACTCAATATCTTAGACCTATGCTCATCTCTTTTAACCAAACAAGATATACAAAATTGACCGAAACACTAAAGTATAAATTTGAAATAGCAAAAATGAAAAATGTGATCTACAAGACCAAAACTTTGATCAAGTTTAAGAACAACCCAAACCATGGAGCTATCCCCTAAACCCTCCACTACTAACTTGGGTTTAGGGATATCCTTCACCTAAGGATTGCCTACATACCTACTTCGAAATATGATTGAAATCTCATGTAGTTCTATTAACCATAATCTCTCAAGAAATATACACATAGGTGCCTTTCTCTAGGATTTCATAATCACTTAATTAACTTTCATCATGCAAGTGAAATAGAAAGAATACTATAGGAGGTAAACCAAAGAAGGGTTAAGGACAAAAATGAAAAAGATCAATATATACCAATACCCATTCCAAACCAATCCATAACTCAAAGTTCATTGATCAATAACAAAACTCCAAATTCCTATTTAATTAATTCATACCTCAACATGGTTCCTTCTAATGATTCCCAACAATTAATAATGCTTAATTTATGTAGGGAAATACAACCAAGTTCCCAATTTAGCAACACTATCCTAAATGCTCACTTCCATCCAAGGGCATCAAGATAATTATTACTCAAAATGGCTCATCTCATTAACACATGGGCTAAGTTGATTACTTATCAATAAGAAATTCTCTTTCTTTACATAGACACAATGTGACCATTATCATGTAGCATAGACCTATTAGGATAAATAGAGAGTCAAACTACATTTTAACAGGACTCTTAGTTGAAATTTAACATCATCCTCCTTGAGATTATCATGCCTAGAAAATGTTGTCTCACAGATAGCAATGATTATAGGAAACACACAACATGGATTTGTTGAAAAATCTTTAGAAACTATCAAGCAAACACTATTGGGAGGTGTAAAGCCAGAAAACACAACCTCTGCCTACGGCCTCTCTACCTGTGCTAAAATGGAAGCATATAGAGGGCACGTGAACTATTTGACAAAATGACTCAATGAAATGTGGTCGCATGAAATGAACGACAATATGGTGTACACAAAGTGGATTTGTTGAATAGGCTTTATAAACCTTCAAACAAATATCACTGATGGGCATAAAGCCAAATCCCTAGCATCTGCCAACATCCACGCTGTCTTTGTCAAGATTGGAGTTATGGAACAGGGTATGGACGTCCAACAGAGCCTAACAGAAGGGTAATTTTTATTAGATATTTTAATTGGAAATGCTCTAGTAGACATGTATGCAAACTGTGGAAGCATAGACAAGGCACATGATCCATTTCACAGAATGCCCAAAGAAACATGGTCTAAGGAACTACAATGATTGCAGGAGATGCACATACTAGATTTGTTTAGAAGGCTTTAAAAACTATCAAGCAATTACTATTGATTGTCGTATAGCCAGATTCCCCATCCTTTGCCAATGTAGAGAAGGCATGTAAATGCCTTATAAAAAAATGAAGAAGCTTGCACTTTAAAGGTAACCACTTGATGAAACTGGTGTAGAAACACTAATTTGTCCATTTCAAATCAGATTTGTTCATTTCAAATCAAAATTTTAATATGGTAGACAGTCAAAAGTTATCTTTTTATATAGGAGGAAGTTGTTTTAGATTCTTGCCTTCCCCATAAACATTCTATTCGTTTGAATATGGCCATTGATCTTAAGAAAAAAAAGATCTCTGTTAAAGGAGCAATAGTTCTCAAAATAGATTATTGAGAGAGATGTAAACCTTTTCCAACGTTTAAAATAGTGACCTTGTTATGATCCGATTTGATGCAAAATAACTGACAGATATTTCTAAAAGAAATTTTAGCATGATTTCCTAAAGCCGCCTCTCCTATGATAATGCAAAGATCAATAACAAGAAGTAACTGAAGGAAGATTTCATCAGTTGTTAAAGATAGAACTTTTAACAAATTCTCAGAAAAGAATATATTCTTAAATAATACTAGAAACATTTAATGTATACTCACCAAACATTTTTAAATACATTAAGCAAGGTGTTTTAATATGTAAAAATCATAGAATTTCATACAAGACACAAAATTAGGTTGCTACATTACTTTTGGGACATCCATCAAGTATAAAGAAGGATTTAAAAAAATGCTCTGGTAAAATGTGAAAGCACAAAAAGACACACGAATGGGTTGGCTCTATGCCTCAAAGAGATGACGTCTGATGGAATGCAATAATTGTAGGATGTGCACAAAATGGATTTCATTAGAAAGGTTTTAGAGTTTCCCAAGCAAATGCACACCACAGACGAACCAACATGATCCACAACCTTAGCCAGAGTAGTACTAAGCATGATTAGTTCTGGTCAACATGTATACAAAGAATTGGGGTTTAAACAACACATAGATTGATGAGTGAATCTTCTACAAAGGATAGATAGGGGCGTCCAAAATCAAAGTAAATGAGAGTAGATGGAAAGTTCCCAAGTCACTGCCTCAAAATGGACTATATTTGATCAAGACATTTTCCATAGATACAACTCATGATCATTTGCAAGATGGTAAACAATAACTAACGATATAGTGTGCTAATCAAATTCATTATTCTTTATGGTAAAATAATTAAATAAAAAAACAACCAATTGCTGCCATAAGAGGCAAAGACATATCAAGCTTTGGTTGTTAAGGTTCTAACTATTATAGGAGATGACTGAACATAAACTCAATGCATTTCAGGTAAAATTTAGTTGTTATTCTAAAGAAAAAATAAGATAAAACATACCCAAAAACCTACACTAATTACTATTAACATTGAGGAAACAATAAATCTTAATAAAGCATCTAGCTAGTTTCATTCAACCAAATATAGAAAACATAAGTGCTTCTTGATGATGACTGAATCCAGATAAGGAATATAACAACCCCAGGTACCAAAACTAATTTTTTTTAAATCACTTGATCACGATCCTCACCCTAATAAGGAATTATTGAGCATAATAAACTTATATAACATTGTACAACTTACTATTACAACCACATAATGCATAACACCAAGAACCCTAAAGTTTAAATCCCTAATCATATTGTTAGTGTAGGAATATTAACACTATTACTTATATTTAAATAAGTAATTATGTGTATATTCCCCACATGGCATAAGACACCTCAGGTGGGTGTGTGGCAGTTAGGAAGAGTCCTTCAAACTCTTTCACTCCACTTAGCTTGCCACATCTACTTGAGATCTCCTTAAGTTATGGGATTGGCACCCATTAACTCAAACTCTCAACACTATTTGTGCACCACACTTTCTCATAATTCATACTGATTATGTGATCATGTAATTAATCATCTTTCATGTCTCTTGCATTTTCTTAGCTTATTTTATGTTAACATTCTGTCCAATTTTCCTAGCTCCTCTCTCATGGTATCAGAGCCTTGCTGGTTGAAGATTGTTGGTTCATATCTTTGGTGTGAGAAAGGCAACATAAAGACCTCTGTTTGACTGAGGTAGAGGCATATAATTAATCTTCTGGTGTTATTTTGTCCTCTCGGCCTATAGGAGTTCAAGGGTTTCAAATTGGTATTCTAGATTTTTTTGGGCCGATTTCTATTTTTCTTGTTCAAGGTAGCAGTCTCTATTCTTTGCCAAGGCCTCTTAGAGTTCTCCATGGTCATTGTTCAAACTTATGGTAGATTTGGGTCATTATTCTCCGTAGGTCAACACTGGCATTTGAGTGTTTGGTTGCAAGATTCAAGGTCCAAGGCTGAAGTTGTTTGACATTTTTTGGTCACAGTTTGCTATTGTTGGCACCTACTTTGTGCTCCTTTGAATGCCTATGTAGTAGTGCCCTCATGTAAAATTCACAGTGCCCTGTTTGGACAGAGTTCTATACACCCCTGTTTGGGTTGATATGCCCTATTTGGATAAGAGCTCCATGCACCCTATTTTGGGTTGCCCCTGTACCATTATTCCAATCCAATTTGTCTTCCTGCACCTACCTACAGATTTGAATATATTGAAAGGTGTTTTCAATATCTATGAACATAGATGTGTTTGAAGCATCAAAATTGCAAGTTTTAGTGAAGTGAAGGCCAAGAGACTATGCCTATTCCCCAGCCACCATTATTCTTGGCCTCTCATGCTCCTAAAAACCCTCATGCCATTTTTTGGCTACCTTCTCTCCTAGCCGCTCATTTTTGCTTCTCTGCCCTAAACTTTGGTCCTCCATCCAATCCAATAGGGCTATTGTTGGAACCTCTATTCATTGTATTCACATTGGATACTATGCACGCAGGGATTTTCAGTATCCACACTCAGCATTCATGCAAGGAGGCTGCCATTCCTCTATATTTTGGGAATATTTACCCTATATATGCTCTTCTTGCCCTAATTCATGGGCTTTGTAAATGTTTTTATTTTATTTTGCGAGTTCAAAGCACTATAAATTTAACAACAAACACAGGAAAGGGACATTCATAATTGGGGCAATAATAAATCCAATAGGGGAAGAATTTTAAAAATGGGGGCAAAATTAATTTGAAGGAATTATTGGTTGTGTAAACCTTGTATCTTCATCTATTGAAGATGAAGGGTGTGGCCTAGGTTGGAAAGAGGCCAATTCCCCCTCATAAAATTAAACCATTGTATTCTTCATTCTTTTTCGAATCCAACTAGTCATTGGAAGGCTAGTTTCTCTCTCACCATAGGCATTGTTTTTGTTAATTAGTGCCAGTTTATTAAAATAGGTCTATTTTGCAGGAACTTGTTTTTGTGATAACTTTTGCTCGGTAGCTCAAAATTGACCACCATTTTTTTGCAAAAGAAAATATTTTGACATTTCCCACACATCTAACCTATTTATATTGTAATAACGCACTAAGTTATAAAGTGCCACAAACAAGGGGAGGTCACCTAATACTGAATCAGGGGGGTGTAAAGAATGTGCCTTGAACATTTTAGAGTTGTACCAAAGAGCACTTCCATAAAATCATGTCAAGAGCACTTCATTGAGTTGTGTCTAGAACACTTCCACACATACTTTCCATTTTTTCAGTTATGGGGGTTATTCATGCAGTAATTTATAAAGTGCCACAAAATCACTTGGGATAAAATTATTGAATTATGGGGGGGTTCATAGAGTTGTGTCAAGTGCATTTCAGAGTTGTGCCAAGAGCACTTTCACAGAGTTATGTCAAAGATCACTTCCACTACTACTTCATCATTCTTCAACATTCTTTTTCCCGCATTGTATAGAGCAGTGTCAAGAACACTTCCACTACAACATCACTATCACCTAATGCTACATGTGCATCCAAAGTTGATTCCTAGAGAACTTCTAGTGATTCATCATAGCAAAAGATTGATATGAGCTCATTTGCTTCTATAGATTTTAGAGTTGCTTCATAGAAGGCTTCCACAAAATCTTGAAAGTAGGACTTCACATTGGATTTGGATTGTAGCCACATGGCATGCAATTGACACTCCACACATGGATCTTATAAGTATTGTAGGACTATCACTTTCAGTTGTATTGTGTCAACTACACTTCCATTGAGTCATGTTTAGTACACTTTCTCATTTTCTCTATTTTTGGAGGAAATTTTTTTTTCCCACAGGGTTTTCTTTCTTTCTCCACTTTATGAGAGATACTTTTGTACAGGGGTACCTAATTAGGCTTAGTTACTAGGACCTATCCTTATTGTGCCCACCTAAGTTGTACTTAAGGGGGGGTGTTAGTGTAGGAATATTAACACTATTACTTATATTTAAATAAGTAATTATGTGTATATTCCCCACATGGCATAAGACACCTCAGCTGCGTGTGTGACAGTTAGGAAGAATCCTTCAAACTCTTTCACTCCACTTAGCTTGCCACATCTACTTGAGATCTCCTTAAGTTATGGGATTGGCTCCCAACTAACTCAAGCTCTCAACACTATTTGTACACCACACTTGTTCATAATTCATTACTAATTATGTGATTATGTAATTAATCATTTTTTGTGTCTCTTGCATTTTCTTGATGTAATTGGTATTGACATTCTGTCCACTTTTCCTCGCTCCTCTCTCACATATCAATATAGCTTTTCCTGAAACTTACTAAGTTTTCTATTCATTCGAGATAATATAAATTACAGAGAATGCATGAATGAAGAATTGCATGAAATTACCAATTGACATCTCCCTCTATTGCCTCCTCTTTAAAAATTGAACTGCTTGACTTTTCATTTACCAAGAAAATGACCTCTTCTTTTACTAGATCCACTAACTTTAATCGCCAAAGTTGGAAATTCAACAGATGACATTTCATTTTTATTAAATCCCATGATTTATATGGACAACCAATTTTTTAAAAAAATTTGGATGACCAAAAATTTGGGACTACCAAATTTTTGGCAGTTACAAGATGTGTGCACGTATAGAATGGCCTATCGGCCAAATTAAATTATTCAGTCTTCTATTCCATTTACCTCTATAGATCTCGAAGACATTGTGAAGAGCATTGTTCTTTTATAAATGTATTGTTGTGGAGAATGGGTCACTTGTATGGTTTCTTTTCACTTTCCTTATACCATGTGTGCATTATAAAACTATGAAAAATAAAAGTAGTATAACAACAAGAGATGCACACCTAAAAACCGTCCATATATTTACAAACTTTAATCTAAACTTGATATCTAATTGATTTTTTTTGGAATTTCTTAAAATATTAAACTAACAAACTATGTAAACTAAAAGTAACATTTCTTAAAATACTACTTTAACAAATTGCCTAAACTACATGTTTTCAAATTAATGGCAAACAAGCAAACATATGCAAGTTATTGTGAGCATCTCCTACTTTACATCATTATCTTGTTTAGAACCAACTCCCTAGCCTCAATAATCTTTGTAATGTAATGACTCATTGCATTGGAAAGACTCTTGATCCTTTCAAGAAAAAGTTGTTACATCATCCTTAGTTTGTCCATGTATAACACAACATCTCTCTTGGTCAACACTACCTCCATGCTTGTGAGATGCTCCACAATAATGTCAATGGTATTTATCTCATGAAGTGTCATTGTACTCCCCTTTTTCATTGCATCGACAATGGAACTTTCTCATGAAAAATCCCACTGGCCTCTAATGGCATAAATTTGGAGGAAGAAGTCAACCCATTCCCCCATGTCCTTGGTAGGAGCCTTGTCCTTATCCAATGACAAAATGACCACCACTGGCCAAGTGTGCAGTTTGCAGATAGAATTCAAATGCTCAAAAAATTCATGAGAAAATGGATCCCCTACCCTTTTGAAATTCTTGAGAATTGCCATAATCTTCTTGTACTATGTTTTTCTAGGAGTGGGTCTATCCAACCGTATCTGATCTAAAACCTTTTCCATTACAAGTTGTTCATCCTCCACTTTCATCAAACATTTTTCCAAAATACCATAGAATTTTAGAGTTTCCAAGCTGCTATCCAAAAACTTTTGAACTAGATGGAATCAATCCTTATTTTTCCATATATCATTCTTCCTTTACAAAAGAAAATTTGTAGCTTCCTTTTCAGTTTTAAATAAAAACAAGGTTATTGTTTTTCAAATGCTCCAAAGATACAAATTTCCTAACATCTTCATTGGTATAAGATGCTTCTTCATATTGATTCAATTCTTTTGTATACTTAGTACTCCTTACATCAAATTTTTCCCCCTTTCTAGTGCTAATTTGTCCACCCATCTTCTCCCAAACCCTAAGAAAACAAAATGAAATAAAGAGGAGAAAAAATTGAAATAATCTTGTAGCTCAATCAGACTACCTATGTCTATTAAAACAAAGTAGAGAAAATGCTAAATAGTAAATAGAGATGCCAGCTAGAAGATCTCACGGTGTATGTATCAAAATCAAACTCTAACCTATTTACACAAAACAAACAAATGTGTTCTCAGTGTGCTTACACCATTGAAAGAAAGCGGTTAAAAATGAAAGTCATAATGACTGAAACTTACACCATGGTTTTGAAAAGAAATCAAGCAATTAAATTTGAAAGAGTAGATAAATATTATAGTCATAATGAGTGAAACTTACACCATGGCCTTGAATAGAATTGAGGCATTAAATTTAAAGAGAGAAGCTAAAAATTAGAGTCGTAATGATTGAAATGTACAACATGGCCTTGAATAGAACCAAGGCATTAAATTTGAAAGAGAGAATATGACTTAAACTTGCATGCAAGTGCTGCTAAACTAACATACCTATATTTTAAAAATATATCTAAAGTACGCCGAAAGATATCCTTCTTGAGGTGCCTAATGTTAGGATTAGTGACTAAAAAATAGGTGCCTCCAGAAGGATATCTCTCTATAGGTATGCTAGTAGCTTTAGCAGTGAAATCCTAATTCTAACTATATTATATAATTATAAGAATTATTAAAATTATATAATATAATGTATGTTAGATATATTACATAATAATTATTTATAATGTAATATTATATAATATAAATAATAATTAAAGTTATATATTATAATATATAATAATTATAATTATAATTATAATTATATTTCTAGTCATAACCTTGATTCTACCCTAACTATAACCCTAATTTTAAATCTAACCATAACCCTTATTCTAACCCTTACCTTCATTCTAATTCTAACTATGATTTTAACCCTAACTTGAATTCTAACCCTAACTCTAGCCCTAACCCTAACCCTAATTGTAACTCTAATGCTTACCGTAATTCCATAACTCTAATTCTAAATCTAACCCTAACTCTAATGCTAACCCTAACCCTAACCCTAACTCTAACCCTAACCCTAACCTCAATTCTAACCCTAACCCTATCCCTAATTCTAACACTAAACCTAACTCTAGTTCTAACCCTAACCCTAATTTTTGTCATAATTCTAACCCTAATCCTTATTCTAACCCTAATCGTAAGCCTATATGCAACCCTAGTCCTAACCCTATTTATAATTCTAACTATAACTGTATTCGTAATTCTAAACCTAACCCTAACACTAATCCTAATCCTAAATGTAATTCTAACCCTAATTCTAGTTTTGACTCTAATTCTCATTCTAATTGTTACCCTTTTTGAAATTGTAATACTAATTCTAACCCTAACCCTAATTTTAATCCTAACCTTAACCCTAATTCTAACTAGAATTCCAACCCTAACCCTAATTATAAGCCTAATCATAACCCTAACCCTAACCCTAATTATATTCCTAACCCTAACTCCAATTCGAACCCTACCCCTAACCCTAATTCTAACCCTAACCCTAACCCTTATTCTAACCCTAAACATAACTCTAATTTTAACCCTAAACCTTATCCCAGTTAAAACCATTTAAAAAATATATCCAACTCACACATTGTGCTAAACAATTTCATACTTGTATATATAAAGACTGAGTACATGAATTGAATTGCCCATAGCTTAATAAACCTGAATATTCAAACAAAACTTTAATGATTGTATCAACCTCACATTAAAACCCATGAATATGAATAAATTGCTCATTTTATAGTCACATCCTATAACTTTAGTAAAAAATCTCCACATATTCAAGCACAGATATCACACAAGATTATGCTTTCACCCTAGACATACATCAAACATGATGATATTAATCACATTGAAAATTCTCTAGAAAATATTACATGGATTTAAATTCCAAAAAATACAAAACCAAACCTTTTACACTTTATCTTCTAATTGTATCAGAAAATCACTATCCCCACCCCTGCATTCGCCTGCAACATCAGAGTTAAACATACTGATCAGAATTTTTAGAAATATTGATTAAAGAGAAGAAGAATGCATAGTAGCAGAAGCAAAATAAAAAGGCACTGAGAGTAATAATAGGCGCTTAAAAAAGTCTAAGGAAATAATATAGGCAAGAAATAAACAAACATTTACTGTTTAAGAAACTTTCAAAAGGCAGGTCAATCCAATCTCTATAACCTTAGTCAGCGCACTGCCTTTTTGTGCCAAAATAGAAGCTTTGAAAATGGTTATGGACACTTGCCAATCATAATGGAAGGAAAGGGAGGAAGTCAAGATGACATTCATGCATAGGGAGGAAGCACTGATAAGACATGCTATCCGTTGAGATCTTTCAGGGAAAAGGAGGTGTGCGTTAATCAAGGAAGATAATATAATGATACAAAGGAGGTGCTACATGGCATAAACAACAATAATGAATATTCATCCAAAGCGCCTTAAAACAAAACATTGAACTTAAAAAGAACTTTTCAATCAAATGTGTAATAAGAGGCATAGACATGAAGCAACTCTTAGATCAAAGAATAAAGTTTAATAATAATTTCTAAAACACCTATTATTTCCTAAGTATTGTGTGTAGACTACATTCAGGGAACTTGTAGAAGAAATAAACTTCCATACAAATCAAACTCAATCAAAAGAAGTCAATGTAAAGAAAATAGATTTAGAAAAATGGATTGTTGAAAGCTTTTAATAGCCTCAAGCATGGCACGTAAGGCACAAAGGAAGATAGAAACCAACATTCGTAGCTTGTAGGGTCAAAACTAGATTTTGCAACTATTATTGACACATGAATTAAAATAGTAAAAATACTTCAATGTAACTGCGAGATGGGAATGCCAATGGCAAACCCATTCACATCTCACAGCCACCACTCGAGCTTGCATGCATTCTCGACCACTCTACTTAAACATCATCTAGTTCAATGGTCAAATAATCAATAGCAATTTTACACCTCATTCACAACAGAAAGTGCTAAATATTTGTCCTTTTTCTATTGGTCCAAATTGACCTTTGACTACTGAAGGGGATTATATTTAAGAATAGCCATTCTTGACTTGGAAGGAAAAGATAGAATATTCTAAATCTAAAAATAGACAGTTAAAGTATGGCGATATAAAAGAAAACAGTTGATGTTTTATTCTAAAACTATGATAGACATCAATGTGATTCAATTCTAATTTTATCCTAAATCTACAATAAACAGATTTCAAAGAGAAAAAAACTGGCAATGGGATTTAAGAGTAGGGGAGGATTCATTCGTAGATTCACAAGAGGAAGGCACAGAAGAGTATAGGAAAGGAGGATACCACATTTTTCACTTAGGGGATTCCTTTAATAATTGGCAGATATGTAGTCCAATGGAAGCTAGGATGGGGTCTTTTTTCTACTGTCTGACTAGCCTGAGACCTCTATCAATCATTATCATGGATCTGAAAAGTAATTTTGATATAATGGTAGAAAAATCATACATACTACTAATGAGAATTATGTCTTCCACACCCTTGGCCTTCAACTCCTCGGCCTTCTCAACAAACCATAGAACATATTGAGACTACAACATGAATCAATTCAAAAAAATTAATCAATATAGGGTGGAGGAGGTTGTAATAATGCCACAGATATTGTCTTTTTCATGTTCTTGACTTATTGAGAAGTGTTTCCTGTAGTAACGCCACACAAGTGTTGGAGAGTAATTTCTCCCACAAACAAAATAGTAATGAATTAAAAGAGAAAAAGATAAAAAGGTAAAAAGACAAAAGAGGACAATAGAAAGTTTCTAAAGGAGTCTAGAAAGGCAGAGGTTTCTAGAAAGAAGAGAATGTTCTAGATAAGAAAGGTTCTAGAGGATATGTTTCTAGATGAGTCAAGAAAGAGTGGAAGAATCTAGGTAGGTACCCAAGCCCTCTATAAAAGAGGCATAATGTAATGTAAGCAAGGCAAGTGATTAAAGCTGGTAATGATCAAGTGATCATGAATGCAGCAGCATTCCTGTATGTGATGTAATCATGTTTTGATGTTAATGGATTAAGGTGCAGCAGCACGAATTTGAGTAATCTTGTGTTTCATGTTTCTATGTTTGTTATTTTTTAAGTCTTGTGGATGTGATATCCACCACCAACAAGTGGTATCAGAGCAGGTCAGATCGTGGGATTGGAGCTGTGCATTGGAGGATCAAAGCCATGGTAGTGTGAAGATTCAGAGCTAGGTTTATTGCAATAAGTTGCATTCTACTTCGTGTATTTTAGGTTGATCATGGAGAGCTAGGGTATTGTCAATACTAAAGAACAACAAACTATTGGAT
The DNA here is from genome assembly GCA_027924645.1 of Cunninghamia lanceolata. Taxonomy (NCBI): domain Eukaryota; kingdom Viridiplantae; phylum Streptophyta; class Pinopsida; order Cupressales; family Cupressaceae; genus Cunninghamia; species Cunninghamia lanceolata. The sequence continues at coordinate 626,637 of BSBN01000909.1, read as the reverse complement.
TTATCAAGGCTATAGCCACAGCAGAGGATTTAGGGTTTGAAAGCGGCTGAATGAAATCAACTTCTAGATCAAAGATCTGACCACAAGAGAAGGATGATGATTGGAAAATTGTCTAGCTAGGAGCAAGCCACCGGTGCAAAAGTAAAATGAAGCCGTGTATTGTTTGAAGGTTTTAAAGATCGCTGAATAGAGAAAATCGCCAGTTTAAGATCTTGTTTAAGGGAGTTGCGGAAATCTTAGGGTTTTGTAGTCGCTAAACAAAAAGCCACAAGAAGAGATCATTGGAATTATTTGATCTGGAATCGCAGCCACATTGTTGACTCAAATCGCTGGAGGTACGTCACTGAAGCTAACAAAAGGGCGCAGTTAAATGAGTGTTAGGGTTCGTTTGCAGATCTTCCAATAATAAAGTGAGAAGTTGAAATTGCCACAGAAGGGTTTTGTCTTGAATCACTGCCAAGTTTTTTGTTAGCTGTCAAAATAAGAAAAGAGCCGCAGCTCCCATAGAAGAGATCAGATTGCAAGGAGATATCAGTGTAGAAGTTGGAGCCAAGGGTTACAAGTATCGAGTCATTTCTGAAGAATAGAGCCGCCAGATCACCAGAAGCCGCTGCAGAAGGAACCGCCGAGATTGCTAAATCATCAGTAGTTTTATGGGAAGTCACTGCCACAAAAACTGCAGGAGGAATTATGAAGAAGCCACAGGAATATTGAAACCATTGTTCAGTAAAAAGAGATCGCTGTTTTAGGGTTTCTGAAGCTCAGACCTAGAACCGCCAATCCCAACAAAGGAAAGGCTTAGAGTAAATCACAGACATTGGAGGTGAAGTTGAAGCCGTCAGAAGGGAATACAGAGGCCGCAGAGATTGTCCATAAAGAGCCGCAGCTCTTTGCCACCGAAGGAGTTTAAATTGCCATCAGAGGAAATATCAAATCGCTCAAGATTGGCCGCAGCCAAATAGGGGAGCTGCTACAAAAGTCGGAAGGTTAGCCAAATTTTAACTGAATGCAAGTAAGGATATAAATTGCTGAATTCCTCCAAAAAGATTGCTGAATGTTATGAGATGGTTTGAAAGACCAAAAGGGAGTATAAAGGCTACATATTTTAAAAGGGTTTTCTAAGTGAATCACTGTAGGCTGCAGATTTTTAAATCACTGTGATTGGAAGCTGACATTGGAAAAATTAGAGATTGTCAAGGGTTTGTATCAGGCAGTAAGAAAGCCTGAAGATAGTTTGCAGTCAAAGGTGAAGTGAGGCACACGAAGCCGCTAAACGAAGAAGAAATCAACAATTACAGCAAAGGGCAATAGTCTGAGGTAAGTTAATCATTTATTTTCAATGGGAAAAGCTAAAAGAGAGAAGATAGAAAATGATTTCCAAAAAGAAAGAGATGATTGGGAAAAGAAAAGAAAGGAATTATTAAGGGATTTAAAGCAGGTTTCAATAGAGAAAATAGGACATGAGATAAAAATTTCTGATCTTAAAATTGAATTAATTAATGTTCAAGAAGAGTTAAAAGAAAGATTGAAATCGTTTGATGAGATTAAACAGAGGAATAAAGAATTAGAAGAAAATAATAAGAAATTGGAAGAGGAGAACAGTTTACAAAAAGATGAGATGTCAAGGTTGAAAGAAGAGAATGAATGTTTGAGGACAAAACTATTAGTTTGTGATGTCTCATGTGATACAAATGGCTTATGTGATAAAGTTGAAGATAAAGAATGCAAGGTTGAAGAGGTTGGAATAGCAAAATTTGCATGTTGTGATATTATTGATGAAGAATGTAAGGCTAAAAATGACAAGTTGTTTGAATCCAAAAATCATTGTAATGAAGAGAATATTGGTTTCAAGATGATGAAGAAGATGGGATATAAAGGACAAGGACTAGGCAAATATGGACAAGGAATGAAGGAGCCCATTAAGCCGATAGTGAGGCCAAAGTACGCAGGTCTTGGATATGGAAAAGCAAATCATGTTACAGGTACAAACAAGCTGATTCAAGAAAAGAGGAATGTTCAATGTTCTCATTGTCATAGGTAAGGACATACAAAGGAAAAGTGTTGGGATTTACATCCATGTAGCAATTGTTGATTCAGAAATCATTCAGAAAAGATGTGTTGGCAAAGACAGTGGAAAGATGAATCTATTAAGGATTGCATAAAAAGGGATTGTGGGTGGAGTTATGGATCAAATTGGCAACAAATTACAGGTATGCTGAAAAGTTTGTTTAGGTATAGATCTTCATTTGTGAAAGATGATAACAAGCAGGAAAAGTTTGAAGGATTGAGGCATCATGCAAAGTTGAAAGATACAGATAGTAAGAGGACTTCCAGTTTGTTGTTCTAAATATTTCAAGGATTGAATGACTACTGCAGCAGTGGGTGAGAGTTGAAGATCAGCAGATCGTGAAGATGATTTGAAGGCATCTTGCAAGCAAAGGATTTGAGTCACCAGAATTGAAAGACAAAGATTTGAAATATAAATTTGGAATGATAGGTGGTTGAAATTAAGGGGGAGTGTTGGAGAGTAATTTCTCCCACAAACAAAATAGTAATGAATTAAAAGAGAAAAAGATAAAAAGGTAAAAAGACAAAAGAGGACAATAGAAAGTTTCTAAAGGAGTCTAGAAAGGCAGAGGTTTCTAGAAAGAAGAGAATGTTCTAGATAAGAAAGGTTCTAGAGGATATGTTTCTAGATGAGTCAAGAAAGAGTGGAAGAATCTAGGCAGGTACCAAAGCCCTCTATAAAAGAGGCATAATGTAATGTAAGCAAGGCAAGTGATTAAAGCTGGTAATGATCAAGTGATCATGAATGTAGCAGCATTCCTCTATGTGATGTAATCATGTTTTGATGTTAATGGATTAAGGTGCAGCAGCACGAATTTGAGTAATCTTGTGTTTCATGTTTCTGTGTTTGTTATTTTTTAAGTCTTGTGGATGTGATATCCACCACCAACAAGTGGTATCAGAGCAGGTCAGATCATGGGATTGGAGCTGTGCATTGGAGGATCAAAGCCATGGTAGTGTGAAGATTCAGAGCTAGGTTTATTGCGATAAGTTGCATTCTACTTCGTGTGTTTCAGGTTGATCATGGAGAGCTAGGGTATTGTCAATACTATAGAACAACAAACTGCTGGATTTATCAAGGCTGTAGCCACAGCAGAGGATTTAGGGTTTGAAAGCGGCTGAATGAAATCAACTTCTAGATCAAAGATCTGACCACAGGAGAAGGAAGGAGAGTGAATTTGGTGAAGATACGTTGAAAAGGAAGGGTAAATTATGGTTTAGTTGTGAAGGTGATGTCTAGTGTTGGAAAGAAAAAAAAGGAAGGAGAGTGAATTTGGTGAAGATACGTTGAACAATTTCTTTGAATTTTTGTAAAAGGAAATACAAACCCCTAATCTTAAACTATGGATTATGATATTTTCAAATCTAATGATAGAAGTTGATGACTTCTTAGGGGTGAGGATTTTGTAGCTATGGTGAGGATGATTCTCTACCCAAAAGAATTGGTAGGATGGAAAAATGTTTTCAATGTTGTGTAGGCATTGTGTAGTACAAATATGTTGTCAATGGAAAATAATGTGTAGCCATAATCTTTGTTGTAGGATGATAGTGGATTATCATCTATTTATCCAAGGTCTTACAAGTATGTATGTAGCTAATCCTAACATGAGCTTAGTAAAAAATATTAGGGTTCATTGCATATTGGGTATTGTTTCTTAAGGGTCTAGTGTTTTAATTGTCATTTCTCTTTAATTGTCTTTTTGTTCAGACCTTAGGGAATACCCCCCTTGGCCTTGCAGAGACTAACAATGAAGGTGAGTTTACCAACTCATAATAATTGGCCCATTTATGCCACTATCTAAGCATAATTCCTACTGATTACCTTTTATGACATATCCATTTCCAAGTAGGTTTTGGGGCAATTCTTTAGGATTTGTGGAGCTACATGTTTGAGCACAAATGTACTCATTAACAAAGTTCCAAAGTTATTTGGGATTTGAACCTGAACCTCAAGCTGTAGCTTGAGCTAATGTAAATATACAAATTATTCATTTTTAATTTTTATCTTCTCTTTGTATTGCTTAGTCAAATCTTATTTAAATTAGTGATCTTTGTATCTCAAACTAACCTACAACTTCAACAATTTGAACATTATTTTTTGATTGATTCATGATACTTAAAATAAATGTTTGTGAGAGTTAAATTTAGGGTTTTCAATCAAGCACATTTTAACATACAATTCACAATTAGGGCTTTATAGTAATGAAAACTTGATTAAACTTATAACAATTGACCATTTGTACTTTGCGATTTAGATCCGTGAGGCCTTCTCTATTGAGGAAATATGCCAGGTCTGCCATGCTATCAGTGTAATCAAGTATACCACCACTTTTTTCTAAGGGGAAGAGGGGGTGTTAAAGTCCCCAACCAATATCCAAGAACCTCTACAGTCCTTATCAATAAGTGAGGATAGATAATCCCACAATTCCCTTTTGGAGTTCCTCTGGTTAGGAGCATAAATGTTAACAAGGTTCCAAGTATTATTATTAGACTCAATTCTAACAGGAAGACAATTTTTACTCTTATTGATTAGACATAGTGATGATACTCCTAGAATCTTCTGAGGCATCACTAATATAGTAATCAACATTAGCCTAGATATTCATAGCAATAGATTGGAAATCTTCACTCTTCATTTTGACTTCCTGAAGTAGTAGAATATCCACTTTATTGTCATAGATACAGCTCTTGACTAAGAACTGCTTATGAGGGCTATTAAGCCCCCTAATATTCCAAGAGAGGATTCTCATTTATTAGGGGCCTTCTTGGAGCCAATCTCCAAGGTCTTCTGTCTTTTCATAGCGATATCCTTGTTGATCACTTTCTATCTAGTTTCCCAGTGGGAAGGCCTACCAATTTAGTATCCGCCCCAACATCTATAGTCTTCTTGTTGTGACCTTAACCTTTTTTGTTACAATAGTCCAACCTTCAGAATCAGTGATACTAGAGGTTGCCCGAGGGGTTAGTTTAAGGTTTTTGCTGCTTGGGGAAGGATACCCCTGAACCACACTATTGTTTTCTTCAATTCTGTTTGGACTTATAATTCTTTTGAATATAGAATCACCTTCCAAGGCTTCATTGGAGATCACCCCAATCACTCCTTTGACTTCTTTGCTGGGGATATCCTCATGGTGAAACTCACCCTCCTCCAACCCACAATCCTACAAGGGAGTCATATCCACCTCCTTAGGGAGGTCAGAGATAGTAGGGGGGTGGCCAAGACCACATGCTCCTCATGACTAGGAAGGATTTAATCACTTATAATTTAATTAAACAAGTTAATTTGTTAGTATTGCCACATCCTCACTATTGCAAGTATGAGCGGTAAGTGTTGTCATTGATGTCAACACCTCAGGTCAACATCTAAGGAAATTATTTGAATGAGTTTGAGCAAGTGTCTAAGGATAATAGTATAATGTTTTTCTCTACATATCCTATAGATTGAATATCTTTGTCTATGGTTTGGAATTTATGTTAAGGGATGTCTATAGTTGCTATGATTCAAATTTGAGCCTCTGATGTGAAGATTTGAGTGAGTTTTGTTCACCAAAGTAAAAACTATTTTTCTAAGTATTTAATGGTGACAGGGAGAATGTATTCTGCTCCGCATTTCTCCATATTTAAGTTTTATAGTTTGTGGTTTTGAGATTAAGTCTAGGATGATGTTATGCACCTTTAGTTGAAATGGTTCGTGATTTGGTGTTGCGCAAGCGATCTTTCCTTTATAACAGTGGCTGACAGTAATGGTTAAGTGCTTCGGTTTGAAGAATCTTCTAGATATAGTGTTTGGGGGTTGTGTGAAAGTTCTTGGTGATTGTAACATGCTTGTGGATGTCTCTAGATCATGTTCCTACTTTTTGATTAGTCCTCAAAGTGTAATTCAGATCATGCATGAAGCGTGTTCCTAAAGGTCTTAGTGTTAACACTAGTTTTTTTCCAACTTGGTTGTTTTCACTACTTGCAATTTCGTTTTGATGTTTGTGATAGCATGTTGTTGCATGGAAGATTACATTTGAGTCCTAGCTAAAGCGTGGTGTGGTCCGCATTCATTTTCTCTCCTTCACAAATCTGTTTAGGTCTAGACCTATTATAAGAAATGTGTGTATGTCGACCTTGGAGATTATTCCAATGGTTGATAATTGTAATTCTGACCTTGATGTACATTCCAAGGTTGATGAATTGTATAAATGCATGTAATGAAGTCATGAAAAACTCATGGATGTTGTGAAGATGCGAAGATAAGTGCAAAGTGAAAAAGTAGAGCAGAGCAGAGGAAATTTATTGTACTTTAATGGAACTAAACCTTGGCATAGTGTAGATGCTACTATCTTAGTTCACCAACTTTTGGCAGTGAGCCCCCTTTTCTTGGTAGTGAGCATTCTAGGAAGTGAGACTTATTGTAAATTTTGATATATCATTTATATTGTGATCTAACACTCACCATGGTTTTTCCCTTATTGGGTTTTCCACGTAAAAAATTGGTGTCTTATGTGTTGAATATGTGAATGTGTTTAAGTTTATGATTATATGCTTTCATGGTTAAATCATAATTAAGTGATTAATGTGTTGATGTTTGAAATAAGTTAAGTTTTTTCTACACCTGATTCACCCCCCCTCTTAGTTGTCTTGTGTATTTCAACACTCACTTCTAAACAAATTTTTCTTCTCGATTTTAGTTGTTTGTTTCTGCAAAAACTGCCCTTAAGAGGTCAAATTTTAAGCCAATCACAACATAGATAAATCATTTTCCCAATAATTTTTTTTAAAATTTTCTCATGTAGACTTAAGAAAAACTAAAATTTATCTAACATGAAAAATAATACTTTGTTTTTATTGGTTTATTATAGATAGATTAATCATTAGATACAAAGAAACTCATTGCAATAGTACTGTCAAAGGAAGGTACTAATAAAATTAATTACTATTAGTTGTTTCTAAACATAAAAATTGAAATGAAAAAAGTAAATGTTCACATCAATAGAAATTAGATTATTCATTATTTACTAGTATTAGTACCATCATAATGAGTTGGATTTTGTAGATTTACTTTTTGCCATGGAATTTTACTTTCCCTTATATTGGAGATTTCTAGATTGATATTCTATTCACAAGTTTAAATATATATTTTTCACTTTCCCTCATGTCCCCCATAAACTCTTAACCAAAAAAAAAAAAATTTATAGAAAATTTCTTTTTTTTCTTCTTAATTTTCCTTAAATTATCTCACACTATTATATTTCATAATAATAGCACAAGGAAATGTTACCCTTTATTTTCTTTCTGCCACACACTTTTTGTAATGCCCACTCAATAATTAACAAAAAAAAATTGATTTAATAAAGAAATAATGGAGAATATATGACTAAATTTCAAATTAAACATAAATATATATATATATATATATATCATACAATCAAAAATTGATAATTTCCATACATATAATATCCCTCATTTATTTACAATCATAATCCATTTCATCATCCTTTAACACAACGGAAAAATATATTCTTTGCTTCAATTAATAGACTAACTGCACAACTAAATGCAAACATTAGGTCAAACAAAGTTCATCAATAAACAAATCAGTTAGCCATATACTAGCCGAAGACCCTAAGGGCCATCCTAATGTCTCAAGGGCTCATCCATGATGGCCTTGCCTATGTATGCGTAGTACAGAGACTTCATAGTTTGGGGAAACATGATCTTGAATCACACATTTATTTCAATAACACCTTATTTATGTTTAGGAACAATTTTAGTCCAATATCCAATTCACAATTAATTGTAATGCATATGATAAGAAAGAGTATCAAATGTATACTTTTGTCCAATATCCACTTTCAATAAAGTTCAGTTTAATAAGAAAAAATTAATTATTAGTTATGCTCAAGAATACAAGCAAATAGTCTTAGATAATCTCATACTAATAACAAATAGAACACTACATTCAAATTCAAAAATTCCTCTAACCATTCCAATAATGAGTTAAGAACAATGTAATACTATCTCATATCAATCTTGAGATAAGTTTTCAACAATTATTTCCTTAGTCCAACAATAATCCTAAGATCTTATCTAAACATGGAATCTACTATTAAAGTAACAAAATCTCAATTTCACTATACCAAATCAGGAGACATTCCAACTATACCTTCAGGAAAAAGTTTTATTCTCCAAAACATAGACACAAATCACCACATCAATTCTAAAACATATTTCATCATCCCTACCTCCTATTAACCTATGACTATCCTTTATTTTACTCTTTACACTTACACTATAGTCTTCATAAATCGCTTAGTAACTACATAATTCATATATAAGCATGTCATCAAACAAATCACTTAATAATACATTTTTGTGAAAACACCATATTAGTATTAACAAAGATAAATTTAATGAGCAAGACCTTTTGACTCCAATTCTTTAAACTCCTCATATATCAATTTAACTTAAGCATTAATAGCATCATTATTGTATAAAGAAAGATGTACTGCAACTTACTTATAGTCTCGCAAGAGGTATGACTATCCCAAAGACACAATCTCACCTTCCGAAGAGTGACTAACATGGAAACATAATTCGCTAAGTTGGGACAATGGTATAATCTAAAACTAATTGCTAATATGCCAGTCGGGAAGTGCAAGTTCTTCTCAGAAGCATTTCAATGAAATGTATTAATGTCTCTCATCAACCTATAGAATTTCGAGATTTAATCAGTGAAAGGAACAAATTCTTGGAGTAATTTGGAGTTTGAGTATTGTAGTGCCCCCTCGTTGTTGACTTGTAATAGTGCTAGTTCTGCATTGCTTTCTGTCAGTCGGGGACAGTTATTAGTCGTTCATTTCATTGATACAATTCTGAGACATTTGATTAGTAGGATATGATTTATGTTTATTTTGATCTTGATGAACTATGTTCAAATGACATAATTAGACATGAGTTATGAGTTGTGATGACATTATTATTATTCCAGTTATGATGCGAATTAATATTATCATGTTGGTATTTGAATTCAGATAATAGTTGTTATGATATTGTTTCAAAAGTAGAGATGGTGTAGTACTACTCGCTCTGAGTACCCTACTACGATGTGATTCTCTAACTCTCTGTGTGTAGACATATATGTACTTGATCATTTACAACTAATCGTTTGAATGTAGGCTGCATGTACCGAACCTCAACTCCACCTATAGCAGGTTTGAGTGGGTTCTTGCACCAATGGGTATCAGTGATGGGAGATAACGCGAGGTCTATTCCACTAGTCGATCCTTATTTTTTGTTGTGGTCTCGAGTCGTATTGTGTCGCTTGGTCCTTGCCTTGTTATATTGGTAATCTTGTGTTGTGGTGTATAGTCGTTTTGTGTATTACAATGTTTAAATATGTTCATGTGTGGTTGGAAAATACTTAAATGAATTATTATTAATAATGCTTCTATTACATTTATTGGTTAATATTTGTTTGGCTTAGAACTTGGATTGATACCTTGGTTAAATTTTATCAATCTAGAATTAATTATTCACTACCCAAGAGTATTTATGTCATAAATGGGAGTTACGGGTAATTATTAGTTTATGTTTTTGGTTTTAGAATAATTTTGATATGTGAAATAAATGCCTTGAGTTGTTGAATATGAATTCTCTGATTTTTGGAATCTCTATTATTAGTAAACTTTTAAAGAGGAGTGGGTTGTTGGGTAATGGATGCATGTCTAAATCTATTTTATGAGTTGAATCATTTTTGTAAAGGTGGGGAAAATCTTATTCTGGAGGAGTTGGAAAGAGGAAGAACAGGAAAATTGGTTGTAGGAGTTGGGGAAATTTTGAGGTGGAACTAAATTTTTGGGTATGTGATTTATCCCTCTCTATGAATTTACAATTGTTGTAGCTTGTCAGTTATGTTTCATTGCAGCATGATTCTGTGTGAGGAACTAGCATGTCTTATGTGTGAAACTTGCATGACTCTGTAAATTGAAATTTAATATCTCTGTGGCTTGTATCATATTGGTGCCTGGTAGTCGAATGTTGCTCCAACCTCTGTTGATTCCTCCAAGATGTATTCCTCTGGTTTAGCCTTTGCATAAATTCCTCTTGAAATCATGTGCCATCATCTATAACCCTATATTGTGTTTTCAATCCTATGAAAAGATGAGTCTATGTTAAATTCTTACCAATCTCTTGTCCCTGTCGTTCTTGCATATTTATCTCACATATATTTCCTCCCAGACAGTGGATTGCTAGTGGGAAAGTGTAACCAAATTTCTCACTTTTGTGTCTCACTCTTCTGCAAATTGTTTCTACTCTTGTTCTGTGACAACCTGATTTAGTTGGAAGCATTTGAGGCTATTTTAGATGTTCCACCGTCCTTAGAAGACCTTTGCATATACTTTCTTATGCATTCCTTTGTAAAACGACGTGATCGGTCTTGTAATCTTGTTTTGTAACTTTGTATATTATCTATCTTGCTAATGTTAAGTTGATTGTACCTATAGCAGCAGTATAATATATTTCTCTTGTGTGGTTTTAACTTTATTTTCACTAATCCAGTTATGTTCCCTAGAGGAGTTAGAAGTGCAATTTTCTTCATGTTGTGTATTATGATATCTTTAGTTACTATTATTGTATTTACTTGCCTTTAAAAAAAATTAGTTCTGTAATTTGGCACTTTTAGTCTTGCACTCTAGGGTTGGATGACGGGGCATTACACTTGGTATCAAAGCCTAGGTTGCAACATTGAGACCTCTGGATTGTTGTGGTTGCTCTAGGTTAAACGATTTTCTCGTTGTAGTGAGTTGGTAATAGTATCTCCCTCTTGTATGCATTAGTATGAAGGATGATAAGATTATAGACTTGATCTTTAAGAAATATATGCTCTGTTCTACTTATGTGTCTGTTATGTTCTTTCTCCTTCTTCTCGGGAAATGTGATGTTACATCTACCAATATGTTCTCCCAAAATGTTAATGCATCTAATTATCTGGTGGCATCATGCATCATGAGTTATGTGGTTATGTGATGCTGACATCTTTACATGGTTGCTTGAAAATCTATATCTAACCCCTAGATGGTCATGATCTCGTGTTATCTCCCATCTAAGGCTATTTTAGATGTTCCACCATCCTTAGAAGACCTTTGCATATACTTTCTTATGCATTCCTTTGTAAACCAACGTGATCAGTCTTGTAATATTGTTTTGTAACTTTGTATATTATCTATCTTGCTAATGTTAAGTAGATCTTACCTATAGTAGCAGTATAATATATTTCTCTTGTGTGGTTTTAACTTTATTTTTACTAATGCAGTTATGTTCCCTAGAGGAGTTAGAAGTGTACTTTTCTTCATGTTGTGTATTATGATATCTTTGGTTACTGTTATTGCATTTACTTGCCTTAAAAAAAAAATTAGTTCTATAATTTTACAATTTTAGTCTTGCACTCTAGGGTTGCATGATGAGGCATTACAAGTATTGTGATTGGAAGCATAATTTGGAGCTGCTGCTAACTTTTCCCATGATTGGCTTAATAGTTAAAAAGATATAAAATGCATAAACCATGACATTGCTAGTTAACGTAGTTGGGAGTTACAGCCAGATTACAAGGCATAATGATTTAATTTTATGAAAACTATAGTTTGAAAAAGATTGAAATTGATATAAATGCAAAAGTTGGAGGTGCTGACATGGCATAGGGAAAGTGTCAAAAGGTGATGTAAAATAGTTTGCCTCATATTAGTGATGTGATTACTTTGAATACAACGACTGTAAGATATGTACAAAATGGATGAAACTAACTACCAATTCACCACTCCAAAAAGAATGCATATTGCTTTGCTTGATGAAACTTCCAATTTGAAAACACATGGTTCTCCACAAAAACTAAACATTAAACATAGATACTTTAACTTTATTGCTAATTTAACCCAAGGTGATAGTCTCGACATATCTTCTTTGATCTTGAAGATCTCATATGAATGATGACTTAGAAGTATTTACACCATTACTAATATAATATGGAAACTCAGACTTAACTCAGACTTATAATTTGGAAACCTATAATATAACTAGATGTAGGAAAAAGTTTGACAGATAAAAGTTTGATGTGATTGAAAGTACTCTAAAAAAACTATTAATAGAGCATACATCCATATCCTTTACCAACATACTTTATGTATCTCTTATTAAGAGTACAAATGCTAATGTAACATGCTATATTGAAAGCATTGATCATTAAAGTGAACTATCCTCCACGTAGCAAATATACTGAAATGCATGAGCAAGATAAACCATTCTGCTGTAGTTAACAATGGAGATATGTAGACGTTAACTAAAAGGACGCTAAATTCCCAGACGTGCAAGGTGTAGATTCATTCCAGGTAGTTCAAAGTGCATTCTAGAGATCTTGGAGTGCATCGATGCAAAATAACTGAATGAAGATTCTAAGAAAAACAATCTTTACCCGAAACAAATAAAGAAAGGGAAAGGGAAAAGAGAACCTAGCATGCACCTTACAACATCTTATATTTTACTTAAATAGATATTCAATAACTTGATGCAAGCACATACTACTATGCCCTTAAAGTGAAAAAAGACATAGTTGATTTCCCATCACATTAACCCTGAGAGGAAAGATAATGTAGCTTACATATCTAAATAAATTTCAATAGCATAACGACATATAAATTAACACTTTAAGAACATGAAACAAGAAGAATAGAAGAAAGATAGACATAAGATAAGAGACACCAATATACATGGGGAAAACCCTTTCAAGTAAAAAAACTCCACACTCCAAAGCATCAAACTAATGTATTAATCTGCAACAACAAACATGTTACAATACACTTGCAGGCTCAAAGCCTTAACATGGAGATTTACATCTTTCTCTTCTGGAGGAAAAACTGACACATAACCCTGCATAAAACTCTCCTCTCACAAAATTCTCCTTAAGCCTCCAATTTATAGACTTCTCACAACCAAGAAACCATTATGTGGTTTTACAAAACCATGTGCTTAACTTCTCAGCCAAGATTCCAGTCAAAAAATAAGCTCTCACGTCCAAAATGTTCTCCCCTATTTTTCACCCTTATAGTTGTCATAGAATCTATCATAATATCACTAAAAATAGTCTTTCCATGATATACTACCATGTGGGCATCTTTTGACAACTAACATTTCAATTTTCAAGGCATCGACATGTGGCAAAAGTGCCAATTAAGAATTCAAATGCCCCTTCATTATTTTAGCACTAAATAAAGACAATAACTAACCATGGGAAAATATTAAATACAAATAAATGCTACGAGAAATATGCAAGGTTGAGACACCTCAGTTCTCAACATTCTCCCACTTGTCGAATACCTTGTAAGAGCCAGGGGAATCACAACCAGTCTTTGAATAACCAAGGTTACCATACTGCTTCAACTGAACTCCACTATGCTCACAAGCTTTATAGAAGCACCTATAACATCTTCAAAGTGATCATGACAAAAAGATTAGAATTCCAAAAATATGATGAAACACTAAATGTCACATAGACACACCAGTGTATCTAGCTTCAAACCCATTATCAAAACACAACTTTGAAGTCCAAACACCTCCAAAAGAATATCAAGCATGAATGCTCCAAAATAGTTAGAACAACAACCACAACTAGTTTTTTACATCCAACTAAAAAACCCACCATTGATAGAACTTTTGCACATGACATATCTAGCCCATACTGTAGCTCTCATCCATGTATAATCCACTATCCTGCTCAAAGTTACCAAACACACCAAAACCATTGATGTGCAAAAAATCTAAAGACCTTTGATAGTCAATCCAATGAAAACAATCTTCCAAAGATATACATACATCCTAGGAATCAAACTGCACGAGTAATGTCAACCAAAGAAACACAAGGTCTACCAATCAACACTTACATAAAAGTGTGGCTTATAATCAAATCATGTAATACAAGGAACAATCACAATGATCTGCAAACTGCAACCAACTGCTATAAAATAGAGCATACTTCAACAAATAGTTTTCTACTCACTCTCTTACCTTTGATCTCCTCCACTTCTCCCAAGTCCTCCACATCTCAAATGATATACGTTAAAAGAACACATATTGTTGCTAAAAAACAATAAAGTACAACAACAGTAGATGACTACAAACCCAGTGATCATACTAGATGAATAAGAACCTCTAGGAAGAAATATGAGACCATAAAGAGAAACTACAAACCATATCATGTCTCTTTGCCAACACCACCAAGTGCTAAGTTGTGCCAAGTAAGATCTCCTTCAAAAAACCCCAACTGAAAAGCCTTACCAACACCCAAACGTTCAATCTCAAAAGATCATACAAAACATATTAATCTCATATAAAAAAAAATGGATGTAAGCTTCTCTAACCAAATAAGATCAAACTCAAATAAAAAAATCCATTCCAAAAATAGGAATACAGGCCACTAACATCTCCAAAACTTCTCATAAATCAAACCATATACCTAAGGAGATAACCATGCCAAGTACTCCTCAAATGAACTCTCCGAAACTAGAAACTATAGTTGAAGATCCATATCCATGAGAAATCAAAGCATAAAACAAAATGAATCTTAAATAACATGGGCAATACCTATCAGATCATTTTTTGCTGAGTGAACTAAGAGTGGGGAATGAGAATGATCCACTGAGATACACCAAGTCTCATAGACTCTCTCCAAGAATAATCTCTTCTCAAGTTCAAACATGAACTCGCGTCCATAACAAGTGAAGGCTCCTCGGTCTTTCTACTGAAATTTCACCATTCCAACATATGATCCCCACAACAAGAGATCTCTAGCCTCACCTCAAGTCTCTCTAGTATCCATGAGCATCCATCATCCAATACATGTGAACTTCAAATACATCCTACAAAGTCATGAAGCTTCAAGCAAATGATTAATACTCAAAACTAAAGATAACTTCACCAGACCATTGTTAAAGCTCCCATTGTACATCTGCAAAATCTAGGAACACACATGAAATCATGATCTAACATCTCCTCCTAGGAGATCACTACTTGCTCCAATGAACATATCTTGCCAAAGGGGCACCATCATGCCAAAACTCCAATATTAGAAATAAAAATCCATCATGGCACAATACCATCTCCAATCACATGAAGATAACCATTCCCTAACAATGGAACTCAAGATGATAATTAATTTCATAGCATATAAGAATCATAATCCAAAAGCCTTACGATGACATCTACAACCCCTATAGAAGATCATCCATCACCAAGTGATAGATCCACATCAATGTTGAAGCTCCCATTGAAACTATGATACCAAGCTTATCAAGGCATTATGATAACTATCCTCTCAATGAACATAATCCATGGCTCTAACACAATCTAATAATTCACTTGTACAATACCAGCAACACAAAAGAATAAAGTAGAACCAAGATCTCCAAGTCAAGAAAATAAAACCATCACTGTCAAAAGCTCACACTAAACTATGTAACCAAGCTATCCATGACATAGTGATAAGCATGCTACAAGTCTCAATAACTGACTATCCAGGCACTCTAATCATCCATCCTCTTATCCCAATGCAACATACCAATGCACAAATGACCACAGACAAGGCCAACTAACAAAATTTGCATAAACACTAAATCAATCTCATGGATAAAGATAGTCCACATTCGAGTCATCCCACTGCAGCAAATGGGTAGCTAATCCACAAACTACATAACTCAAAGATCCAAAACAAATGTAACATGCAAACTCATCATTACATTAGTAACCTGTAAACTGAGAAATCAAAGAAAACAACCTGTATACTTCAAGACTCAAACACCAAATCATCACTAGATTTGATTTTCCAAACAAGTCCACATATGAGTAACCATAGTCAAGGAAACCATCAAGCAAATACTATAGAAATGATGAGTGACTAATCACATACCAACATCTCCACACTGAGAAAGCTATAAACCTCCTCACACCATGCATGAAGCATACATGCAAACCTGTAACTATTTTACATACAAAAACACCCCCAAGGAATCATAATCTAAAAAATAGTTTGTCCACAAATCTACAAAACCACAATTTTTGATTAATTGTGTAAAATCTGCAAAAACACCATGTTATTGACATATATATAAATCCATATCCACTTATCATCTGGAAGACCCACAAGTCTAAAAACCACCAAAATAGTTGAACTGGAATAATGGAATAACACAGATACGCATAACCATAGATTTTGAACAGAAAATCTACAAAACCCTCAAATCAAATCAGTATGAAACTAAGACATGCAAGTACAACCAACCAAAATGAAGTAGAGGTCTAGGAACTTCAGGCCCACTTGAAGGTCAACTCCACAACAACCATGTACAAGCATACAAAGGAGCTAGGCTATTCCAGAAGCTTTTAGATCATCCAATGATCAACTCTATAGCCTACATGCATTCGAGGTTAAGAAAACAATGCCTTCCAATACCAAGGACTAAAACCAAGTACCCAACATAAGAACACCAAACCATAGTCATGACAACCCAAGTTTCTCCATGTGATCAGGGAGCCAAGAACAAACACCCAACATGAATACTTTGCTGCAAATGACCATAGAATGAAAGAACATAACCACCATGCATGAGGGTTATTACATACTATCAAATAGGAGCTCCAGATCAATATCATATTAAATTTAACCACATGATCAACTCCATTATACTCCATCTTTTCCATCCTTCAAATGCCTGTTGTAACCTAAAAACAAGATCAACTGCAAGACTTCCACTCAAACAAGGATTAATAATAAACCAATTCCTTCCTATAGATTCCCTCAAGCCTTCCAAGCTAAGAAATCACAACAGAAGAAATACCTAGAACTTTAAACACCATGGAACCAACACATGCAATCTCATGCAACCATAGAACCATCGTAACTCTGATACCAATTGAAAGGGAAAAGAGAACCCATCATGCACCTTACAACATCCTATATTTTGCTTAAATATATATTCAATAACTTGATGCAAGCACATACTCCTATGCCCTTAAAGCGGAAAGAGACATAGTTGATTTCCCATCACATTAACCCTTAGAGGAAAGATAATGTAGCTTACAAATTTAAATAAATTTCAGCAGCACAATGGCATATAAATTAACACTTTAAGAACATGAAACAATAAGAATAGAAGAAAGATATACAAAAGAGAAGAGACACCAATATACGTGGGGAAAACCCTTTTGGGTAAAAGACCCCACACTCCAAAGCATCGAACCAATGTATTAATCTGCAACAACAAACATGTTACAATACACTTGCAGGCTCAAAGCCTTAACATGGAGATTTACATCTTGATCTTCTAGAGGAAAAATCGACACATAACCCTGGATAAAACTCTCTTCTCACAAACTTCTCCTTAAGCCTCCAATTTATAGACTTCTCACAACCAAGAAACCATTATGTGGTTTTACAAAACCATGTGCTTAACTTCTCAGCCAAGATTCTAGTCTAAAAATAAGATCTCACGTCCAAAATGTTCTCCCCTATTTTTGTCCCTTACAGTTGTCATAGAATCTATCATAATATCGCTAAAAATAGTACTTCCATGATATACTACCATGTGGGCATCTTTTGACAACTAATATTTCAATTTTCAAGGCACCGACATGTGGCAAAAGTGCCAATTAAGAATTCAAACGCCCCTTCATTATTTTGGAGCTGAATAAAAACAATAACTGACCGTGGGAAAATATTAAATACAAATAAATGCTACGAGAAATATGCAAGGTTGAGACACCTCATTTCTCAACAGACAGAACAACTAGATCATGTGGATCTGAGATAGTATTGTAGGATAAAATGGATTTGTTGAAAAGATTAAAAGATCCATTGACAAAATGTCTCAACCATGAAAACCTACACTTACCACAAAATTCATACACACCCTAATCTCTATAAATAATAAGATTATGTATGCAGATTTCCAAAACATATAGAAAGTGTAATAGACTAGTTATGCTAGTACCTGAATTAAGTGCTCGTGTGAAGTACTTATTATATCCTGGAAGGGCTTAACATGCATACCAAGGAGATTTCTCAACTCTGTAGCCATTTCTCATTCTCACTTGCAAAAACGCATGGATTCTGTGTTGTATCTACATCCAGAACATCATATCCCTCTCCATCCACAAATCTACTAAACCTTATACCTTTCTTCCCCTTTCAAAATGGAACACGTTGACTCTTTATCTTGCGCAAAAGAGTGACATCCAAGAAGATGACTCTTCATAACCCATTTTCTTAAAAATAGTTTAGAATAATTCTAAAATATATTCTCCCCAAAAAAAGAATTTAAAGAAAACTTTATAAAATATGTAGATAAGACAACATATAAAAACAATGCATAATTTTCTTTTTTCTATGCACTATTAAACTATTCAATTAATTATTTCAAATTGAAACATCACATTTAATAAACAGGGTTAGGTGACCTTACATTCTTCCCCCCTAATAATGGACTTCCTCCTAGAAGTCATCAAGAGAATGAAAATTTCCTAACTTCACCACATCCATCAAAAGTTAGTTTTCATCTGACCCTTGCATCAACAAATGAAGAAAATATAGAGAAATACAAATTTTCTCTTCAATACTAATCTTCATATCACATGAAACATACATAAAATTAACACAGATTATGTCACTTGATCTACAACCACAAAATTAGTAACAATCTAGATTTGTTCACCACCCAACCATAGGATCGACTTGGTCAAATCCACCCCAGAGAAATTAAAGAGAAACCGTTTTCTTGATGTTCAACATATTAAATAGATAAGCCATTCCATTTCAAGAATCATAAATTTATCTCACTTTCTTTCACAATAAAATAAATAACTCCCATAAGCATCAAACTCCCATTAGACATTAATTCCCTTAATCACAACTCCCAAAATCAACTTTCAAAAACAATAATCTCCCAACTCCCATGAAATAATAATATTCCATTAATCAACTTCCAAGAGCAATCAACTCCCAGAAATATTATCATTTCACATATCATCAACTCCCAACAATTCTTTCCATCATAACACCAATTTCAAGCAATATAATAATAATACTCATATTAAATTTCATCATTCATGACAAATTTAAACATGCAAACAATAACAATAGATTTATTTCAAGATTAAACTTCAACATTCATTTGATTCATAAACAAAAATAAAGTTCATTCTTTTCTTACCTTGGTTGTCCAAGTTTGACTCAGCCCATAGATTCTTTATAGATCTTCCTTTCTTTCTTCTCCAGCAACACATAGTAATTCCATTATTCTAGAAAATTTCACAAAGCTGGATGTCATAATCACTACATGACTTCAAATGAGCCACTTAAGGGGAGGAGGAAATGTGGTGGTCTCAAACCACATGGAACTCCAACATATACCACAAAAGTAGTTAATTATGAAACTTATACAATTATGAGCATTCAATAGTTTTGAATAATCAAAGTTTAGATAACTCCCTTTTCCACAAATATAGCTCCCTTAACACAACAGTAGCTCCCATACAACAGTAGGTCGTAATAAACAAAATAATAGCTCACAAAGAGTGACCATAGCTCACACAGAGCAATCAACTTGATCTTGAATCACCCATTTATTTTAATAACACCTTGTTTATGCTTAGGAACAATTTTAGTCCAATATGTAATTCACAATTAATTGTAATGCACATGATAAGAAAGAGTATCAAATGTATACTTTTGTCCAATATCTACTTTCATTAAAGTTCACTTTAATAAGAAAAAATTAATTATCCGTTACGATCAAGGATACAAGCAAAGAGTCTTAGATAATCTCATACTAATAACAAATAGAACACTACATTCAAATTACAAAATTCCTCTAAGCATTCCAATAATGAGTTAAAAAAATGTAATACTATCTCATAACAATCTTGAGACAAGTTTTCAACAATTATTTCCTTAGTCTAACAATAATCCTAAGATCTTATCTAAACATGGCATCTACTATTAAAGTAACAAAATCTTAATTTCACTTTACCAAATCAGGAGACATTCCAACTATACCTTCAGGAAAAAGTTTTATTCTCCAAAACATATACACAAATCACCACATCAATTCTAAAACATTTTTTATCATCCCTAACTCCTATTAACCTATGACTATCCTTTATTTTATTCTTTACACTTAAACTGTAGTCTTCATAAATCGCTAAATAACTACATAATTAAATATAAGCATGTCATCAAACAAATAACTCAATAATATACATTTTTGTGAAAACACCATATTATTATTAACAATGATAAATTTAATAACCAAGACTGCTTAACTTCAATCCTTTAAACTCCTCATGTATGAATTTAACTTAAGCATTAATAGCATCATTATTGTATAAAGAAAGAGGTACTGCAACTTACTTATAGTCTCGCAAGAGATATGGCTATCCCGAAGACACAATCTCACCCTCTGAAGGGTGATTGATCTGTAAACATAATTACCTAAGCTAGGAAAATGGTACAATCTAAAACTGATTGCTAATATGTTAGCTAGGTGTTGATGTTTATGTATCTTCGGGAGGTTATGATTTGTGTGGGTATTAGATGAAGTGATACGACCCTACCACAAAGGTGCCTCCTCCCATAATACATATGCAAGATCGAATCAAGGCATGAATGAACAACAAAAAAATAAGGAATCAGTTCAGCATATGTGATTTGAAAATTAACATGGTTTCAAAGCCAGGTTCAGGCAATTAGAAAGAGGATATGAATCTAAAGCAGTTGTAGGAGGGACACTGGTCAATATGTACTATAAATGTGATTGCGATAGTTAGATGCTCGTAAAGTGTTTGAAAGAGTCCCTGAACGAGATGTGTTCTCCTGGTCTGTGATGATTTCAGTATATGGCAAGTATGGAGCTGCCAAGGCTTCAGTGAAACTGTTTGAAGAAATGAAGAGGATAGGAATACAACCTAATTAGTACACATTTGCCAGTGTACTGCTAGCTTATGCAGACTTGGAAGATCTAAAATAGGGCATAATGATTCATGATGAAGTAGTTAGACTTGGATTTTAGTCTGATACCTTTGTGGCAAGTGCCCTTTTTGATATGTATTCAAAATGTGGTAGCATAGGGAAGGCACAAGAATTGTTTGACAAAATGGATCAACGAAATGTTATCTCCTAGATAGCTATGATTTCAGGACATGCCCAGAATGGTCAAGTAGGAATGGCCTTGGATCTATTTTAGAAGATACCTGAGAGATATGTGGTATCTTGGAATGCAATGATTACATGATATGAACAGAATGGGTGTGTTGATGAAGCTATGGAACTATTTAAGCAAGTTGTGATCAATGTGTTGTACAAGTGTAGAAATAATGCAGAGATGAGTTTTATATTTTTTAAGTTGGCTGGAGAAACAATAGAAGTATAGACACACAGGCAAAATCTTAAGCGCCATGATCCACATATTGATTAAAGGTAGGAGGTGGTAGAAGCTCAATCTCTGTTGCTTCACATGGTGCGAAGAAGTGGAGGTTTGGCATCTGGGGCTGTAGATGCTCATGTGAGTACATATGCGAACTACAATTCTACTCCTCTTGTGTTTGAACTTTTGATTGGAACCTATGTGCAGGCAAAGAGGATGAAAGATACCACAGAGGCCTTTCATAGGATTAGGAGTTCTAACTTCTTTCCATCCATAAATGTGTGCAATAGTCTACTTGGAGGTTTAGTCAAGGCTAGTTGGGTGGACATGGCATGGAGGATTTCTATAGAAGTTCTTCAAAGCAAAATTACCATAAATGTTCATACATTCAACATAATGATCAATGCTTTGTGCATAGAAAGGAATGTATTGAAAGGATGGATCAGTTTAGTGAAGGAAATTGAGGTAGGGTTCTCACAGTGATAGAGAGAGTAGTTCTAAAAAATCTACTCAAATCAGGTTAAGTCAAGGAAGGGATCTTGCAAGGGTTTGCAAAGTCTAGGACTCACAGCTAAAAGGAGAGCCAGTGTCTAGTACATTGGGTGCATCAAGTATGACAGGGTCAGAAATGGTGCTAAGGAAAGTAATCCAACTCAAGTATATTTGTACTAAAGATGAGATGGTTGATATCCTCACCAAGCCTCTTTCCAGGGTAAAAGTTTGCATACTTCTGAGACAAGATTAGAGTAGTGGAGAATGTCACCCTTGCTGAGAGGGAGATCATCATTAGTGATCTTTTCTATAATGCATATTTATCTAAGATGGAGAAATATGAGGTGAAATTCCTCATCCATCTATGAGATGAAGATGTGGTTTTTTCCACACATGGGAGTAAAAATGGTGGACGTCATGTCGAGAGACTCCATGACAACATCCCGTTTAGAGACTCCATGATGAATCATTTGTACTTATGTTTTTCTATACATGGAAGTAGCCATGGTGGACGTCATGTTGAGAGACTCCATGACGACATCACGTTGAGAGACTATGTGATGGGCACTTGTGCACATGTTTCTTTCCACACATGGGAATAGCCATGGTGGACATCATGTTGAGTGACTCCATGACGACATCATGTTGAGAGACTCTGTGATGAATCCTTTGTACTTATATTTTTCCACACATGGGAGTAGCCATGGTAGAGGTCATGTTGAGAGACTCCATGATGACATCACATTGAGAGACTCCATGATCGGCATTTGTGCACATGTTTCTTTTCACACATGGGAGTAGCCATGGTGGATATCATGTTGAAAGAGTCCATGACAATATCACATTGAGAGACTCCATGATGAATCCTTTGTACTTATGTTTTTCCACACATGGGAGCAGCCATGGTGGAAGTCATGTTGAGAGACTCCATGATGACATCACGTTGAGAGACTCCATGACGACATCACGTTGAGAGACTCCGTGATGGGCACTTGTGCACATGTTTCTTTCCACACATGGGAGTAGTCATGGTGGACATCATGTTGAGTGACTCCATGATGACATCACATTAAGAGATTCCGTGATGAATCCTTTGTACTTATGTTTTTCCACACATGGGAGTAGCCATGGTGGATGTTATGTTGAGAGACTCCAAGACGACATCACATTGAGAGACTCCGTGATGGGCACTTGTGCACATGTTTTTTTCCACACATGGGAGTAGCCATGGTAGACGTCATGTCGAGTGACTCCATGATGACATCACGTTGAGAGACTCCATGATGAATCCTTTGTACTTATGTTTTTCCACACATGGAGTAGCCATGGTGGACGTCATGTCGAGAGACTCCATGATGACATCATGTTGAGAGACTCTGTGATAGGCACTTGTGCACATATTCCTTTCCACACATGGGAGTAGCCATAGTGGATGTCATGTTGAGTGACTCCATGATGATATCATGTTAAGAAACTCCGTGATAAACTATTTCATAATTGGATATAGCCATTGTGGAAGTCATGTTGAGAGAGTCCATGACAAAGAAGTCCTTGCTGATGAGAATACCTCCCTAGCTAAGAGGGTGTGTTGATGTTTGTGTAGCTTCGAGAGGTTACAATCTGTGTAGGCATTAGATGAAGTGATGTGACCCTACCACAAAGGTGCCTCCTCCCATAATACATATACAAGATCGAATCAAGGCATGAATGAACATCAAAAAAACAAGGAATCAATTCAGCATATCTGATCTAAAAATTAACACCAAGAAGTGCAAGTTCTTCTCAAAACCTTTTCAATGAAATGTATTAACATCCCTCATCAAACTATAGACTTTGGTGATTTAAGAAGTGAAAGGAACAACTACTTGGAGTAATTTGGAGTTTGAGTATTGCAATTGGAAGCATAATTTGGAGCTATTGCTAACTTTTCCCATGATTGGCTTAACAACAAAAAAGATATAAAATGCCTAAACCATGACTTTGCTAGTTCATGTAGTTGGGAGTTACAGCCAGCATACAAGGCATAATGGTTTTATTTTATCAAAACTATAGTTTGAAAAAGATTCAAATTGATATAAATTGAAAAGTTGGAGGCACAGACATGGCATAGGAAAAGTGTCAAAAGGTGATGTAAAATGGATTGCCTCATATTAGTGATGTGATTACTTTGAATGCAATGGCTACAAGATATGTACAAAATGGATGAAACTAACTACTAATTTGCCACTCCAAAAAGAATGCATATTGCTTTGCTCGATGAAACTTCTAATTTGAAAACACATGGTTCTCCACAGAAATAAAACATTAAACATAGATAATTTAACTTTATTGCTAATTTAACCCAAGGTGATAGTATTGACGTATCTCCTTGGATCTTGAAAATCTCATATGAATGATGACTTAGAAGTATTTACATCGTTACTAATATAATATGGAAACTTATAATACCTCAAACTTACCTCAGACTTATAATTTGGAAACCTATAATAGAATTGGATGCAAGAAAAAGTTTGATGTGATTGAGAGTACTCTAAAAAAACTATTAATAGAGCATACATCCATATCCTTTACTAACATACTTTTTTGTATCTCTTATTAACAATGAAAATGCTAATGTAACATGCTATATTGAGAGCATTGATCATTAAAGTGAACTACCCTCCACGCAGCAAATAAACTGAAATGCATGAGCAAGATAAACTGTTCTACTGTAGTTAATAATGGAGATATGTAGATGTTCACTGAAAGGACCCCAAATTCCTAGACGTGCAAGGTGTAGATTCAATCCAGGCAATTCAAAATGCATTCTAGAGAGCTTGGAGTGCATCGATGCAAAATTATTGAATTAAGATTCGAAGAAAAACAATTTTTACCCAAAACAGATAAACAAAGAACAACTAGATCGTGTGGATCTGAGATAGTCTTGCAGGATAAAATGGATTTGTTGAAAAGATTAAAAGATCCATTGACAAAATGTCTCAACCATGAAAATCTACACTTACCACAAAATTTAGACACCGTAATCCCTACAAATAATAAGATTATGTATGTAGATTTCCGAAACATATAGAAAGCATAATAGACTTGTATACACCTAAAAATGACATGATTTGGTCTAAATAAATATTCTTAATATTTATTCCATTCTAATTCTTCTATCAATAAATAAATAAATCAATTTATTTATTTGATTCATATTCCTCTAAGTTAAATAAATATCAAAATATTTAATTACCTCTTCTAAAGTCAAAATTAAATAAAATCCTTTATTTAATTAAATTCTTCCACACAATTAAATAATTCTTAATTATTTAATTAAAGTCAGTTATTCTTCCAAATTTAAATAAATAAATAAAATTTATTTAAATCCTCTCAATCTCCAAAAATAAAATATAATCAAATATTTTATTTATTCTTCCAAATCATGCATAAACAATTAAATAAATTTATTTATTTAATTTGCTTTCTTATCTTCTAATTCTTCAAATATCTTCGAAATCTTCTAAAAATAAGTTTTCTTCTTCATGCCACAAAATTAAATAATTTATTATTTAATTTCTCTCAAATCATGCAAAAGCAAATCACAAGTTGAGTTAACTAACTCAACCAAACTTGTTTTTATCAATATCTCTTAAATTAGAAAAAAATCTCTCTAATTTATGAAAAGCATATCTTATCTTTGGAAAAGAAAGTAGTTTACTCAAATAAAACAACTTTTCTTTGACACTTGTCTTCTTCTTATTCGCATACATTCCTCAACCGTTCCATATTGTTGATCTTCTTATTTTTTCTATACCGTTGATCTTCTCTCTCACAAGTCTATAAATTCAACTCTATTCTTCCATTTCATTCATCCAAGCTTTAAGTATTGTTACTCTACAAGAATTACAATGCACATTTGGCACCAATTCCTTCATTGCGTGTGATCACACTCGTTACTACATACTACTATCATTGTTGTGAAGCTCATCTTCATGGAGAAAATATCATAGTCATTCTCCTTTGACAATCTTGGAATAGCAAGGAAGTGCACTCTTTGAGGACCTTATTCATACATGCAAGATCGATTGAGATAGGCAACCAATGGAAGCTATGAAGCTTTGAGGTTTGTAAAGGTTTTGGGAGTTCTTTTGTTTGTTTGATCTCTTTGTTTCTGTATTTCATTGAGTTTTGGGTATTTTGATATTAATATATTGATTATTCATTTGAATCCAATTTTTCCTTAACACTTTTGGCACCCACCATGGGGCCTAGCCCCGAATTTAACCCAAAAACTTAATTTTTATGTTTTAGAAAGCTGTACATAGGAGGAGACCATACATCTGACACATCTTAACATGCATCTAACATCTGTTACGACGCATACGTTCCTGCGGCACATACAGTCTCTGTTACGGCATATTTATCCTCTGATATGGCACATATATCAGATCAACGCATATACATTTTTTTCCTGTGCTTTTGACCTCTCTCTTAGCGCATATGTACTGTGGTGCTTCTGATCTCTATTTCTGTGCATTCGGTCTCTGAAGTGGTGCATCTAATCTAGGCAGTGATTTTTAGGGTTTTCTTGAAGTTTTCACTAATGCTAACATCTCTTTTATAGGAACTCTCTTGATCTATTTTGCAAGCTAGGTACTAGTTTAGAATCATATAGTTACACTTATTAACTCACACTTTAATTTCTAATGGGAAAGTAAATGGATGCTCATGCAAATCTCACGTAGTTTTAACTAGGAAGGCGGTAATTGAATCATTGCTATATTGCTACCTTTCAAAGTTAACAACTCATTGCTACTTGGATAAAATTGAACTCATCATTGCTATCTAGGTAAGAATGAACCATTGCTATCTCGATTATCACTTCAAAGTTAACAAATTCATGCTACTTGGATAAAATTGAACTCATCATTGCTATATGGGTAAAATTGAACCATTGCTATCTCGATCAACACTTCAAAGTTAACAATTCATGCTATCTGGGATAAAATTGAACTCATCATTGCTATCTTGGTAAAACTAGACCATTCCTATCTTGTTATCACTTCAAAGTTAACAAATTTTTGTGCTTGCCCAAGTAGATAGCTCATCTAGTTTTTCTCATTTTAACTAGAGGAAAAGAACCACTATATTTTGTGTTTTGGGAATGATACCATGCCTATGCTCTCCCCTATCTTGAGTGACCAAAGTGCTAGACATATCATTTTCACATGTGTTTTTCCTTTAGAGGGGCTTGCTCTTGGATACCTTTCATCCAAGTAGGAACGACCCTAAGTGGTAACAGGGTAGACACTAGGCCTTTCCAACCCACTATAAATAAAATGTGTTTGGAGTGAAAGCTTCAAACAACGAGTGTAGTTGTGTTATACCGACAGCCAATCTCCCCCAAAACCCTCCAAGGTGCAACCCTTGCAGGTTGGGAGACTCCATAATAGAGAGTAGTGCTGCTGCATGTATAACCACTTGAATGGTTGCCTTTATTACTCATCCTAGTTTTAGTAGACCAAAAACCCCTATAATCCAGTGCAGGGAAGGGCAATTATCACCTCCTAAAGATGCTTGACTAGAGATAGTGAGAATTTAGTTTTATACTATCCTTTGAAACCTAGGATTGTACTTGCTTTCTTTTTAGTCCAAAAAGAGTCAAAAAAATCATTAAAGAATAAAAAACCATAAAAATATTTTTTGTGTTTGCTGTGTCTTCTTGCCATAATTTTAGAAAATTAGAAGAAAAAGACCTTCTTGAAACCAAAGTACTAAAAACATCAGAAATTTTCCAAAAAAATTACAAAAATACTGAGAAAACCATAGTGGTGCATCCGTCCTTTGTTGTTGTGCATTTGTGCTGACCTACAACGCATATGTACTAACTTGCAGTGCTTTTGATACCTGTTACGGTGCATTTGATTTTTACTAGTGCAACGCTTCTATGCCAAGTTGTGGTGCATTTATCCTCTGCTACTGCGCATCTAGTTCTATGCATGCATAACAATGAGTACTTCTACATCTTTTTAGAGAAAAAATTCAAGTTTTCTAGGTACCCATTTTAGTCTTGTGTCAGTTTCTATAGAGATGATGTACCAATTAGAAGTAATTTCTCAAGAACTCCAATACCTATGAGAGTAATTAGACTTCGATATCTCACCCCAGGATCATATAGAAATTGCTCAAGAACTCCAAGTGATACAACAAGAAATGACAATCTTACAAACTAAACAGGCCAGTACTAGCTACACCTTGCCCCAAAAGCATACATCCTTTTCTCGCCTTCATGATACTCTTGACAAGGAAAGCACCACCTCAAGTTGGAAAACATATACCACTCCATCTACTAGTCCTCCTTCACCATCTCCTAGAACACATGGTCGAAAGCATACTAATCCTACCATGGTGAACTCCAAATCCACTCATCCATTACCTCACTCCTCTACCTATGCACCTACCAATGATGTGATCCAAGGGCTACTAGAAAAAAGTCAACCATATCCCCAAATTCTGGTCCTTGACCTTATCAATGAACCTTCAAGCATGTCCATTACTCTAACCTCGTCATGTCACCTACAACCCCTTGAGCATATTGAAGAACCTCCTACCATGCACCAAAGTCAAGGTCCGTTGCACCTTTATGTTGTTGACCAAGAGCCTATCCAAGAGTCTTCTACCTCAACTTCAATTCAAGCACATCAAGAGTTATGTCAAGAGCACACTTTAGAACATGTGGAAACATCAACCCCCTATCTAAATCAAGATCAAATCACTCCCATCCGACCCTTACATAACCTTTATCTTTTCGATGATCCTATACCTATATATGAGCAAGAAATCCAAATTCAAACCATTCATAACCTATATCTCTTTTATGATCAAGATACTACCTTTGATGAAGAAGCTATCCGTGAGCAACTTGATCATATACATGAACAAGGGATCAAATTCCAACCTCTCCATGGCCTATATCCTTTCCATGATAAAGATATTATCGTTGATGAAGAACATATACAAGAGCACCTTAATTCTATCATGCTAAATCCTATCTATGATCAAGATCCCATCTAGAATCACGAGTCTATATGTGATCAAGCAGACCATGATGATCCTCTTAGCCCACTTTATGCGTTCCATGGTCCTGAGCTTATAACCCCATCTAGTCCTATCCAAGATCCAACAACTTCCACTTCCCTTAATGAGACACTTGCCTCCCTAGCAAGCATAGAAGATCAAACCAAAAATAATCCTCTGCCATCCATTATTGACCATGCTGTAAATCCCCCACCATATATCCTTGGTCTTACTGCCTTCATTCATGAGTGTTCCTCCTTAGAACACTAGAAACCATTATCCTCTATCTCATCATCTCCATCTAATAAATAACTTGTGTCTAGTGTTCCACCTACACATAATCCTGCTATCCACTGCATACTCCAATATATGAACTATCAAGGTAAAGAATTAGGCCTTCATGAACAAGGTATTTTGGAGCCTGTCCATGTCAATGTTCCTCCTCCTTCATATGGCCTTGGATACACACCCCAAGGTGAACAATCTCAAGATGTTGGTACTTCCTCCCTGCCTTTTAAATCCCCCACTTTCCATCATACATCCTATCATATTCCCAAAACATATGTCGCCATTCCACCTCCATCATCCTACAATTGTCAAAAGCATGTGACCATACACCTTCAACCATCCAATCTACCTCCACTACTCTTAACTCCTAATAGCCCTCCATGCATCCTACCACCACTTCTTCCAACACCTTATTCATCCATTTATAAATCCTCTAACAATCCCAATCATGGCCAACAAATGCACATGTTGTCTAAATAAAGAGCTTCCACCTACCCCACTTCCACCATCCCAAGAGAATTCAACAGTAAAAATTTGGATGCCTCTACCTCTCAAGTAAAAAATCCTAAGTGTCCTCATGACCTATGATACAAAAGCCAAGAATCAAAGAATTATCCATATCAAAAGCTGCATACACCCATACACCTCAATGCCAAACTGAAAAAGGTGTGGGTCCCCAAGAAACAATTAATTACCTCTGAAGCTACACAAATGCCGCATATACCTAATCCCATATCTTCACAAGAGAAGTCTAAAAGCAAAATGGTTTGGGTACCCAAGCATAAAGCCATCAAGTTAAATAAGGCATCCACCTCTCTAGTTTCATCCCACCTCATCCCTCGTCACCTTGCATGGTTCTTACTAGATCTCAATACAAAAGGCAACTTGAAATGGCTGGATCGTCCAACCACATCATCACCCCTCATGATAGTCATGAGAAAATCTCTCACGAAGAGTATGAAGGAACCCTCCAAGATCAAAAATTCCAATGCTTGCTAGAGAAGGTGCTCCATGAGGACCCTCACAAGTATTTTTATCATCTTGTAAATCTTGGAATTAAACTCCCCACCAATTTTGATCTACAAAAAATCCATGTAAGCAATGCTCAGGGCATCTCGATTCAATTATACCTAGATGCTTGTATTAACTTACAACATTAAAAAAAAGTACCAAAAAAAAAATTGCCCAATGATGAAATAAGCACTTCAAAATACTTGCACCATCAAGATGTCAAAAACATTCGCATCCACAAAAGCATCCATATCCCATGCAATAACGATCCAAAATGTAGAGTATCAATGTTTATAAAAGCTTGTGATTCCTTCTATCAAGTCATTCTTCTATCAATTAGTATTCTATCTATCATTGTGGTCCATTCTTCCCAATTTGGTCAACCTGAGCAATGATCCAAATGCAAGTCCGTCCTTAATCCATACCAATGATGTTAGTCAATCTTGTCAAATAATCAACTCATAATCAGTGGTCTTGATCCTTGTCTGGTTGTAAACCAACTCAATCAATTATAATCACTCAATTGTCTTATATAGGATGTAACATTGTCAAAATTAGACCAACACACACGTCTTACACGACATGCTTCATTTCCTGAAACCAGACACTATCCTTCATGTTGCTCTAGGGATCCATCATTCCCCTCCATGACAACACTGTCGTATATCATTATCAGTATATCATAGGTTTACAGTTGGAGAGGGGCAATACCTTGTTTGTTCTTGTATCATTTGTGCATGCTTGCTTACTTTCTTGTGTGTTATCATTTTATCTCACATATCATATCATTCAGCTCTTTCTTCAACAAATTTCTTCATCCCAACCTGTCTTTCACCTTCTTCATTGTGAGATTGTCTATCTCACACCCTCGTAACTCTCTCCTTGTCCAATCTCCTGAAGGGGCATCCTCATCCTATCTTTCCATTACCATTTTTTTTCTTCTATCTATACCTTAGCTTCTTTCAAATGATGTTACTCGACACAAATCTCATCATCTAAAACATCACATCAAAGAGGAGCATAACGTATACACCTAAAAATGACACGATTCAGTCTAAATAAATTTTCTTAATATTTATTCCATTCTAATTCTTCTATCAATAGATAAATAAATCAATTTATTTATTTGATTCATATTCCTCTAAGTTAATTAAATATCAAAATATTTAATTACCTCTTCTAAAGTCAAAATTAAATAAAATCCTTTATTTAATTAAATTCTTCCAAACAATTAAATAATTCTTAATTATTTAATTAAAGTCAATTATTCTTCCAAATTTAAATAAATCAATCAAATTTATTTAAATCCTCTGAATCTCCAAAAATAAAATATAATCAAATATTTTATTTATTCTTCCAAATCATGCACAAACAATTAAATAAATTTATTTATTTAATTTGCTTTCTTATCTTTTAATTCTTCAAACATCTTCCAAATCTTCTAAAAATAAGTCTTCTTCTTCATGCACACAAAATTAAATAATTTATTATTTAATTTCTCTCAAATCATGCAAAGGTAAATCACAAGTTGAGTTAACTGACTCAACCAAACTTGTTTTTATCAATATCTCTTAAATTAGAAAAAAACTTTCTAAATTATGAAAACCATATCTTATCTTTGGAAAAGAAAGTAGTTAACTCAAATAAAACAACTTTTGTGTGACACTTGTCTTTTTCTTATTCACGCACGTTCCTGAACTATTCCATATCATTGATCTTCTCATTCTTTCTATACCGTTGATCTTCTCTCTCACAAGTCTATAAATTCAACCCTATTCTTCCATTTCATTCATCCAAGCTTTAAGTATTGTAACTCTACAGGAATTATAGCGCTCCTTTGGCACCAATTCCTTCATTGCTTGTGATCACACTCATTACTACATACTACTATCATTGTTGTGAAGCTCATCTTCATGGCCAAACTATCATAGCCATTCTCCTTTGACAATCTTGGAATAGCAATGAAGTGCACTCTCTGAGGGCCTTATTCATACATACAAGATCAATTGAGATAGGCAACCAACGGAAGCTATGAAGCTTTGAGGTTTGCAAAGGTTTGTGGAGTTCTTTTGTTTGTTTGATCTCTTTGTTTCTATATTTCGTTGTGTTTTGGGTATTTGGATAGTGATATATTGATTATTCATTTGAATCCAATTTTTCCTTAACAAGACTGGTCAAGATAGTACCTGAATTAAGTGCTCATGTGAAGTAATTATTGTATCCTAGAAAGGCTTAACATGCATACCGAGGAGATTTCTCAACTCTATAGCCATTGCTCATTCTCACTTGCACAAATGCATGAATTATGTGTTGTATTTACATCCAAAACATCATATCCCTCTCCATCCACAAATGTACTAAACCTTATACCTTTCTTTCCCTTTCAAAATGGAACAACTTGACTCTTTATCTTCCGCAAAAGAGTGACATCCAAGAAGATGACTCTTCATAACCCATTTTCATAAAAATAGTTTAGAATAATTCTAAAATATATTCTCCCAAAAAAAAGAATTTAAAAAAAACTTTATAAAATATGGAGATAAGATAACACATAAATACAATGCATAATTTTCTTTTTTCTATGCAATATTAAATTATTCAATTAATTATTTCGAATTGAAACATCACATTTAATAAACAGGGTTAGGTGACCTTACACTTTTATTCTCTCACTATTTATTTTTACTTGGACATGATATGTTTTAGGTCATTATAAGCTTATTAAACTCATTTGTAAATTAAATTTAATAAAATATAAATTTGGGATATAAAGACTAGTTAAATCGAGTCAATTGTAAATTAGAGTGAAACCTATTTAGATTGTATATTTTATCATGTAGTGTAAAGATTATGTAGAATGTACAACTACTAAAGGATTAAATATGATTATTTAATTTAATATAGTATCTAATACTAATATTCATATGAAAGGAAATCTTTTGTTAACAAGGGATCTCAATATAATTCCTCCTTAATAAAAATTGTGTTACATATAATTATTTAATTTAATATATTATCTAGTATCAATATTATCAATATTGAAGTACTATTATGAGATAAATGTCAAATGTAGGCCATAGTGTTTTGATTCTTCTTATACAAAAATTAACAATTTTACTATTAATATTTTAAATATCGATATAAAATTTACTTAAAATTTCTTTTGAATTTAAGAAATCATATTAATATTAATACTATTTATTATAATGAAATTGATATTTATTATAATTATTTAATATTTATTTATTTTATATGTATATTAATTTTAATATTTGAATTTAAATATTAATATATGTATCAATTTTAGTATAATCTCTTGTAACGCCCTGCCATGAAAACCTTGGAAAACAACACATCTATGCTATGCAAAGTGGAATAACTTTTTTTTGTATAAGATAACAAGGTAATGTTTAGCAATTCAATACACATCATTAACTAACAACTTGTCTTCCAAGGTCCCATGGTTGCATTACTTGGTAATTTAACCAACATAGTTTACATGCATAATTAACTAACATCGACAAATCATTCTAACTCTATTACAATATTGATTATACATATTCATCTCCATTTAGTGTCATCAAATAGATACTCAACTTTAATCAAGGTTACATGCACATATTCCAAGTCTATACAAATGAGTACATCATTTACATTATCACTATTTGATTACATTCAAAGACATACAATCTGAGTCAACTGATCTACTAGCTAGAACATGAGCATGGTAAGTGTCTTCATAAGCAGGTACAAGATCTGATGTCTGATGCATGAGGAACCAATGGAATAAGCTCTTCCACCTGACCATGTGGAACCCTAAGGTCCACCTCCCGAGTTAGGAGTTAACATGAGGTTCCCACTACGACATATAGTCGGGTAGATAGCAGATTATAAGGTGACACACGACTTCGACATCACAGGTCAATATCACAACAACACAATAGTACATCCAGAGGCAACACTTAACAACTAGGAAGAGGACAACTAGGGACTACTAGGCTGTAGTAAGGAGAGTGTCATCGCATGGTCCTAACATGGGTTACCCAGGCAGTCTCTCTCTAGACACCGGCCCCCATCTATGGTTACCCTGGCAGTCTCTCTCTAGACACCGGCCCCATAGGATGATGCATACGGGAATCAACCTTCCTTTCATGTTGACAAGGAAGTAAATCTGCCAATCCCGGCCTTCTCCCTTCATCCTTAGTCTAAACTAGCACTACAGGCATGAGTGAGGAACAAAACATCTTATTATCTTGTTAGTGTGAAAACTACCCATCCCCTAGGTATTTTATTAGGTTATCACTGAATTACCAACTGCCAGTGGGTTACCCTAGCTAGCCACTTGGCACCGGTCCCCACATTGGAAGCCACTCCCTTACCTACAACTAGGAAGCCCTACACAACAAGCATAGTAAGACATCACAACAACGTGGATACAGAACCATGCAAGGTATTGACCATCTTGCATAACAACTATCCTTATATAGAAATACAAAGCATTAACCCTCCATAACATAATTATAAGGGCAGGACTTCTGGACCATCGCCTATAATGAGACATATTTATTACAACTCTAAGATTTCTATGACACCCAGTTCCATATCTTACCACAAAACTGGATACAAGACTAGTACAACCAGTTGGATAACAATACAACCATAAGAAGTACCTTTATCATTCATTTGTCATTTAGTCCATACATAACTAGGGACAATAAGGCTTCTTATAGCATCATGATCTCAAGACCTTTAACAACACAACACATGAATTCAAGACATCCCAAGCTAAGCCTCTAGAACTCTAGCCACACGGAAAGATACACAATCAAAGTCTATAAGAATGGTTTTATGACCCACAGATTGGATTAACACATTACGAGAATCAATTATACTTATGCTCAATTATGCCTTCTTACAACTAATTCCACTATAGCAATTTGCACTTGACTAAGTTGTTGCATTAGTATATAAATCATCAAGATAAAGCTTGTCATTAGATTGTATTCTTGCAAGGGATAAATCTATGACTTACAATATAGTGAATTACGTTTAAACATGTACTAAAATAATCATTTAATTAATCTATGTGATACAATTATCATTGACGTAACCAAGGTGAACTTCTATTATCAGTATTATAAGTCAAATTGATTAAATGAATTATAAGGAAAGTTTAGATTCATTTCATACAGATGAGATGAGTATTCTAATTTAATTTATAACCCAAAGAGGAACAGTGTAAATCACATCTACGTAATTAACAATTACAACTACCTATAGATCACATATCATTGTCTATCTATCACAACATTCATGAGAATATCAAAATATATTTACGATGAACGAAATCTAGTTCAACAAGTCATTAAATAAGAGAAGGTGATAGATTTAAATACTACATTAAATACATTTATCCATTCCATGAAACAACATAATGAATATTCACTTATTCCAAATCTGATATACATTTAAATTTATCATTTAATAATCCCGATAATAGATTATATCAATTTCGATGGCTTGATGTAAATAAATCACGTGATGCAAATAATAATAATAATAATAATAATAATAATAATAATAACAGTGACAACAATAATTATATTAAAATTCCATAGATCATTAAATAATTAACGTTCCACCTAATTTACAACTCTACTGTATATAATTAATCACCTTATTATAAAATTATAAGATGGTATCATTACAAAATGAGTTATATCATTCAAATTTCATGGCAAATCAATAACCTACTGATTTTAATCCCACAACTCCCAACTTACCTAAATAAATCATGTAAATAATTACGAAATTCAAACAATCAAATAACTAGTCTGCATTATCTTGTACATCATCTTAAGAACAAGGGAAGATTGTTTTTATTTTATTTTAGTTATCTACAGTTAGGTTAATATTTAATTGCCTCAACAGCATACACATATGGTTATATTCTAATAACAATTCGTAGAGCCTTCCTAAATGGTAGGTCGCACTTCCTGATAGACAAAACAATCCAAAGGAAACTTTCTAAAAGACAACTTCCCCTTTTGCCATGTACACAAAGAGCAACTTACTCTTGGAATTCCTATAAGGAAGATTACTACATCTACTTCTAATTTGGAAAATACCACATACAAAGTGGAATGAAAGTTAGAATCAAAAAGAGTAAATGCAGACCGTTATCTGCAGAGCATTTTCTCATGGAATGGAGTGATTGCAGTCTGCTAATGATAAGGAGCTCTTTGAAATACATTTGTGCTCATGGCGTGTAGCCCCAGAGAAAGGTCCAGCACAAGCCATGGACAATACGCCCATGAAATGTCATCTCATGGAGTGCAAAATATGAAAGGGTGCAAGGTTACAAGTTAAGCACAAAATGGGTTGATTGTTAAAGTGCCTAAACCTAAGCAGATGGGTCGACGTTGTGGTAGATTAACATCTCCTGCGGATGATGGGATTTTAGCATGATCAACCCAACAGTTGGGGAATGAATGAGTTGATGGACACTAATCACCAAATCCCACTACAGGGTATTAATCTGGATGAGTGTAAGACACATGTTGCTGTCATTTTAATCTGAAGTCATTCTTATGTTCAGTTAGACCCTACTGACACAGGAAGGTATGGTCATCATAGAGATTGCAAACGATATGAGAGTCTAGGGTGTTCCTATTAGCAGCGTCAGTAGTGTAGAAATGTATGCCTGAAATTTTAAATCTAAGGCATCACTTACATAGGATTAAGCCACACCATCATAGGTAGATGCAGTCATCACAAAGATTGCGAATGGGGTGAGAGCCCGGTGTGTCTCTAATAGCCAGGGTGGTAACATCAATAGTTTTAGGCAATGAGTGGCTATAGTTTTAAATCTGTAGTATCACTTACATAGGATTATGTAGTACTAAGAGTAATAGT
Source organism: Cunninghamia lanceolata (assembly GCA_027924645.1). Classification (NCBI taxonomy): domain Eukaryota; kingdom Viridiplantae; phylum Streptophyta; class Pinopsida; order Cupressales; family Cupressaceae; genus Cunninghamia; species Cunninghamia lanceolata. The sequence continues at coordinate 589,357 of BSBN01000909.1, read as the reverse complement.
GCTATTTATATTATTACAAATATTTCTAAAAATCTTGACAGTCATCCTAGAACTGAACTGAAAGGTCATGTTCTGTAATTTAATATGTTCTTCTAATATATATATATGTTGCTTGGTGTCACGATTGTAGGGTAGTCAACAAAATGGAACTAAATGTTAGGTGACAGAATAGTTCTCTACAGAATCATCACATGGTGACGACAAGGCCATTTGCGGTTAATAGGAGAACGGTCAGCTTCAAAAAACAAAATGCCTCACAGAATGATTGTAGGCCACTAACTCTTCCCTTTAGTTGGAATATGCATTGAAGTGTTTAAGCCACATTTTATTTCGAGGTGATTGGATGGACAGGGTCGAGCTACTTATATGTTGGTTTCAGTGTGAACTGTCCAAGGCCGCCAACCTAAAGGACAAGAATTATTACCTGGCATAGCTCACTTGATTAGCAGTGCCATATGACAAGATGGATTGGTAGCTTAACATATGGGCAAGTTTAAATAGGTAGTCCACAGATACAGACTAGGGTTCACAAAAAAAAAACTCAGATGGCTATGAGGACCACCATTCAAAGAACATAATTAATAGTAGTAAGTGAGTAATAAGAGTTTTCAACAGGTCTAATCATAAGCTTCAAATGGACAGTTCCCCCACATGTAGATGATTGCCAAAAAAAGAATAGATTAGAGGAACCTTTAGATACAGGTGGCTACAGATCAATGCTCATCACAATGGAGGGAACAACAAGATAATGATTCCAAAAGAACTTATAAATAAAGTTAAATGAATGACACTAAACATCTGCAAGAAAAATTATAACAGCTACATTTCCAAATCTAATCCTACACTCTAGTCTAACTTATTAAATTTAATGATGAATTTCCAAGCTAAACATTAATCTATAAAAAGAAATGAGGTACCTGGTCTAAATATTCAAGAGTTACCGTGTTGATTCCTGTAGCTGCTTTCTCCCTCTCCAATTTCTTCCAACCTTCCTTTTTCCAGAAATCTTTTTCCTTCCTCCCTAAACCAGGACTCACTTCCCAGATATATGCAGGAGACAAGCCTGCCTTTCCAACCACCCACTTTCTTGAAACAAGGATTGGGCTCCTCGGGTAAATGTAGGAGGCATGGCTCTCCATTTTTAAACATCCCACATTCTCGTGAGATTCCTCAATTTCACTTACCAAGGGATTCCACACCTCAAACTTGCAGATGATAGCCAAGAGACATTAATTAATTTTTTTTTAACTCATCTCCAAATATTGAACTCATAAGACTAGGCGACAACCTCAAAATTTAATCTTTTGGAACATTATCCTAATTGCCGTCAATTCATTTAATCAAGATGGTAATTGTTTAATCATCTTACTTATAAAACTTATTTTCTTTTAATTAAATACACTTACAACTTAGGACTTATTATTTCATTTTACTCATTTATTTATTTATCTAGTTTATTTATTTAATTACTATTTTTCATATTAGTTTTACCAATTATCCATAATTAAATTATTTATAATTAATAAACCACACACATAAACCTTAGCAATGTTTATTTAATGTTAACTTAGCTTTAACCTTATTTATTTTTTGAAATACCAACCATGCATAAATTGCCACTTGAATTGGATATACCCTAATTTACAAGGTGATACCTGACCCAAGAGAAGCCACAGGACGACAACAGTCCCATTGACAGTGAGGATAGGGTACAACACTGAAAGCTCATCCTCCTTGAGGATGTTGACTAATTAGGGGAACCTCATGCCAACTCCAATCCATAATTCCATTGGCTAGGGCACACTCAGACCTGGTAATTCAGGTGGAGTCGATGCCTGGTACCTGCATCCTGCAACGAACAATAAGGTTGTACATATATACATATATAACCATGTAATCACAAGCATAATGAACAGAAGTCGCAGCATGGCAGGGTACTCGGACACGAGTAATGCAACACTGTTCCGTTCAAGTAACACATCATTAAATAACTAATACCAGTCATACATCATAATCATGATCGAACAACATATTAAACTATAAGTAACATTAATCCATAATCATGTCCATCAACTGTGAAAGCACAAAGTACAAGTAATCAAGCATCATCCTATTATAGATCCATAATAAGCTAGCATAATATCAAGGAGTCCATCAAGCTCAAGGAGATCATAAACCATAACGTAAAAGTCCAAACATCTCGAAACTATAGACAAGCGCTACAAGACTATCATCTAAACCAGAACTGTCATAGGAAACACGAAAATAACATCTGTCATAGGCAAAAAAAAGTGAGGGGTATTACATCCTCCCCCCTAGAACTAGGCTTACTCCTGGAAGCCTGCAAACAAGTGAGGATATAACTCCCTCATTCTGGTAGCATCCTCCCAGGTAGCGGAGGCCTCATCATTAGGATCCCACTGGATCCTAACCTACTCCACATCTCTGCCCCTGAGAGCAAGTCTCCTGTGCTGAAGAATGCCTAGAGGCTCCAAAGCTAGTTGCCCATCCTCTACCTGTAGAGTAGTCCAATCAAGAATATGAGTAATATCTAGATAGTAAGGTCTATGTACCGAAACATGAAACACATCATGGATGCATGAAAGGCTAGGTGGCAAAGCAAGATGATAAGCAACTGGACCAATCCTCTCCAACACCTCAAAAGGTCCAACAAAGCATGGTGCTAGCTTAGAGCCCTTCCCATAGCAGATCAGACTCTTTTGCGGTTGCACATGCAAGAACACTCGATCCCTAATGAAAAACTGATGATCAATCCTATGAGCATCTGCATACTTTTTCTGCCTATCTTGAGCTACCACCAAATGCTCCCTAATCCTCTCAACCTGCTGCTCCATATCTCTAAGCATATTCGGACCCAGAAGAAATCCATCCTCTAAACGATCCCAACTCAAGGGGGTCCTACAAGGATGACCATACAAGGCCTGGAAGGGAGACATGCCAATAGAACTATGATAACAATTATTATAGGCAAACTCCACTAGGTAAAGGTAGTCCTCCCAACAGCTCTGTTGATCCATAATGTACATCCTCAACATATCCTCAAGGACCTGATTAACCCTCTTAGTCTGATCATCAGTCTTAGGATGATAAGCTGAACTAAAGTTCAGCTGTGTTCCCAAGGCATGTTGCAAGGAAGTCCAAAGGGCGGAAGTGAACACTAGATATTTGTTAGAGATGATCCTACGAGGAATCCCATGAAGTTTGATGATGTCCTCCATGAACACTCTAGCCACTGTAGAGGCATTGTAAGAAGCACGGACAAGAGAAAAGTGAGCTACCTTCGTTAACCTATCCACCATGACCATAATAGCATTATGTCATCGAGAGGACATTGGCAAACCAACAATGAAGTCTATCGAAATGATATCCCACTTCCACTCTGGAATCAAATGAGGCTACAAAAGACCTGCAGGGTGCTGGTGCTCTGCTTTCACCCTCTGACACTCAAGACATCTTGACACAAAATCAGCAATATCCCACTTCATGCCACTCCAAAAGTATAGTTGACGCAGATCTGCATGCATCTTCTTGACACCCGAATGAGCGGAATAGGGTGCCTGATGTGCCTCCAACAAAACTAGGGTGCGACGACCCTCAGAATTAGGAACATAGATGCGACCCAAATGTCGCAAAAGACCATCTAACTCAAAAGAGTAACCAGAGAATCTACCTTCTAAATGTCTACCTAACTCAATCTTAGTCCTCACCTCCTGGCACCAACTATCAAAAGGAAGAGCAGCAAGAATCTATCCTCTCAAATCAACTGTAAGTGAGATTGCTGAGATCTCATGCCTTCAACGACTAAGAGCATCTGCTACCACATTCTCCTTGCCCTAAATGTATCTAACCTCGAAGTCATACTAGCACAAGAACTCCATCCAATGTCTTTACCTAGCATTCAAGTTGGGCTATGTGAAAATATATTGCAAACTACGATGATCACTGTGCATCTCAAACCGATGCCCTAATAGAAAATGCCTCCATCTCACCAAGGCATACACAACTACTACCAACTCCAGGTCATGAGTGGGATAGTTCAACTCATGATCCTTGAGTTTGTGAGACTCATAGGCAATCACGCGACCATCATGCATTAGAACTACTCCTAAACCTTCTAAGGAAGCATCGGTATAGACAACAAAGTCCCTATCAGGATCTTGAACTGCTAATATAGGTGCACTAGTCAGCTGTTCCTTAAGGGTCTAAAAGGCTTCCTAACACTTCTCTGACCAAACAAACTTTTTCCCTTTCCTCTGAAGAGAAGTAATGGGATGAGCAATTCTCGAAAACCTCATGACGAAGCAACGATAGTAACCTACCAACCCCATAAAGCTACGGACCTTGGAAACATTGATGGGTGCAGGCCAGTCCATAATAGCTTGGATCTTCAAGGGATCTACTACAATACCCTCTCCAGAGATAACATGACCCAAATACTTAACCTCTGTCTGGAAGAATGCACATTTTGACAAATTTGCATAAAGATGATTTTCTCTCAGACACTGCAACACCTGACGCAATTGCTCCTCATGTTCCTCCATAGTTCTCAAATAGATCAATATACCATCAAGAAATATGAGGACAAATTAGTTGAGATAAGTGCAAAACACACCATTCATTAGGCTCATAAAAACTGACGGTGCGTTCGTCAACCCGAATGGTACCACTGTGAACTCATAATGTCCATAACGGGTGCGAAATGCTATTTTGTGAATATCTACCTCAAAGATCTGCAACTGGTGATATCCTGACTTAAGGTCAATCTTAGAGAATACCTTCACTCCCTTAATCTGGTCAAACAAATCATCGATCCTAGGCAAGGGATACCTATTTCTCACTGTTACCTTGTTGAGCTGCCGATAGTCGATACATAGCCGTAGAGATCCATCTTTCTTTTTCACAAAGATCACAGGTGCTCCCCAAGGGGAAACACTAGGTCATATGAACCCTTTGGCTAATAGCTCCTCCAACTGCAGCTGAAGCTCCTTGAGCTCCTGAGTGGTCATTCTGTATGGAGCTCATGAGATAGGCTCTACACCGGGAATTAGATCAATCCTGAAATCGATGTCATGCTTAGGTGGCATCCCTGGAACATCAGAAGGAAAAACATCTGCATACTCTCTCAATAGTGGGTGATCATCAAGAGTTGCCTCTCGACTCTCCTCCATCTCCAAATCACTAACAGTCACTGCAAAGAGCTGACATCCCCGACGCATACATCTCTTGAGTTGCATAGCAGAGACCATACGTAGGGAAATAGGTCTCTGAACTCCTACGACCTCAACCTCAACACCAAAATCATCCACGCATCTAACCATTTTATGCCAACAATCTATCACTGCTTGATAGGCCTCCAGCCAATCCATCCCCAAAACTATGTCATATGAACCCATGGGTAGAATGCGAAGGTCCACAGAAGTAGATAGAGAGCCAATCTTGAATTTACACTCTGAAACTAGAGACTCAACTACTACCTTAGCCGCGGAAGCTAACTCAACCTACCACCTATCATCTTGCTTTGTTGCCACTAAGCCACAATGTTCCACAAGGGACGGAGATATAAATGAATTAGATGCATTAGAGTCAAATAGAATAGAAAAATCAATACCTTGCATGCGACCAGAAGCCTCCACCACGTTGCCCTAATATTCTGCCTACCAGTCATCTACTGCTGTAAAGACTCGATGCAACCTACCTACATCACCAACCGTTGGCTCAGATGCCGCCGGTCGATGTCCAAATCCTGATGCACCCTTCTGTGGGCACTATCTGGCAATATGGCCCTGTTGGCTGCAAGAGAAGCACTCGGTGCCTCTACCAAATCCACTGTTACCCCGGAAGGAACTAGACTACTAGAAACTACCCCTGCTTACTGTAGATTACACACTCTAGGCTGACTAATCATAACAGTTGCGCTTATTGCACTGCCAAGACCGGTCTTTCTTATTTTGGAACCTATTCCCTTGCTGATGCTGAGAATTCTTTGGTTTGGACTGCGAATATTACTGCTGCTGACCACACTTTGAGTGTGCATGAGAACCTGATGCCTAGGTGTGATCACCTTGAGAACCGTGTCCTGACGAAGGTGTGCTGCCAATGCGCACTCCAGTATGCCCTCCGAGGGCCATAGCCAAGTTCTCCTCCACTAGTCGGGCTTTCTCAATGGCAACCTCCATGGTCTTAGGTTCGAATACACAAACCCCTCCACTAATCTGGGCATTCAAGCCCCTGATAAAATGTTGCACCAACATGGGCTCATCATCCCCAATACCTGTGTATTGTTTGAGCTCAAAAAATCTGCACTCATACTACTCAACTGTCATGGCCAACTGCCTCAGCTCATGAAACTCGTCTGCTCGATGCTACCTCCAATGGTCAGAAAGGAAGTGAGCTCTGAATCTATCTTCAAACAACTCCCAAGACACCGTGCCAATGTCCAAATGTAGATTCTGCTCCTCTAGCCTCCACCAAGTCAAAGCAAACCCTCAGAGGTGTAGAATAGCACATCTGTCTTTCATATTGCTGACGTACAGATGCATGGTGAAACATCTACCTAGGTCCAACAACCAAGTCTCTACCTCAAGTCCTCTACTAGTTCCATCAAAGATGGGAGGATGTGCTCTTAGTAAGTCCCTCATATGGTTGGCTTGCATGGCCTTCTGCTCGACTGTCAATTCCCTACGCCTGGGAGACCTTTCCCTCTCTCTAGGACCTGACTGGTCTACCTCCTAACCACCTCTGGGTTGCTCACCCACCTGTCTAGGGCCTAAATAGGCAAGGGCTTCCTTGAGAATCTGTCTCAACGGGGCTCCATCAGGCTGACCCTGACCTTCCATGTTCTGACCCCTGCCTTCATGACCACTCCCATGAGGAGAACTGGGAGGAGGAATACCTCCACCACCTCTCCCACGACCCCTTCCTCTGCCCTGACCTCGGCCCCTACGTCTAGGCATCTTCCCTACATAGAAAAGGGTAATTATTATTTTAAGAACAGGGTCGTAACATGAGTTAAATCGTACTACAAAATTTAAGCACTAGGTTGCATAATGGGCTCAAATATAACCAAGGTACCCAGTGTTTAAACTGGGCTCTGATACCAAATGTAATGCCCTACCATGAAAACCTTGGAAAACAACACATCTATGCTATGCAAAGCAGAATTTTTTTTTTTGTATAAGATAACAAGGTAATGTTTAGCAATTCAATACACATCATTAACTAACAACTTGTCTTCCAAGGTCCCATGGTTGCATTACTTGGCAATTTAACCAACATAGTTTACATGCATAATTAACTAACATCAACAAATCATTCTAACTCTATTACAATATTGATTATACATATTCATATCCATTTAGTGTCATCAAATAGATACTCAACTTTAATCAAGGTTACATGCACATATTCCAAGTCTATACAAATGAGTACATCATTTACATTATCACTATTTGATTACATTTGAAGACATACAATCTGAGTCAACTGATGTACTGGCTAGAACATGAGTATGGTAAGTGTCTTCATAAGCAGGTACAAGATCTGATGTCTGATGCACGAGGAACCAATGGAATAAGCTATTCCACCCGACCATGTCGAACCCTAAGGTCCACAAGCTTGTCGTTCGATTGTCTTCTTACAAGGGATAAATCTATGACTTACAATATAGTGAATTGCATTTAAACATGTATTAAAATAATCATTTAATTAATCTACGTGATATAATTATCATTGACGTAACCAAGGTGAACTTCTATTATCAGTATTATAAGTCAAATTGATTAAATGAATTATAAGGAAAGTTTAAATTCATTTCATATGGATGAGATGAGTATTCCGATTTAATTTATAACCAAAAGAGGAACAGTGTAAATCACATCTACGTAATAAACGATTACAACTACCTATAGATCACATATCATTGTCTATCTATCACAACATTCATGAGAATATCAAAATATATTTACGACGAACGAAATCTAGTACAACAAGTCATTAAATAAGACAAGGTGATAGATTTAAATACTACGTTAAATACATTTATCCATTCCATGAAACAACATAATGAATATTCACTTATTCCAAATCTGATATACATTTAAATTTATCATTTAATAATCCCGATAATAGATTATATCAATTTTGATGGCTTGATTTAAATAAATCACGTGATGCAAATAATAATAATAATAATAATAATAATAATAATAATAATAATAATAATAATAATAATAAAAACAATAATAATAATAATAATAATAATAATAATAATAATAATAACAGTGACAACAATAATTATATTAAAATTCCACAGATCGTTAAATAATTAACGTTCCACCTAATTTACAACTCTATTGTATATAATTAATCACCTTATTACAAAATTATAAGATAGTATCATTACAAAATGAGTTATATCATTCAAATTTCATGGCAAATCAATAACCTACTGATTTTAATCCCACAACTCCCAACTTACCTAAATAAATCATGTAAATAATTACGAAATTCAAACAATCAAATAACTAGTCTGCATTATCTTGTACATCATCTTAAGAACAAGGGAAGATTGTTTTTATTTTATTTTAGTTATCTACAGTTAGGTTAATATTTAATTGCCTCAACGGCATACACACATGGTTATATTCTAATAACAATTTGCAGAGCCTTCCTAAAGGGTAGGTCGCACTTCCTGATAGACAAAACAATCCAAAGGAAACTTTCTAAAAGACAACTTCCCCTTTTGCCATGTACATAAAGAGTAGCTTACTCTTGGAATTCCTATAAGGAAGATTACTACATCTACTTCTAATTTAGAAACTGCCACATACAAAGTGGAATGAAAGTTAGAATCAAAAAGAGTAAATGCAGACCGTTATCTGTAGAGCGTTTTCTCATGGAATGGAGTAATTGTAGTCTGCTAATGATAAGGAGCTCTTTGAAATACATTTGTACTCATGGCGTGTAGCCCCAGAGAAAGGTCCAGCACAAGCCATGGATAGTACACCCATGATATGTCATCTCATGGAGTGCAAAATATGAAAGGGTGCAAGGTTACAAGTTAAGCACAAAATGGGTTGATTGTTAAAGCGCCCAAACCTAAGCAAATGGGTCGAAGTTGTGGCAGATTAACATCTCCTGTGGATGATGGGATTTTAGCATGATCAGCCCAATAGTTGGGGAACGAATGAGTTGATGGACACTAATCACCAAATCCCCACTATAGGGTATTAATCTAGATGAGTGTAAGACACATGTTGCTATCATTTTAATCTGAAGTCATTCTTACGTGCAATTAGACCCTACTGTCACAAGAAGGTATGGTCATCATAGAGATTGCAAATGGTATGAGAGTCTAGGGTGTTCCTATTAGCAACGTCAGTAGTGTAGAAATGTATGCCTGAAATTTTAAATCTAAGGCATCACTTACGTAGGATTAAGCCACACCATCATAGGTAGATGCAGTCATCACAAAGATTGCGAATGGGGTGAGAGCCTAGTGTGTCTCTAATAGCTAGGGTGGTAACATCAGCAGTTTTAGGCAATGAGTGGCTATAGTTTTAAATCTGTAGTATCACTTACATAGGATTATGTAGTACTAAGAGTAATAGTGCTATTTATATTATTACAAATATTTCTAAAAATCTAGACAGTCATCCTATAACTGAACCGAAAGGTCATGTTCTATAATTTAATATGTTCTTCTAATATATATATGTTGCTTGGTGTCATGATTGCAGGGTAGTCAACAAAATGGAACTAAATGTTGGGTGACGGAATAGTTCTCTACAGAATCATCACATGGTGACGACAAGGGCATTTGCGGTTAATAGGAGAATGGTCAGCTTTAGAAAACAAAATGTCTCATAGGATCAGATGCCACGATCTTTGCCCTTTAGTTGGAATATGCATTGAAGTGTTTAAGCCACATTTTATTTCGAGGCAATCGGATGGAAAGGGTCGAGCTACTTATATGTTGGTTTCAGTGTGAACTGCCCAAGGCCGCCAACCTAAAGGACAAGAATTATTACCTGGCATAGATCACTTGATTAGCAGCACCATACGACAAGATGGATTGGTAGCTTAACGTATGGGTAGGTTTAAATAGGTAGTCCACAGATACAGACTAGGGTTCCCAAAAAGAAAAACTCAAATGGCTATGAGGACCACCTTTCAAAGAACATAATTAATAGTAGTAAGTGAGTAATAAGAGTTTTTGACAAGTCTAATCATAAGCTTTGAATGGACAGTTCCCACACATGCAGATGATTGCAAAAAAAGAATAGATTAGAGGAACCTTCAGATACAGGTGGCTACAAATCGATGCTCATGACAATGGAGGGAACAACAAGATAATGATTCCAAAAGAACTTATAAATAAAGTTAAATGAATGGCACTAAACATTTGCAAGAAAAACTATAACAGCTACATTTCCAAATCTAATCCTACACTCCAGTCTCCCTTATTAAATTTAATGATGAATTTGCAAGATAAACATTAATCTGTAAAAAGAAATGAGGTACCTGGTCTAAATATTCAAGAGTTGCCCTGTTGATTCCTGTAGCTGCTTTCTCCCTCTCCAATTTCTTCTGACCTTCCTTTTTCCAGAAATCTTTTTCCTTCCTCCCTAAACCAGGACTCACTTTCTAGATATATGCAGGAGACAAGCCTGCCTTTCCAACCACCCACTTTCTTGAAACAAGGATTGGGCTCCTCAGGTAAATGCAGGAGGCATGGCTCTCCATTTTTCAACATCCCACATTCTCGTGAGATTCCTCAATTTCACTTACCAAGGGATTCCACACCTCAAACTTGCAGATGACGGCCAAGAGACATTAATTAATTTTTTTAACTCATCTCCAAATATTGAACTCATAAGACCAGGCGACAACCCCAAAATTTAATCTTTTGGAACATTATCCTAATTGCCGTCAATTCATTTAATCAAGATGGTAATTGTTTGATCATCTTACTTATAAAACTTAGTTTCTTTTAATTAAATCCACTTACAACTTAGGACTTATTATTTCATTTTACTCATTTAATTATTTATCCAGTTTATTTATTTAATTACTATTTTTCATATTAATTTCACCAATTATCCATAATTAAATTATTTATAATTAATAAACCACACACATAAACCTTAGCAATGTTTATTTAATGTTAACTTAGCTTTAACCTTATTTATTTTTTGAAATACCAACCATGCATAAATTGCCACTTGAATTGGATATACCCTAATTTACAAGGTGATACCTGACCCAAGAGAAGCCACATGACATAACGACACATGACGACAATAGTCCCACTGACGGTGACGATAGGGTACAACACTGAAAGCTCATTCTCCTTGAGGATGTTGACTAATTAGGGGAACGTCATGCCAACTCCAATCCACAATTCCATTGGCTAGGGCACGCTCAGACCTGGTAATTCAAGTGGAGTCGATGCCTGGTACCTACATCCTGCAACGAACAACAAGGTTATGCATATATACATATATAACCATGTAATCACAAGCATAATGAATGGAAGTTGCAGTGTGGCAGGGTACTTGGACACAAGTAATGCAACACTGTTCCGTTCAAGTAACACATCATTAAATAACTAATACTAGTCATACATAATAATCATGATCGAACAACATATTAAACTAAAAGTAACATTAATACATAATCATGTCCATCAACTGTGAAAGAACAAAGTACAAGTAATCAAGCATCATCCTATTATAGATCCATAATCAGCTAGCATAATATCAAGGAGATCATAAACCATAACATAAAAGTCCAAACATCTTGAAACTGTAAACAAGCGCTACAAGACTATCATCTAAACCAGAATTGTCATAGGAAACACGAAAATAACATCTGTCATAGGCAAAAAAAAGCGAGGGGTATTACATCTCTAGTATTAATTTTAATATAATTATTTAATTTTTATGAATTCTATATGTATATTAATTTCAATATTATTACTCTATGAATAAAATATTTAATTTAAATTTATTTTAAATTCAAAATCAGCTAAGAGTGATTAAAGTGATTTTTAAAATTTTATTCTTTTATTAATTTTGTATAGATTTTGGTCAAATTTGCTTTTCCAATTTTAAATTATCATTAAATTTTTTGCATGTAAAATTTAATTTTTTTATTAATTTAAAATATATATTTTTAAATTTTGTATAAGTTTGATTGAAGTTTATTTTTAGAATTGTATTTTCATTTTTTAAAACAAAAGAATATTTGTACTAGTATAAATATCTTAAATACATCTATGAAAAAAATAATATTTATATTGTTGAATTATTTTATTTATTTAAGAGTTATGATTTCTTTAGAACTATTTAAGAAATATTTTGTTGTAGAAAATAATATTATACTATGTCATTATATTAATTATTATTATATTATACTATATTATTATAATTACAATAATAACTATGACATTACAAAGACAAGCCACGACATGGCCACTTGTTTAAAATAAAATACACATGTATCCTATTCTATGTCAGTGAAAACACAATAGTACATATGCCTAAGAAGGGCAGTGTTCCATCTTCCCCCTTCCAACTTAAGAAGGGCTACCTTCCACCTTAAGAAGCCATCTTCTAGCCTTTAGACTTATGGAGGTTCTACCTTAACTAGCTTAAGGAGGAGGGCAACCTTTTACCCTAAGGGGCCATTGATGCACCTTTAGGACATCACATGCACTCTTGCTTTTTGGCTATTTAGGACCACTAAAAACATGTTCTTTTAAAAAGAATCACATTCTATTAATTATATAACAAGCATACAATCAAGAATTTATATATGATGTAAAATAACAATTTGTGGTATTTTCAAAATAGATTCTATAAAAAATAGTAAACAATTTCTATCATATTTGGATAATTTTTCAAAAAGTGTTTATTATACTTTTACTAAAAAATTTATGAGAAACATTTATGTCCCTTTCACATAATGATGGAGTACAAAACAAGTCAATTGAATAACCAATTAACAAATTCATAAAGTAGAAAAAGAAGTATTTTAATTACTTGCAAAAGAATTATATACTAGTATAGATATCTTAAATACATCTACCTAAAAACACGTAAAGATATCACAATCTTAAGTTATTTATTGTACTTTAGAACTATTGAAGAATTATTTTATTTTGTTTGTGCTATTTACTTTATTTTTATTTGAAGAAATACTTTTATTTATTTAGGAGTTATTTTAGAGTTTTAGTTTCAATGTAAAATATGTATGTTGGGTTTTAGTTTTGTGTACACAATCACAACATGACCCTTCTTGCTACCACTATACAATGCCTCTCAGTGTAATTACATGTCATATGCTACCCATTCACAAGGAGATTATAGACATGTAGAGACTCTATCCACAATGAATCTGACTCTTTCATATATTGATATGATAGAATGAAATGATGTATTCCCAATGCCACATAATGCCCACTCCTTTAGTGTTAATCCCTACTATTAGAGCTCAACCTTAATATATATCATTCAAGACCTTTAGCATTCCAACTTCTTCTAACACCAACCACACTCTTTAGCCAACCTTCACTACCCCTTGAGTCCCATGCATCATAAATAGAATTTAGAAAACATGGTGTAAAAACTTGTTTCATCTTCCAAAGTGAAAAGATGCTATAATTCTTGAGGTAGATTGAGTTATGAGGCACTATTGAATTTCTCCAATCATTTTTAGTTAGTCTATAATATGCTTTCTTATTGTCAATGGCTTCATACATTTTCAAGTCAACATAACATGTATATACTAAATTTAGAACAAACGCTTAAGAGATTAAGACAATATCAAACCATTAATTATAAATCAATCATAACCTCTATTTGAGCTAAATAGTGTTGAAACAAAAGAAAGACTTGATACTCTTACCAATATAAACCCTCTTTTGTTAAGTTGATTGCTTAAGATTGATTGATGTGGTTTTTCAAGGATTCATGTAAGATTTCTACAACATATACCTATCAAGCCTTTGATTGATGCCCTATTGATAGAATATAGATGCTTTGAGATTGATGAAGGATTGGTTGGATTAATATATTTTTTTTATTGAGGATGTGAATAGTCTAAATTTGAAGATTTACTATTGAAATGATTGTTTGAGATGTATTAGCTTAGATAGAGAAATCTAAAGGATGAATGATAAGATTAATTGCAAATTGATGGTTAAGATTTATTGAGATCACTTTATTAAATGATGGATTTTTAGAGTTACTTTTAGGAATATCTTTATGTGAATGGTTGATATTTTGAGATGTAGTGTGTAAATGGATGGTGGATATTTACATGATGATTAAATTTTATTTACTAATTATGGATAGTCATGTGACTAGTTAAATTTTATTTGTTTATTTATTTATTTTGGAATTGATGGATAGAAATGAATTTTGGGTGAATGTAGGATCATGATGTGCCAAACAATACCCTAAGTGACAATGAAAATGCTAAAAACAAACTTAAGTAACTTGACATAAAAAAAAATGAATGAGTTACCTACACAATTTGAAAATAATCTAGTAATAAAAGTTGTAGGAAATTGAATGTACCTTATGGGCTACTATTTTTTTTTTCTAAATTTAAAAATTAGTTTTTTGAAAACTTGATATTTCAATGTGAAAACATATCTTGTTTATTGTAGTATATTCATATTCTAATACAAGCTTATTTATTGTCGAGAAAGTGTGTTATTCCATAACAAATTTCTCAACAACACTTACAACAAGTGGTATTATTTGAACTCATGGGTACCACGTACATGGAAAATGGAATAACTCCAACACCCCCCTTATTCCATCATGACTCAAAAATGAGTGGGGAATACAAGAAAAAAACTACTTAATGAACACATTCAATAGTTCATCAATACACAATGTATGAATAGGGACATACAAATCTATTTGTGATAAGAAATAATGGAATTAGCCTCACTATGCTTTTTTAGTATGAATAAACATACTGGAATTTTATCCAAGGATATAGATAAAGACATCTACCCATGGAACCAAGGATAAGGTCAAACACTTTCATCTGGGTAATACAAAAAATTTGGATAGGGATAGACACATATAGATCCATCATCAGTTATGTATAGGGACACACACATCTATTCACAACAATTATGATTATTGAAAAACACATCCAATCATAATCACCTAACAATTATGATTGGGGAAGAACACATCTAGTCACAAATACAAACACTTAATTTTATTTAGAAAATGTATTCCTCATTGTTCTCATTTACTGGACTTCAATTTTAATTGTGTTATTTTCAAATTTAGATTATGAAAATTATATTTAAGGGTTGTACTTTTTTTTGTAAAATATCTATTAACATGATAATCATAATAGACATTCTCATTATACCATTTAGGGAGTGGTTGAATAGTACCTATAGGAGGAAGAGTGACGATATTTTCACTCAATAATGTTTTGAGGACATTGTGCATAGAATCATAAAGCTTAGTAAACTACCTTTTCTTAGATGGTCTACAAGAAGGACAAGTAAATTTATGAGCCACCTGATTTGCATTTTCCTTAATTTCATTACCCTTTAAAAAAGAACTTGAGTTTTTATACTTAGAAGGGTAAGAAGCCTTTTCACTTGGACCATAACTAAATCTATTTTAAAGAAAATCAACTTAGATTATACTATTTTGATATGACGACATAAATCAATACATGAAATAATATTGTTAAGATACACATTATCCTAAACTAGCTTCATAATTCATTTAATAAAGATAGTTTTTTATATATTAAATAGGAAAATAAGGGTCCCAGTCCCTTTACAACAACATAGATAACAATAATAAACCACAAAAAAATAGGAATAATAGCCTAACTAAATAGGCACAAGTTGCATAGAAGCATAACAAAAATAACATAGAAACAATAATAAGATAGACCAAGAAATAGAAAAATAGAGACTATCTAAGCACCATGAAGGGCCATAAGATCCTTCAGGTCCTTACAAAGAGAATTCATCTTTTCCTCCCATGGAGCATTACCACCACATTCCACTTTTTTGTCTTCAAGTCTCTATTCTTTCTAGCCTTGTCAGAAAATCTTTCCTAAGATTCTATTCTTTTCTTGAGTTTAACCTACAAAATAACAATACAAAAGACTAAACATAATGTCATCAGTAAGGTTAACCATCTTGGCCATGGTCTCCTCAATTTTTTCCATTTTGTTATGAATAAAATTCAACTTATCATAAAACTCAGTCCACTTATTATCACACATGTCACAACTATGGTGTTTAGCAAGCATAAGGTCCTCATTATCTTCAAATCCTTTAATAGGGGATTCATAAAAAAAATTGTCAGATTCCTCAAAGGCAGAATCATCCTCCTCATCCACTTCATCCTCTTCAGAAGAACCATACTTAATGCTTTTAGAATTATAAGAAGGCACATAATCAAAGTCAATAGCAATATCCTCCACAACTTGCCCTATATTGGCTTATTTAATACCTTCTTCCAATTCATCTCTTTTAATAGGGTGGTTAAGATTACTAGAAACCCTAACAGATATTCTCCCATTTTTTGTCTCATTGACTTGGATAGTACTAGCCAATCTAGTAGACCTTTTCCCACTTTATTCTCTTTGGATTGAAAAGTCTCCTTATTGGGTTTTTTAGCCTCCTACACTTTAGGGAAATGATCGATAGAAATCTATACATGTTCATTGGGAGAAAAAGTAGCATCTATGGCCAATTTAGTAGTAGAAGATTTGATTTTGATACTCTTATGATTAACATCTTAACCCTTGGTAGGATAACTAGCTTTATGCGTAGCTTTATCCTATTTAAGAGAAAGAAGGATTTTCTTAGGTTTGTGGGAAGCTAGTTTCTTGATGGTGTTCTCCTTGGATTTCTAGACAAGAGTGATGGGACTAACATGTTTTCCTACCCTTGGTTTTTAGTTTAGCATATTCAACAGGGGAATTAGCAATAGGACAGCATTAGTAACCTCTATAGGACATAAAAACATAGGGGTGAACCAAAGGTTATACTGATAAAGATAGTGAATCAGTCCTTGGTATAAAGGGGGAGAAGCACCATTGTTAATGAAGCTCTCCAAGGAGGATAGGACAAAAAAGTGTAAATTGATAATGTTGTCATGTCTTAGATGATCAAGTCAAGGGAAGTGATAAGTATTCAAATAGTATAAAATCTACCCTCTAAAGTGAAATATTTTACGAGATACCAATTTACATCATTCCATGAAGAGCAACCCATTCATACCCATTCTGGGTTTTGACCAAAGATTCACCATCTTCTTGGAAAGAGACTATAAATTATTTATCATTAGTTTTGCCCATCCTCGACACCTTATGAGTCTAGTAATAGTACACCGCATGCCTCCCATAGCCACCTACCTCTGGTTCTAGGAATTAACAAACTAATCAATAAGAATTTCATCATGGCCTTGTATGGCCTAAAAATTGGACATAATTCTACCATGAAGAAAGATACGAACCATAATTCTTTGTTTGTATGTAGTCTAGCACAAGAAGAGGGATTGACACAAACTCTCTGCCTCCCATGGTAGTTTCACTAGAATAATAAACAATAGCAACAAATAGAAAGATCAAACTATAGAGAAGAATAAAAATGACAAGCCGAATGAGAAAAGAACTTATATATTTAAAGCTCCAATTCAAAGGGGCTTATCATAAAAGTTTGAGCTATCATTATTCATCTCATATGATTTCGGGTGAATGGAAGTATATATAACTATCATTGTGACATAAGCTCCTTTGAAGGTGGCATTAAAATTACACCTTAAATGATTAATCCACACATGATAACTTTTTGTGTTATGAAACCAACTATAAGTCAAATCTATAATGAAATGAGAGATAATGATAATTCACATTATGCAAATTATACATACCAAAATTGCTAATCATTAACCTTTCCATGTGAGAATAAAAGTTATACATGGTAGGACATGTCATTTATGAGAAGGTGGATAAGTGGGATAAGCAATTCGGTGATAGTTGTAAAGCAACCCCATTTATTAATCCCAAGTCCTACATTAGCCAATCCATCTACAATAGTGTTACCTTCTTGATAAATATATTTAACAGGTTATAATCTTTAAATTGTTTCAATAGGGTCTGAATCTCCCAAATATAATTTCACTAATCTTCTATGTCATGGGGGACTCCCTTCCCTTTAAAATATCAATGATTATTTTATAATCCCCTTCTACTTGTAATTGTTGGATTCCTCTAGAAATGTCTCTTTTATCCCCACCAAGAAACTATAGCCTCTACCTCATTATTGGTTTCAATTCTAATATAGACTCTATAAATTTCCATCATTCCACCCTTCTCATTCCTTATGATTCCACCTACCCTGGCTAAACCAAGATTTCATTTAGAGCAACCATCAAAGTTAAGCTTAGCCCATCTAGATTCAAGATGCTTCCATTAGTGTGCTTCCTAATCAAGGCCTTATTCAAGTTAGCATTGGGCAAATCTTTATCAATGCCCCAATTCTAACTTATTATGGCTTCTTGAAAAGAGGGGAGAAATTTTAGTTTTGTGGTTTTGTCACCACTAACATTCTCTTGAATGGATGTACAAATAACATAAAATACTTTCATCACATTTCCACTAGTTTCCTTGAAAATCCTATTATTGCACTCTTTTCATATACCCTGAACCACATGGGGGGAGTTTGTCACCATAGTTCTTGAACAACTAGTTGTTCAAATGGGGAGTTAGAGTTCTAATAGTCCAAAAAGGTGCTAAGGTCTCTTAGAATGACCCACTAAATCTCAATATTAGTGAACACAATCTCCTAAATATCCATGGAAAGGGTGCAATGGAAAATATATGGTTCATTGTTTTGTCTTAGGATAAACAAAGAGGGCACCTATTAGGAAACTAGAAGCCCCTTTTAAGAAGGTTATTGTTGTCAATCAGGATTGTACCCTAGCCAAGTTAAACTTAACTATCCTGCTAAAACATGGAGACACTCTCAGGTTGTGGGTGACCTATGGTGAGAATGAATCTCTAGAGCAGGCTAGTTCCCCTAGAAAATCACCTAAACTACAAAACTTTCTAATGAAAAGGGTTTAGAGAAATAACTTGAAATTAAATCCTAAAATCCTAATGGCAATGCACTAGAGCCTTATCTATTTCAGTGACCTTACTCCCAACCAGTTTCTCAAAACAATAACTCTCACAATCTCACATGTACATACAACACAAAATTGATTTGTACAAAGATTTAAAATCATACACAACATCTAACCTGCGTCATATGGACTTTTTGCACCCACACTTGCAATAATAGGACATAAAAAGTATTCAAAAATTAGAATCACAATGGTAACATCAAACAACTATTGTAAAATGAGACAACAATTGTGATAGGAATGCTCTGTTATTTTTATTAAATATGAAGGAGTATGCAAATATGAAATTTGAGTACAAATCTCAAGCTTACAAGGCTTTCTGCAAGTGAGCAAGAAAGTAAGAAGAAAATCTAAATTGCATAAATTGAGTCTCTTCCCCCTATATATAGCCAAAAAAACTTTTTAAAATTTCAGCCAGCTGTCTATCCAAAAAAGGAAACTAAACTCTAATTTTCGAGCAAAGGGAAAAAGCCACAAAATCAGTGCCCAAAATGCCTCCAAACTGGATGAAAATGATGGAAACATTCCTTCGAAAAGGGTCGATCTAGAAATGACTCAAAAATCACCCCTAAACTAACTGAAAACTGAAATAGAAACTTCAATTTGCTCAAATTTTTCCTATTTCACTCAAAAGACTTAGACTCAAATAGGAAAGCCCTATCAACACTTTCTTTTGTTTAACTACATTAAAATAACAAATATTAAGGCAATTTACAAAATGTTACCTTAATATTGTTTTACAATATCTGCATTTTTTATTTTACATAATATAAAGACTCAAAAAGGCTTGAGTCATGACCCCACCTCACTTTATTTTAATTTCTGATTTCTATAATAAGACAAAACATATGTTTTTTATTTAAATCTTGCCAAGTATTGAATATGTTCCTGCTTAGGCTTTTTTATTTTCTACAAAAATCACAAAATATTCTAAGGCACATTAAGGTTGATTTTTCCTCCAAAGGTTACAAAAAAAAAACCTAAGGCATAAAGCCTAGGTATAACATATATGCAAAGTAAAATAAAATATCTCAAAGGTATTAGCAGAGGCTGAATATTTCAAAGCAATGTGGAAAAAGGCAAGGTCAAATTAGGGCACACGACAAAACCGTAAAACAAAACTTTCCAATCTCCACTCCTTTTACATCATTTTGTACTTGAGTTTTTGGAGAAACTGGCTCTGATTGGCCGCCGCCATGGGAGTTAGTGCTTGAAGCTCAAATATTCACCATTCTTGTTGTTTCTAAGAATTTTCTTGAACAATTTCACAGAAAATCGCATGGTGAGTCTTTCTTTGTCACAAATTTGAGCATTATTCTCCATTTAAAAAGCATTCTTGGGCTTTCTTAACCATGGCCATGACTGAACTTCTAATGTATTTATGTCTTCACCTTTTGTTGTTGCTTTTTCATTTTGATACCGCCATCCATCCTTTTGGTTTGAGCTTTTGAAGGCAATGTGTATGCAGACTTCATGAGGAATCAACCCACATTGAGGTAAGCTTTTGTCATGCAAAATCTTCCATTCTCTTTTCATTTCTATCAAAAGAATGCTTATTTCTTTCAATTCTGCCATGATAAAAATCTTTCTCTTCTCTGAGTATTTGCTTGACAGAGTAAAATACAATCTATATTCTAGTTTCCTCTCATGATTTTGTGAAAGATTTTCTCTCCATATGATTTGCATTTCTCTCCTGTAGTTCATGATTTGAAATGAAAAGTACACTTGCTATAATTATGAGCATGGTCTAGTTTTGACGGCAACATGGCATTTTCTGTAAGACTCTGCCTCAATACCCATTCTGGGTATGTACTCTTTAGTGTCAAGGGTTTCATGTTTCATTGCCTCTATTCTCAACCCTTTGAATAATCTAGGTTTTCTATCATCATTGTGTTTGCACATGAGTGTAGAGTCTCAAACACTTTACCATTTATAACACTATCCTCCTTTCATTTTATCATGATATCATGCATTCAGAGATAAGGAAAGAACTGAAAGCTCATGTACTATCCTTTGCAAGGTGACCATCTTTCACTGTCATTATTTTATGGAACCCTACTATGCAAAGACACTATATACTCACTGTACACCTGCATTAATGTCTTGATAGACTGCTAACACATTGTCGACTGTCCTCTCCATATTTTCATGGTGGTTTATGAACTTGTGATAAGGAATTCCCTTGAGTGTTCTAGTGAGACCATATGCTCATGGATGAGGCTGAGATCATCATGAAAGTCTCTTATGGAAACAAAACAATGAATGACTCTCAAGAAAACTTCACACAATATCTATGAAATTATTCTAAAGCCTTTTGCTACAGCCTCTCTAATTGTTCTATTGTATTAACACTATTCTTTGGGCTCTTTGCACAACATTCCATTCCTCCTATGATTGTATAACGTCCTCAAAATCAAGACATTGTTTTCCTTTCGTGCTTTTTTGGAAATCTATATTAGTATAATCTACATTGTTAGCTGTCCTTACTTTCACTTTGGAGGCTTCCTCATTGTTCTCAAAAATATTTATTCATGTTGCTGTCCTCAAACTGATTATGATTGTTTTCCTTATTAGAATGGTTGTTGCATTTGCATCACTATGACTGTCCTTCTATGGAGACTGTCTCATGTCTTTTTCTATGATACAACACTCCTTCAATAACCATAGACTGATAGCTCTCATCACTTTCAATGGTGACAGTCCCTTCAATGGAATAGAGATGAAGCTTCCATTATATATCTATCTTGCATTTTTCATGAGGATAAGAACATTGTAGTGCAGTATAATATGTTGATTGTGGTATGGGCCAATGTATGAGCAATTCCTACTTTGTATCTCTTGAACACAAGGTCATTGTGCTTTAATACTTGTCTCTAGTAGTATGAATATGGATCACTATCCCTTTGCTTATGATTTCACCTATGAATAGATGATATTCAATGTATCATTGACTGTGTTAATGGTTAGTGCATCATTTTTCTTGACATTTGACTGCTGCCTTGGCAGTATGCGACTCTCCTATCCATTGAGGGTGTCCTACAGTCATGACTACACTTTACCTTCATAAGCTATCCTAGTACATTCTCACAAATGACTATCCTTAATAAATTTTCTTTCACACTCCTTCATTACAAATAGTGATGGCATAAAAACATGTATGCAAACATGATTACCTTGGCACAAAATGATGCACTTTTGCTATGTTCTGCATATTTCTTAAGCATTTAGGTAAGCCATTGTTCATTTGTGATTTTCACTTCATTGCACTTTCCAATTGACTGTCATGAATGATCAATGTCTTTGACTCCTAAATCCACTTTATGAATCACTCCTTTAGCTGAAAATATTTCTATTTGAGCATTATGAATATGAATTACTATCTCATTCCCCTTTTGAGAATTAGGGGTAGGATGTTGGGCTCAACCCTTATGGGAGTCCATTTCGCACCACATGCTATGATGTCTTTAGAAATGGATCAGCAACATGATTTCTCCTATACTGCATAATGAACAAACAAGTTAGAACATAAAACATACCTTGAATTACAAGACATGATACTTCTCTTTCTTGATTTACCCTTTTGATTTGGTACTTGCATCTCATGTTCATCTATTCCTTCTACTTTTCTTTTGTATCTATGATAACTGAACATATGAACTTGATGCTTCATGAAGGTAAACTATATATCTGTTGCTTTTGTATATGAAAAGAATTTGTACCCCGAGCTCTAACAACTCTCTCATACAAGTAACTTTGGAGCTCACCGAATGAAGGGAGCTGAAGATGGACCTAGTCAACCTTGGGATTTGTTATTTGCAGGAAATGATGGGTCCCTATTCTCCTCATATGCTCTTTTCTTTGTTTTAGATGTATAGTTTAGTTTCATATTGCATCTTTAGTCACTCCCATGGCTTGTGTGGGACATATTTAAACATTTCTCTTGAATATAATCAGCTATTTCATATTATATAATGACTTCTATGTACTTTTCTTTATGAGTCAATTACATAGTATGAACACAAATGAACTTCATTTCTTTTTTCAAGCACTTAAAATATACAATGGTTAAGCAAAGTAGAAATATGTTAAAATCTTTTCACCTTTAAGATAACAAAATTACTTCAGCTCTACTAATTTGATCTATAGGTGAAAATTTGGCAACATTTTCTGGTGATTTCTACTAAATGCTTCCCTACTAAGCATATAGACTCGTTGCCTTAAACAATCCATTGGGTGCAAAGTCAAATCTGCCCCTTTTTAGGCTTAGAAAACCCTAAAACTAAACTGCAAACTACTTCAAGCAGTAGTAGAAACCCAAACAGAACCAAATTGTAAGCAAACTAAGGGCCCTGATGGCCAGAAAACATGTGCAACATCACTTAGGGAAAGAAAAAAACTGAAACAAATGTACCTTGAGCACTTATTAGCAGAAAACACTACCCTAACTTACTAACTAAAGAAAGTCTACCTTAAAAAAACCATCTACTAGTTTAGGAAAATAACTTCCCCTCCTTTGCAATCTGTAATACTCCATAAGTTTGTGAGTTAACCAAAAGAGGTGGAGAAAAATCAAATATCCAGTAAAGTATTGCAACACCTTTCTGAGAAGGAAAATGCAATCACTTACCCACCTAACTTGTTTGGCAAACTGATCAAGTGAGAAAGTAGACTAGTTGTGCTCAACGTGATACCCTTTTTGATGATCTGGATCAGTGTCACTATGAAGGTGATCCTTCTTGTTGGCTTCCAACATAGCCAAATGCCTAATAGGACATCCCCTCGAAAGCTTTGGACTAGAGAGAAAGTAATTTGAATGATTGGAAACAATATCACCTTCACTTTGCATGATAGCTTGCCATGTTGCCTCCTCCTCCATAGTCAATGGGCCATCCTCCTCTGTTAGGGTACCTAATAGCTCATCAAAGCTATCAACTCTTGGAAGGATCTTCATAAGAGTTGGACTAGGCTCAAAATACTCATTATTACTCAAAGAGGTACACTTCGAAACATGATTCTCTTCTTCAATGAATGAAGGCAAGTGTTCAAATAATGGGCTAGCCTCTTTCAACAAACCATCAATTGGCACATCAACTTCAAGCTCCTCTGTGCAATAGAAAGGTAGTTCCTCCAACCAGTCAAGATCATGCTGCTAGTTAGGCTGATCCATAACCAGTGACTCATTCGGGAATACAGCCACTTCCACCTCTTACTTTTTCTATTCAAGATAACCCTCCTCCAAAGATGCTGGCATAATATTTAAGTGTGAATAGAAAAGCTCAATTTCAGCTTGAAATAGATCCTCCTTAAGCTCTTGATCATTCAAATCAGGGCTGCTTTCACATATTTATTCTTGGATCAACACCTTATCTAAATGGTCCTTGTCACTGTGGTGGTCAAAACTTGGCATAGCCATGCCATTTTCAATTTCATACTCAAAGTTAGGAAGCTCATCAAACAAATTAACTAGAAACTGAGGTTCAACACTGATTTCTTGCACATTATCTAAGTTTGTAACAGAGACCTTCAGATCATTCCAAAGCAAATTTTCTTCCCAATTTTTCTTTATTTGATGAAAAGGGGATGTCCTTTACCTCATGATGTATTTCACTAAGCCTATTGGACTCCAAAATAGGTTCATCTTTATTCCCTTCCTCTTGATCTGAAGTTCTATTATCATATTGATGATCTTCAGTCAGCAACTCACCACAATGTTTGACATCTTCTTGCTCTTCATCTTCTCATCGCTGTACTAGCTAGATACCTCAAAATAGTTATCAATATCCTGTTGTACTAGTTGATCCATTGAGATAACTACTAAAACAATTTCATCCTCTTCAATAAAACTAGGAAGCTCATCATTAAAAACAAAAAAAGACTCATTTTGGGAAATCTTTTCTTGTTCAATATTTTACTGTTCTAATTGAGAACATTCAATAGTTAAATGCCCTTCTAATCTTCTTCCAGAGGAGTGCAACATCCTGATCAAAGGGTTCCTCCTTAGATTCATCAAGTGGGGCAATTTGGGGAGCTTCATGGGTTTCTTACGAGGATGAATATTGCTCAAGGGGCTATTCTATTACTATCTTAGGCTGAAACTGATCATTTTCTTCAACTTGCAAGGGATGAAGGCTTCTATAACTTGGGATTTAAAGCTTAAGAGGCTAGTTTAGGGAGTTAAAGACCTTTTCCTACCTAAAACTTGGAATCCCAACTTTAGGAATACTAAGAGGCTCATTTTATCTAAAACTTGGAAAGTTACATTTATGAACCTCTTCTTGAACAAGCGGATCTGTAACTGTAGGAGTTGCTTGGGCTTCATGCCTTTGTGTTTCTGACCCTTGCTCATAGAGATAGACCTGATAACCCATCTCTTCTTGTTGCTAATTATACTCACGCTACCTCTTAATCTCCTCTACCTGCTTTCTGAAGTCATGCATGAAGTCAAACGACATACCCTTTATGCTTGCAATCTGCTCCTTTTCATGCTCTTGGAGCTAGCTTTGAGTATATGGAGGCTGAAATGGAGGCTGAGTAGGGGTGGGTGGGTGGTAATTATATCAAGCATGCTAGTTTTGAAAAGTCATGGAATTGAAACCAGTAGCATGATTGGTCTAATATGGCTAATATGGAGATGGATAAGTAGCATTTTCATGGTATGATGGATGGTAGGACATATTTTATGAAACATAGGCCTATTCATTCATTAAAAAGTTGGCAAACAACATAAATTAGATTTTCTGAAATAAACCAGCACTTAGATCTGCATGCAAAATCAGAGAATAGAGTCACCAGGTATAATGTAAAACCTCTAAAGGCTGGAAACACTACTGCATATACCAGAACAACAACTTAAAACTTTGAAAAACTTTCTTCGAAATAAGTTTCAAAGTCCCACCAGGCGTGCCAAAAATTGTTGTCAATCAAGATTACACCCTAGCCAAGTTAAACTTAACTATTCTGCTGAAACATGGAAACACTTTCAGGTTGTGGGTGACCTATGGTGAGAATGAATCTCCAAAGTAGGTTGGTTCCCCTGGCAAATCACCTAAACTATAGAACATTTTGAGGAAAAGGGTTTAGAGAAATAACTTGAAATGAAATCCTAAACTGCTAATGGTGATGCACCAGAACTTTATCTCTTTCAATAACCTTACTCCCAACCAGTTTATCAAAACAATAGCTCTCACAATCTCACATGTACATACAACACAAAATTGATTTGTACGAAGATTTAAAATCAAACACAACATGCAACCTACATCATATGGACTTTCTGAACCCATACTTGCAATAATAGGACACAAAAAGGATTCAAAAGTTAGAATCACAATGATAATATCAAACTACTACTACAAAATGAGACAAAAATTGAGATAGGAATGCTCTGTTGTTTTTATTAAAGCTGAAGGAGTATACGAATATGAAATCTGAGTATAAATCTCAATCTTACAAAGCTTTCTACAAGTGAGCAAGAAAGTAAGAAGCAAATCTAAACTGCATAAATGAAGTCTCTTCCCCCTATATATAGCCAAAAAGACATTCTAAATGTTTAGCTAGTTGTTTATCTGAAAAAAGAAACTAAAGTCTCATTTTCAAGCAAAGGGAACAAGCCACAAAATTAGTTCCCAAACTGTCTCTAAACTAGATGAAAATAATGGAAACTTTCCTCTCAAAAGGGTCGATCTAGAAAAGACTAAAAAATCACCCCTAAACTGACTGAAAAACTGAAATAGAAACTTCAGTTTGCCCAGTTTTTTCCTATTTCACTCAAAAGACTTAGACTCAAATAGGAAAGCTCTATCAACACTTGCCTTTGTTTAGCTGTATTAAAATAACAAATATTAAGGCAATTTATAGAATATTACCTTAATATTGTGTTACAATATATGTAATTTTAATTTTACAGAATAGAAAGACTCAAAAAGGCTTGAGTCATGACCCCACCTCACTTTTCTTTAATTTCTGATTTCTGTAATAGGACAAAACATATGCTTTTGATTTAAATCTTTCCAAGTATTGAATATGTTCCTGTTTAGGCTTTTTGATTTTCTACAAAAATCACAAGATATTCTAAGGTACATTAAGGTTGATTTTTCCTCCAAAGGTTACAAAATAAACCTAAGGCATAAAGCCTAGGTATAACATATATGCAAAGTAAAATATAATACCTCAAAGGTATTAGCAGAGGCCAAATATTTTAATTTAATGTGGAAAAAGGCAAGGTCAAATTAGGGCACATGAGAAAACCCTAAAGAGTTAGGGTTTGAAGCTTGAATCTTCACCATTCTTATTGTTTCTGAGAATTTTCTTGAAGATTTTCATAGAAAATCACACAGTGAGTCTTTCTTTGTCACAAATTTGAGCATTGTTCTCCATTTTAGAAGCATTCTTGGACTTTCATAGCCGCGACGATGACTGAACTTCTAATGTATTTGTGTCTTCACAATTTGTTATTGCTTTTTCATTCTGAAACCGTCATCCATCCTTTTGGTTTGAGCTTTTGAAGGCAATGTGTATGCAGACTTCATGAGGAATCGGCCCACATCGAGGTAAGCTTTTGTCATGCAAAACCTACCCTTCTCTTTTCATTTTTGTCAAAAGAATGCTTGTTTCTTTTAGTTCTATCATGATAAAAATCTTTCTCTTTTCTAAGTATTTGCTTGATAGAGTAAAATACAATCTATATTCTAGTTTCCTCTAAATATTTTGTGAAATATTTCCTCTCAACATGATGTACATTTATCTCATATAGTTGATGATTTGAAATGAAAAGTACACTTGCTATAATTCTGAGCATGGTTTAGTTTTGCAGCCGACATGGCATTTTCTATAAAATGCAGCCTCAATACTCATTCTAGGTCTATACTCTTTAGTATCGAGGGTTTCACTTTTCATTGTCTCTATTCTTGACCCTTTGAACAATCTAGGTTTGCTATCATCACTGTGTTTGCACATGAGTGTATAGTCTCAAACACTTTACCATTTATAGAACTATCCTCTTTTCATTTTATCATGATATGATGCATTGAGAGATAAGGAAAGAACTGAAATCTCATGTACTGTCCATTGCAAGGTGACCATCTTTCACTGTCATTGTTTCATGGAACCCTACTATGCAAAGCCACTATATACTCACTGTTCACATGTATTAATGTCTTGATAGACTGCTAATACATTGTCGACTATCCTCTCAATACTGTCATGGTGGTTTATGAAATTGTAATAAGGAATTCCCTTGACTATTTCAATAAGACCATATGCTCATGGATAAGGCTAAGATCATTATGCAAGTCTCTTATTGAAACAAAACCATGAATGGTTGTCAAGAAAACTTCACACAATATCTCTGAAAGTATTCTAGAGCCTTTTACTATAGCCTCTCTAATTGTTCTATTGTATTAACACTGTTCTTTGGGCTCTTTGTACAACATTCCATTCCTCCTATGATTGTATAAGGTCCTCAAAACAAAGACATTATTTTCCTTTCATGCTTCTTTGGAATTCTATATCAGTATAATCTGTATTGTTAGTTGTCCTTACTTTCACTTTGGAGGCTTCCTCATTGCTCTCAAAAATATTCATTCATGTTGTTGTCCTCAAACTGATTATGACTGTTTTCCTAATTGGAATGATAGTTTCATGTGCATCACTATGACTGTCCTTCTATGGAGACTGTCTCATGTCTTCTTCTATGATACAACAGTCCTTCAATAACCATAGACTGATAGCTCTCATCACTTTCGATGGTGATAGTCCCTTCAATGGAATAGAGATGAAGCTTCCATTATATATCTATCTTGCATTTTTTCATGAGGATAAGAACATTGTAGTGTAGCATAGTATGTTGACTATGGCATGGACCAATGTATGAGAAATTCCTAGTCTATATCTCTTGAACGCAAGGTCATTGTGCTTTAAAACTTGTCTCTGGCAGTAAGAATATGGATGACTATCCCTTTGCTTATGATTTCATCAATGAATAGATGATATACAATGTATCATGAACTGCGATAAGGGTTAGTGCATCATTTTGCTTGACATTTGATTACTACCTTTGTGGTATGTGACTATCCTATCCACTGAGGTTGTCCTACATTCATGACTACAGTTTACCTTCATAAGTTGTCCTAGTACATTCTCATAAATGACTGTCCTTAATAAATTTACTTTCACACTCCTTCATTACAAATAGTGAAAGCATAAAAACATGTATGCAAACATGATTTCCTTGGCACAAAATGATGCACTTTTGCTATGTTCTGCATATTTCTTAAGCATTTAGGTAAGCCATTGTTCATTTGTGATTTTCACTTCATTGCACTTTCAAATTGATTGTCATGAATGATCAATGCCTTTGATTCCTGAAACCACTTTTTGAATCACACCTTCAGCTAAAAATATTTGTATTTGAGCATTATGAATATGAATTACTATCTCATTCCCCTTTTGGGAATTAGGGGCAGCATGTTGGGCTCAACCCTTATGGGAGCCAATTTTGCACCACATGCTATGATGTCTTTAGAAATGGATCAGAAACATGATTTCTCCTATACCTACACAATGAACAAACAAGTTAGAACATAAAACATACCTTGAATTACAAGACATGCTACTTCTCTTTCTTGATTTACCCTTCTAATCTAGTACTTGCATCTCATGTTCAGCTATTCCTTCTACTTTTCTTTTGTATCTATGATAGCTGAATATATGAATTTGATGCTTCGTGAAGGTAAACTATATATATGCTACTTTTGTATATGAAAAGAATTTGTACCCCAAACTCTAACAACTCTCTCATACATGTATCCTTGGACCTTACCGAATGAAGGGAGATGAAGATGGATCTGGTCAACCTTGGGATTCATCATTCACAGGCAATGACGGGCCCCTATTCCCCTCATATGCTCTTTTCTTTGTTTCAGATGTATAGTTTAGTTTCATATTGCATCTTCAGTCACTCCCATGGATTGTGTGAGACATATTTAATCAATTCTCTTCAATATAATCAGCTATTTCATGTTATATAATGACTTCTGTGTACTTTTCTTTATGAATCAATTACATAGCATGAACACAACTAAACTTCATTTCTTTTTTCAAGCACTTAAAATATGCAATGGTTAAGCAAAGTAGAAATATGTTAAAATCTTTTCACCTTTAAGATAACGACATTACTTCAGTTATGCCAATTTGTGTTGTAGGTGAAAAATTGGCAACAATTATCTTGAGTAATAATCTTATAATGGGAAATAATCCACCAAAATAAATTGATTATGGGGATTAAATTATGATTCCATATGGATCTCTAATTATGTTGTAATGCTAGAAGGTTGAGAATCAATTCATATACTGAGGCAATTGTGTAGGTCCCAATAGGGTGAGGGGCTCCAATAACTTCACCATATCTATGAATGTTGATAAGGTGGAAAGAGTTGAGGTGATTTTGGAAATCAGAAATAACACCAACAAGATTGTTGCCTTCACCAAAGGAATCTTGAAAGGTCCTCCACTTTCTATTGTATCCCTTATTGCCAAATAAATTGGAGGAAGGTTGAATAAACTATGAAAATTGTTGGTTAGAGGAGAGAGGACGAGAATCTAGCCAAGTGTTCTCCCATAACCTAATTTTCTTACCCACTCCAACTTTCCATCTAAGGCCCCTTTTTAGCAACCCCCTAGCCTTGACCAAATTATTCCAGATTGTGTATCCCTTAGGAAGATTTAAATATTTTAGTTATGCAAAGGTGTAATAAATTTGGAACAAGTAGAAGTGAATCTCATCACATAACCATGTATTATTTCATTTAATCCTTGGTCACTCTCAAATAAATCAACAATTTTAATGTTAAGGCCTATAGTTTCTTTAAATTATTCAAGAAGGGCTTTTTACAGTCACTAAATGAATTAATAGATCTATGAGGCAATGTATAAACTATTAACTAGCATAATACTTGAGTCTTCTTGGAAACTTTTTCCATATATATATATATATATATATATATATATATATATATATATATAATCCATACATGTAGTTGTCTAAGACTAAAGGTTTGTATTAGGGTATCCTTTGCCATCATACATAAAAAACTAAGGTGCTACAAATCTCCTAAGCAATGAATATGTCACAATCTAAAAACTATGTACAGTTTTTCTAGGATATAAACATTAATGATCTTGTCCACTATTTTTTTAGCCACTTCCTTATTTACTTCATTAATCTTTTACATTAGTGTATCTAAGGTAGAGGAGATGGTGATCACATGGGATGGGTTAATATTATAATGGTTATAGGCATAAGATGTAAGAGGGATAGAAGATCAAACGAGTTGGGTCAAAGGAATGGTACAATGGAAGTTTCTAAGGGCATTGCAAGCTTTGGAAACATTGTATCTAGATGTGGCTTAGATAAGGAATGAGGTGATAGGATTGGTAGTGGAGGATGAAAGAGGTATGGAGAAAGAATTGGTTGCAATGATGCTAAGTGATATGCTTGTAGTGGATGAAGCAATAGTAGATGTAGGGTTTAGGTAGACATGTGAAGGATGCCCCAACCTTAAGAGATGATGTAAGCTTAGTATAAATTACATCTAGTTTTTTAATTTCTATACTAATTATTTCCAAACAAGGTGTGAAGCATATCCACTAGATTCTTAGGATTCCATACATTAACCAAATTGGCAAGTTGTGTCATAAAGTCTTATTTTTGAATATGTGTCTCATGACCATAATCATCACCTATATTATCTCAATCTAACCATCATAAAAAATGTCACTATCATTGGAATGGGTGGCTATACTAGGGTCTAATCGGAGGCTTCTTATTAATGGAACATAATGACTGCATTGGTCCTTTGGCATAAAATAATAATATCTAGATAGGATCAAAATATCAAAGACACATTGTACCTAAAATATTCTACAAATATAAACCTTAGGTTATTTCAAGGATTGGTATAATCACCAAACCCTAGAAAAATGTAAATCAATAAAAGATTGAATATCACTTATAACTCAACTCTAAAAATTTAGAATATCATAATTAATTTGTAAATATAAAAATCTAATTAGGGTTGTACAATTGGGTATGTTTGTTAGGCTCACCAAAATGAAAAGAAAAAATAAGGTTCCTTAGGCAAGTTAGGTAAACAAACACAACTAGCTATAAACTAACCTAGGGATCAAATGTGAAGTATAGATGGAGTGGAATAGAATGGATCAAATCAAACAATATTAGATAGTAAAAATGATTGTGCCATAAATAACAATAAATGAGGAGAGAATACGTAGATTTATGGCTAACCCTTCAATGTTAATTGACGAAGATGTCAATGAAGTTGATGCACCTATAAATCTAGAAATGTGCTAGTAGTCCTATGTGTAGATAACAATTAAATTACACTTATATTTTCTTTGTTGGTTCATCATCATGGTTGTTGATCTAGCTTGCAGCTATGAACTTGATCTATTTTTTTACCTCCACCTGTGATGCTCTATGGATTCTACCCTATGAATTATTTAAAAAGTGCACTGCTAGATAATGGTATTCTCTATCAGTCTCTAAAGGTTTTCTATCATAGTGGTGGTATTTAAAAATACCTTGACCATCAAGAAGCTTCAAACATCCACATAGATTCTAGAATGTTTTCTAGGTTATTCAGATGCACAAGGATGGGTGTGATCAGATATGCTAGATTCCTTGCTTGATTTGAGTGTAGATGCAAATTATTGTTTTTATGATAATAAATGCTCTTTTATTGATATTAGATGACGGATATTTCTTTTCTAAATGGATTAAAATAAATGCAATGAAATACACCAAATCACAAATGTTCATGTAAAGTAAACTTGGGACTAAAGTATAAAATGGGACAATTCGGCTAAAATTTTTATTCAAATATTGTAATTAAGTGGATCAAGGTCATGACTATGAGGATGACCTCACACCTATGGACATAACCTAGCTTAAGCAACTAAGTTGGATTAATGCCCAAAATGGATAGGATTGGATAAGGATTAGATTAATGATCAAAATCAAACATATAAGCCAATTGGATTGGGATTGCATGCACACAAGAATCATGCATAGGGGTAGATGCAAGCAAGGCCAGGTATGCAAGCCAAAAATATGACATTTAGAGCTAGATAAATTCATTCAAACATTTCCCCAAATTAAACACAAAACAAAATGAAAAATACATTGAGGATGCATTTATCACCATTATAACTATGACTTTTAATTTCTTAAATTCTTTAATTTTATTGTTAAATTTTAACATTATTTATTTAAAGACTTAAAAATCTATTTGTTTTATTTAAACATAATAATTTGGTGATGGATTGAGTTTATTTATTAGTAATTTTGGAATGAGGTTTAGAATGAAATAAGAGGAACATTATGCACATATTTTGACTTAATATTAGGATTAATATTTTCTATCAAATTTGATTAAGTAGTAAAGATTGATAAGTATCTATTCTCTTATATTTACCTAATTCAAATCAGGTGAAAGAATAAATAATGTGACAAGACTATTAAAGATTGAGAAGTATCTATTCTACTATATTTACCCTAAATATACTTTAAGTCAGGAGGAAAAATAATAGTAAATCATTTTTCAGTGATAATACTGAAAAAGTAGGACCTAAAACCATGTTATCATTAGGTATCAGTGTTCCCAATATATGTATATATACCCCTCTATCATTATACATAATGCATAATTTTCGTATTACTTGGGAACATAGAAAATTATTTTATGTGATTTTTGTGAGGAAAGAATTGATAATTGGGTTTCTCAGTGAGAATTCCTTCTCTAATTGCTTAAAAAAGATATGGAGATCACACGATATTCGTGTCACAACCCTTAATTTTCAATAATTAATTATGAATTGAAATATTATCATTTAATCGACTGTCAACTAATTTTGACTTGTGTGTGTGCGACAGGGACACTCTCTCCATGGAGAGAGAGTATGATTGAGGCAAAGGGCGTCTAGCCGATTGATAATGAATTGTGTCGAAGGGATATTTTGCACACACCACTTAGTCAAAATTGTATTGCATACATTTTAATTGAATTAGAATAATCCTTTAACTATTTGCTAATAGTGGCAATAGATTTTTAAGTATTTGCTTATGCAAAAAAATTTAGTCAAATATCTAGTTGCAATAAATAAAATTTATTGCATTAATTATTTAATAAATCTTTCAAAAGACTCTTCTTGCAACATATTGCTTAACGTCATTTACTTGATTCGATTTTAGGACATAGAAGAGGTGGCAATTTCATAAAGGAAATTAATTACACTATGAGGGAATCTTTCCACTTTTTGGTGTCATTACTATTTTGTAGGAGTTGTGGAAACATAATTGTATTTTATATTTTTCATTTGAATGCTTATCTTTTAATTATTTAATAAATATTTCAAAAGATTCTTCTTCTAACACAATGCTTAATATCATTTACTCGATTCTATTTTAGGCCATAGAAGAGGTGGCAGTTTCATAAAAGAAATTGATTAGACTATGAGGGAATATTTCCCATTTTTTATGTCATTACTATTTTGTAGGAGTTGTGGAAACATAATTGTGTATTATATTTTGCATTTGAACGCTTACCTTTTAAATAGGGTGGATGAAATTCATTCTGGTCCCATGAAAAGAAAATAGTGGAAAAGATAACAAAACGGAAGGGAGGAAGAAATTTCAATGCTAGAAAAATTTTGCAAGGGTGGATTGCAGCAATATGACTTATCTTGATGCCTTTTAGACTTCAGTTCGCATGCCTTGTTAGGATTAGAGAGAAACAGCTCAAAAAATCTAGTTGAGGGTGTTTTGGAAGGGAAGATTTGGAAAAAAATATGATTTCATTATTTGCAGAGATCAAGGTACAAGCAAGGTGTGCCAAGGATTTAATTGTTTGCATACAAATATTTAGTTGTTTTTTATTTTCCTCCAAACAGATGTTACCAGTAACCTTTGTTTCCATTGGTTTTCAATTACCCTTGCTACATTTTTAAAGTAGATGGTTTTGTGGGTTTCATTTAAACATTTCAAATGCTTAACTCCTACCCATTTCTGCATAGATGTTTGAGATAAGAACTTAAGTTGTGCAACATTTTTAGGATCCTATTCAAAAGGCAACAACGTTGTAATTACTCCTAAGTCTATAATCACATGAGCTCCTCAGGAACTGAAATAGATCACAACCACACTGGTGCATAATGAAAAAGTTTAGGGTATTGTTAAGATAGCCAACACTATCAAGTAGGTGGACCATGCACTCATAACAATTAACTAAAGTTGTAATGCAATAAGGGTTACCTATGTTATTGAAATGTGAGTGGCTCACTGTGTATAACCAACATTCATTGCATTCCATGAGATGGCATCTCTTTGAAGTATTTTATTTAACATTACATGCCCTTTGTCTATATCTTTCCTCTATATAGATATTCTTAAATTATGGCCACAAAATGATTGTTACCTTAAAGTTGCCAGTAGATAGTGAATCACAATATTTCTTTTGTGTATCTCATAAGAAGTAAAAAAACTCACTTTTGTTGCATGGCTTGAATTTAATTGCATTCTTTTGTAACATATTCTTTTAGTGTTGTCTTCTTATCGAATTAGATTTTCCATACAAACATATTGCAATAAGTTAACTGTGGTAAAATAGTATGCTAGATGTATATCTTAAAAGGTATCTTAATTCGTAGCTCTGCTTTATGCAAGCCTTAGCATAGGATAGACTGGCCATCTTATACATGTGGTGTATCAAAATGCTAGTAGAATATGTTTAATGCATATTAGGCTTAAGCATTGTTGGATAGTTTTATTCTAGTTGTTCATACGTACTTTGTTTTTCATCATCGAGTACATGTATCATGCCACTAAAACCTTTGGCCTATGGTATAATCTCCTTGATGGATTTTTGAATCCCAAACACACAAAATAAAATACGAAATAACAAAAATAGATTGCAAAGGAGACACACAGCTGGACTTGCTAACTCTTTGTTTGTTCTATTAAATAAAAAAAATTACATTTACAAATGATTTGAAAACATAAACAACAAACTAATGATAATACACTTCATCTGCAGCAATCTAGAGCTACACACAAAACCACAACTACCTAGAGCTATCTGCTGCTCCCTGCACACACTCATGGAACTTCTAGAGCTATTGTTCATAAAACATTCTTTGTTGCTGCTACTTCTGCAATATTTTTTTGTTGCTTCTATGTCTATCTTCTATGGTTCTACATTTAGTCCTTCTTGCTTTTTGTCTTAACTCAAAAATTGCCACCGAAAAAATTGTCGCTCCAGGCAATTCAAAACTACCTACTTGTAGTAAAGAAGACTGGCCACCAATGAATTTTTGTCTACATTGCTAATTGAATGGAATTAACTCCTAGGTCAATGTTGCAGGAGAGAGATCCTGAGGAGATCTCTGACAAGGTAGTTGGTATGTGGAGTACATGCTCCATATTTGAATTTCTAACACTCCCCCTAAATCTGGAGCCACAAACCTTTTTTATTTTGTGTCTCTGGAGCTGTATGGAGATTTCTTTCCAGAACTGAAACTAGAGCTGTCCACAATGCCTAAGCTCTCTCTGAGACATTCAAAGTTCTCCTTGCTTAATGGTTTGGTAAAAATGTCTGCAAGCTGTTGCTCAGACCTACAAAATTTCATTTTGATTTCACCATTCTCAACTATTCTCTTATGAAATGATACATGATTTCAATGTGCTTGCTTCTTCCATGAAAAAATGGATTCTTTGTCAAAGCAATTGTTGAAGTATTGTCACAAAATATAGTTGTTCCATCTTTTTGTTCTTCCTTCAAATCTTCTAAGATCCTCCTTAGCCAAATAGCTTGGCATGCTGTTACTTTACCTGCTATATACTCAGCCTCAGCTGTAGATAGGGAAACTATGGGTTGTTTCTTGGAAGCCCATGAAATGACTCCTGATCCCAAGTGAAACACATATCCAGATGTGCTCTTACTATCATCTACACTCCCTGCCCAACCACTATTTGTGTAACCAATTAGCCAAAAAACATTTGTTGCACTATACAAAATGCACATATCTTAGGATTCTTTTACCCACTTACCAATGTGACTCTTTTGGAGTCACCATAAATCTAGAAATTAGACTTATGCTATGCATTATATCAGGCCTAGTACTAGTCAAATACATTAGACTTCCAACCATACTCTTATACATGGTCAGATTCACATTGCTGCTGTAATCTTCCTTGCTTAACTTTAGACCTATGGCTATTGGTGTGGGGGCAGGCTTGCGATCTTGCATCCTAAACCTCTTCAAAATATCTGCTGCATACTTTGCTTGAGAGATAAATATACCATGATGCATTTTTTTTACTTCTATGCCTAGAAAATACCTCAAAAGACCTAAGTCTATCATTTCAAATTCTCTTTTCATGGCCTCTTTAAGATCAACAATGAGGAAATCATCTTCTCCAATAAAAACTAAATCATCAACATACAAGACAACAATTAAATCTTACCATTAGTTGTCTTGATGTAAAGAGTGGGCTCACCATCTCTTTTTCTAAAGCCATTATTCAACAAATATGTGTCAATCCTACTGTACCATGCCCATGGTGCTTGCTTCAACCCATAAAGAATCCAGTTTATACCATTGTTGCTATAGGTTCACCTCAAAATTCATTTGGGAGTCTCTTGGATTTAAGTATACTTCTTTCCATCTCCACAATGGTTCTATTTTTCCTCTTAGTAACTTCATTTTGTTGTGGAGTATAGGCTGCTATTAGCTCCTTAATGCCATGTTGCTTACAAAAATTTAGAAACTAATTTGAGGTATACTCTCCTCCTCTATCTGACCTTAGGACCTTGATGAAATGTCCACTCTCCTTTTCAACCTAGGCCTTAAACACTTTAAACTTGTCAAATGCTTCAAATTTATGTTGTAGGAAATAGACCCATGTCTTACAACTGTAGTCATCTATGAGGTCATAAAATATTGGCTCTGACCAATAGTAATTGTTTGCATAGGGCCACACAAATCAGTGTGCACCAGCTCCAATGGTGCCCTTGCCCTTCTAGAATGCCCTGATTGAGAGGGCTGCCTATGTTATTTGCCTAAAATGCAGGCTTCACATTTACCACTAGGCTTTACAATGGTTGGCAAACCTCTAATCATAACCTTCTTTGACAAAAGATTCAAACCAACATATCTTAAGTGTCCATACCTGAGATGCCAAAGATTGGAGGGTTCTTGAATGACTGTCTCGAAAGCTTCTTGTTGCACCACTGATGTAGACGCCATTTGGTTGACTCCGGAGCCATCTAGAACTTGACAGGTGCAGCTACAGGCTAAGCTAAGAAACACATTTCTAACCTTAAGGGAAACATTCTATTATTTTTCATTGTCACTAATGCAAGTATTTTCTTGCTTCCATCCTTCTCATAAATGATGCATTCACCCTTTTCCATCAACACTTTGTAGCCTTTTTGGATCAGTTGTCCAATACTCATGAGATTGTGCTTTATACTAGGGGCAAAATATACATTTTCAATCTCCTTCTTCTAACCTTGACTAGTGCAAAACATAATAGATCCCTTTCCCATAATTGGAACTATTTCATTATTTCCCATTTTTATCTCAGACTTGACATTTTTATCAATGAAAGAAAATAAACTCTCATTACCACTCATGTGGTTGCTACATCCACTATCTAAAAACCATACCTCATCACTGACTTGCTCAGCAATGTTGCACATGAGAAAGGCCTTTGACTGATTACCTTCAGCCACATTTACACTTTGCTTAGACTAATCACGTTGTTTTTTCTAGCACTCACTTGCATAATGACTAAACTTATGGAAGTAATAACATTCAACATTGCTCTTGTCAAACTTCTGACTTGAGTTGTTGTTCTTCTTGACTTGTCCAGAGCTAGAGCTAGACTGAGAACTACTTGCTCCCTCTTGGCTATGTGCTTGTCTTGAGCTATCTTCTCCAGCACTTCCACATCTAGATCTACCTCTACCTCTACCTCTTGAGCTTTGTCCGAAGCTGTTTCTACCTCTCCCCTTGCCTCTTGAGTTGGCTTGAGATTTGAAAGCTTTCTCATGGGAAGAATTTGTAGACCTATTTAGGCACTGCTCATACATTAGCAGAGAACCCATCAGCACATCAAGTGCCATTTTTGAGAGATAGTTGGTCTCTTCTATGGTAATAACTATTGGATCAAATCTAGGGGGCAAACTTCTAAGAATTTTCTCTATAATCCTTTGCTCATCCATGGTTTCTCCATTTATCCTTAGTTGATTAACCAAGGTGGAAACCCTTGTGTGAAAATTTGAAATGGACTGACTATCCTTCATCTACAAGGTCTCAAAATCTATCCTAAATAGCTAGAGTTTCACTAATCTTACTTTGTCATTTCCCTTGTAACTGTTTTGCAATATTTCCCATACTTCTTTTGCATAGTTAGCTGCTGCTATTCTAGGGAAAATAGCCTCTATCAAGGCTACTTCAATCAGACTCAATGCTTTTACATCTTTCCTCCTTGTCTCCTTCAGCTAGGTCTTCTAGTTATTTGTGAGGGCTACATATGTAGCTAGTTCAATCACGTCATTAACCCCATTAAAAACAAGCTCCCATAAATCATTTGTGACCATTATGGTCTTCATTTTCTTTGCCCAAACATCATAGTTTTGTCCATTGAATTGTGCTAGTTGCTGACAACTCTTACTCTCTTCTCCAGCCATGTATCCTATCAAACAGACTTAAACACTCAGAAAAAATAAATGCCCAACTCACTCAAGACTTAGGGCCTTCTGGCTTCGATACCACTCTGATGGATTTTTGAAACCCAAACACACAAAATAAAATGTGGAATAACAAAAATAGATTGCAAAGGAGACACATAGCTGGACTTGCTAACTCTTTGTTTGCACTATTAAATAAAAAAATATACATTTACAAATGATTTGAAAACATAAACAGCAAACTAATGATAATACACTTGATCTACAGCAATCTGGAGCTACACACAAAAGCACAACTGTCTGGAGCTATCTACTGCTCCCTGCACACACTCACAGAACTTCTAGAACTGTTGTTCACAAAACATTCTCTAGTGCTGCTACTTCTGCAACTTTTTGTTATTGCCTCTCTATCTATCTTCTATGATTCTACATTCATTCCTTCTTTTATTTTTTTTTAACTTAAAAATTGCAGCCCAAAAAATTACCCCTCAAGGCAATTCAAAACTACCTACCTGAAGTAAAAAAGAGTGGCCACCAATGATTTTTTGTCTGCATTTCCAATTGAATGGCATTAACTCCTTGGTCAGTGTGGCTGGAGAGAGATCCCGAGGAGATCTCTGACTATTAAAAATCAAAGCAACACTACTTCAATGGAAATCTAATTTGAGATAAATTTCAGCAATCTTTAACTGTGTGCTATTAACAATGGAGATTGTAACAAAACATAAACCCACAATACAAAAATATACTGACATTAGAATGAAGCACATAGCATAGGTGTTTAATATGGAGAAAACTCTTTCTAGTAAAAAACTCCACCAAGAAAAGAGGTCAAGTTGTATTGTCTTCACAAAAGGAGATTACACTTCCTCTGTCCTCCAACCTTCACTCTGATAGAACTTGGGTACCTATAAACTGTTATGCATCTCATCTACTATGCTATGGTTTATATAGAATTTACACAACCTCAAGACATTAAATGACTTCTTACCAGTCCATAACACTTGTCAAGAGTCAACAATACAACCTTGGGCATCCATGGCCAAGAATAGGCTCTTATGGGATTATAAATGCTGTCATACATGCATCCTACACTTGGAAAAATGTGTCCATGCAAGCTTGAATTCCTTGGGGCCAAAAATATCCAGTTACAACATCTTATGACGTATCATATGCTATTATAAGTGTCATAGATTCTTATGACAACTTACAGTGGGCTATACCTATCAACTGGATTTCATTGTCTTGTGGATCTCCTCAAGGGTGGAGTAAGAGACTCTACTTGTTCTTCTGCATGATCATCTGCACCAACTTCTTCTATAACAATAGATTCATCTTCATAAAAACTACTTGAATCTTTTTCTTCTTCTTCACCCCCCAATCCATCATATGTTCTTCCTGAGGTGCATCTTGCTATTCTAAATCAAATTGCACCTTCTTTACCTTTTCTTCTTTTTCTTTTGGCTGCTCAACTTTTGTCTCCAACTTAGATCGCTTTTCCTTAGGCACATGAACAAAAGCCTCATAGACAAAAACCCTTAAATGTGAAACAGAAGGTTTCTTACCTATCCACACTTCATAAGGTGTTGAATCAAGAGCCTTACAAGGAGATCTATTTATCAAGTAGCAAGCAGTACACACAACCTTTGCCCAAAAGCATTTATCCAACTGTGCATCACTAAGCATACTTTTGGCACTTTCCATAATTGTTTGGTTCATCTTTTCTCCAACACCATTCTGTTGTGGTATATACAGAGTTGTCTTTTGTCTGATTATACCTACATGGTTGCAAAACTCATCAAATTTCTTAGAGCAATATTCCCCTCCATTGTCAGATCTTAATATTTTTATCTTTAAACTTGATTGGTTCTCTACTAAGACTTTGAATTCCTTAAACTTAGTGAAAACTTTAGATTTATGTTTCATAAAATAAAACCATGTATATCTAGATACATCATCAATGAAGGTAACAAAATAATGAGATTTTCCAATAGATTCATTTTTCTAATAGATTCATTATCCACATGTCCAAACACATCCGTATGAATAATCTCTAATTTCTCTTTTACTCTATTGCTTCCTGAAGGAAATAATTTTCTATTTTGTTTACCAAACACACAATGCTCACAGAAATCAAACTGCTCATTAGAATAGGAGAATCATCCAACAAATTTTTATTCTTAATAGTTTTTAATACATTATTGTTTGTGTGGCCTAATCTACG
The DNA here is from genome assembly GCA_027924645.1 of Cunninghamia lanceolata. Classification (NCBI taxonomy): domain Eukaryota; kingdom Viridiplantae; phylum Streptophyta; class Pinopsida; order Cupressales; family Cupressaceae; genus Cunninghamia; species Cunninghamia lanceolata. The sequence goes on along the minus strand of BSBN01000909.1, from coordinate 547,154 downwards.
ATGGTACAACATACATGCATTTTCAGTATTAGCCTCATATACATAGGAGGCATTATAAATTGTAGTGGCTTCAAGCTTGAACAGGCTTCCAAATCTCTTCCCTTTTGCTACCACCAAGTTCCCTCTCACTAATCTGCAACCATGCTTGTTAAATGTCACATGCATTCCCAAATCATTCAACTTTGAAGTTGAAATTAGATTTCTAGCTAATCCAGGAACATGCAAAATACCTAGGAGGGTTCTCCCATCACTAAAACACAACAATACATTTCCTTTTCTAACAATCAGATATGAAGAGTTGTCAACAAGTAGATATTACCTCCATCATATTCTTCATATGAGGAGAACCATTCCTTATGCAGAGTCATATGAAATGAGCATCCTGAGTCAACCAACCAGTGATCATTAGAAACAAAATTACATGCAAAAAGTAAAACTTCTTCACCTGCATTCAAGGACTTATCTGAAGCACTCTCCCACTATTTCTTGGGGTTTCTGCACTCCTTCTTCACATGTCCCCTTTTACCGCAAAACCAACACTTAACTATGTTCTTTTTACCAAGAGTCTTAGACTGGCCCTTGGACTTGTCCTTAGCCCCTTTCTGATCTCCTTTAGGTCCTCCTTCCTTAGACCTTCTCCTGATGCTGAGAGCATCCCCTAAACTATCTAAACTCTTCTTCCTCATTTTCTATGATAGTAGCACTGAAACAAGAGCATCCAACTTTGGATCCACAAGGTTAGCAGGGATAGCAAGGATAACATTCTCCCAAGGCTCAAGTAAAGAACAAAAAATTAAGATACATTTATCTTCCTCACTAACCTCAACATCTACTAAATCAAGCTAACTCACTAACAAATTAAAAGAATTTAAATGCTCTGCAACTGATTCACCTTCTCGCATTTTCATGAAAAATAATTTTCTTTTTAAATAAAGTTTATTTACCATACTCTTGGCTTGATAGATCTCACCCAACCATTTCCACAACTTGTATGCAGTCTCTTCCTTTACGACATTCAACATGACAGTGTCTGAAAGACACAACTGGATGGTTCCCCATGCCTTCTTATCTAGTCTATCCCACTCATCTTGAGAGACATCATCATGTTTCTTCACTTTTTAAATAGCCAACGATTTGTTTCTTTCTTCCAACAAATCTTCCATTTTTAGCTTCCACAACTCATACCCTGTTCTGTTGAACTTCCCAATGTCCAATTGAGAGGTTGATGCAACAATGGATGTAGCCATAATAACAACAAAAGATCTACAAAATAGACACAACCAAATCTCCCACTACAGCTATAGCTTCCACACTACCACCCCAGAGTCAAAGCTGACTAGGCTCTGTTACCAAATGTTAAAAATGAAAGCAACACTACTTCAATGGAAATCTTATTCGAGATAAATTTCAGCAATCTTTAACTATGTGCTATTAACAATGGAGATTGTAACAAAACATAAACCCACAACATAGAAATATACTAGAAGTAGAATGAAGCACATAACACAAGTGTTTAACATGGAGAAAACCCTTTCAGGTAAAAAACTCCACCAAGAAAAGAGGTCAAGTTGTATTATCTTCACAAAAGGAGATTAAAAATACATTCACTTCCTTTGTCCTCTAACCTTCACTTTGACAGAACATGGGTACCTGTAAACTATTATGCATCTCAGCTACTATACTATGGTTTATATAGAACTTACACAACTTCAAGACATTAAATGACTTCTTACTAGCCCATAACACTTGTCAAGAGTCAACAATACAATGTTGGATGTCCATGGCCTAGAATAGGCTCTTATGGGGTCATAAATGCTGTCATCCATGCATCCTACACTTAGAAAAATGTGCCTATGCAATCTTGAATGCCTTGGGGCCAAAAATAGCCACTTATATCTTATGACACATCATATGCTATTATAAGTGTCATAGATTCTTATGACAACTTACAGTTGTCATAGAATCTCTTACACCTTCTTACAACATCTATGACATGCATCATAACACTAAAAATAGATTATTCCTCCACATGTGCACTCCACTTTGACCAAATATCATTTACCATAGTAAATGACATCCCGTAACTACCATGGCTAACTCTGGGACTTACAGTGAAGTAACTCCGTAATTACCGTGGACACTAAATAATTTTTACTTCTACCGGTGAAACTTGTACATCCCTTATGGGTAATTATAAATAATAAATGGAATAATACAATAATGGAATTTACAAGGTTAATGGCACCTTATCCCAACTTTGAATTTCAAACACTCCTTTCCTGCACTGTTCATGTTTATTCCTTTATCATTAATGGAAATAACTTCCTTAACTAAATTTTGATAATGAGATTTGTAAAGGTAGTTATATAAAAAAATGATATTTTATCCCTTTAGTAGATAATATATGAATTGCATTTTTAATGCGACCTCTGTAGTCTTATTCTTATTGTTGACATATTCTTAAATGTTTATATTTTAATTGGTTCAAGAGAACTCCATTTAAAAGAACTCTATTTTAGTCTCTGGTTAATATGACTTCTATTTGGAGTTAAATATTAAGTATTAAGTATTATCATCATAATGATTTTACTCTTGGTTATTGTAAATATCTTGTATTGAAATAAATTGTGGTAGAAATACAAAAAATTGATGCACCAACAAAAGCATTGAAGATACTAGTCTGAAACACCACTACCACAAATAGAAGCATTGAAGTTTTTGAACAATGGAATGCTTTTTAGAAATACCATTCTGAGACACCACTACCACAACACTACCTAACAATTTTTAATGTCATCAATTATTTTTTAATTCTGATGGTTACGTAACTCTTCCATGCACAATTATTTGAATTGTTTATTCAATTTCCATCCGATTATGGAATCTTATTTGCTATTCTAGTTTGTTTATTTTAAAATGAAGAAAATTACTTGTTAAACTAATGGTGATTAAAGGTTGTCATTCCTAAACACTATCAATCCATACTTAAATTGAATCATTAGAAGATTGAGTCAAGGGACATTTGTTCCATGGAGTCCTACAAATTTAATATGATGGTGAATTGATTCTTGTGTCTTCAAAATCATTTTGTCATCTCCAAAATCGAAATAAATATCTCATTAAAATTAATTTAATATAAATTTAAGTTGATTACTTTAATTCATTTAATTAGACTAAATTATTTTTAAATATTTTTTTCTCTGCCAATGTAAAGCATATATCTATACAAATAAATAAATATAATTTTTTAAAAAATATTAATAAACTAAAACCTAAAAAATTATTATAATAGACGTGATATACTGAACAAAAAAAAATGAATATACTAAATATCTTACTTTAAAACCTAATTATAAACAGTGTCTTTTCACTTGAACATGGGTATCAGAAGAAATGTGAGGTTGCATTTGTAACTGTTCATTATTTAATATCATAAAAAACAAATGTTGTTAGTAAAAATAGATGTATGACAGCAGTGTCAACAGAAAGAAAAGCCCAAACTGAAGATTCACTCTGGCCGCCAATATCAACGCCTTGCAGATTTCTGATGTCATGTATTATGTTTGTAGCATGGTGTTTGTTGTACATTACCAGTTTTAAAGGTTGGGGATTTCTGTAGTGTAATGTAAACGAGTAGATATTGTGGCGTAAACACTGTGAAATATAATGTATTGACATAAAAATTTAAAGCTTTAGTTTTAAAATTGAATATAATGGCTTCGAAAATAACTGTGTATATTTTATTTGCATTAATATTTTGAATCATATTTCGTCAAGAATGAAATGAAAAAAAAATGTTTTTAAAGTTTTAATGTTGCCATCATTCAAACTTGGGCATATCCTGCAACTCTAGTTTATTTTGCAATATTACATACTTCACAAATATTTGATATGAAAAATGCCAAAATGTTTTGCTCAAACCTTGACATCCCAATTGTTAGTTATAACCTAGTCACATAGCTATATGAGAGGAAAATGTAAATAACCAAATGATAAACACTGTACAAAATTTGTTAAATGCAAATAAAACTCTTAAAGATTCTCATGCTATTTAAAAAAAAAACACCACCCTTTAAAATGAATGTGGGAGCCGCCAACATAGAATAAAATGAATATTAAATTTACTTATTCAAATAGAATAAATTTTTGCACATAGATTTGTTCTACAAATAGTTAATCTCTTCACGAGGACAAACATTCTAATTGAATATCACATGGACTTCAAGCCTATCTTGAAATTTTATATGGATCAAATCACTAGCACTTATTATTTATTAGTAAAAGCACCAAAGTGCTATCAAATGGCTGATAGGCATAAATATTTATAGGCCTATCACCAAATAGTAGATATTTATATTTTGGTATGTACACTGTAACCATTATTTGTATGTTTTGGCCATTTTGGTAATGTATCATCATGATTTAATTAGTTGATCATTTTAATTCTAAAGCATAATTTTAAAAGAATGGAAAAAAATACTTGCAATTCAACTCTCTTATTAACATACTATGGCTTCCAAATGCTAAATTTTAATATTAACATTCAATAATCTAGGCCCATCACTAAATAGTATATAAGGCATGTGAATTGTTTGAATATATACCTCAAAAGAACATAGTTACTTGGATTGTAATGATTGTAAAATATACCCAAAATGTATTTATCAATATTACCTTGGAAACTTTTAAACAAATGCAATTAGAAGGAATATGGCTAGATTCATCTAACATTTGATCATCAAAGATAAATTGACTAATACAATTGGGACAATTATTTACCACTTTTTAGTGTAAATGAAGTGTAAACTTATTATTGAATGTTTAACTGTTAAACCTTTTGATGTTTAAATAAAAGTCATTTTATAAGTATCATGTCATAACAATCACTTTAACTTTAGACTTTTTTTTAATAATTATGTTCTTAGCATGGATTGTGGTGTCCAACAATTTCTTCCATCTATTCCCATCTAAATTAGAAATGTGTTCATTGACTGGAATAACTGTTTATTTTACCCCTTTGGTAACTTGGAAATGTTTGATTCAAAAATTTAATGCGTCTTATATGGTTAAGTAAACCCAAGTGTTGAGGACTGTTCACATGTGCATTCTCTCAATCTTACCGAAAATGGGGGTTAACGAGGTACATACTTTTTAAATATTTGCAAATTTCATTTGTATTTTAATATTGTATTTCGACCTCCAAAGAGATATGACGATTCCCGAAGACATCAATATTGAACTTCAATACACCAAGATTGTTCATCATCTTGAGCTTTCAAGTTAAACACACTTCATTTACTCGCTTCTGTTAATAAGTTTGAGATTTGTGGCAGTTAAGTGAAACAAAGTTGTACATAATAACCACTTGTATTTATATAAACAAAATTTAGATTTTATATTGAATTCAATAAAGTCAAATAAAATAAAATTTATGAGGTTTACCTATAGTCTACCACAAGTAATATGTTAATTGATTTAGTTTAGTTTTATAGTCCACTAGATATTGGGGTATTGTTTTAAGTATAAATTATAAATAAAAAACAGTAATATTTTTTTTACCTAATTGTAAGTGTGATTTTTGAATCAAATATCACTCATAATATTTGACTTTAACTTGAAAAAGGATGCCTTTTTGAAATAATATTTAAGATACTCAATCTTGACATAAACTCTTGAATGATGATTATGATTTTTATTTAATTAATAGTGTTGATATTTTTATTTGACTTTACTTTTATAAGTTTTGATATTACTATTATTTAATTAATAGTGTTGATTATTTTTGTTTTAATATATCTTTACAAATCCTATACCATTTAATTAATTAACAATGTTCAGATATTTGTGTTTGCATCTATGTGTATGTTTGCTCCACTACCGATAACAAATTTATTTTTTAATCTAAATAAAGGGTATGTAAGCTTTATTTAAAAAACATATAGAAAAGGAAGGAGTAATTTAATGGCGTTGGACGAGGATAAAAGATGAAGCAGCTTTAACTTTAGAGGCAACCGCATGATAAAACTGGCGTACAAAACTAATTTGTCCATTTCAAATCAAAATTCTAAAATAATAATAACCAGTCAAAAGTCTTGGGTGAAGATATTTTAGATTCCTCTATCGGCTTGAATATGGCCTTCCTCGAGAAGATTTATTCAACCTAACTTTTGGATCTCCAACGCTATAACTACATCGGTATATCTGCTTATTCCTACTCTAATCATGTAATCAGAGAAATCAAATTTAATGGGCATGTTGACAGATTTGGAAAGAAGCTTTAAAAACTGGAAAAAGATTGTTTTTTTTTAATACGAAATTAAAGTAACTACTTAATCATCCTCTAAGATATTTCAGGATATTTTGACTGTTCACAGGTAAGGATTTATTAGTTTGCTTTATGATAGCAAGGAAGGGATAAAAAATTAAGCAGCTAGCAGTTTACAGATTTGGGAAAACATTATGGAGTGCTCTGTAATAGATAAGTGCTGTAATCGTCATATGGGTTGCCCTTTCTTTTCATAAAGTTTTGTCTATCCTCAATGTGTCACCATTACAACCACGGTGTTGTCACACACTTCCCTTGCTGCCTATATAAAACTGCCTATATCCATGGTTTTCTATATTGTTCAATACTATCTACATTTCTTAGATTTTAACATTTTGATCTTGAAAGATGTCTCGCGAGGAGAAAAAGCACCATAAGAATTTGGAGCATGAAGGTGAACTTGGCACCGCCGCTGCTGGAGCATTTGGTTTGGTATGTGATGATATATTCAATGACTGTAGAGGTAAACTAATGCTGTATGTTTGAATTTGTGTGATTTGTAGCTAAACATCTTGGTTGTGTTATGTGATAGTATGAGAAACATCAAGCAAAGAAAGATCCAGAGCATGCCCATAGGCACAAGATAGAGGAGGAGATCGCTGCAGCAGCTGCAGTGGGCGGTGGTGGGCTTGTATTCCATGAACACCATGAGAAGAAGGAAGACAAGAAAGAAGCCAAGGAAGCTGATGGCAAAAAGCATCATCATCTCTTCTAAATTGGGTCTCTAAATTATATATTATAATAGTTCTGTAAAAAGTGTGGGAGTGCTGTGAATGTGTCTTGAGTATTGCTGGTGTGTGAATTACCCCACAGGTTTTTCCTTTTAAAATAGAGATGTCTAAAAACTATGGTTATGTATGTTGTAACTTGTATTCGGGTTATCATCCTGTTTGGATATATTTATTTGAGTAATATCTCTCTCTTGTTTTTCACTGACAAGATATGTTAGAATGCCAGCATCTTGGGTGGTCAGCAGGCCTGAGAATTTGATAAGGGTTTACTTTTCTTACAACATGTATCATGTTATAGTTTAAACAAATTAATGGAGTGTGAAGTTTTTAAACGATCATATAAAGTCAAAAAAAAAATCACTTCATTCTTTTTACTATAAAAGTTAGCCCGTGTCTTCTGGGTATCCCTAATAAAGGCTCTCTTACTAATTGGCCAAATCCTTTCAATTTGTAAGTTCACCTAATCTTACATTTCATCAATGGGGTAATATAGTTGCTAGAAACACAGCTATTGAATCTTTGATGACAGAAGCTGTCATCTACTATCAGTTTATTAGTAATACTATTAGCATAACCTAATTATATACAGCTATCAATATCAATATAATATACCGGTTTTACTTGTTAGTGGAGAACATAGAATCACAAATAAACAGTAATTATGTTTTTGCATAATCTAATAGTTTATCTTTGGATCAAACAGCTCCACAATCTTTAGCCTTATTTGAAGATGTCATTTAAGATGACTAATTATGTAAACTATTAGATCAAACAGCTCCACAATCTTTAGCCTTATTTGAAGAAGTCATTTAAGATGACTAATTTTGAAACATGAATTTATCAAGTTCGCCTATATCTTACAATTTAGTAATGGGGCATGACTTTACGCTATGTTTTAGATGCCCAATGTTGAAAATAGAAATTACGAGGTTCACCTATAGTCTACCTCAAGTGACACGGTTATTAATAGATTTCAATTGATTTCAAAGTTCACTTGATATTGAGGTATCAATTTAAACATACATTTACAATTAAAACTAATTAGCAGTTGCACAAATTTATGCGCAACAGCTAATAGGATCTATCAATATCTCATTATTTGTAATGTAATATCAAATAAATTCATAAAATTATAACAATAAATACATATTGTTAAATATATGTGTAAACCGACCACACCCTGAAGATTAACCTATATGCAAGTTTTGAGTGCAACTATATGTTCAAAGGCTAACCAATATATCCAGACCAATTTTTTTGTGTAGTTCTTCATTTACACATCTACAAAGAAAAATTGTCACGATGCTAATATGTTATACGTTGATGAATGAAAATATGCTGGCATGAAATGGGCTTTGCAAGATAAGCTACACACAAGAAGCACATTAATCTTTTTTAACAAGAATTATTAAGACATTAACTATGTTGGAACTTCTTCAAACAAATTTCTTGTCAGAACAATGTTTCCACAATAAACTTCATCATCACATTACTTGGCCCGAGCTAGAAGCCATCATACATAAATGTTAAATACACTATTAAATAATTAATATTAAAATTTCAAATGCACAACTTGAAGATCATACATAAATATTAAATACACTATTAAAAAATTAATATGAAAATTTTAAATGCACAACTTGAAGGCAACCAATCTCCAAAAAGAGCAGTTACTACCAAGGTGACCAAGGCAACCCATTCAAAACTGTGGAAGTCAGAAATAAGATTTAACACCCATTATACAATCAGCATTGTAATTGAATATGGTAAGTATAATACAATTAAATCCTCGCATATGTGAGATGGAGATACTACACGAGGGTGATGATGCAATGCTTCAGACTCTCATCTTATAATATATAGCCTGATTCACTTTGTCTACTGGTGGTGATCATCTCCATTACTAGCATTGGGAAAAAAAATTACGGTGGCCTGCACTTAAGTGGACTGCATTCATGGTGATGAAAATGCTAAGCATCTTTAGTATTTGTAGTGCTTTTTCTTCTGGGCATCGCTTCACCCAACATGGTGACCACGTCTCTCATGGAAGGCCTGTCCCTTGGCACTCTAATGGTGCACAACAAAGCAATCCTCAGCACTAAAATCATCTCCTCTTTTACCGAATTGGAAGAGCCCACAACATTGGGATCCAAAGCCTGTTCTATACCTTCCTTAACTCCATGTTTGGATCTCACCCACTCTACAATGTTCATTCCCTCTCCAGATTCAAAAGGCTTAATTGGCCTCTTGCCAGTCAGAAGCTCCATTAGAACCACCCCAAAACTCCATATATCACTCTTCTCATCCACCTTCAAGGTGCATGCATATTCTGCAATAAGAACAGTGATGATTTGGACATCAGCACCTTCACACTAATGTAAAATAGAAAATCTATTTATATACTTGGACAGTGCAGACACTTTGCAGGATATGCAGAGGTGATACTATTGGGCTTATTACAGTTTTGGAGTGAATGAGTAACACAGAGATGGCGATATTGGGTTTTTTATGGTTTTACAGGACTGGGTACTAATTACTCCTGTGGTTAGCCTTAACCGGGGAGCATTAAGTAAAAAATCTGGCAGTCCTGGTATGTCAATCCCCATGTCACTAAGATCCCCTGCACAATGGCAAATGCCTATTCTACATCCATGAATAGGCCTTTGCATAAGGTAATTAGTGGCACTGCAGAAGAGAGACTATTGGGCATAGTTACAAGGAAACTCTATTATAGGAACCCCAAGTGCATCCCATCCCCATACCCACAATTTCTGGTGACTACATTTATTTTTATTTGTGATTGAGCTACATAGAAATGAAGCTATTCGACTTCTATAGATTTTCAAGATTGAGGTAATTCCTCATGCAATTAGCTGTAATGCTTGGGTTGCTGGAATCACCTATGGTCCATGGTCATTGTGGACAAACCCCATGTGACTGAGATCACCTGCTGACAAATTGTGTGTGGGGAACTTCTTCAACAGCAAAGATGAGTAGGGACAGGTTATAAACACTAGTTAACTCAAAAGCAAAAATTGGTATAGTACATACTAACCTGGAGCAATGTAACCATAGGAGCCAGCAACAGTTGACATTGGTTCATTGTTCTCAACGAGCTTTGCTACTCCAAAGTCAGCAAGGCGGGCATCAAGATTTGAGTTAAGGAGAATATAGTTTGATTTGACATCCCTGTGTTCAATTTGTATGTTATATACAAGTCTTTTGTATATGATATACAAACCTTGATGTGTGTATTGGTCAGACCCGATGGTTTCTAGGGTTACAATTGATTAAAATAAAGTCCATCGTTGTATGTATTGTGTTTGTATTTAATATACATGGCAGAGTATACATGTGCGGACCTCAGAATCCATTAAATCGCATGCATAAAGTTAAGGTTATATACTTTTGTATATAACATACATAGCACACTTTACACTAATGTGTATGGTCGGACCCGACACCGTTTTTAGGATAAATTTAATGAAAGTTTGAAGTCTGTGGTTGTATGCATAAGAGTTTGCATCTGTAATACAAATCCAAATGTATGTCCAAAAATCTAACCAATTCAATTTAGTGTGCAATTACGTATGCATATTTTTTATTGCATTTACGGCTTGTATGTATCCAAGATACAAAGTAATATATAATGGTATATACAATGCCATAACCGAAATCAATTGCAATCCAATTCATGAAGGGTTAGATCCAGATTTGTCCGTATGTTGTGTTGTAACGGAATGGACAAAGGGTAATATACAATACGAGAAGGAAAAATAAGTACAATCTGGTTAATGAACCTGAGAGGTCCATGGTTGTATGTTTACTTTTTGCATGTATAATTTGAGATACAATTATGATAAATGCTTGTTCGGATTTAAATGTGGTATTAATGGAATTTGTGAAAGACTTGGTGTCCGCTGTTGTATATTTGGTGGTTTGTATATGGTTAGATATACAACGAGAGATACAAAACGATATACATACCCGATATACAATGTAATGTACAAAATGACATACAATTTAACATATAATGAAATAGTGGAATCAATTTGTATGTTATATACAAGTCTTTTGTATATGATATACAAACCTTGATGTATGTATTGGTCGGACCCGACGGTTTCTAGGGTTACAATTGATTAAAATAAAGTCTGTCGTTGTATGTATCGTGTTTGTATTTAATATACATGGCAGAGCATACATGTGCGGACCTTAGAATCCATTAAATCACATACATAAAGTTAAGGTTATATACTTTTGTATATAACATACATAGCACACTTTACACTAATGTGTATGGTCGGACCCGACACCGTTTTTAGGATACATTTAATGAAAGTTTGAAGTCTGTGGTTGTATACATAAGAGATTGCATCTATTATACAAATCCAAATGCATGTCCTGACCCGAAAATCTAACCAATTCAATTTAGTGTGCAATTACGCATGCATATTTTTTATTGCATTTACGGCTTATATGTATCCAAGATACAAAGTAATATATAATGGTATATACAATGCCGTAACCAAAATCAATTGCAATCCAATTCATGAAGGGTTAGATCCAGATTTGTCTGTATGTTGTGTTGTAACAGAATGGACAAAGGGTAATTTACAATATGGGAGGGAAAAATAAGTACAATCTGGTTAATGAACCTGAGAGGTCCACAGTTGTATGTTTACTTTTTGCATGTATAATTTGAGATACAATTATGGTAAATGCTTGTTTGGATTTAAATGTGGTATTAGTGGAATTTGTGAAAGACTTGGTGTCCGCTGTTGTATATTTGGCGGCTTGTATATGGTCAAATATACAACGAGAGATACAAAACAATATACATACCCGATATACAATGTAATGTACAAAATGACATACAATTTAACATACAATGAAATAGTGGAATCAATTTGTATGTTATATACAAGTCTTTTGTATATGATATACAAACCTTGATGTATGTATTGGTCAGACCCGATGGTTTCTAGGGTTACAATTGATTAAAATAAAGTCCATCGTTGTATGTATTGTGTTTGTATTTAATATACATGGCAGAGTATACATGTGCGGACCTCAGAATCCATTAAATTGCATGCATAATGTTAAGGTTATATACTTTTGTATATAACATACATAGCACACTTTACACTTATGTGTATGGTCAGATCCGACACCGTTTTTAGGATACATTTAATGAAAGTTTGAAGTCTATGGTTGTATGCATAAGAGTTTGCATCTGTTATACAAATCCAAATGCATGTCTAGACCCAAAAATCTAACCAATTCAATTTAGTGTGCAATTACGAATGCATATTTTTTATTGCATTTACGGCTTGTATGTATCCAAGATACAAAGTAATATATAAAGGTATATAGAATGCATGTACTCTAATTTGATTGGCCTCCCCATACCCACAATTTTGGGTGACATTTATATGATAAAATCCCCACACCCACAATTTTTTTGTGACTACATTTATATAATGTGACTGTCTTCTTAATCATTTACTTGTATACTCTAAATTTTTTGGTTTCTCCATACCCAAAATTTCAAGTGACTATATTTATATATGATATATTTAATTGGCATCCCAATCCCCATACCCCCATCTCCTAGTAACTATGCTATTGGGGTTTTGGCTTTGCAGTTTGTAGGATTAGTTGATTGAGCTACATAGAAATGAAGCTTTTCGACTTCTATAGATTTTCAAGATTGAGGTAATTCCTCATGCAATTACCTATAATGCTTGGGTTGCTAGAATCACCTATGGTCCATGGTCATTGTGGACAAACCCCATGTGACTAAGATCACCTGCTGACATATTGTGTGTGGGGAACTTCTTCAATAGCAAAGATGAGTAGGGACAGGTTATAAACACTAGTTAACTCAAAAGCAAAAATTGGTATAGGGGTAAGTGCAGGAAGATGGGGGGCCAAAAAGGGGTCTTAAGTGGCCACTTTTTTTCTGAAATCAGGAAATACTGGCCTTGGATGAGAAATTGAGCATAGTTACACTCAAAATTTGGAGATGCAACCAAAACAATGTTCATAGTGCTCCGAGTCTACTTTCTAAACTACTATTTTGTTTTGAAAATGGCATAGATTAAGGGGTTCAAAAGAGGGAGCCACAGAAATTGGTGTTGTTTCTGTCAATAAAACATAACATAGCATGTTTTGTGGCTCCCTCAAAAGGTCAACTTTTTTTTGGTATTTTTAAAATCGCTTTAGTGAGAAATTAGCTAATAGCATGTAGTTTATGCCTGATTTTTCTAAAAAAAATTTGATGAATATTTGATTTTCTACTCATTTTCAAAGTGGACACATCCTAAAAAATAGAATTTTGGGCGTGCTACCCCTATAAATTTTGAAAACTAATTGAAAATCATTTTTTTATTTTTTTAATATTTGTAGAATGGAGTCTAGTTTCTAAATATGTAATTTTTTTGAAATTTGAATGAATAGTTAATTTACAATGAAAAAAAAAACAAACAATAGTTTTTGCCTAAAAACAGACACACAAACAAAAGAAATTAAAGATGAAAGGCTTAACATTGTTAAAATGTGAAAAAAATCACATCGTCAAATTGCTAAGAGAAAGCCTAACATTACCCAAGTGTTTGATTTGTTCGACCTTGAAACATGTGCAAATTTGAGGGTTAGCACGAACAAAATTATGTAAAATTTTGAAGAATATAGAAAAACATGTCTGTGACTATTCATAAGGCACTCCAAGCCTTTGGGTTGGAAATCCAAAGCAAATCCCAAGCCCAAGGCTTGGGATTCCCAAAGCAAGACATAACGCAAGCACATTATAACGCGCTCGTGTTATGTTTTGCTTTGCATTTTTCCTTTCCCGCAAGTCTGTTGTTTGTCATGTTTGACATAATGCGAGCGCATTATAACGCGCTCGCATTATGTTCCCCTTAAATTTTTTTACATTCAAAGCTATTAATCATTAGGGTTAAGGGATAAGGGATTAGCGTTTAAGGTATAGTATCGAGCCCGTTGAGGGTCTAGGAATAGGGATAGCATTTAGGGTTTAGGGATGAGGGATTAGAGTTGAGGGATGATAGATTAGGGTTGAGGGTATAGGGTTTAGGGTTTAGGTTTAGGGTTGAGAGATGAGGGATTAGAGTTAAGGGTTGAGGGATTAGGGTTTGACATCGAGGGTTGAGGGTTGAGGTTCGAGGGTCAAGGGTTTAGGGATAGGGTTGAGGTTCAAGGGATTAGGGTTAAAGTAGAGTGTGGAGGGTGTAAGGATTAGGGATAGGGTTGGAGGGTTTAGGGATAAGGGATTAGAGTTTAAGGTATAGTATCGAGTCTGTTGACAGCTTAGGAATAGGGATAGCATTTAGGGTTTAGGGATGAGGGATTAGAGTTGAGGGATGATGGATTAGGGTTCAGGGTTGAGGGATTAGGGTTTCAGGATAAGGTTTAGGGTTGAGGGTTGAGGGATTAGGGTTTAAGGTATAGTGTTGAGGGTTGAGGGTTTAAGATTAGGGTTTAGGGTTGACGGATTAGTATTTAATGTCGAGGTTAAAGTTAGAGTGTCGAGGGTAGAGGGATTAGGGATAGGGTTTAGGGTTGAAGGTTTAAGGATTGAGGGTTGAGGCTTTAGGGATGAGGGTTTAAGGCTTAAGATATAGTGTCAAGTGTTGAGGGTGTAGGGATAGGGTTTAAGTTTTAAGGGTTAAGGGTTGAGGGATAGGGATTAGGATTTAAGGTATAGTGCTGAGGGTTGATGGTTTAGGGATAGGGTTTAGGTTTGAGGGATTAGGGTTTAGGGTTGATGAATTAGGGTTTAATGTTGAGAGTTGAGGGTTGAGGGTTGAGGTTTGAGGGTTGAGGTTGAGGAATAGGGTTAATGGTCAAGGGATTAGGGTTAAATAAGAGTGTCGAGGGTAGAGGGATTAGGGTTTAAGGTATAGTATTGAGCCTGTTGAGGGTCTAGGAATAGGGATAGCGTTTAAGGTTTAGGGATGAGGGATTAGAGTTGAGGGATGATGGATGATGGATTAGGGTTGAGGGTTGAGGGATTAGGGTTTAGGGACAAGGTTTAGGGTTAGGGTTGAGGGATTAGGGTTTAAGGTATAGTGTTGAGGGTTTAGGGATAGGGTTTAGGGTTGAGGGATTAGAGTGAAGGGTTGAGGGATTAGAAATTGACATTGAGGGTTGAGGGTTTAGGGATAAGGTTGAGGGTCGAGGGATCAGAGTTAAGGGTTGAGGGATTAGGGTTTGATGTTGAGGGTTGAGGTTTAAGGTTCAAGGGTCAAGGGTTTAGGGATAGGGTTGAGGGTCGAGGAATTAGGATTAAAGTAGAGTGTGGAGGGTATAAGGATTAGGGATAGGGTTGGAGGGTTTAGGGATAAGGGATTAGGGTTTAAGGTATAGTATCGAGTCTATTGAGTGTGTAGGATTAGGGATAGTATTTAGGGTTTAGGGATGAGGGATTAGAGTTGAGGGATGACGGATTAGGGTTGAGGGTTGAGGGATTAGGGTTTAGGGATAAGGTTTAGGGTTGAGGGCTGAGGGATTTGGGTTTAAGGTATAGTGTTGAGGGTTTAGGGATAGGGTTTAAGGTTGAGGGATTAGGATTTGACGTTGAGAGTTGAGGGTTTAGGGTTTAGGGTTAGGGTTGAGAGATGAGGGATCAGAGTTAAGGGTTGAGGGATTAGGGTTTGACGTCGAGGGTTAAGGGTTGAGGTTCGAGGGTCAAGGGTTTAGGGATAGGGTTGATGTTCAAGGGATTAGGGTTAAAGTAGAGTGTGGAGGGTGTAAGGATTAGGGATAGGGTTGGAGGGTTCAGGGATAAGGGATTAGAGTTTAAGGTATAGTATCGAGTTTGTTGAGGGTTTAGGAATAGGGATAGCATTTAGGGTTTAGGGATGAGGGATTAGAGTTGAGGGATGATGGATTAGGGTTGAGGGTTGAGGGATTAGGGTTTAGGGATAAGGTTTAAGTTTGAGGGTTGAGGGATTAGGGTTTAAGGTATAGTGTTGAGGGTTGAGGGTTTAGGATTAGGGTCTAGGGTTGACGGATTAGCATTTAATATCGAGGTTAGGGTTAGAGTGTCGAGGGTAGAGGGATTAGGGATAGGGTTTAGGGTTTAAGGTTTAAGGATTGAGGGTTGAGGCTTTAGGGATGAGGGTTTAAGGCTTAAGATATAGTGTCAAGTGTTGAGTGTGTAGGGATAGGGTTTAAGTTTTAAGGGTTAAGGGTTGAGGGATAGGGATTAGGGTTTAAGGTATAGTGTTGAGGGTTGATGGTTTAGGGATAGGGTTTAGGTTTGAGAGATTAGGGTTTAGGGTTGATGAATTAGGGTTTAGTGTTGAGAGTTGAGGGTTGAGGGTTGAGGGTTGAGGTTGAGGGATAGGGTTAATGGTCAAGGGATTAGGGTTAAATAAGAGTTAAGGGTTGAGGGATTAGGGTTTGACGTTGAGGGTTAAGGGCATTTTCTATCAAGAACTTGATTATGAGGGCTTGCCCCTTCATTGTTATGCCTATCATATGGCGGAGCATCTAGCAAGCTCTTGCAGGAAAGAGATGTGATCAATGCAAAGGATGTGATGAATCTATAGCAGGACAAAACGCGAGCATGTTATAGCGTGAGTGCGTTATAACGCGCTCACATTTTGTCTTTCTATTGAAACAGTAAAAAAGTGGTTACCCCCATGATCCAGGCCCACATGCTCTATTTTCTTACTGATTCTGTGCATGCTCTGACAAAAAAGAAGTGCTTTCATGCTATTGGGAAGTTCACATGCACATTTGACAGATTGTACCACCTTTGCATGATCTTTCCACTACCTTTTCTGCTTTGCCAACTTGAGAAGGAGGAAATAACATAGTTTTCACACCAAGTTTGATATATATCTGTTCAAGTTTCATTTTTTGTAGTGTTGCAATGTTAATTGTGATTCAATTTTAGGAATTTAACATTATAGATTGGTTAATAGTATTGTTGTTATTAATGATATTTGAGTGTTATTGAATTTAACATTGAAAAGGAAGCAAGTGGTGAAAAACTCAAATTGTTGAGGAGTTTGATGCAAGAAAATAAAAACACTACATAATTGGGTACTCTCTCCATTCAAATCTTCATTTTTTAGGTATGTCAAGTCTTTACATGCATGTTCTTTATATTTTCCTTATTTCGGATTGAATTACTTTATCATGCTTTATCATACATGTTTAAAATAGACACATTACCAATCGAGAAAGCAGCCTACAATCTCACATGATGCCATGTATATTTTCTACACTTAGGCTCTTTAATAATTATGTGTAATAAACAAACCTTAACATACCATGATGTCAAACTATACAAGAATAAATTCTTACAACATAAAAAAAATACAATCCCACTATTATCTTGTATTCATTTCTTAGGAACTAATATTGGTCTCTTTATCATGCTACAGACAAATTCTCTGTCATGCCGAGGAAATGATCAAAAATTAAACCAACACAGGAAGAGATAGAAGCTAAGAATGCAAAGAAAGCAGTGGCTATGAGGGAACTTCATGAGAAGAGGAAATTGGACATGATAAATGAAGACATACCAATTGAAGAGGAACCACAACCATCACAAAGAGATATGGTATTGGCGGCACAAAGAGAACGAATGCAAAAACTTCGTGGTACGAGAGATTTGAATACCATAGTTGGAGACACATCCTCTACCACAAGTCAACATGTAGGGACACCATCTACCACATCTCTAGTTGAGAGTACATCATCACTCACATGTGATGAAGGAGGTATGCCATCATTCCCACCTCAACCTCAAGGTATGTCATCTATTCCATCTTTGATCGAATGTATGCCATCTAACCCATCTCATTTAAATATTGATGAAATTCCTAATGTTGAGATGAATTTACCTAACTTGACACCACCTAGAATTTTGCATAGAAAGCCAAAGTATTTGATTGATATTGATGAGAATATTTTGCAGCCAATGGAAGGTAAGATTCCAAAATGCACTTGTAGAAGATATGGTAATAAGATTTGGAGATTGTTCTTTGAAAAGTTAAATGAGACTGCAAGATGTCAACTATTTGTTGAAATGATGCGAAGTATAAAGTATAGGTCTATCATGAAGATTCTTGGGTTGAGAACATCAAAGGCTTCAAGTTAAAAATCTATTGTCAAGAATCTAATGAGTGCGTATGAGAGTGTGGGTAACACCTCACGCACAAAAGATAGTAATGCAACATGGCGTGTGATTACATCGACTATAGTAAGTAGTCAAACAAGGAAAGCTCGTCTCATTAGAAAGACATGTCAAGAATTGAGAATTAATAGGAAAACTCTATCAAGAGCCGTTGGAAGACGCCAAAGAATTGAGGACACTAATGCCAATGAATTATGGGCATTCTCAGGGAGACTACCACGAAAAGATAAACCAATTGTTGAAGCATTAAGATCACTAATTGAAGACATTTGGAAGAATTACACAAGAGTATCTCTGAATCAAAGGGATGTGGTAAGAAGGAGAATCGGTAGTCAGAACCACGAGCCACATCCGAAGCATTTTTTTATGAGACTCAAACACAGTTTTATGGTAAATTTCTAGAGAAGTATCCTCAAATTAAAATTTGTCAAATATATTTTGAATTGCTAAAACTTTTCTATGTTAAGATAAATCACACACGCACTACTTGTTGTTGTAGATTACATATTGAATTTTCTAACTATTTTGATGCTTATAGGTCTATATGTTTAGATATGCATACTAACAATGATTTGCAGGGTTGTGCCATATGTACCCCACCAACATCTTCAAGAGACTTCATATCAAGAATTTATGTGAAAGAGAGGAAGGTCAAATATTCTACAAGAAATTATGCTTGGATGGCACATGTCATTGTTGCGGTGGCTTGCAACATTTGCCAATATGTGAACATATGGAAATAACACATGCAGTTGGAAACGAACTAGTAGAGTTTGGCAAGTATAAAATAGTGGCATACAATACAAAAGATGGTAAAGAAGCAAAGAGGTGTGAATTAGTTATTGAAAAGATTCCAGTGTATCAGTTTATGCCTATATTTCATGACAGCATAGTGTATGAGTATGCAAGACATGGCCATAGAGCTCGATGGTTGGACTTGCAATTCAAGTTATGTAAGGACACATTTCCAGTTGGTAGCATTGTTTCAGTTGTCAAATTTGCAGAGAACTATAGTCTACAGCCACAGTGTGAGGTGCAATCATAATATTACTACTCCACACAGGTTTCTATGTTTGTGCACATTGCATTCATTCATGCAAATGATAGTACAGAGGATGATAGAAAGATCATAAGGGAGTATAATTTCTATATTAGTGATGATCGCACGCATTCTACAGAGTTCATGCAAGGTTGCTTTCAGGTGTTCTACAATGATTTGGCTAGAAGGGGCATATCATTCAGTCAGCATATCATATGGTCAGATAACTGTGCGTCACAAATCAAGAACTCACAAATTTTCTATTGGCTGAGTAGGAGGCATAATTTTACAGGTATTCAACATATGTGGAACTTTTTTGAGGCCAGGCATGGAAAGGGGGAGCATGTATCAAAAGAGCCATAGCACAAGAAGAGTTAATGTATAAAGACAATGCAAAACTGATAGATGCAAAATTGATTGCTGAGTAGTGTAATGCTCCCATGGGTCCAGGTAATGAAGGTAAGTCTTTAGTTCATAGATTTGTTTGGTTGATAGATGATACTAACATTGTACCATATGAGGATTGTTGTACACTGACAAGATCAAATGAGATGCACTCTTTCAGAAGCTCAATTGCAGGTTCATGGAGTATCCATACATGAAAAATGTCATGCTTTTGTTCTTCCTGTACAATTCAAGTTTGGGATGAGTGTGAGTCAAAGGAGTGGGTTGACGAATGGCAGTTAAGTTATCATAGCCCACTTGACACGTATCGACCCCTGACGGCACTGAAACTAACACAGATGGAATCGTCAGTTGACTTTGACCACATATCAGATTTAGTTCAACCAGGTAATATAGGGCATGTATGTGCATCTAATTTCATCTAGTTCAACCAGGTAATGTCATCTTACTTTGTAGTGTTTTTTTAATGTTGACTAATTTCATCTAATTTGCTACACATATCAATGTAGGGCACATATATGTAGTTATTATAGATGAAGATAATGAAGAGGGAATAGATTATTACTTATGTCATTGTGTTGAGGCCAAAAATAAATTGGAGGCCCCTATTACAGATGGAAAAAATATCGAATACCCTACAGGCTCAGTGGTTATTACTGGAACATGGCTTAGAAGGTACCCACATAAGAGTGTTAATATTTGGCTATTTCAGGACTTTGACACCAATCAGAAGATTCTTCATTACTCGAACCTTGTCGTGGCATCCAATGTTCATTTGATAAAGTATCGGGGTAGACCTTTGAACAAAATATTGTGGAAGGTGCGTGAGTCTGACCATGAAGCAATACTTGACACAATAAAGAGTAGAGCAGACCCAGATGGTTCATTGGATTAATTTGTAAGTATTCACATTAATTTTGTAAAGTTATGTTACATTGAGTTGTAAGTATGCACATTACTTTGTAAGGTGTGTCTTTTTTTATTTCCTCCTACATTTTTACACATATGTACACATTTTTACATCATCATGTTATGCATTTTTGGTGTCCTACACCTGATGTGACCAAACTCATAACTCACCCTACTTCCTCTAGACACCATTTGATGATCTCTCTAACACTTTGGATCCAGGGCAACCAATCATGATGATGACCTATATACCATTCTCCCAAGGTGCTCATAATGAATGAAAAGAAGACCAAGGGTGCCCAAGCTTAATAGACTTATTTCTTTCAATTTTGATGATCCAAACTCTTGCAACATGACATCCACTTTCATGCCTTTAGATCTTCCTTCACATACAGGGTGCCAAATCAAGTTGAAAAATCTACATAAGGGCACCAAACTAGATGAAAGGAGACATGAAATCCCTAAAGAGTCCAAAGTGGCAAAAGGCAGCAATCTTTGACGAGATGTTACTCAAAAACTGTGTCACTTAGAAACATTCTTTCTAAGGCAACATGATCACGTAAAGTGCCTCTACAATAACCTCTCTCAATTTTTTATTTCTCTGAGGCATTTGCCCGTGGTGAAAGGTTTTCTGCTGCCCCAAAAATTGTCAGAAGGAGGTAGTGTAAAGTTGCAAAGGGGTGTAACTTTTGTCCTGCTCCTGATGTGACCAAACTAACTATTCCAATGTGTCCGGATGGGTACATTTACACTAAGCATTGTCATTTTTTTCACCCAAACATGTCAAAACAGTCCGAGCTACATTGTACCCACGATATCCCTAAAGAGTCCAAAATGCAAAAAGGCAGCAATCTTTGATGAGATGTTACTTGAAAACCATTTCACTTAGAAACATTTTGTCTAAGGCAACACAATCATGTAGAGTGCCTCTACAATAACCTCTCTCAATTTTTTATATCTCTAAGGCATTTGCTCGTGGTGAAAGGTTTTCTGCTGCCCCAAAAATTGTCAGGAGGCAGTATAAAGTTGCAAAGGGGTGCAACTTTCATCCTGCTCCTGATGTGACCAAACTAACTATTCCAATGCATCTGAATGGGTACATTTACACTAGGCATGGTCCTGTTTTTCACCCAAACATGTCGAAACAGTCTGAGCTACATTGTACCGATGATATCCCTAAAGAGTCCAAAGTGCAAAAAGGCAGCAATCTTTGATGAGATGTTACTCAAAAATTGTGTCACTTAGAAACATTCTGTCTAAGGCAATGTGATCATGTAAAGTGCCTCTACAATAACCTCTCTCAATTTTTTATATCTCTGAGGCATTTGCTCGTGGTGAAAGGTTTTCTGCTACCCCAAAAATTGTCAGAAGGAGGCAGTGTAAAGTTGCAAAGGGGTGTAACTTTTGTCCTGCTCCTGATGCGACCAAAACTAACTATTCCAATGCATCCGGATGGGTACATTTACACTAGGTATTGTCCTTTTTTTCACCCAAAAATGTCAAAACAGTCCGAGCTACATTGTACCCACGATATCACTAAAGAGTCCAAAGTGCAAAAAGGTAGCAATCTTTGACGAGATGTTACTCAAAAACCATGTCACTTAGAAATATTATGTCTGAGGCAACATGATCATGTAGAGTGTCTCTACAATAACCTCTCTCATTTTTTTATATCTCTGAGGTATTTGCCCGTGGTGAAAGGTTTTCTACTGCCTGAAAAATCATCAGAAGGAGGCAGTGTAAAGTTGCAAAGGGGTGTAACTTTCATCCTGCTCCTGATGTGACCAAACTGACTATTCCAATGCGTCTAAATGGGTACATTTACGCTAGGTATGGTCCTTTTTTTCACCCAAACATGTCGAAACAGTCTGAGCTACATTCTACTGACGATATCCCTGAAGAGTCCAAACTGCAAAAAGGCAGCAATTTTTGACGAGATGTTACTCAAAAACCATGTCACTTACAAATATTTTATCTGAGGCAATGTGATCACATAGAGTGCCTCTACAATAACCTCTCTCAGTTTTTTATATCTCTGAGACATTTGCCCATGGTGAAAGGTTTTCTGCTGCCCCAAAAATCATCAGAAGGAGGTAGTGTATTAAGTTAGGATGAAAGCCTATTCACTCTAGGTGCCTGTTGTAACCAAATCACACATCACGTCAAAGAATCCCAAACATGCACCTTGACCAAGTGATGCTACAAGTGGTGGACAAAATATGCGCCTTGAAGAATTGAGCCCTCCAAGACATCTTGCAATTGCCTAAAAGTCCAAAATTTACATAAGTGAGTTAAGGCACCATTTTCCATCTCTAGAGGCTCCTTTGAGCACCTTAACATGGAGTGAATTTTTTAGTCTATGAAAGATTGCACCTAAAGAATATAACAACCCCTTGAGTCACTAGGATGAACTAAGTTAACAAAATGAATTTCATTGAGGAAGGCGCACTTGTGAATCTAGACAACTCCAGTTTAGGACCTGAGAAAAAGCATGTTTAGAGACACCCCTTGAATGAACCCTCTAGAACCAATAACCATAGCTCAAGATCCATAACCATGAGAAGATAAAGCATTAAAAAATTCATCTGAAGGATGGGAAATACATCTTAGATGATAGTCTGCCGAGTAGACCAAGAGTGGGGAATGAGAATGCTCCTCGAAGATACACCAAGCCACAATGACTCTCTCCAATAAGAATCTTCTCTAGGTCCATAATTAACTCACGCCCATATCCAAGTGAAAGTCTCGTTGGTCTTCCTACTAAAACCTCTAAAGGGTAACCATCTCAACAAGTGTCTCTAATCCCAAGAGAACTCTAACCTCACCCAAGTCTCGAAGTATGTATGAGAACCTACAACCAATCAATCCATGTTAAGCTCCAAATGCAATACCACATTATCATGAAGCTCCCAAGAACATGACCAATGTACTCAATACCAAGAGAACCAACAAGACCACTGTTAAAACTCCAACTACAAAATTAGGTATCCAAAAATGACATCATGATCTAACATCTCCTCCTAGAAGATCACATGCACCAATACAGACATCCTAGTCTCAAGAGAACTTGTATCATGCTAATACTCTAATCTAGAATCATGAGTCCACCAAGACACACTACCAAACACCACTAAACCAAGGATCAACATCTACAACCACATGAAGATAACCATCTCCTAAAAATAGTAGCCAAGATGTCAAAGCACTCTCACTACAAATAATAATCATAATCCAAGAGTTTGCCATTACACCCAACCACTATATAAGATCATCCATCACTAGGTGACGAATACACATCACTATCAAAGCTCCCACTGAAGCATGATATGAACTACATATGGCATTGTGATAACCATCTCCTAAATGAAGATCACCATGGTCCACACACACTCAACTATAATACTAATAACTCCAAAGTAGAACCAAGATCTCCAATCTAAGAAGATAAAGCAGCATTACTGTCAAAAGCTCACATTAAACTATGCAACTAAGATATCCATGACATCATGATAAACATGCTACAAGTCCCAATAACCAACTATCCAATCATTCTCATCATCCATCCTCTCATCCCAATACAACATAGCAATGCGCAAATGAGCATAGACAAGGAAAAATAACAAAGTCTACATCAACACTGAATCAATCCCATAGATATAGGTAATATGCATTCAAGTCATCCCACTACAATCAATGAGGTGTGCATCCCAAAAAAATGCATAACTTGTAGATCCCAACCATTGAAAACATGCAAAATCATCATCACATTAGTAATTTCCAAACTGAGATATCAAATAATATAACTTATAGACTTCACCAAATCAATCATAGATTCAACTTTCCAAACAAGTTTACAAATGAGTAACCATAGTCAAGGAACTAATCAAGCATCTAAGAGATAAGAACAATGTGCTAAAAGTAAACCACAACACCACTTGTAATCATGAATCAAACATCATAACCCATACCTATCAACTACAAACATGGTCAAGTCTTGCCAATGCTCAAATGTACTTACATATCCATGAAACCATAATTATCATCATTGCTATACCTATGCTCGAATCCCACTGAAACAAGACTCCTAGTCTCAACATGTATCAACCATGTCCTCAAACCAGAATATTGCTGAGCCCATGGAGATTGATACACCCACTTCAATAGAATAAGCAATTAATGTACCTAATGTGTCTTCATTTAATAAACTAGTAAACATCATTTGAATCCATACTTAAACCAATCTTATTGTTGTGTTTGATGTGTCTTCTTTCAAACAACCATTTAACAAAATTTGAGTCCAAACAATAAACATTTACAACCATAAACATCTCAAAGTCCAAAATCCAAACATTCTATCATCCTTAATCATTTCCATCATGGACCCTTGCTTTGAAAAAATCATTATGCAAGATAAAAACCCTATGCCTATTACCTTGTGCCAGGCTCATGCAAAACCCAAAATCACAATCAAAATAGGTCCTCAAACCATGCATCCTTTTAATGAGATCTTTTATCCAAATCAATTAGAAAATCCCTTTGACAATGATGATGATGATAGTCTTGTAGATCAAGATGATATCAAGATGACAATAGCATTAACTTTGAGATCATTACATGCAAACTTTCCATAAACCTTCATCTCCCACGCATGAACATGCAAGAATATTTCAAACAAGAAATGACTAGCACTAGCTATCATGCCAATCCTAAATACACATCTAATGGTCATCCTTATGGTACCTTTGGTAAGGGAAGAACCACTTTAGACCAAGGTCCTCATATTCAATACATATCTCCAATCCCAACCGCATGTGAGAACTATTTATCCTATGTATCCTATTCAAATCCTCCATCTCATAATCCTTACATTCCAACTTATCCCATCAATCCAAACCCACTACATCCAAATCATCCATTTTAGATTTCCTCCAAGGACTTCTAGTGGAGGAAAAATCTCAAACTAGAAATCACAAATTCAATTAGTGTACCTCTCCCAAGCCTATCCCAAAGTCACATAGTACCATGCCTATCCATCAAACACCACAATGCAATCAAAATCCTAACAACATGCCCATGATCCAAGATCAAGTGCAATCATGCAAAGATATTATCAATCACAAGCCTATTAAGAATGAACTAGAGTCTTCTAGTACCATACTTTTCCATCAAACACCATCATGTAATCCATGGCCTATCAAGCCTATCAAAGAAAATGCAAACATCCTATGTAATACAATCAGACTTTAAATATTTCAAGTAGCCATCTACAAATATCCATTCAAACGTGGATTTATAATGCAAGTATGGACGCCATCAATAAAAAATATTTCTATTAACCAAATATCCATATAGGCATACATCAATATCTATCGATATAAGTATAACATATATACAAAATAGCCATATAGGCTTACAAGAATGCAATATAGGCATACAATGTCAACTATGTACAATAAAAAATATATGTGCACAAATGCCATATAGGCATACAACAAAGGAACACAATAAAAAGTCATTCCCCGCTGGCTGGTGAAGAGAATAAATCACGAGCAACCTTTGATCTTCTAGGGGATGGAGACGAACATGTGGGTGGTCTACTACGAACCTGAGGGCTACTCCTCCTATTTAGGTCTTCTTGCATCTTTACCTGTTACAATAAAAAGTATAGACATTAATATATAGAAATTACATGTTATAAAAAATGAAACATTTAACAAAATAATCACTTACCGCTAACATATAATCTATCTCCTCACTTGCCTCAGTAGCAGGAATAGGCCCTGGTGATGTCATGTCCTATAGAAACCATCCATATAGAAATTAAACTTCAAATCAATAATCTTTTAATTTTTCAAAAATAGACAACTATAACAACGAATGTAAATTGAAATTTACTAATCTACCTCATACCCCTGTCAATGCCATGGAGCTATGAATCGCAAAGGCCACACCCTGCTCCATTTCCCTATGAACATGGGGAGGTGTCTCCGCAAATTGCATCATTTAGAAATAAAACAACATTATTCAATTACGAAAACTATAATAGTGATGCAAATCATGGCTCCTAACATACACACATGTTCATATAAACATGGAAGTACACACAATAAAACATACAAATCACATCCAAAATTTAGTAAATACAATTCATTCATTAAACTATTTATTTTATTACATCCGTAAAGCTTTGAAGTCCAGCACTGTTGGTAGGTGTTGCCATGAAATCTACAGTATTAACCTATTCAACATCCAAAATCAGATATTAGAATACCATTCATATAATGATGCTATTCACATGTAATATTTATAATTGTTTACTAGTTACATACCTCAATAGTAGATGATCTAGTGAAAAATGTAGGTGGAGAACCACTGAAAACTACATCGACGCTATGACCCTAAAATTTTATTAAAATCATCAATTTAAATTAGTTAATCTTGTATTTAAAAAATAAAATTTAATAAATTAAATTCAATAAACTTGCTAATATTTACCTGAGTATCAAGGCCGAAAGTCTCACTCAGGAGGGTATCTGTCATCACCATCTGCTCAGCTACAGATGTAGCCTGTGCACCTGTGTCCTGACTGTCCATGGGGTCATAACCATAGGCTGACCCACAAGCCTGGCAAGTATTGGGTGGGACCCTACTCCTCGCACTATCTCCCAACCCACTCTGTGTTGCAGGACCAACATGCTCTATGATGCTCTGGGTCAAGGCACTAATCGACTGAAATGTATCGACCTCAACACTCTCATTCACAATAGAAGGGATAGAAACATGCTCGTGGGCTGGTCTATTGATTACTCATCTCACTACCTGCTGTGGGTCAAGACATGCCCCTGGTCTATCTTGTACTGACCCCCCACCTCTACCCTGGAAGTCCCGCATATCAAAATAGTTTGGCACTTTATTGAGGACAAACTCATAGTAGAGTTTCCTCAAAAAGTATTGCGGGACCTCATTATTATTGCATGGAGGATGGTCAAAAAGCATCCACCACCTCTGCCCGAAATTGTCCCTTATCACTTGGTTGTTATACCAATGGATAGGGAACCTCTTGCATGTAATAGGTGGAGGTTGATTTGTTTGTGGGTTTGTGAAAATTGAACACAAGTCTAATTTTGTAATTTGTAATTTTTTCACATCTTGGTATGACAACTTGTCTACATTGTAATCTCTAAACTCTCTCTTTTTATCTGTCCAACTAGTTATTTGCTTGCTAATTAAATCTACATTTGATAACATAGACTCAAGAGATTCGGCAAGCATGGACCTATGCAAGGTTGAAGTGGAAGGATCTTTCAACCTTGCAATTATATCTTCAATTTTCTTTTTGTTATTTTCAATTTGCCCCATTATATTTTCTTGTGTTCCAGGGGCATGTCGAGGAATGAATGGAGGAGGTTGTTGTTCTGCAGGTATTTCCTCCTCAGGATTTTGTGGATTTTGAGGAGGAGGAGGAGGAGGTGCATTAACATTTCTTGTCAATTAATGAAATATACATAAAAAATCAACAAAAAGCTACCTATTTAGAAACAAATTTAAACAAAAAAACAAATATAACTCACCCCTTTGACGTGCTCAACGTCATGGTGGCATTTTGGCGACGAATCGATAAGCTTTTTGTGTTGAATGGTATTTTGCAAAATGCAAGCGCACTTTCGAGGGTTTGCAAGCTGTGGGTATAGAGGAAAAAATAGAAAGAAATTAAATTGGAAACCTTTTTTTTATTTATAGGAAGTCATAACGCGACTACATTATAATGCGCCCGCGTTATGACTTCATTTTTTAAAAAATTAATTTGGCCACTTTTTGGCCCCCCATCTTCTTGCACTTACCCATAGTACATACTAACCTGGAGCAATGTAACCATAGGAGCCAACAACAGTTGACATTGGTTCATTGTTCTCAACAAGCTTTGCCACTCCAAAGTCAGCAAGGTGGGCATCAAGATTGGAGTCAAGGAGAATATTGTTTGATTTGACATCCCTATGTACAACCAAGGGAAAGCGATAATGGTGCAGATAGCATAATCCCTGTGCAATCCCCATAGCAATGTTATATCTTGTAACCTAATCTGCCAACATGTTTTGTGACGCTTCTTTTCCATGCAAGGCTTCTGCCAGGCTTCCATTGGGCATGTACTTGTAGATAAGCATCAAGTTCACATTGTTGTAACAGTAGGCCAATAGTCTCACTATATTTCTATGTCTTAATGTTCCCAAGACATCTGCATCTGCTAGGAAGCCTAGGTCTTTGTAATCTTTTCCATTTTCATGGCTTCTCCGAAGCTTTTTCAATGCAACGATCTCACCGCTAGGCATCTCTGCCTTGTAAACGGTTCCTCTCCCACCCATTCCTATGATGTTGCTTTCCTTTATGCAGGCCAGTATGTCTGTGCTTGTGCAACTTAGTCTCTGAAATGCAGTCAGCTACCATGGCCATTCATCACTGAGATGGCTATTGTCCTTGAATCTGACATTCCTGCAAAGAGCCCAATCTTGAAATTTTCTGTAAAACAAATGCACTCCTCCCAGTAAAATTGCTAGAGAAACTGCAAATATGATTCCAACTATCAGTACTAGTGATGTAGGTCCCTTCTTAGGTACATTGGGGGTTCGCCCACTTATATTGTCTGTTATGATGTAAGGGAGAGTGAGCATTTGTAAACTAACTAAATTTTTTCCCGCTGCAGGATGATTTCCATGAAATACTGAACAACATTTAGAAGATAGTAGGCACACACCGTAAAAATGAAAATGGATGATTTTCTGGTAGTCACCATGATAACAAAAAATGATAGAATGACAAACTTTTCTGGCGTCAGAGGTTTCTGGTGACTGAAATTTCTGGTGACTGAATATTTCCAGGAGCTTGGTGACTAAAATTTTTCTAGGAGCAAAAAGGTCCCACTATAAGCCTATCGGCGGATGATTTTCCAACAGTCACTACGATAACAAAAAATAACAGAATGACAAACTTTTCCGATAGTAGAGGTTTCCGGCCACTGAGTATTTCCTGGAGCTTGGCGACTAAAATTTCTGGCGACTGGATATTTTCGGGAGCAAAAAGCTGCCACTATAATCCTATGGACTAATTATGTTTTGCATAACCTAACACTAAACACTGATCTTGGGATCAAATATCCCCTTCAATTTGTTTGGTTTCAGCTGAAGTAGGATGCCTACTTGAAATAGTGTCTAAGAAGCATACCTATTCAAATTAGTGTTTAAGATGTTCAATGTTGGCATTAAGCACTAGGAATGATAACTATTTCTGTTTAATTAATAGTGTAGATATTATTGTTTTAAATATATTCCTATAATATTATTTTTTTTCAATCTAAATAAAGGGTATTTGTAACATCTTGCCCTGCAATCCTGAAGGGTAAGGGCCAAAAGAAGACAAGATAATTTTTTTTGACATAAATAGATAAAAAATAAATGATACAAGTGTTGATTTGAAATGTCAACAACATTCATGGCCAAGTATGGCCGAATGAACAACCCAAAGGAGAGGACTAATTCACTCTCCAAAGAAACTTTAAAACAACTACGTTCATTTTAAACACCAACCCAAATGTTCCTATAACCCATTCCAGATCATAAACATGAATCCAAAATCATCATAGTACAAGCGGATCTAATACCCACACCAAAATCTATAAACAAAATAGGAACATCTCATTTCTTCTCATTAACTTGCATGATTACATGTTC
This sequence comes from Cunninghamia lanceolata, assembly GCA_027924645.1. Classification (NCBI taxonomy): domain Eukaryota; kingdom Viridiplantae; phylum Streptophyta; class Pinopsida; order Cupressales; family Cupressaceae; genus Cunninghamia; species Cunninghamia lanceolata. The sequence continues at coordinate 516,847 of BSBN01000909.1, read as the reverse complement.
TCTCTTAAGAGAGTACAATTACATAAAAAATACACAATGCAATGATAGCCATGAGTATGATATATATGTACAATAACTAAATCAGTACAATGACTGAAAAGATACAACAATAGATAGGGTAATAGAGAGTGAGAACATCTCCAATCTAGGGCTCTAATAACCTATTCACCGGTCCCCAATGGCGGTGGCAATGCCTCCCAACTATGTGGACTCATAAGAGACAACCCCATTGTGCTTGGAGATAGTCACTAGGCCCAAACAAAAGTAACAAGGCCAGGGTATACAAGATTACCAACACTCACATCAATCACAAAGTAGACATATAAAACAATGCATAACGCCACAGTTATAACATAGACATGCTCATTAATATAATGTCAGGTGCTACTCACGACTACAAAGGTACAAGACACTAGGGTGTAAATCAGATGGGAAATCATCATGCGTGCTCAAAGGGATGGCACCACACAAAATCAAGTACACTACTCAATCAGATGAGGAGACTCAAACATGCCCAAATCAACACCTCACAGTTAGATAACTTGACGCCCCGTAGATGGGTAGGCCTTCTCGTGTGCATCCTTAGCCTTTACAATCACTCAAGGCCATGCATGAGGACTCAATATCCTAGAGCTATGCTCATCTCTTTTAACCAAACGAGATATACAAAATCAACTGAAACACTAAAGTATAAATTTGACATAGAAAAAATGAAAAATGTGATCTACAAGACCAAAACTTTGATCAAGTTTAAGAACAACCCAAACCATTGAGCTATTCCCTAAACCCTCCACTACTAACTTGGGTTTAGGGATATCCTTCACCTAAGGATTTCCTACATACCTACTTCGAAATATGATTGAAATCTCATGTAGTTCTCTTAACCATAATCTCTAAAGGAATATACACACAGGTGCCTATCTCTAGGATTTCATAATCACTTAATTAACTTTCATCATGCAAGTGAAATAGAAAGGATACTATAGGAGGGAAACCAAAGAAGGGTTAAGGACAAAAATTAAATAGATAAATATATACCAATACCCATTCCAATCAAATCCATAACTCATAAAGTTTATTGATCAATAACAAAACTCCAAATTCCCAGATAATTATTTCATACCTCAACATGGTTCCTTCTAATGATTCCCAATAATTAATAATGCTTAATTTATGTAGGGAAATACAACCAAGTTCCCAATTTAGCAACACTATCCTAAATGCTCACTTCCATCCAAGGGCATTAAGATAATTATTACTCAAAATGGCTCATCTCATTAACACATGGGCTAAGTTGATTACTTATCAATAAGAAATTCTCTTTGTTTACATAGACACAATGTGACCATTATCATGTAGCATAGACCTATTAGGATAAATAGAGATTCAAACTACATTTTAATAGGACTCTTAGTTGAAATTTAACATCATCCTCCTTGAGATTATCATGCCCAGAAAATGTTGTCTCATGGATAGAAATGATTACAGGAAACACACAACATGGATTTGTTGAAAAGTATTTAGAAACTATCAAGCAAACACTATTGGGAGGTGTAAAGCCAAAAAACACAAACTCTACCTGCGGCCTCTCTGCCTGTGCTAAAATGGAAGCATATAGAGAGCACGTGAATTGTTTGACAAAATGACTCAATGAAATGTGGTCGCATGAAATGAACGACTGCAGGATGTACACAAAGTGGATTTGTTGAATAGGATTTTGAAACCTTCAAGCAAATATCATTGATGGGCGTAAAGCCAAATCCCTAACCTTTGCCAACATCCACACTATCTTTGTCAAGATTGGAGTTATGGAACAGGGTATGGACATCCAATAGAGCCTAACAGAAGGGTAATTTTTATTAGATATTTTAATTGGAAATGCTCTCGTAGACATGTATGCAAACTGTGGAAGCATAGACAAGGCACATGATCCATTTCATAGAATGCCCAAAGAAACATGGTCTAAGGAACTACAACGATTGCAGGAGATGCACATACTAGATTTGTTTAGAAGGCTTAAAAAACTATCAAGCAATTGCTATTGATTGTCATACAGCCAGATTCCCCATCCTTTCCCAATGTGGAGAGGGCATGTAAACAGTTTGACAAAATGCCCAAAGAAAAAGGAGTAAAGGGGTTTCAATTTTCTCTATGCTTAATGAAATCACAGCAAACATAGTTTAGCTTTTTTTAAGGTAGTAATGGGGTTTTAGTTTTTCTATGTGTAAAGAGATTGCCGCAAACAGTTTTAGTTTTTTATGCTAGAAAAACAAAGGTCTAAGGAAAATACCTCTCAATACCAAGTGCACCTCAAATCTTGCAACTAATATGCTCGCCTAAGTTTTGTGCTACATTTCCCTTGTTTTCTGTCATGTTCTTGTTGTAGAGGCTCCATGAGGCATTTTAGATTTTGCAACCCCTTATGCCTCCTTCAACTTGGGGCCTTATTTTCTCATACAATGAATATGCTTTTGAACCTATTTTATTCGAAGGGTATGCCCTGGCAAGGCCGTGCAATGCTTCTTTAGCTTGTTGATAGTGAGACCCAAAAGATCTATGCAGATATGACTCCATAGAAGCAAGAGATATTGGCTTGTTATTTTACAGAGAAAGGCGAGAACTTTCCTTCTGGGTATGTGTTGCAATCTTCATACCAAAATACACAAATTTTCTCCCCTCTCTTCTCTTGCACTTCCATTGGTCCTTATCCATTTCATCTTCCTCATAAATGCCCAGTCTCCGTCCTATCTCATCTACCTCATAGATATTTTCCTCCTGCCTTCAATACACTCACCTACCCCATTTAGTGAGCCATCGCATCACACAAAAGGAGAGTTGTTACATCCTACCCCCTAGGACTAGGCTTACTCCTGAAAGCCTGCAAACGCTAAGATGAAACCAAAGCACACACTAGTCCATGAAAATTGATACAATTATAAAAATCAGGTTAACACATGCACAAATACATGCAATCAATCTCAAAACATGGGTAAGGAATAGGCAAGGCACTCATTCCTACAAAATAAAAAATTAACAAAAAAAACAATTTTCTCCAATCAAAATAAAGAATGATGCCAAGGAAACCACAACGAACAATGAAAGAAACCAAGGAGAAAGGCCTCACCCACCACACTGGCAAACTACAAATGACTATAATGGGTAATTCATACATTAGCATTAGGTAACCAGTTGATAAGACAGGTCCACACAAGAAAACCCCTCTAATAGGGTACAATGTGCTAGGCTAGGGTATAGGGCCTGTGACTATCTCCAGTAACCACCATCGGGGATAATAAGAGTACACTTACGCCTGTGAGGCTAGGGGGAGTCGATACCCAATACTTGCATCAGTCTAATCACACGTCAAAGTGTTGGGAATTAAGGTGTCTCAACCTTGGTAATTCCTTACATTTGTAATGTTTGCATTTATTATTTAATTGACTATGTTGTAAATACTTGTGAATTCCATATTGTCATATTGTGGGATGTGGCATGGTGATGTGTCGATCCTACATGAAATATGACAACTTGTAATTTTGTCCTCACATGAGAAGATAGGCATCCCACTTTTTGGTAGGAGCATTTTTCCATGTGTCAACATCTTCCATGTTGTGTAAGGGAATATTTGACCGAAACAGTTATGACGGATTCCTATGAAGAATCTATGACATGTAAGAGTCGAAAATAGAAGGTTATAAGACAGGAAATGACATGTGTCATGAAGCATCTTTGAATAAGGCATATTTGGGTGCCCCAAGGTGGAATATGACATGTTGTAAGAGAATATGCTATTTATAGCATGTGTATGATAGATTCTCTTATAGTTGTAAGTTGTAACAACTATGACAGATTCTATGACGATCGTAAGTGTCATAAGAGCATATGTCATAGCCCATTTTTGAAATAGGTGACCTTTTTGAAATGGGAGCTGTGGACAAGTGTCAGGAACATTCTACAATGTTGACCAAGTGCCCTTGGGCATGGGTTTTGGTCCATGAAGCCATGTTGGATGCTCATTCCAAGAAAGGTCCAATATTGCCTTGTATTCCCTATTTAAACAGGTTCTTGGAGATGGAGTTTGTAACATAGGTTTATAGGTACTGTTATGCTACCGAATTGACTCCAAACATGAGTGTCGAAGACCATTGAAGCTTGCATTGCAAGTGTATTGTAAACATTTTTCAAATTTGTTCATACATTGTGCAGGTTTCTGAGTGTGGGGTTTTTCACCTGATAAGGGTTTTCCCCACCGTAAATCTTTGTCTCTCTTCTTCTGTCTACTTTCTAGCTCTTGTGTTTTGCTGCAATATCTCATGTTAATGGTTTAACATTGCTGTAATAGTTAGGATAAATTTGAATTTGCATAGTCCTCTCCTCATTAGATTAGTGTAGGAAGTGATTTCCACAAACCTAGCTTCCTTTTAGCTAGTATCAGAGCTTGATCACCTTGGTCCTAGTTGTTGGGTAGGGGTTTTTTGAGCTAATCTTAGGTTGAGTGGGAGTTTATGCAGAGCATTCTCTATCTTATTGCAGCAAGGAGATGGTAGGCACATCAGGAAGGTTTGAAGTAGAGAAGTTCAATGGCAATAATTTTGAGATGTGGAAGCTCAAGATGGAAGATGTGTTAGTTGATTGAGACCCTTGGGATAGTGTGAATGGAACTAAACCAACTGCAATGTCACAAGCTAACTGGGATCTCAAGGATCAGAAGGGTAAGGGTCTCATAGGACTTAGTCTTGCCGATTCTGTGTTGTTAAATGTCCATGAGGAGACTACTGCAATACTCCTTTGGAAGAAGTTGGGGGATGTGCATCAAGCCAAATCCCTAGTTAACAAACTTTTTCTGATAAAGAAGTTGTATTCTCTTTGAATGGAGGATGGAGGATCTGTTGCTGAACATATGAATGCTTTCAACATGTTGGTTGCACAATTGACATCTATTAGTGTAAAGATGGAGGAGGAGGATCAATGTATGACCCTTCTTTGTTCTCTATCGAACTCATGGATCATCTTGTCATGGCAATCAGAAGCACCACATCCACATTCAAAATGGAAGAGGTGGTTTCTTTGTTGTTATCTAAAGAGATGTGGAGAAAGTCTTCTGAGGCAGCCAAAGAGGCCCTTGTAGTCCATGGAAGACCCAAGGAGAAAGGGAAGAAGAAGGACAAGAAAGATGAGAAGGGTAGATCCAAATCTTGTGGGAGATCCAAATCTCCTGGAAAGTCCAAGGATCTTTGTTGGAACTGTTGCAAGACCGGGTATTTCTGAAAGGAATTCAAAGAGGAGAAGAAGAAAAAGAAGAAAGCTCCTGATTCAGATTCTAACAAATCACAAGATGACGGTGATGCTTTCATCACAGCCCTGGCAACCCATGCATCTGATGATGTGTGGCTAATCGACTCTGGTGCATCATTCCACATGACCTTGTATCGAGACTAGTTCACTAAGTATGAGGAGTTTGATGGTGGAAAGGTGTATCTGGGTGACGGCTCTCATCTAAAGATCATTGGTCATGGAAGAGTCTCTATCTGATTCCCTAATGGTCAAGTGAAGGGGATCTCCAGGGTTATGCACATCCTAGGCTTAGCACAGAACCTGCTTTCTATAAGTAGTTTGAATGATGCAGGTGTACAAGTTATCTTTTCAAAAGAAGGATGCAAGATGACTAGAGAAGCTATGGTACTTGCTAAGGGTACTAGGAGAGGTACTCTGTTTCAGTTGAAGGCATGCATTTCACAATGCAATAGTTCTTCTAACTTAAGGAAGAGGGCAACAATCACTTCATCCCAACCATCTGAACGAGCAGTGAAGAAATCTGTTGTTTCTAATCTTGATGGTTGTAATCGTGCATTGGAAGTTAAACTTCCTGCTGAAAAGACAATGTTATGGTATAAGAGATTTGGCCACATTAGTGAGAAGGGTCTGCGTACCTTGAAAAATAAGAACCTCGTTGACGGGTTAGATGATTGTAATCTTGAGTTCAACTTTTGTGAACATTACATTTATGGAAAACAAAATCGTGTTCAGTTTTACTAGAGTTCTCATAAGTCTTATGGTGTGTTGGACCTTATTCATTCTGATGTGTTTGGTCCTGTTAATGTTCCTTTGTTATCAAAATTTGTATACTTTGTATCTTTTATAGATGATTACAGTAGAAGGACATGGATTTATTTTCTCAGAAGCAAATCTGAAGTCTATAGCAAGTTTAAGGAGTTTAAAGCTTTTGCTGAAAATTAGACTGGTAAAAAGATTAAATGTTTGAGAACTGACAATGGTGGTGAGTTCTGTTCTACAAAATTTGATAAGTATTGCAAGGAACTTGGGATTGAAAGGCATAAGACAATTCCTTACACCTGGCAGCAAAATGGAGTTATAGAGAGAATGAACAGAACACTGATGGAGAAGGCTAGGAGTATGCTTAGTGGAGCTGGCCTAGAACAAAAGTTTTGGGCTGAAGCTGTTGCCATTGCTTGCTATCTGGTAAATAGATCTCCTACATCATCTCTTGTTGGAAAGACACCCATGGAGGTGTGGTCTGGTAGAAATCCTTCAGTAAGGCATCTTCGTGTTTTTGGTTGTGAGGCATATGCACATGTGCCTAGGGAGAAGTGGTCAAATTTGGAGAACAAAGCTGTTAAGTGTATCTTCATTGGCTATGGTGTTGGTGTGAAAGGATACAAGATTTGGGATCCCGTGGCTGAAAAAGTGTTGTATAACAGAAGTGTCATCTTTAGAGAGCTTACACCTTCTTCCACTATTTTGCAGCCAGAAGAAAAAGAAAAGAAATAGGATGTTGTTTAGTTTCCTCTCACCCCTGAGAAGACTGAACAGAAAGACAATGTTGGACCTAATGATGAGGAGAGCTCTAGCAACTCTGAAAGTTCAGATGAAGAAGCTGAACCTCAACCTTAGCTCTTGAGGAGGTCTACACAGATAAGAAAGCAACCTGAAAGGTTTGGTTTTACATTGCTTGATTCTAGTTGTGCTTATGCTTTGCTTACTAATAGTGATGAACCCAGAACTATATCAAAGGCTTTGGATATGAAGGATGCAGGTTCTTGGAAGGAGGCCATGGAGGAAGAAATGGCTTCTTTGAAAAAGAGTCAAACTTGGGACTTGGTGCCTTTACCTCCTGGACGGAAACCTGTTGGATGCAAATGGGTGTTCAAGAAGAAAATTGGTGCAGATGGCAGTGTTGAGAAGTATAAGGCCAGATTAGTTGCGAGGGGGTATTCACAAGTGGAGGGTATAGATTATGGTGAGATCTTCTCTCCCGTTGTAAAGATGACATCCATTAGATTCCTGTTGTCACTTGCAGGAGCTTATGACTTGGAGGTAGAACAGATGGATGTGAAGACAACTTTCCTTTATGGTGACTTGGAGGAAGAAATCTACATGTCACATCTAGAGCATTACATGGTGAAAGGTAAAGAAAATTTGGTTTACAAAATTAAAAAGTCTTTGTATGGTTTGAAGCAATCCCCTAGGATATGGTACTTGAAGTTTCATGCCTTTGTATGGTCAATTGGATTTGTGGGATCAAAATTGAGTCACTGTGTGTATTATAAATTTGATGGTGATCGTATTCTCATTGTTGCACTGTATGTTGATGATATGTTGCTCATTGGGAAGGGTAAGAATATAATTTCTGATTTCAAATCTTAGTTGTCAGCTCAGTTTGAAATGAAAGATTTAGGGGTAGCTAGGTACATTCTAGGAATGGAAATTAGAAGAGACAGAACTAAGATAAAACTTTGGTTAAGCTAAAGTAAGTATGTGAAGACCGTGTTGGACAGATCCAGCATGGCAGATTGTAGACCATTGTGTGTTCCTGTTTCCTTAGGGACCAAGTTGTTTATTGAGGATTGTCCAAAATCTCCTAGTGAGGTGGAGGACATGAGCAGAGTACCTTATGCTAGTGTTGTTGGCAGTTTGATGTATGCTATGGTCTGCACAAGACCAGACATTACCCAACCAGTGGGAGTCCTTAGTTGATTTATGGCTAATCTTGGACAGGTTCATTGGGATGCAGTTAAGTGAGTGTTCAGATATTTGAGGGGTACTTTTGAGTATTCCATTTGCTATCATGGTAATGTTTCAAGGCCTCCGCATTCTATTGATATTCATGGATTTGTGGATTCAAATTGGGCAGGTGACATTGACAGTAGAAGATCCACCAGTGCTTATGCGTTTACACTGTTTGGTGGTGCTATTAGTTGGATGAGTAAGCAACAACCTATTGTTGCTTTATCCATGATAGAAGCTGAGTATATGGCAGAAATTCATGCTTGTAAGGAAGTGATTTGACGTAAGAGATTGTGTTCAGATATTGGTGTTGATGCAGGTTAGATCACAATTAGTTGCGACAGTCATAGTGCAATTTGCCTTGTGAAGAATCCAACTTTCCATGCTAGAACAAAGCATATTGATGTTCACTTTCACTTCATACGAGACAAGGTTGAGGATGGAAAGGTAAATTTGGAGAAGGTAGATACTTTGAGGAATGTTGCAGATGCATTGATGAAACTAGTGAGCACAGAGAAGTTCAGATTGTGTTCGGAGTCTATAGGCCTCTCGGCCTATAGCAGTTAAATCCTATTTTTCTATTGGCTCTTACAAGGTGTTCAACAAGTGGGAGAATGTTGGGAATTAAAGTGTCTCAACCTTGGTAATTCCTTACATTTGTAATGTTTGCATTTATTATTTAATTTCCTATGTTGTAAATACTTGTAAATTCCATATTGTCATATTGTGGGATGTGGCATGGTGATGTGTCAATCCTACATGAAATATGACAACTTGTAATTTTGTCCTCACATGAGGAGATAGGCATCCCACTTTGTGGTAGGAGAATTTTGCCATGTGTCAGCATCTTCCATGTTGTGCAAGGGAACGTTTGACCGAAACAGTTATGACGGATTCCTATGAAGAATCTATGACATGTAAGAGTAAAAAATAGAAGGTTATAAGACAGGAGATGACATGTGTCATGAAGCATCTTTGAATAAGGCATATTTGGGCACCCCAAGGTGGAATATGACATGTTGTAAGAGAATATGCTATTTATAGCATGTGTATGATAGATTCTCTTACAGCTGTAAGTTGTAACCGCTATGACAAATTCTATGACGGTCATAAGTGTCATAAGAGCATCTGTCATAGCCCATTTTGGAAATAGGTGACCTCTTTGGAATGGGAGCTGTGGACAAGTGTCAAGCACATTCTACAATGTTGACCAAGTGTCCTTAGGCATGGGTTTTGGTCCATGAAGCCATGTTGGACGCCCATTCCAAGAAAGGTCCAATATTGCCTTGTATTTCCTATTTAAATAAGTGCTTGGAGATGGAGTTTGTAACACAGATTTATAGGTACTGTTATCCTACTGGATTGACTCTAGACATGAGTGTCGAAGACCATTTAAGTTTGCATTGCAAGTGTATTGTAAACATTTTTTTAGATTTGTTAATACATTGTGCAGGTTTCTGAGTATGGGGTTTTTTACCTAATAAGGGTTTTCCCCACCATAAATCTTTGTCTCTCTTCTTCTGTCTACTTTTTGGCTTTTATGTTTTGTTGTAGTAGCTCATGTTAATGGTTTAACATTGCTGTAATAGTTAGGATAAATTTGAGTTTTTATAGCCCTCTCCTCATTAGATTAGTGTAGGAAGCGATTTCTATACACCTAGCTTCCTTTCACAAAGCACATGTTCATATGACATATATCATATAGCTGAAGCAACATCAATCATCAGGAAGAGTGTCATGATATCGTAAGCCTCTTGGATATGAGTGTTACAACATCATCCATTTCCTATCCAGAATCATACAAAAACAATGATATCAGTATATAAACATATAAGCATATAATCCAGCATGATCACCAATCATGTCAACATCATAATAGTATCAGAGTCCATCAAGGTAAAGAAAAAATCATCAATTTGCACATCTCCACTAGAATAAATCACATAGTTTTCTCATAATTTGTAGAAATTGTACTTTCAAGACATAAAATTTTCAATTTTCTAACTTTTATATGTAGCTATCTATAAAATGGAGTTCACAAACACATATATGCACATTTATAGAATTTATGACCTCCACTTTCATAACATGCATGACATCTCTTTACATATAATGCAATAGTTTGTCACTTTTCAAGGCATAATGATGCAATTTTGTTCTCTTATATATTTTAATATGCAACTACATACATGACAATTGTACAACCCACATATACATACATACTCATCCACATTGCAAGGCTACATTAGGGGTTCACATAGATGTCATAGTACCATCCAAATCCAATTATAACCATGAGTCCATAACCAATAACCATGTCTAATATCAAAAACCATGTGTCTTGATGGCATTGACCCACCTAGTGAGCCATCCATACAAGCCACAATGACATACATCTTGTTTGTGTAAGGGTTTTAGCCTCTAAGAGATAGTCAAACAATAGGAAGGTAGTGAATTAGAGCTTAGAACAACTCACACATACCCCCATCCTCAAGGGTTTCCCTGCGTCTACTTCCTTGTATACACTAAAATAGGTGGATCTCACCATACCCGATGAGGAATCACACTGCAACAAAAGACCAACATTTGAAAATAGAAAGGTCAATGAGTTTAGCCACCAAAATATAAATAAGATAGAGTAAATCTTAATTTCAACAATAAGGTAAGATAATGTGCATAGTTTAACAATAAATCAAATGTAACCAAAAGAGTTACATGTCAATGAAAGTCATCCATGGCTAAAACAATACAAGAAAGATAACTAAGGTGCCAGTCCACACAAGCAAAGTGAAAGTCACCAATAACTGAAAAGAAGATTCACAACCTTTGAAATATACATATGACAACACTACATGACTATTGCTAGTCACCACATGAGGAAGGAGGAAAACAAGCATGACTATCTCAACAGTCCTTCATGTGGGTGCGGCCTGCTCATGCAACCCTCACATGGAAAAGTAATGTGCTAGCCACCCAGATCACATACCTCATGCGGCGCAACTGCGCATGGTATACGCCAAGCGGAGAAAGCACGCAAGCTGAATACCACATGGCAATGTCCTACTCATAGGAACATCCTGTATAGTGTGTACCAATGGAGAAAACACATGCAGTAACACACCGAGCCAGAGGTACACATGGCTAGATTTCGCTCGCATGCCAATCGATCAAAATTGAGGCCCTCTTGAGGGAACCCTCTACTTTGTACGAGCAACCACTCATCTCAGGACAAGTAGGAACACAACATTTATACTACGCCTTCACGCATCTAGGTATGTGGCATCATGTCCTCAAGATGAATTCTCTACCATTAGCGACACAGCATCCTCACCAGCACTGTGTCAGAACACCAGTGGAGGGTGGCATCATATCTAAAACAATCACATCAAGGTAAGATCATAGCTATCATAGATGCTCATACCACAAACTAAAATCATCCTCAAGCACTGTGTAAATTAGGCTGACACTGTATGAACCAAGTATCTGGTCCATTAATGAGAGGGAGTAGTGAGTACTTTCCTGAGACGTTGAAACGATCGCTATCATTTCACGTCGCCATCATGCGTATGCCATGCAATTCCCTCCCAAGGAACTTTGTTGCTTCTACTACCCTCCACATATTGACCTATCAACAACCCTTGAGTTGGCAGTCAATAAGGTGACAACAAAAAACACATACATGGTATAGTTTTCTCCCATACACATAATCCATATATATCCTCCATGAATGGGTACACAGTATCACCATCCCATGGGCACACATCTCAAGCACTAGTTAATCACAACACTCAACAGGAATACATCAATGGATGTCCACATAATGGGGTATACAATCACAATTTCTCTTACTTAGACATAACCATAGTTCACCTATGACTATGCAACATAATGCAAGATACACAAATTTACCCAATAATAGGTACTCCCAAATAGCCATAGCGATTTTACTCTTTTCACAAGGGCAACTCATTACCCGTAACATCATAAATTCACTTTGTAATTCTATCAACATAAAACAATAGTGTATGAACATGTATAGCATCATCACTATCATTTTAACATCAATGCACAAACATAAGTAACATTTTTTTTTACAATCATTATTACATTCACTTCTATAATCAGATAATGATATACATTCATAATGACACATAATGCGACATCATGTCACCAGTCATAGGAATACCATTCATTCACAAGAGAATCGAATGCTAATAACATAATGAAATGAGTTTTATTTAAGTAACTCTAATCCATTCCTCATATTCACAACCATACGTATAAGCATAAGTAACCATGGTCATGTCAATGGCATTCAATTGTTCACTTAAAGAAAGATATACAACATTCCTATTACCCTACATTAAGTATTTTCAATTTGTAATAAAGTACAAGTGTTCGCCTATATGATCTCATTAAAAATCACAATGCAATAGAAGAGATCAAATTTTATCAACAAGATATATCCACAACAATTACCATTCACATGTAGCTCATTAAATAAGGAGGCACTATTAAACATGTAATCACTTTCATTCGCATAACCATAACGAACATAAGTTATTCTTCGCTAATTCTTTTACTTATTGAAACTTTAACATACTAATTAAATCCATAAGCCATCAATCTAACATCTTGTCAATTATTAACGACTAAGAAGAGGAGAGAAAGATATGTTTCATCTCAAGTCAAGACATTACATGCCATCCAATATTCATCATATGTAAACATGAAAATTCTACTAAGGGATAGTTTAAGGCACCATTAGTATTCCAATGACTTCAATATGTTATCAAGGGTGATAAATGGTAGCAACTCGAACACATTAAGAGGTGATAAGAAAAATCAGCAATCATCCAACACTTACAAGAGAGCATGGAACAATCAAACTAATTTGTCCACATCTGCAAACAGCTACATCCTATCATCCTTTATATCTATAGAACAAAGCTTACAAGAGTAGTCCAAACAAGGTTATTTAGGCAATCTAAGTTACCTTCAACTCACAAACATACATGACTTAACACTCTAGTCACACTGAGTAAGGTAAGGCCAAGGAGGCTATTTCCTCCACGGTTTCAAAAAAATTGGGTTGTAAATTAACCCACTAATGCCCTGCTAAGGCATGAAACCAATCAGGACTATAAAGACAATATAACAAGCTCACGCTACACACACCAAACACAGTGAAACATAGAAGGCTTAAGTATGCCAGAGCTCCCAGTGTGTGAACATGGGCTCTGATACCAAATGTAACATCTCGCCCCGCAACCCTGAAGGGTAAGGGCCAAAAGAAGACAAGATATTTTTTTTTGACATAAATAGATAACAAACAAATGATACAGTTGCCGATTCAAAATGTCGACAACATTCATGGCCAAGTATTTCTGAATGAAAAACCCAAAGGAGAGGACTAATTCACTCTCCAAAGAAACTTTAAAACAACTACGTTCATTTGAAACACCAACCCAAATGTTCCTATAACCCATTCCAGATCATAAACATGAATCCAAAAGTATCATAGTACAAGTGGATCCGATACCCACACCAAAATCTGTAAAAAAAATAGGAACATCTCATTTCTTCTCATTAACTTGCATGATTACATCTTCTCTCTTAAGAGTACAATTACATAAAGAATACACAGTGCAATGGCATAGCCATGAGTATGATATACATGTACAATAACTAAATGAGTACATGGACTGAAAACATACAACAATAGATAAGGTAACAAAGAGTTAAAACATCTCCAATCTGGTGCTCCAATAACTTGTTCACCAGTCCCCAATGGCGGTGGCAATGCCTCCCAAACATGTGGACTCATAAGAGACCACCCCATCGTGCTCAGAGATAGTCACTAGGCCCAAACAAAAGTAACAAGGCGAGGGTATACAAGATGGCCAACACTCACATCAATCATGGAGCAGACATGGAAAACAATGCATAATGCCATAGTTATAACATAGAGATGCTCATCAATATAATGTCAGGTGCTACACACGACTACAAAGGTACAAGACACTAGGGTGTAAATTAGATGGGAAGTCATCATGCATGTTCAATCAGATGAGGAGACTCAAACATACCCAAATCAACGCCTCGTAGTTGGATAACTTGACGCCCTATAGACAGATAGGCCTTCTTGTGTGCATCCTTAGCCTTTACAAGCACTCAAGGCCATGCACAAGGACTCAATATCTTAGACCTATGCTCATCTCTTTTAACCAAACAAGATATACAAAATTGACCGAAACACTAAAGTATAAATTTGAAATAGCAAAAATGAAAAATGTGATCTACAAGACCAAAACTTTGATCAAGTTTAAGAACAACCCAAACCATGGAGCTATCCCCTAAACCCTCCACTACTAACTTGGGTTTAGGGATATCCTTCACCTAAGGATTGCCTACATACCTACTTCGAAATATGATTGAAATCTCATGTAGTTCTATTAACCATAATCTCTCAAGAAATATACACATAGGTGCCTTTCTCTAGGATTTCATAATCACTTAATTAACTTTCATCATGCAAGTGAAATAGAAAGAATACTATAGGAGGTAAACCAAAGAAGGGTTAAGGACAAAAATGAAAAAGATCAATATATACCAATACCCATTCCAAACCAATCCATAACTCAAAGTTCATTGATCAATAACAAAACTCCAAATTCCTATTTAATTAATTCATACCTCAACATGGTTCCTTCTAATGATTCCCAACAATTAATAATGCTTAATTTATGTAGGGAAATACAACCAAGTTCCCAATTTAGCAACACTATCCTAAATGCTCACTTCCATCCAAGGGCATCAAGATAATTATTACTCAAAATGGCTCATCTCATTAACACATGGGCTAAGTTGATTACTTATCAATAAGAAATTCTCTTTCTTTACATAGACACAATGTGACCATTATCATGTAGCATAGACCTATTAGGATAAATAGAGAGTCAAACTACATTTTAACAGGACTCTTAGTTGAAATTTAACATCATCCTCCTTGAGATTATCATGCCTAGAAAATGTTGTCTCACAGATAGCAATGATTATAGGAAACACACAACATGGATTTGTTGAAAAATCTTTAGAAACTATCAAGCAAACACTATTGGGAGGTGTAAAGCCAGAAAACACAACCTCTGCCTACGGCCTCTCTACCTGTGCTAAAATGGAAGCATATAGAGGGCACGTGAACTATTTGACAAAATGACTCAATGAAATGTGGTCGCATGAAATGAACGACAATATGGTGTACACAAAGTGGATTTGTTGAATAGGCTTTATAAACCTTCAAACAAATATCACTGATGGGCATAAAGCCAAATCCCTAGCATCTGCCAACATCCACGCTGTCTTTGTCAAGATTGGAGTTATGGAACAGGGTATGGACGTCCAACAGAGCCTAACAGAAGGGTAATTTTTATTAGATATTTTAATTGGAAATGCTCTAGTAGACATGTATGCAAACTGTGGAAGCATAGACAAGGCACATGATCCATTTCACAGAATGCCCAAAGAAACATGGTCTAAGGAACTACAATGATTGCAGGAGATACACATACTAGATTTGTTTAGAAGGCTTTAAAAACTATCAAGCAATTGCTATTGATTGTCGTATAGCCAGATTCCCCATCCTTTGCCAATGTAGAGAAGGCATGTAAATGCCTTATAAAAAAATGAAGAAGCTTGCACTTTAAAGGTAACCACTTGATGAAACTGGTGTAGAAACACTAATTTGTCCATTTCAAATCAGATTTGTTCATTTCAAATCAAAATTTTAATATGGTAGACAGTCAAAAGTTATCTTTTTATATAGGAGGAAGTTGTTTTAGATTCTTGCCTTCCCCATAAACATTCTATTCGTTTGAATATGGCCATTGATCTTAAGAAAAAAAAGATCTCTGTTAAAGGAGCAATAGTTCTCAAAATAGATTATTGAGAGAGATGTAAACCTTTTCCAATGTTTAAAATAGTGACCTTGTTATGATCCGATTTGATGCAAAATAACTGACAGATATTTCTAAAAGAAATTTTAGCATGATTTCCTAAAGCCGCCTCTCCTATGATAATGCAAAGATCAATAACAAGAAGTAACTGAAGGAAGATTTCATCAGTTGTTAAAGATAGAACTTTTAACAAATTCTCAGAAAAGAATATATTCTTAAATAATACTAGAAACATTTAATGTATACTCACCAAACATTTTTAAATACATTAAGCAAGGTGTTTTAATATGTAAAAATCATAGAATTTCATACAAGACACAAAATTAGGTTGCTACATTACTTTTGGGACATCCATCAAGTATAAAGAAGGATTTAAAAAAATGCTCTGGTAAAATGTGAAAGCACAAAAAGACACACGAATGGGTTGGCTCTATGCCTCAAAGAGATGACGTCTGATGGAATGCAATAATTGTAGGATGTGCACAAAATGGATTTCATTAGAAAGGTTTTAGAGTTTCCCAAGCAAATGCACACCACAGACGAACCAACATGATCCACAACCTTAGCCAGAGTAGTACTAAGCATGATTAGTTCTGGTCAACATGTATACAAAGAATTGGGGTTTAAACAACACATAGATTGATGAGTGAATCTTCTACAAAGGATAGATAGGGGCGTCCAAAATCAAAGTAAATGAGAGTAGATGGAAAGTTCCCAAGTCACTGCCTCAAAATGGACTATATTTGATCAAGACATTTTCCATAGATACAACTCATGATCATTTGCAAGATGGTAAACAATAACTAACGATATAGTGTGCTAATCAAATTCATTATTCTTTATGGTAAAATAATTAAATAAAAAAAACAACCAATTGCTGCCATAAGAGGCAAAGACATATCAAGCTTTGGTTGTTAAGGTTCTAACTATTATAGGAGATGACTGAACATAAACTCAATGCATTTCAGGTAAAATTTAGTTGTTATTCTAAAGAAAAAATAAGATAAAACATACCCAAAAACCTACACTAATTACTATTAACATTGAGGAAACAATAAATCTTAATAAAGCATCTAGCTAGTTTCATTCAACCAAATATAGAAAACATAAGTGCTTCTTGATGATGACTGAATCCAGATAAGGAATATAACAACCCCAGGTACCAAAACTAATTTTTTTTAAATCACTCGATCACGATCCTCACCCTAATAAGGAATTATTGAGCATAATAAACTTATATAACATTGTACAACTTACTATTACAACCACATAATGCATAACACCAAGAACCCTAAAGTTTAAATCCCTAATCATATTGTTAGTGTAGGAATATTAACACTATTACTTATATTTTAATAAGTAATTATGTGTATATTCCCCACATGGCATAAGACACCTCAGGTGGGTGTGTGGCAGTTAGGAAGAGTCCTTCAAACTCTTTCACTCCACTTAGCTTGCCACATCTACTTGAGATCTCCTTAAGTTATGGGATTGGCACCCATTAACTCAAACTCTCAACACTATTTGTGCACCACACTTTCTCATAATTCATACTGATTATGTGATCATGTAATTAATCATCTTTCATGTCTCTTGCATTTTCTTGGCTTATTTTATGTTAACATTCTATCCAATTTTCTTGGCTCCTCTCTCATGGTATCAGAGCCTTGCTGGTTGAAGATTGTTGGTTCATATCTTTGGTGTGAGAAAGGCAACATAAAGACCTCTGTTTGACTGAGGTAGAGGCATATAATTAATCTTCTGGTGTTATTTTGTCCTCTCGGCCTATAGGAGTTCAAGGGTTTCAAATTGGTATTCTAGATTTTTTTGGGCCGATTTCTATTTTTCTTGTTCAAGGTAGCAGTCTCTATTCTTTGCCAAGGCCTCTTAGAGTTCTCCATGGTCATTGTTCAAACTTATGGTAGATTTGGGTCATTATTCTCCGTAGGTCAACACTGGCATTTGAGTGTTTGGTTGCAAGATTCAAGGTCCAAGGCTGAAGTTGTTTGACATTTTTTGGTCACAGTTTGCTATTGTTGGCACCTACTTTGTGCTCCTTTGAATGCCTATGTAGTAGTGCCCTCATGTAAAATTCACAGTGCCCTGTTTGGACAGAGTTCTATACACCCCTGTTTGGGTTGATATGCCCTATTTGGATAAGAGCTCCATGCACCCTATTTTGGGTTGCCCCTGTACCATTATTCCAATCCAATTTGTCTTCCTGCACCTACCTACAGATTTGAATATATTGAAAGGTGTTTTCAATATCTATGAACATAGATGTGTTTGAAGCATCAAAATTGCAAGTTTTAGTGAAGTGAAGGCCAAGAGACTATGCCTATTCCCCAGCCACCATTATTCTTGGCCTCTCATGCTCCTAAAAACCCTCATGCCATTTTTTGGCTACCTTCTCTCCTAGCCGCTCATTTTTGCTTCTCTGCCCTGAACTTTGGTCCTCCATCCAATCCAATAGGGCTATTGTTGGAACCTCTATTCATTGTATTCACATTGGATACTATGCACGCAGGGATTTTCAGTATCCACACTCAGCATTCATGCAAGGAGGCTGCCATTCCTCTATATTTTGGGAATATTTACCCTACATATGCTCTTCTTGCCCTAATTCATGGGCTTTGTAAATGTTTTTATTTTATTTTGCGAGTTCAAAGCACTATAAATTTAACAACAAACACAGGAAAGGGACATTCATAATTGGGGCAATAATAAATCCAATAGGGGAAGAATTTTAAAAATGGGGGCAAAATTAATTTGAAGGAATTATTGGTTGTGTAAACCTTGTATCTTCATCTATTGAAGATGAAGGGTGTGGCCTAGGTTGGAAAGAGGCCAATTCCCCCTCATAAAATTAAACCATTGTATTCTTCATTCTTTTTCGAATCCAACTAGTCATTGGAAGGCTAGTTTCTCTCTCACCATAGGCATTGTTTTTGTTAATTAGTGCCAGTTTATTAAAATAGGTCTATTTTGCAGGAACTTGTTTTTGTGATAACTTTTGCTCGGTAGCTCAAAATTGACCACCATTTTTTTGCAAAAGAAAATATTTTGACATTTCCCACACATCTAACCTATTTATATTGTAATAACGCACTAAGTTATAAAGTGCCACAAACAAGGGGAGGTCACCTAATACTGAATCAGGGGGGTGTATAGAATGTGCCTTGAACATTTTAGAGTTGTACCAAAGAGCACTTCCATAAAATCATGTCAAGAGCACTTCATTGAGTTGTGTCTAGAACACTTCCACACATACTTTCCATTTTTTCAGTTATGGGGGTTATTCATGCAGTAATTTATAAAGTGCCACAAAATCACTTGGGATAAAATTATTGAATTATGGGGGGGTTCATAGAGTTGTGTCAAGTGCATTTCAGAGTTGTGCCAAGAGCACTTTCACAGAGTTATGTCAAAGATCACTTCCACTACTACTTCATCATTCTTCAACATTCTTTTTCCCGCATTGTATAGAACAGTGTCAAGAACACTTCCACTACAACATCACTATCACCTAATGCTACATGTGCATCCAAAGTTGATTCCTAGAGAACTTCTAGTGATTCATCATAGCAAAAGATTGATATGAGCTCATTTGCTTCTATAGATTTTAGAGTTGCTTCATAGAAGGCTTCCACAAAATCTTGAAAGTAGGACTTCACATTGGATTTGGATTGTAGCCACATGGCATGCAATTGACACTCCACACATGGATCTTATAAGTATTGTAGGACTATCACTTTCAGTTGTATTGTGTCAACTACACTTCCATTGAGTCATGTTTAGTACACTTTCTCATTTTCTCTATTTTTGTAGGAAATTTTTTTTTCCCATAGGGTTTTCTTTCTTTCTCCACTTTATGAGAGATACTTTTGTACAGGGGTACCTAATTAGGCTTAGTTACTAGGACCTATCCTTATTGTGCCCACCTAAGTTGTACTTAAGGGGGGGTGTTAGTGTAGGAATATTAACACTATTACTTATATTTAAATAAGTAATTATGTGTATATTCCCCACATGGCATAAGACACCTCAGCTGTGTGTGTGACAGTTAGGAAGAATCCTTCAAACTCTTTCACTCCACTTAGCTTGCCACATCTACTTGAGATCTCCTTAAGTTATGGGATTGGCTCCCAACTAACTCAAGCTCTCAACACTATTTGTACACCACACTTGTTCATAATTCATTACTAATTATGTGATTATGTAATTAATCGTTTTTTGTGTCTCTTGCATTTTCTTGATGTATTTGGTATTGACATTCTGTCCACTTTTCCTCGCTCCTCTCTCACATATCAATATAGCTTTTCCTGAAACTTACTAAGTTTTCTATTCATTCGAGATAATATAAATTACAGAGAATGCATGAATGAAGAATTGCATGAAATTACCAATTGACATCTCCCTCTATTGCCTCCTCTTTAAAAATTGAACCGCTTGACTTTTCATTTACCAAGAAAATGACCTCTTCTTTTACTAGATCCACTAACTTTAATCGCCAAAGTTGGAAATTCAACAGACGACATTTCATTTTTATTAAATCCCATGATTTATATGGACAACCAATTTTTAAAAAAAATTTGGATGACCAAAAATTTGGGACTACCAAATTTTTGGCAGTTACAAGATGTGTGCACGTATAGAATGGCCTATCAGCCAAATTAAATTATTCAGTCTTCTATTCCATTTACCTCTATAGATCTCGAAGACATTGTGAAGAGCATTGTTCTTTTATAAATGTATTGTTGTGGAGAATGGGTCACTTGTATGGTTTCTTTTCACTTTCCTTATACCATGTGTGCATTATAAAACTATGAAAAATAAAAGTAGTATAACAACAAGAGATGCACACCTAAAAACCGTCCATATATTTACAAACTTTAATCTAAACTTGATATCTAATTGATTTTTTTTGGCATTTCTTAAAATATTAAACTAACAAACTATGTAAACTAAAAGTAACATTTCTTAAAATACTACTTTAACAAATTGCCTAAACTACATGTTTTCAAATTAATGGCAAACAAGCAAACATATGCAAGTTATTGTGAGCATCTCCTACTTTACATCATTATCTTGTTTAGAACCAACTCCCTAGCCTCAATAATCTTTGTAATGTAATGACTCACTGCATTGGAAAGACTCTTGATCCTTTCAAGAAAAAGTTGTTACATCATCCTTAGTTTGTCCATGTATAACACAACATCTCTCTTGGTCAACACTACCTCCATGCTTGTGAGATGCTCCACAATAATGTCAATGGTATTTATCTCATGAAGTGTCATTGTAATCCCCTTTTTCATTGCATCGACAATGGAACTTTCTCATGAAAAATCCCACTGGCCTCTAATGGCATAAATTTGGAGGAAGAAGTCAACCCATTCCCCCATGTCCTCGGTAGGAGCCTTGTCCTTATCCAATGACAAAATGACCACCACTGGCCAAGTGTGCAGTTTGCAGATAGAATTCAAATGCTCAAAAAATTCATGAGAAAATGGATCCCCTACCCTTTTGAAATTCTTGAGAATTGCCATAATCTTCTTGTACTGTGTTTTTCTAGGAGTGGGTCTATCCAACCGTATCTGATCTAAAACCTTTTCCATTACAAGTTGTTCATCCTCCACTTTCATCAAACATTTTTCCAAAATACCATAGAATTTTAGAGTTTCCAAGCTGCTATCCAAAAACTTTTGAACTAGATGGAATCAATCCTTATTTTTCCATATATCATTCTTCCTTTACAAAAGAAAATTTGTAGCTTCCTTTTCAGTTTTAAATAAAAACAAGGTTATTGTTTTTCAAATGCTCCAAAGATACAAATTTCCTAACATCTTCATTGGTATAAGATGCTTCTTCATATTGATTCAATTCTTTTGTATACTTAGTACTCCTTACATCAAATTTTTCCCCCTTTCTAGTGCTAATTTGTCCACCCATCTTCTCCCAAACCCTAAGAAAACAAAATGAAATAAAGAGGAGAAAAAATTGAAATAATCTTGTAGCTCAATCAGACTACCTATGTCTATTAAAACAAAGTAGAGAAAATGCCAAATAGTAAATAGAGATGCCAGCTAGAAGATCTCACGGTGTATGTATCAAAATCAAACTCTAACCTATTTACACAAAACAAACAAATGTGTTCTCAGTGTGCTTACACCATTGAAAGAAAGCGGTTAAAAATGAAAGTCATAATGACTGAAACTTACACCATGGTTTTGAAAAGAAATCAAGCAATTAAATTTGAAAGAGTAGATAAATATTATAGTCATAATGAGTGAAACTTACACCATGGCCTTGAATAGAATTGAGGCATTAAATTTAAAGAGAGAAGCTAAAAATTAGAGTCGTAATGATTGAAATGTACAACATGGCCTTGAATAGAACCAAGGCATTAAATTTGAAAGAGAGAATATGACTTAAACTTGCATGCAAGTGCTGCTAAACTAACATACCTATATTTTAAAAATATATCTAAAGTACGCCGAAAGATATCCTTCTTGAGGTGCCTAATGTTAGGATTAGTGACTAAAAAATAGGTGCCTCCAGAAGGATATCTCTCTATAGGTATGCTAGTAGCTTTAGCAGTGAAATCCTAATTCTAACTATATTATATAATTATAAGAATTATTAAAATTATATAATATAATGTATGTTAGATATATTACATAATAATTATTTATAATGTAATATTATATAATATAAATAATAATTAAAGTTATATATTATAATATATAATAATTATAATTATAATTATAATTATATTTCTAATCATAACCTTGATTCTACCCTAACTATAACCCTAATTTTAAATCTAACCATAACCCTTATTCTAACCCTTACCTTCATTCTAATTCTAACTATGATTTTAACCCTAACTTGAATTCTAACCCTAACTCTAGCCCTAACCCTAACCCTAATTGTAACTCTAATGCTTACCGTAATCCCATAACTCTAATTCTAAATCTAACCCTAACTCTAATGCTAACCCTAACCCTAACCCTAACTCTAACCCTAACCCTAACCTCAATTCTAACCCTAACCCTATCCCTAATTCTAACACTAAACCTAACTCTAGTTCTAACCCTAACCCTAATTTTTGTCATAATTCTAACCCTAATCCTTATTCTAACCCTAATCGTAAGCCTATATGCAACCCTAGTCCTAACCCTATTTATAATTCTAACTATAACTGTATTCATAATTCTAAACCTAACCCTAACACTAATCCTAATCCTAAATGTAATTCTAACCCTAATTCTAGTTTTGACTCTAATTCTCATTCTAATTGTTACCCTTTTTGAAATTGTAATACTAATTCTAACCCTAACCCTAATTTTAATCCTAACCTTAACCCTAATTCTAACTAGAATTCCAACCCTAACCCTAATTATAAGCCTAATCATAACCCTAACCCTAACCCTAATTATATTCCTAACCCTAACTCCAATTCGAACCCTACCCCTAACCCTAATTCTAACCCTAAACCTAACCCTTATTCTAACCCTAAACATAACTCTAATTTTAACCCTAAACCTTATCCTAGTTAAAACCATTTAAAAAATATATCCAACTCACACATTGTGCTAAACAATTTCATACTTGTATATATAAAGACTGAGTACATGAATTGAATTGCCCATAGCTTAATAAACCTGAATATTCAAACAAAACTTTAATGATTCTATCAACCTCACATTAAAACCCATGAATATGAATAAATTGCTCATTTTATAGTCACATCCTATAACTTTAGTAAAAAATCTCCACATATTCAAGCACAGATATCACACAAGATTATGCTTTCACCCTAGACATACATCAAACACGATGATATTAATCACATTGAAAATTCTCTAGAAAATATTACATGGATTTGAATTCCAAACAATACAAAACCAAACCTTTTACACTTTATCTTCTAATTGTATCAGAAAATCACTATCCCCACCCCTGCATTCGCCTGCAACATCAGAGTTAAACATACTGATCAGAATTTTTAGAAATATTGATTAAAGAGAAGAAGAATGCATAGTAGCAGAAGCAAAATAAAAAGGCACTGAGAGTAATAATAGGTGCTTAAAAAAGTCTAAGGAAATAATATAGGCAAGAAATAAACAAACATTTACTGTTTAAGAAACTTTCAAAAGGCAGGTCAATCCAATCTCTATAACCTTAGTCAGTGCACTGCCTTTTTGTGCCAAAATAGAAGCTTTGAAAATGGTTATGGACACTTGCCAATCATAATGGAAGGAAAGGGAGGAAGTCAAGATGACATTCATGCATAGGGAGGAAGCACTGATAAGACATGCTATCCGTTGAGATCTTTCAGGGAAAAGGAGGTGTGCGTTAATCAAGGAAGATAATATAATGATACAAAGGAGGTGCTACATGGCATAAACAACAATAATGAATATTCATCCAAAGCGCCTTAAAACAAAACATTGAACTTAAAAAGAACTTTTCAATCAAATGTGTAATAAGAGGCATAGACATGAAGCAACTCTTAGATCAAAGAATAAAGTTTAATAATAATTTCTAAAACACCTATTATTTCCTAAGTATTGTGTGTAGACTACATTCAGGGAACTTGTAGAAGAAATAAACTTCCATACAAATCAAACTCAATCAAAAGAAGTCAATGTAAAGAAAATAGATTTAGAAAAATGGATTGTTGAAAGCTTTTAATAGCCTCAAGCATGGCACGTAAGGCACAAAGGAAGATAGAAACCAACATTCGTAGCTTGTAGGGTCAAAACTAGATTTTGCAACTATTATTGACACATGAATTAAAATAGTAAAAATACTTCAATGTAACTGCGAGATGGGAATGCCAATGGCAAACCCATTCACATCTCACAGCCACCACTCGAGCTTGCATGCATTCTCGACCACTCTACTTAAACATCATCTAGTTCAATGGTCAAATAATCAATAGCAATTTTACACCTCATTCACAACAGAAAGTGCTAAATATTTGTCCTTTTTCTATTGGTCCAAATTGACCTTTGACTACTGAAGGGGATTATATTTAAGAATAGCCATTCTTGACTTGGAAGGAAAAGATAGAATATTCTAAATCTAAAAAATAGACAGTTAAAGTATGGCGATATAAAAGAAAACAGTTGATGTTTTATTCTAAAACTATGATAGACATCAATGTGATTCAATTCTAATTTTATCCTAAATCTACAATAAACAGATTTCAAAGAGAAAAAAACTGGCAATGGGATTTAAGAGTAGGGGAGGATTCATTCGTAGATTCACAAGAGGAAGGCATAGAAGAGTATAGGAAAGGAGGATACCACATTTTTCACTTAGGGGATTCCTTTAATAATTGGCAGATATGTAGTCCAATGGAAGCTAGGATGGGGTCTTTTTTCTACTGTCTGACTAGCCTGAGACCTCTATCAATCATTATCATGGATCTGAAAAGTAATTTTGATATAATGGTAGAAAAATCATACATACTACTAATGAGAATTATGTCTTCCACACCCTTGGCCTTCAACTCCTCGGCCTTCTCAACAAACCATAGAACATATTGAGACTACAACATGAATCAATTCAAAAAAATTAATCAATATAGGGTGGAGGAGGTTGTAATAATGCCACAGATATTGTCTTTTTCATGTTCTTGACTTATTGAGAAGCGTTTCCTGTAGTAACGCCACACAAGTGTTGGAGAGTAATTTCTCCCACAAACAAAATAGTAATGAATTAAAAGAGAAAAAGATAAAAAGGTAAAAAGACAAAAGAGGACAATAGAAAGTTTCTAAAGGAGTCTAGAAAGGCAGAGGTTTCTAGAAAGAAGAGAATGTTCTAGATAAGAAAGGTTCTAGAGGATATGTTTCTAGATGAGTCAAGAAAGAGTGGAAGAATCTAGGTAGGTACCCAAGCCCTCTATAAAAGAGGCATAATGTAATGTAAGCAAGGCAAGTGATTAAAGCTGGTAATGATCAAGTGATCATGAATGCAACAGCATTCCTGTATGTGATGTAATCATGTTTTGATGTTAATGGATTAAGGTGCAGCAGCACGAATTTGAGTAATCTTGTGTTTCATGTTTCTATGTTTGTTATTTTTTAAGTCTTGTGGATGTGATATCCACCACCAACAAGTGGTATCAGAGCAGGTCAGATCGTGGGATTGGAGCTGTGCATTGGAGGATCAAAGCCATGGTAGTGTGAAGATTCAGAGCTAGGTTTATTGCAATAAGTTGCATTCTACTTCGTGTGTTTTAGGTTGATCATGGAGAGCTAGGGTATTGTCAATACTAAAGAACAACAAACTATTGGATTTATCAAGGCTATAGCCACAGCAGAGGATTTAGGGTTTGAAAGCGGCTGAATGAAATCAACTTCTAGATCAAAGATCTGACCACAAGAGAAGGATGATGATTGGAAAATTGTCTAGCTAGGAGCAAGCCATCGGTGCAAAAGTAAAATGAAGCCGTGTATTGTTTGAAGGTTTTAAAGATCGCTGAATAGAGAAAATCGCCAGTTTAAGATCTTGTTTAAGGGAGTTGCGGAAATCTTAGGGTTTTGTAGTCGCTAAACAAAAAGCCACAAGAAGAGATCATTGGAATTATTTGATCTGGAATCGCAGCCACATTGTTGACTCAAATCGCTGGAGGTACATCACTGAAGCTAACAAAAGGGCGCAGTTAAATGAGTGTTAGGGTTCGTTTGCAGATCTTCCAATAATAAAGTGAGAAGTTGAAATTGCCACAGAAGGGTTTTGTCTTGAATCACTGCCAAGTTTTTTGTTAGCTGTCAAAATAAGAAAAGAGCCGCAGCTCCCATAGAAGAGATCAGATTGCAAGGAGATATCAGTGTAGAAGTTGGAGCCAAGGGTTACAAGTATCGAGTCATTTCTGAAGAATAGAGCCGCCAGATCACCAGAAGCCGCTGCAGAAGGAACCGCCGAGATTGCTAAATCATCAGTAGTTTTATGGGAAGTCACTGCCACAAAAACTGCAGGAGGAATTATGAAGAAGCCACAGGAATATTGAAACCATTGTTCAGTAAAAAGAGATCGTTGTTTTAGGGTTTCTGAAGCTCAGACCTAGAACCGTCAATCCCAACAAAGGAAAGGCTTAGAGTAAATCACAGACGTTGGAGGTGAAGTTGAAGCCGTCAGAAGGGAATACAGAGGCCGCAGAGATTGTCCATAAAGAGCCGCAGCTCTTTGCCACCGAAGGAGTTTAAATTGCCATCAGAGGAAATATCAAATCGCTCAAGATTGGCCGCAGCCAAATAGGGGAGCTGCTACAAAAGTCGGAAGGTTAGCCAAATTTTAACTGAATGCAAGTAAGGATATAAATTGCTGAATTCCTCCAAAAAGATTGCTGAATGTTATGAGATGGTTTGAAAGACCAAAAGGGAGTATAAAGGCTACATATTTTAAAAGGGTTTTCTAAGTGAATCACTGTAGGCTGCAGATTTTTAAATCACTGTGATTGGAAGCTGACATTGGAAAAATTAGAGATTGTCAAGGGTTTGTATCAGGCAGTAAGAAAGTCTGAAGATAGTTTGCAGTCAAAGGTGAAGTGAGGCACACGAAGCCGCTAAACGAAGAAGAAATCAACAATTACAGCAAAGGGCAATAGTCTGAGGTAAGTTAATCATTTATTTTCAATGGGAAAAGCTAAAAGAGAGAAGATAGAAAATGATTTCCAAAAAGAAAGAGATGATTGGGAAAAGAAAAGAAAGGAATTATTAAGGGATTTAAAGCAGGTTTCAATAGAGAAAATAGGACATGAGATAAAAATTTCTGATCTTAAAATTGAATTAATTAATGTTCAAGAAGAGTTAAAAGAAAGATTGAAATCGTTTGATGAGATTAAACAGAGGAATAAAGAATTAGAAGAAAATAATAAGAAATTGGAAGAGGAGAACAGTTTACAAAAAGATGAGATGTCAAGGTTGAAAGAAGAGAATGAATGTTTGAGGACAAAACTATTAGTTTGTGATGTCTCATGTGATACAAATGGCTTATGTGATAAAGCTGAAGATAAAGAATGCAAGGTTGAAGAGGTTGAAATAGCAAAATTTGCATGTTGTGATATTATTGATGAAGAATGTAAGGCTAAAAATGACAAGTTGTTTGAATCCAAAAATCATTGTAATGAAGAGAATATTGGTTTCAAGATGATGAAGAAGATGGGATATAAAGGACAAGGACTAGGCAAATATGGACAAGGAATGAAGGAGCCCATTAAGCCGATAGTGAGGCCAAAGTACGCAGGTCTTGGATATGGAAAAGCAAATCATGTTACAGGTACAAACAAGCTGATTCAAGAAAAGAGGAATGTTCAATGTTCTCATTGTCATAGGTAAGGACATACAAAGGAAAAGTGTTGGGATTTACATCCATGTAGCAATTGTTGATTCAGAAATCATTCAGAAAAGATGTGTTGGCAAAGACAGTGGAAAGATGAATCTATTAAGGATTGCATAAAAATGGATTGTGGGTGGAGTTATGGATCAAATTGGCAACAAATTACAGGTATGCTGAAAAGTTTGTTTAGGTATAGATCTTCATTTGTGAAAGATGATAACAAGCAGGAAAAGTTTGAAGGATTGAGGCATCATGCAAAGTTGAAAGATACAGATAGTAAGAGGACTTTCAGTTTGTTGTTCTAAATATTTCAAGGATTGAATGACTACTGCAGCAGTGGGTGAGAGTTGAAGATCAGCAGATCGTGAAGATGATTTGAAGGCATCTTGCAAGCAAAGGATTTGAGTCACCAGAATTGAAAGACAAAGATTTGAAATATAAATTTGGAATGACAGGTGGTTGAAATTAAGGGGGAGTGTTGGAGAGTAATTTCTCCCACAAACAAAATAGTAATGAATTAAAAGAGAAAAAGATAAAAAGGTAAAAAGACAAAAGAGGACAATAGAAAGTTTCTAAAGGAGTCTAGAAAGGCAGAGGTTTCTAGAAAGAAGAGAATGTTCTAGATAAGAAAGGTTCTAGAGGATATGTTTCTAGATGAGTCAAGAAAGAGTGGAAGAATCTAGGCAGGTACCAAAGCCCTCTATAAAAGAGGCATAATGTAATGTAAGCAAGGCAAGTGATTAAAGCTGGTAATGATCAAGTGATCATGAATGCAGCAGCATTCCTGTATGTGATGTAATCATGTTTTGATGTTAATGGATTAAGGTGCAGCAGCACAAATTTGAGTAATCTTGTGTTTCATGTTTCTGTGTTTGTTATTTTTTAAGTCTTGTGGATGTGATATCCACCACCAACAAGTGGTATCAGAGCAGGTCAGATCATGGGATTGGAGCTGTGCATTGGAGGATCAAAGCCATGGTAGTGTGAAGATTCAGAGCTAGGTTTATTGCGATAAGTTGCATTCTACTTCGTGTGTTTCAGGTTGATCATGGAGAGCTAGGGTATTGTCAATACTAAAGAACAACAAACTGCTGGATTTATCAAGGTTGTAGCCACAGCAAAGGATTTAGGGTTTGAAAGCGGCTGAATGAAATCAACTTCTAGATCAAAGATCTGACCACAGGAGAAGGAAGGAGAGTGAATTTGGTGAAGATACGTTGAAAAGGAAGGGTAAATTATGGTTTAGTTGTGAAGGTGATGTCTAGTGTTGGAAAGAAAAAAAAGGAAGGAGAGTGAATTTGGTGAAGATACGTTGAACAATTTCTTTGAATTTTTGTAAAAGGAAATACAAACCCCTAATCTTAAACTATGGATTATGATATTTTCAAATCTAATGATAGAAGTTGATGACTTCTTAGGGGTGAGGATTTTGTAGCTATGGTGAGGATGATTCTCTACCCAAAAGAATTGGTAGGATGGAAAAATGTTTTCAATGTTGTGTAGGCATTGTGTAGTACAAATATGTTGTCAATGGAAAATAATGTGTAGCCATAATCTTTGTTGTAGGATGATAGTGGATTATCATCTATTTATCCAAGGTCTTACAAGTATGTATGTAGCTAATCCTAACATGAGCTTAGTAAAAAATATTAGGGTTCATTGCATATTGGGTATTGTTTCTTAAGGGTCTAGTGTTTTAATTGTCATTTCTCTTTAATTGTCTTTTCGTTCAGACCTTAGGGAATACCCCCCTTGGCCTTGCAGAGACTAACAATGAAGGTGAGTTTACCAACTCATAATAATTGGCCCATTTATGCCACTATCTAAGCATAATTCCTACTGATTACCTTTTATGACATATCCATTTCCAAGTAGGTTTTGGGGCAATTCTTTAGGATTTGTGGAGCTACATGTTTGAGCACGAATGTACTCATTAACAAAGTTCCAAAGTTCTTTGGGATTTGAACCTGAACCTCAAGCTGTAGCTTGAGCTAATGTAAATATACAAATTATTCATTTTTAATTTTTATCTTCTCTTTGTATTGCTTAGTCAAATCTTATTTAAATTAGTGATCTTTGTATCTCAAACTAACCTACAACTTCAACAATTTGAACATTATTTTTTGATTGATTCATGATACTTAAAATAAATGTTTGTGAGAGTTAAATTTAGGGTTTGCAATCAAGCACATTTTAACATACAATTCGCAATTAGGGCTTTATAGTAATGAAAACTTGATTAAACTTATAACACTTGACCATTTGTACTTTGCGATTTACACCAATGAATGCCTTGCTAAGCTAATATGAGATGACAATATCTTAAATTTATTGTCACCCTTCTTGTCTTAAGCTATACTAATGGCCTTCTCATCTAACCCTAAAATTTATTATGCCTTTTTAAGATCATTTCCATAAAAAGTTTATCCTTATTATTGGTGTGTAGAACTCTTCAATTTGCCAACTTTGAATTACTTTTCCAATAATTAACATATCTAGGAGACATCTAAACTTGTCAATTTGTAATCAAACCTCTATTAATTTTGACAAAGATTTGTAAATTTTGTCATTTGAAATTTTGGGGGTTTCATTTTGTAGCTCTATTCAAATCTTTGTTATATGAAGCATGCAGAAGAATATAAACCATATCTATGGAGTAGATAGTTTACTATGCATGGTAAAATAGCAAATTTTCTAGGAAATAGTTCAAAAAGTTTTCAATGAAGGCAACCTAAAGTGACCCCCTATACCACCCACTTTCCTATCAGTTGACATGAATAGAGCCAGTGTTCCCACTTTCTCCTCAATAGACACCAACAGAGCCACCATATCAAATTTCTTGTCTATTTCAAAGTTTTTGTATTCCTAATTGTAACAACTATTTTTGTAATCCACAATGGATTGATAGTGAGTTACTGCTACTTGGTGGAAAGGTAAAGATGGGAGTAAAGTAGAAAATTGACCTTTGGCCTCTGACCTGATAATATTCTCTTGACACATGCTTTTAATGCAATGATAACACATCTACCTCTTTATATGTTTCAAGATGTATGCTCATTTAAGGCTTCTAGTTAATGTCAATGAATGTGTAGTGCCTCTCATACTTTTCTCTCTGATAGATTGACAATTTATCTATTTTAGGTGGAGACATTGTGATGCATGATATGATGTTAGACTAGTGTTATTATGATTCTTTGATAATACTTCTGATATTTGTGATTTCATGCACATGTTATGATTAGTATATGGTTTTATTCAAATGATTATGATTTAGTTTGATTATGAGAACTAAGCAGCACTAGGTGGTTATTTTGATGTGATGATTATGTGATTGATCTTATCTTGATTGTAATGTAGTTCATATGTTTGGGTGAAAAGGGACAGTGTCGCATCACTCACCTATGAGTACCCTGTGACACTATGATTCCCTTTCACAGTGTGCCTTGTTAGCACTTATTTTGACTTGGGGTTGATTTGTCATGATCAGGAGGTTTCTTCATCTGAAGCCTTCATCTTCTTGCCCAATTTTTCTAAGTGTTGGACCTCCTCAGCGTTTTTCAGCTGCAGCATCATATTTTTCTGAGGAGGAGGTCGTCATCATCATCTTGTCTTCGATGGTGGTCTGCATCATCATGTTCTTCGTCGACTTGTTTTTCTCATCGTCATCATCATATTCAGTTATCGGGTGATGTTTGCTTATTATCCTGATGATACTGGTGAGCTACAGTGCGCCCTCAGTTGCTTGCGAGGGTGATTTTTCAAAGTATCCGGTGATCTTCCGAATATCACCTTGCCCGGGCATGATGATGATGTTGCCCCATTATCCTAAAGGGGTTATTCTTTAAGTTGTTGACCTGACTTGTTTTTTTCCTAAGGGTCGTCATCATCATGATATTTCCAGTTATCATCCTGCTGCTTGCGGAGGTCATCATATTTCATGCCTTCATGATATTTCGCCGGGGTGATATTCTTATCATCGGGTGATCTTGGTTAATATCATCCTGATGATGTTGTTGAAGAGTTCTAAGTGCGACCCGATATTCACCAGGGTCATCATATTTTGAACGTCAGGATGATCTTAGTCAATATCATCCTGATGATGTTGTATCACTTCTTGTTCGTTGTTTTGACATCCTGATGATGCTGACGTCATCCGTATATCAGGGTGATATTTTTCTTTCTGCCTATCTGCATCATGATATTCTGAAGGAGGGGGTGATATTTTCATATCACCCGGATATATGTTTGCTCGAGCATCATGATGATGCTGATATCAGGGAGATATCCGCCTGCCGGCTTCGCGCATTATCTACTGGGGGTGATCTTTTTAAGCAGCATCATCATATTCAGCTATCGCCCCGATTTTACAGAGGAGCTACAGTGCAACCTGATGTTTGAACGTCAGGAGGATATTTCCAAATATCCGGTTGTCTTCCGAATATCATGATGATGTTAATATGATGATGACGTCATCAAGGTCCGCGGGGGTCATATTTCTAACAAGTGATCATCTTGAAGAGACCTCCTGATATTTGCAAACATGATGATGACGTCATCCGGATATGAGGAGGTGCGCAGTCAGCAGGATATGATGATGACGTCATCAGGATGTTCATCGGCCAGACTTTTGTTATAAGCTCAGCAGGAGGATGTTCCTCCGATGGATCAGGTTGTGCCGATTATCATGAAGGTTATATTTCAAATATCATGATGACGTCAGGGTGATATTTCGAACAACAGGATATCATGCTGCTGGAGGATGATGATGATGAGGTCTATACTAGTGTCGTCAGGAGCAAAAGCACCGACATGATATATACTCATGACCTAGTATATAAAGTGTTATTGAGGTCATCGCGGGGTGCATGTGGGATAATGTTATCCTGCATATTCAAAACATCATGATGATGAATCTCGGCGGGAAATGCTTGCGATAGTCTGTTTGATGATCTTCCCAAGGCCGCGGGTTGGTGCGCCATTAATGGCGATTGTTGCAGAGGTATGGGCGATGGCGTGGGTCGATCCTGTACCCGACTGAAGATGTACATCAGCGGATGGTGGCGCAGGGCTCGAGAAATCTTCCTGTCTCCTCCCCTACCTGCTGCATTCAAGTTTGGGCGCCAATCCGGTTGTGTTTGAGTGCCATTTCCATGATACTGTGTATCTGGTGAAATTTTGGTCAACCATGTAATTAATTGCTGAGCACCTACCTGGCTGATATAAGCAGGTGGTCTTGCTCATTTGAAAGGTTGTTGAAAGTTGATGATTTTGGCTCTGTAATGCATAACAAGCTGATCTGGTTGCTCTGTACAGCTTACCTGTGAGTTTATGTATCTCTTGTTGTTTGTTTTTGGCATGAACCCACTGATTTCATGATTAAACTTATATGAGAAATGTTGTTTGGCATGTGTTGTGTTAATTCTGTCTCCAGTATTGCATGTATTCTTCTTCTGAATCTGGATGTTTGGTAATGTTTAGATTCTAGAGCATAGAATTCCTATGTTGACTGTCTGATCTTTTAACTTCTACTCAAGGGGTAGATTAAACTGTTTTCAGGTTGAACATTGGGAAGAGTATACTGCAGTAGGGATATCATAAGTAGAGATAACCTAACACTCTGTATTGGGAGATGCCTGTAAGGCAGGTATCACACATATCCCCTTGAAATCCAGTTTTAGTTGTTCATGCTGATCATTCACAGGTGTATGTCTACTGACTCCAGGCCCTGGATAGGCACCAATCATGCTTTGTTTTGTGTTATAACCATATCCAGCTTTGCATCCACACTTAAACTCCAAAGCAAAATCTAAAACCAACATTAGGACATTAGAGTTAGTTTTAGGAACCTCAGTCCTCTGTCTACAACTACAAATAGGCCCAAAGCTAGCCCCTTTGCCCTTATCTTTCAGTTTTGGTCTACTTACAGGAGGACTCATCTGCTTTCTGTCAACATCCCAGCCTTGCACGCATATCCTCATGGATGTTGAGTAGGGAATACCCCCTAGGTCTTGCAGAGCCTGAAGAAGAAGAGGAGATAAAATATAGAGTCTATCTCCTATACTGTTGACCCCCTGGCCCAGAGATCCTGTTGATCACTGATGGCTACCTTGTAGGGAAATCTAGGAATAAGCATCCAGTCTGGGAAAAAGTCAACAGAAATTGGCGACTCCGCTGGGGACTGAGAAGTAAAAGTGCTATCTAATCATCTCCAGTAATATATATGTGACCCATCTGAGTCAGCAACAGTAATCTACTCCGCTGGGGAACCTTGTGAAAGAACCCTGGTTTTCAAGAGAAAACAGTTCCTAGAAATAGGTGGCGACTCCGAAGTAATCTCCCAACCGGTCACAGTAAATTTATATGCAGGGGAGAAGATCCCAACAAAATCCTCTATTTGAAGAGTTACCATTAACAAAAAGAATGATGTATAGAAGAAAGGGAACTGTCTCAGCTAGTCATGAGAGCTCCCCCAAAAAAAGTGATGAGGTACAAGATAACCCTAGGCCATCAGGACAGCATGCTCCTTATTTTTCAAGTGCAGAAGCTGATATCCAAGGTGCATATGAGAGGCAACAGGGTGGTAGTATGAGAATGAGGTCAGAGGTGTTCCAAGAACGCCCTTTTCTAGACCCAAGTGAAAGGTTTGAGGAGGCAGAGTCTCTAAGGGATGATGAAGATGATGACCCAAATGGTATGAGACCATCTACCTCCAGACCTAAGGATGAACAGTTGGCTGAAGAAATCAGAAGCCTAAGAGCAGAACTAGAATACCTACAAGCCATGAAAATCAGAGATGATATACAGCAGAAAGTGCAAGCCTTGAGAACTACCCAAAATAATTCAGTTCCTACTCTAGAGAATGCAAATATGCAAAGACATCAGCAAAGATATGAAATGCAACATCAGCATCATGATGACAGACAAAATGTGAATGATGCTAGGATACCACTAAACAATGCAGGAAACCAAAATGCAAATAGAAATGTTAATGTTAATTAGCCAAACAGACAACCCATGCAACTAGATAGATTCAGGCAGCTGGTGTTTGATGGTATTCCTGGGTATCCTAACCCCATTGACAAGCATCTGAGGCTGCAAGTGCCTAAGTTTTCAGGAAACAATACAGTGTCAGGAGAAGATCATCTAAAGGCCTTCCAAAATGTCATGGATAATTTTGAGGTTGAGCATGAGGATGTCTTCATGAAGTCATTCATGCAATCCTTAATAGATGAGGCAAGAGAATGGTACAGGAATCTGCCTGACCGGAGCATATCATCATGGGATGATTTTAAGAGGATGTTCAAAGAGCAATATGGTGATAAAACTGACCCTAGCTTCTTTGTAAATGAGTTCACCAGTATCACAAAAGGGTCAAATGAGCAGGTTGCAGACTTTAATGCAAGATTCACTAAAGTGTTGAACAAATTGCCACATCATATGAGGCCAAATGAACCAATGTGCATAATTTTGTACATCAATGCCTTTGATGCAAAGACTGCATATGGACTAAGAGATAAAGGTCCTGCCACTCTCAGGGATGCTTTCAGAATTGCAGTAAATATTGAAAACAATAGGAAAGCATCAGGCAAGACAAATAGAAGGGATGATGTAAAAATTCTGCAGAATCCAAACAAGCCTCAGAACACTCAAGGTAGTACATCTGCTCCTGAAGATAAGATAGACAAACTGGCAAATGTTGTTAAGGACCTGAGCTATAGATTAGCTAGAAGTGAAAAAGGGATGGGTCCTGATAGGCAAGTCTATCAAAGGCAGGAAAAGAGGCCATCATTACATGATATGCCTTATAACACCAATTGGCATGATGGTAAGCCTGTATATCCACGTAACAACACAAATCAGAGGGCTCAACATGCCAAGAAAACTCCTGATCCCCTGAAGAAAACTATAAATATTGCTGATGATGCTCCGTGGTGTATAATTTGTCAGATGCCACATTCACAGTCACAGTGCATGATTGCCCAATCATTGTATGATAATGCTACATCCTGTAATGAATTCAATGAGCCACATCATGTGCAGGATGATGATGTTAACATGATGTCCATAGGTAATGGATACACTCTGTATGATGCTGATGAGAAGACAGATCATCAGGTTCAGGCCTGCCAACAGTCCCCATATGATGAAGATGATGAGGATAATTATGTGTATGCTCAGAACTCACACAATTTTCTGAGTAACCTACAACGGCCTTCTGATGAGGAAATCAGAGCCTTCACAGCTGCAGCAGTTGCTCAGGTCAAGAGCAACTACAACCTCAGAGGTAGAAATCAAGTTGGCAGCCCACATCAGCCAGAGGATATTTCTGCAGGACAGCAGGTGCATGGTCATAAAGGAACTGAACCACAAAAAAGACAGTGGGTAAATAATAAACAGAACTTTAGACACAGAACAGGTCATGATTTTCAAGGACCAGAAAACAAAACCCCTCAGGCTGAAGATCAAAGTAGAGGTTCCCAAGACAGGAATGATGATCAGGGAACTATGAAAATGAAAACTAAATCAGCTCAGGATAAAAGCAAGATTGTGGAGCCAGCTACAACTGTTGTACAAAACTATGCTCCATTTGATATAGCCCAGATCCTCTCTCAGGTAAAGGTCTCTGTTCCACTTATGGAACTCATGAAAGTGGAAGAGATCAAGAATAGGACAATATCCCTAATCTCAGGGGTACCTTTTCAAGCTAAGCAAGATGATCAGACCCAGGGTGAGAAACATGTCATGTGCAGTGAAGAAGATGAGACTCCTGAAGTCTATTTAGGAATGACCATGACAAAGTGTCCTTCACAGGTGGAACCATTTTATGTTTCCCTGGTTATAAATGGTAAAATAATTAGAAATTGTATGCTTGACTCTGGAGCATCCACAAATGTCATGCCTTTGGCCATCATGCAGCAAACTGGATTAAAAATTGACAAGGCATGTGGAAAATGTTATGCAATGGATGCCAGAGAGGTACCAGTTATTGGAATCATGAAGGATGTAGATTTCAAACTGGCAGCATTTCCTGAAAAGAAATATAAAATGAACATAACAGTGGTTGACATCAAGCCACAATATGGTATGTTGCTGTCAAGAAGATGGGCAGCACTAATTGGTGGAAGTATGCAGCTGGACCTATCATATGCCATGATTCCAATGAATGGCAGGGATGTCAAGCTAAGCAGAGAGCAAAGATCATCAGAGACAGTGGAAGACCAAGAAGCAAATGAACAGATATGCTTTGTAGACACTGACTGTGATAACTTCAAGGTTGTCTCAGATGATGCAGAAGACAAAAAGAAAGATGCCTGTATTGATGAGCTGGATCAGCAAGGGTTATGGACCATGTTTTTTGATGGAGCTTGTGCAAAAGAAGGCTCTGGAGCTGGAGTTGTTTTCCTGTCTCCAACTGGTAAGCTCCTCAAATCCTCTTTCTTGCTGAGGTTTGATTGCACAAATAATATTGCAGAATATGAGGCTTTACTCTTAGGCCTGAATATTGCTCTCAAACATGGGATTAAGATGTTAAGAGTATTTGGGGACTCTGAGCTGATTGTATCCCAAATCAGAAATAAGTATGCTGCAAAGAATAAAAGACTGAAGCAATACAAGCATGCTGTTTGGGATACTATTGAACTTTTTGATGCATTTTCAATTGGCTGGGTAGAAAGGTCAAAAAATGTTATGGCTGATTTCTTAGCCAATGTTGCAATAAGGCCAGATGACATCACTCTGTCAGGTGTCACAGATGTAGAAGTTAAAATTAGGCCTGCCATACCAGAAAATATATGCAGTTGGCAAGTTTTTGATGATGATAGGGATTTGCTGAAATTTTTGCACTGCATAGATGATTATGAGAACCAACAGATTGATTTCCAAGCTTTTGTAGAAACTGTAGATGGAAAAGAGACCCTTGTGGGAAAAGAGATCATTCAGTTGAGGACTAACAAGATCCCTAGAGGGTTAGTGGCTTTGGAAAGAGCCTTTGACAGTAGAGACAAAATGGTCACAAAGACATCCCCCACAAATAAGGAGGATTTAGAAGAAATAAATTTGGGGACATCTCAGGCCCCTCAGAAGGTATATATTGGCAAGCAGCTCAAGCCACACATAAGAAGTATGCTGATTGCATTACTAAAAAGGTATAAACATGTTTTTGCTTGGTCATATGAGGACCTAAAAGCTTATAGAGAAGACTTATTCCAGCATGAGATCCCACTGAAGCCTGAAGCTAAGCCATTTAGACAGAGGCAAAGACCTATAAATCCTACCTTAGCTCCCAAGATGCAAGAAGAACTCAAAAGGCTCAGGGAGGCTGGAATAATTGTGCCCATCAGACATTCAACTTGGGTGTCTAACCTTGTCCCAGTCAGGAAAAAGAATGGTGATATTAGGCTGTGTGTTGATTTCAGGAACTTGAATGTATCCTCTTTGAAGGATAACTATCCACTGCCTAATATGGAGGCTATGTTGCAGAGAGTGACTGGTTGTGAACTCCTATCCATGATGGATGGATTTTCAGGATATAATCAGGTAAAGGTGAAAGAATCAGAACAGTATAAGACTGCCTTTACCACTCCATGGGGAACATATGTGTATGTTAGAATGCCATTTGGACTAACAAATGCAGGTGCTACATTTCAAAGAGCAATGGATGTTGCTTTTGCAGGGCTGATTGATTCAATCCTGGCAGTATATCAGGATGACCTGACTGCCTACTCAAAGAAAGAGGAGCAGCATTGTATGCATCTGGAGCAGATCTTCATAAGAGCACTAGAATATGGTATTTCTTTAAACCCAAAGAAGTGTGCCTTTGGAGTAGTTGAAGGAAAACTTCTGGGACATATTGTTTCCAAGGATGGAGTCAGGATAGATCCAGAGAGAGTGGCAGCTATTGACAGGATTCAAATGCCAAAAACTGTGAAAGGAGTTCAGTCCTTCTTTGGACAGATAAACTTTGTTAGAAGATTTGTTCCCAACTTTGCAGAAATCACAAGGAACATCTCCAAGATGATGAAGAAGGATGCAACTGTCAACTGGGAAAGGGAAGCAGCAGAATCATTTCAGAATATCAAAGAGGCAATTAAGATGGCCCCTGTTCTTAAATCTCCTGATTTTTCTAGGCCATTCCAAGTGTTTTCTTTTGCTTCCTTTCATACTGTAGCTGCATGTTTGTTACAGAAAAATGAAGATGGTTTTGAACAGCCCATTGCTTTCTTCAGTATGTCCCTGCAGGCCTCTGAGTTGAAGTATGATATTATGCAAAAGCAGGCATATGCACTTGTTAGAGCCATTAAAAGTTTCAGACCATACTTGGTAGGGTCATATATAGTTGCATATGTACCTCATGCAGCAGTCAAAGACATATTCACTCAGCAGGAGGTGACTGGAAGAAGGTGCAGATGGATAAACAAACTGCAGGAATTCAACATAGACATACAAGTTACTAAGTTGATAAGGGGACAAGGATTAGCCAAGATGATGGCACAATCAAACTTGGAAGCATGCCAAGTTAATGCAGTTCAAGATGAGAATGTAAGTGTATCAGGATCTGAATGGTACAAGGATATTGTCTATTATTTGCAAAATCTGAATTGTCCTTCCCATTTCAGTGACAATCAA
Source organism: Cunninghamia lanceolata (assembly GCA_027924645.1). NCBI lineage: Eukaryota > Viridiplantae > Streptophyta > Pinopsida > Cupressales > Cupressaceae > Cunninghamia > Cunninghamia lanceolata. Next base: position 476,891 of record BSBN01000909.1, on the reverse strand, counting down.
AAGAGGACTCTGAAGCTACATGCAATCAGGTATGTTGTTGTTCAAGGTGAGCTGTACTGGAAAAATCCTGATGGTGTGCTGCTGAGATGTGTGGATAAGAACATGGCTAACAATATTTTGATTGACATGCATAAAGGATTGTGTGGTGGCCATTATACTGCCCAAACAACAGCTCATAAAATTCTCAGGGCAGGATATTGGTGGCCCACTCTCTTTTCAGATGCACAAAAGTTAGTAAGGAAATGTGACCCTTGCCAGAGATTCTCAGGAAAGCTGAAATATAATGGTGCTTTGCCCCTCAAAACTGTACCTGTGGATGCTCCATTCCAGCAGTGGGGAATTGACTTTATAGGGGAAATTGCAGACAAATCAAGTGGGGGACACAGTTGGATTTTGGTGGCAACTGACTACTTTACCAAATGGATTGAGGCCATTCCAACTAAAAGAGCTACAAGTAAGGTGGTGACAGACTTCATACTAGAGAACATCATCATCAGGTTTGGAGTACCATTTAAGATTATCACTGATAATGCTATGTGCTTCAGATCAGGTGAGTTTGTTGACTTTTGCAACAAGTATGGGATAAACCTGTCATATACATCACCATATCACCCACAAGGAAATGGTCAAGCAGAATCAAGCAATAAGAGCATCATGAAAATTGTCAAGAGGATACTGGACAAGAACAAGAGGGCTTGGGACTCAAAGTTGAACTTAGCAGTATGGGCTGACAGAGTGACAGTGAAAAGGGCTATTGGGAAGTCACCTTTTGAGCTAGTGTATGGTGCATCAGCTAGACTGCCCATAAACAATCTCCTACCAGTTTACAGATTCATTCAGGAATATGATGATGAGATTGAAGATCCCATGACAGAAAGAGTGAATCAGCTGGTTGCATTGGATGAAGACAGAAGGAAAGCCCACCAGATCAATCTCAAAAGACAACAAGATATGAAATATCAGTTTGACAGGAGAACTACAAAAAGGAAGTTTGAAGTCAATGATCTGGTGCTTATTTGGAATGCTAAAGAATAGGAAAAGGGTAAACATGGTAAATTTCAGCCCTTATGGATGGGCCCATATCAGGTTTACAATACTCATGGGGAGGATTCTTATTTCCTCCAGGCCCTAGATGGTGAAATTCTGGAATTGCCTGTGCATGGCCAATTCCTTAAATTCTATTTTGCATGAATAGCTGGTTGCTGTGCACATTTGTAAGATATGTATGTAGTGTAAATGCCTTGTACAGCTCGCGTTTTTTGCTTTTTGTCAGGTCTGCCCGGAGATCTGGTTCTCGCTGCAGGTTTTCACCTGCACGTCCCCATTCGGAGCCACTGTTAGCACTTATTTTGACTTGGGGTTGATTTGTCATGATCAGGAGGTTTCTTCATCTGAAGCCTTCATCTTCTTGCCCAATTTTTCTAAGTGTTGGACCTCCTCAGCATTTTTCAGCTGCAGCATCATATTTTTCTGAGGAGGAGGTCGTCATCATCATCTTGTCTTCGATGGTGGTCTGCATCATCATGTTCTTCGTCGACTTGTTTTTCTCATCGTCATCATCATATTCAGTTATCGGGTGATGTTTGCTTATTATCCTGATGATACTGGTGAGCTACAGTGCGCCCTCAGTTGCTTGCGAGGGTGATTTTTCAAAGTATCCGGTGATCTTCCGAATATCACCTTGCCCGGGCATGATGATGATGTTGCCCCATTATCCTAAAGGGGTTATTCTTTAAGTTGTTGACCTGACTTGTTTTTTTCCTAAGGGTCATCATCATCATGATATTTCCAGTTATCATCCTGCTGCTTGCGGACGTCATCATATTTCATGCCTTCATGATATTTCGCCGGGGTGATATTCTTATCATCGGGTGATCTTGGTTAATATCATCCTGATGATGTTGTTGAAGAGTTCTAAGTGCGACCCGATATTCACCAGGGTCATCATATTTTGAACGTCAGGATGATCTTAGTCAATATCATCCTGATGATGTTGTATCACATCTTGTTCGTTGTTTTGACATCCTGATGATGCTGACGTCATCCGTATATCAGGGTGATATTTTTCTTTCTGCCTATCTGCATCATGATATTCCGAAGGAGGGGGTGATATTTTCATATCACCCGGATATATGTTTGCTCGAGCATCATGATGATGCTGATATCAGGGAGATATCCGCCTGCCGGCTTCGCGCATTATCTACTGGGGGTGATCTTTTTAAGCAGCATCATCATATTCAGCTATCGCCCTAATTTTACAGAGGAGCTACAGTGCAACCTGATGTTTGAACGTCAGGAGGATATTTCCAAATATCCGGTTGTCTTCCGAATATCATGATGATGTTAATATGATGATGACGTCATCAAGGTCCGCGGGGGTCATATTTCTAACAAGTGATCATCTTGAAGAGACCTCCTGATATTTGCAAACATGATGATGACGTCATCCGGATATGAGGAGGTGTGCAGTCAGCAGGATATGATGATGACGTCATCAGGATGTTCATCGGCCAGACTTTTGTTATAAGCTCAGCAGGAGGATGTTCCTCCGATGGATCAGGTTGTGCCGATTATCATGAAGGTTATATTTCAAATATCATGATGACGTCAGGGTGATATTTCGAACAACAGGATATCATGCTGCTGGAGGATGATGATGATGAGGTCTATACTAGTGTCGTCAGGAGCAAAAGCACCGACATGATATATACTCATGACCTAGTATATAAAGTGTTATTGAGGTCATCGCGGGGTGCATGTGGGATAATGTTATCCTGCATATTCAAAACATCATGATGATGAATCTCGGCGGGAAATGCTTGCGATAGTCTGTTTGATGATCTTCCCAAGGCCGCGGGTTGGTGTGCCATTAATGGCGATTGTTGCAGAGGTATGGGCGATGGCGTGGGTCGATCCTGTACCCGACTGAAGATGTACATCAGCGGATGGTGGCGCAGGGCTCGAGAAATCTTCCTGTCTCCTCCCCTACCTGCTGCATTCAAGTTTGGGCGCCAATCCGGTTGTGTTTGAGCGCCATTTCCATGATACTGTGTATCTGGCGAAATTTTGGTCAACCATGTAATTAATTGCTGAGCACCTACCTGGCTGATATAAGCAGGTGGTCTTGCTCATTTGAAAGGTTGTTGAAAGTTGATGATTTTGGCTCTGTAATGCATAACAAGCTGATCTGGTTGCTCTGTACAGCTTACCTGTGAGTTTATGTATCTCTTGTTGTTTGTTTTTGGCATGAACCCACTGATTTCATGGTTAAACTTATATGAGAAATGCTGTTTGGCATGTGTTGTGTTAATTCTGTCTCCAGTATTGCATGTATTCTTCTTCTGAATCTGGATGTTTGGTAATGTTTAGATTCTAGAGCATAGAATTCCTATGTTGACTGTCTGATCTTTTAACTTCTACTCAAGGGGTAGATTAAACTGTTTTCAGGTTGAACATTGGGAAGAGTATACTGCAGTAGGGATATCATAAGTAGAGATAACCTAACACTCTGTATTGGGAGATGCCTGTAAGGCAGGTATCACACATATCCCCTTGAAATCCAGTTTTAGTTGTTCATGCTGATCATTCACAGGTGTATGTCTACTGACTCCAGGCCCTGGATAGGCACCAATCATGCTTTGTTTTGTGTTATAACCATATCCAGCTTTGCATCCACTCTTAAACTCCAAAGCAAAATCTAAAACCAACATTAGGACATTAGAGTTAGTTTTAGGAACCTCAGTCCTCTGTCTACAACTGCAAATAGGCCCAAAGCTAGCCCCTTTGCCCTTATCTTTCAGTTTTGGTCTACTTACAGGAGGACTCATCTGCTTTCTGTCAACATCCCAGCCTTGCATGCATATCCTCATGGATGTTGAGTAGGGAATACCCCCCTAGGTCTTGCAGAGCGTGAAGAAGAAGAGGAGATAAAATATAGAGTCTATCTCCTATACTGTTGACCCCCTGGCCCAGAGATCCTGTTGATCACTGATGGCTACCTTGTAGGGAAATCTGGGAATAAGCATCCAGTCTGGGAAAAAGTCAACATGCCTATTTATATGTTCGATCGTTTTGTGTGCTGCAGGTTCCAGGTACTAAGCATCGACTCCACCTGAATTATCAGGCTTGAGCGTGCCTTAACACCCAATGGATAAGTTGTTACAGAGATAGCACATGATTCCACACCCTAATTCATCATCCTTGATAGGGATGTGCATCTTGTTCAGTTCAACCTGTCAATTTTGTCAAGTTTGCTTGAGGTTCCATTTTGACCCTAGTTAGTGGTCAGATGATTATGTTGCCACCTAATTTATTTAATTGTTGGAGTAATACTTTGATAAATATTTATATAAATAAATTATTGTTAATGTGTAGTGTAATATTATTTTAATAATAATAATTATAACGATAATAGTAATATGTTAAATAAACCTAACGTATTCGGGTAAATAAATTAATTATTTGGTTTACGGTAAATGAATTACCATTTGTGGGAATTATAATAGAATAGTTGGTAATTGGTAATTATTTTATAATAAGGACTTAATAATTTGTATTAGAGGGAGTTGGTTGAATTTTCCCGTATTGCAGTTGCTCAGGAAATGTTTTTGTTTGGGGGTCTAAGGATTGTATTCCTAATTCTGGATTTTGGGCTAGAAATTAGGGCTCTACAAGGTAGGAGAGGTAGAGAAGAATTTGGAGGCAAGAAAAACCCAAGGAAGGCTTTAAACATCCCAGGTATGCAATAGATTTTATTTTTTTGTGTGAATTTGCATAATTCCTATTATAGAATTATGTCAAATTTTTGAATCCTCATCACTCAACTCTTGAAAGATTCCACCCATGGTTTTTGTGAAAATGGTTTGTTTTATTTACTAGTTTTGAATTGCAATGCTAACATGCATGTTCATGAATTTTTTTTGGTCCTTTATAGTTGTTTGGTTCTATATCAAGCCCTCTATTACGTTCTCCCTTAAAGTTTCTTTGATCATTTTGATATTTACTACAACATTGTAGTACATCTCTTATAGCCCTTTTTCCAACAATCTACTTTCCATGTTTAGACCTTTAGTGGCAATTGCATGAATGTTTCTCGAGCCTTTTAAGACAAATTCCTTCTAAACTGAATAGTGCAAGAGTTCAATCTTCTAATTTTGCATGTTTGCACCTTATGTATCGTAGGAATGTTTCTAAAAACATTTTTCAATGAGTCCATTTTATGCTACGCCTGCCAGTTGTATTTACTTGAAGTTCCCAAAGCTAGGTGCAACGAATCCATTTTGTGCATATTCTGTGATCATTGCATCCATTTAGATGATGTCCCATTGAGAGACAAAACCATTTTGTGTGTATCCTACACTCATTGCATTTCATGAGATTAAATCTCTTTGTGACATGCTATCAGGTAGTTCATGTGGTTTGTCTATGCTTCCACATCTTAAATTCATGTCTGCCAGAGAATTTCCAACTTTAATATCCACTAAAACGTCCCTTCCATTATGCTCAGATGGATGTCCATAAGTGTTCAAAAGCTCCCATTTTGTCATATGCAGGAAGGATGCTTGCAAAGGTTGTGGTGCCTGGTTTTATGCCTACCAATTGCATTTGCTTGAATGCTTCTAAAGCCCTTTCAATAAATCTATCTTGTGCATATCCTGCCATTAATGTATTGCATGAGTTTAATTGTCTTGAAGGCACACTGTTAAATAGTTCACATGCCTTGTCTATGATTTCACCATTCGCATACATGTCTACGAGGCTAATTGCAACCACAACATCTGACAAAACTCCTCTATCCTTCACGCTTTGATTGGATGTCCATATGCTACTCCAAGACCGGTCGTAATTAATGTCTTGATGGTATCTATCATATGTTTGGGGTGTAACCTTGCATAATAGGGCACTAGCATTTTTGTTATGAATCATTTACTTACTATGGAAATTGTGTAATGCCCCACCATGCAACCCTAGAGATAAGTTCAACTAAAGCAATATAAAGGTGGAATTTTTTTTTTTTAAAGAAGAAATGATAACAAAACATAACATAGACTAATAGCATCAAGTTAAACTATCATCTCTAGGGATTACATAACTACATTATTGCAACTTAACAATAATCAACAACATACATGATTTGATCGATCAAATGAATGAAACTAACATTTTAGGTTACAACATCATATGAATATATCAACATTTTTGCAACCAAGATTACAAGTGCAGAATAGTTTATCTTACAAGAATAATTACATGATTTCAATGATACAAAAGTTTTTTTTCTAGATACATCAATTACATAGGGATTTCTTCTGATACAAAAGATTTGAATACAAATAGTACAAATGTCCATCTTCGATACATGTGCAAAACTAGAGTCAAGAGAGATACATCTTTACACATGAGCCACGATGCCAAAAAAACTAATGGAATAAAGCACAATCACTTGACCATGTGGAACCCTAAGGTCCACCTCCTGTGCTAGGAGATAACATGAGGTCCCACAACATAAAATAGTCAAAAAGATAGAAGACTAATATGTGTAAGGACTACACATGGCTCCATTACAACATGGGTTAATATGAACAACATAAGTAACTCAAACATCACTTCCAGAGGCAAACACACAATAAAAGGGAAAACATACTTAGGAAATGCTAGGCTGCAGTAGGGAAGAGTGTCATCGCATGGTTGTAAAATGGGTTATCCTGGCAGTCTCTCACCAGACGCTGCCCCCATCCTATTAGAATCTGAAAAGATTATTAACCCAGAAAACTAGTGCAAACGAATAGATATCTAAAATATGAATGCAAATGATACAAAATCAAAATAGTAACACATAGTTAGTCTCCAAGAGAGTAATGCAAATGTTAGAAGAAAAATAGCATTAAGAGGATGCAAAAGCAAAAGATGTAAAATATAAGCCAAGTAGCATGTTTATATAGACTAGGAAGAGGGAGGAGGTGGCAACACCAACCAATTAGGAGCAACCATCTATCGGACTAAAGATAGCAAAGTATCTTCCCAAGATAGCTAATGGATGCTCACATGTAGGAAGGTGACACCTCATAACCACTCACCTAATAAGACATGCTTTATTAACCTAAGTGAGATTAATAGAAGTGTAGGAAAAACCTAGGAATATAGGGAAAAATAAATAACCCATTAGGAAATAAAAACCTACACCAACACCCCCCATAAGCAAAGCTTAGGTGGATGTAGAAATGGGTCTTGGCAAATCAAGCCTAATGAGGTACCCACGTACATAAAATTTCCCCCAAAAGAGAGAGAAAAGCCCCCCCCCCCCCCAAAAGAAAAAAATAGAGAGAAAAGAGACCCCTCCAAAAGTAGAGTCAGGACTCCAAGTGAGAGGAAGAAGCCCCCTAGAAGATGAAGGATTATGCACCCCCAGCAAAGCTCGCAAATGAACATGCTCTCAATGAAGGGTTTGATGAAGATATCAGCAACCTGCTCAGAAGTCAGATGGTAGAAAAGGTTGATGACATGGCCATGGATGAGCTCCTAGATGTAGTGCATGTGGACTTCTATGTGTTTGGTCCACTGATGATGGACTGGATTCTGTGAGATCTGAATGGCACTCTGGTTGTCACAAAATATGACTGATGGCTGTCTGATCTAGATACCAAACTCAGTGAGAAGATTTTGAAGTTAAATGGCCTCAGTGGTGGCATTCATAGCCCCCTGATACTCAGCCTCAGTAGAAGATAGAGCAATAGCAGACTGCTTCTTGCTCGACCAACAAATAGGACCTGAACAAAGTGAGAAGTTGTAACCGGAAGTAGACTTGTAATCCTAAGAATCACTCACCCAATCTGAATCTATGTATCCCACCAAGTCAAGCTCAATACCCGCTACATAGTGAATCTTAAAACTGTGAGAACCCTGAATGTAGTGAAGGATCTGTTTGGCTTCTTTCCAGTGTAGCTCATGAGGCTCCTGCATGAATCAAGAGACCATGCTTATAGCATATAAAATGTCGAGTCTCGTATTAGTCAGATAAATGAGACTCCCAACAAGCTGTTGGTACAAAGTGCCATCAACAAGTGGAGAAGAACACTGAGCCTCAAGTTTGACTCCAAAAAGAAAGGGAATCGGAGTGGGCTTGCAGTCAGCCATATGAAACCTCGAGAGAAAATCTAGAGCATACTTGGACTATGTGATGGTGATCCCAGAAGAAGACTGAAAGATCTCAATCCCGGGAAAGTAATACAAAAAGCCCAAGTTAGTCATCAAAAACCTGTCATGAAGGGCAATTTTGATAGCCCCAATGGTGGATGAAGAACTCCCAATGAGCAACAAGTCATCAACATACAGAACCAGAAGTAGGAGTGAATCATCCTGCTGTAGAATGTAGACATTGGGATCAGAATGGCACCGAGTGAACCCAACTGATAGAAGGAATGAGTTGATCTTGGAATACCAGGCCTGAGGAACCTATTTGAGGCCATAGAGAGACTTCCAAAGACAGCACACAAGTGAAGAATCCTGAATGAACCCCTGTGGTTGCTCCATGTAGATCTCCTCTTGAAGGTCAGCGTGAAGAAAAGCACTCTTCATATCCATCTGGTGTACTTCCCAATGATTGGCTGTAGTAATGGCAAGAACAAGTCAGATGGAATTCATTTAGGAAACTAGTGCAAAAGTCTTAGAGTAGTCAATCCCAGGAACCTGGGAGAATCCTTTGGTGATCAAGCAAGCCTTATGCTTGTCAACTAACCCATCTGTTGCAAATTTTATCTGATAGATCCACTTACATCAAACAAGTTTTCTTCCCTTAGGAAGAGGGATAAGATCCCAAGTGTGGTTCCTCATCAAGGAACTATACTCCTCCTGCATAGTCATATCCCACTCAGGAATACCAGAAGCCTCATGAAAAGACTGTGGATCTGAGGCAGTAGCAATGAAGACATGTAGAGCATCCTAGAACTATGAACAAGTCCACCTGGTGTCTGATGGATCCCCAACCCAATCACCCACAGACTGCAAGGTCAGTCTAGCCCAAAGTGGACTAGAAGATGGAGAATCTAGAGGAGAATCATCAACCTCTGAATGATGGCTAGGAGAGGAAGGAGGTGAGTCCTCTGAATTGCTCTCTACATCAGAAGTGGAGGTAGAAGACTTCTCAGGTGAATCTAATTCATCAGAAGATCTGTCATGTATCCCAAGTGACTCCAATGTCAAAGTAGAAGGAGTTGGAGAAGTGATAGAAAGTGAGCTTGAAGAGCCCTCCTCAAACTAAACACTCCTCTCAATAAACAAGTCATGTGTAGTAGGGTGGAGCAAATAATAACCCTTCACACCATCAAGATAACCTACAAATATGTAAGGTCTTCTCTGCGGATCCAAGGCCTTGCATTTCTCTGCAGGAATGTGGGCCCATGTAGGAGAACCAAAAACTTGAAAGTGCTTAACTGATGGTTTCTGACTGCTCCAAGCTTCAAAAAGAGTGACTCCCTTCAAGGCTCGGTGAGGAACATGGTTCTGGATATAATAAGCATAGTTAATGGGCTCTGCCCAATACTGTGGTTCAAGAGATCTGGAGTGAATCATGTAGTTCACCATTTCCTTCAAGGACCTATTCTTCCATTCTGTAACACTGTTCTGTTGAGGATTGTATGGAACTAAATGCTACAAATCAATTCCCTCTGAAGCGCAAAACCTCTCAAACCGATGGTTGATATACTCACCACCATTGTTAGTGCACAAAACTTTGGTGGCTTTCCTAGATTGCTTCTCTACAAAAGTTTTGAAGTCCTGTAAATGATCAAATACATCTGAATTCTGTTTGAGAAAGTACGCCTAAGTATATCAAGAAAATTCATCAATGAATGTGAGGACATATCTAGCCCTGCTAAAAGAAGGATGTTGAAATAGACCAGCCAAATCACTATGAACTAACTCCAGTATATGTGAAGCTCTCCATGCCTTACCTTTGTCAAACTTTTCTTTAGGATGCTTACCAAGAATGCAACCTTGGCAAATACCACTTGAAAACTAAACTAAAGGCAACCCTATGACCATGCTCTACTAGTTGAGTTGCTGCAAGTAGCGAAAGTTAAGATGGCCAAACCGCTCATGCTGTAATCTACTCACATCATCAAAATGAGTGAGCAAAATAGTCGAAGGAGGATCAAGAACAAAGTGAGAAAATAGATAGAGCCGTGACTAATGATCTACTCTCCCAAGTTCTGCAACTGTAGAACCACTGTGCAACTCATGAATCTCCACTGAATCAGGAGTGAGCTCAACCCACTTGCCTGAACCTGTGTGAGTGATCTAGTATACTGATAGGAGATTAGTTGATAATGAGGGCACACAAATAATATCAGGGAATGTGTCATCCCCCACATCAATAGACTCTCTCCCACACACCTCAACACCCATCAAAATAGAAGGCATAGTACATGGCTCCAAAGATACAAGTTCTTCCTTAGATGAAGCCATGTGGTGAGAAGCACCTGAATCAAGAACCCAAGTGGATGGTGAAGAAGCAACTACAACAAAGGCCTTGCCCTTTCCTTTCCCCTTTCTATTTTCTTTTGCCTTGTTAGCCCCTCATTAGAACTCTATTTGATAGACTCAGGAACACTAATATTATTCTTCTCAAGAATGTGTGTCAAGTGATCAATTTGTTTCTTCAGACATTTATATTCATCATGACCAGGTCTTTTACAATAGGCACATTGGACCCTCTCTTTCTTAGGCTTCTCACCCTTGGAAGATTAGGTCTCATTAGTTTCTTTTGAAGCAACCGATATCTGATCCTTCTTCTCCTTGCTATTCTTCTATTTCTTATCCTTACTATTGTTGTTACTACTTTGTCCTTTCTATTCTTTTGTGCCTTGGTTGGTAGCCAACACATGTGACTTAGAGGACTTAAGAGTGTCCATCTGGATTAGCTTGTCTTGTTCCCCAGTGAGATTGACAGCAAAATCATCTAAAGATGGCATGGTGAATTGAGTACCAAGTGCACCCTTAGTAGCATAGAAAGTAGAAACAAACACATAATATTCTGAACTTAGCTTAAAGAGAATACTAAGAATCAGTTATTCATCTTTCTTTTCAATTCCACATTCTTTTAACTATAGCCTTAGTGATTTCAATTTACTGAAGAAATCTTGGATTGTGTTGAAATTGCCTGGACTTAAACTAATTAGTTCATTTTCCAACATATGACCCCTCATTGAATCTTGTGTGCCAAATAGTGTTTCTAGCTTTGTCCATATTTTATTTGGTGTATTCAAAGACTCAACGTGAAAGAGAAAATTAGGAGAAATAGACAAACACAATGCTCCATATGCCTCATCACATTTGTTAAACCACTTAGGCTTATCTTCATCTTTAGCAAGTTCAGTTTCAAGTCCCATAGTTATCCTATTTAATCCAGCTTTCCTTAAGTGAATTATCATGCATGATTTCCACTCAAAGTAATTGTATGGAGTAAGGATGGGCATATTAGTTTGATCCATGATGAAGAAATGCAGAGAAGAAATGTTGAAAAGAAGAGAACACAACCAAGACAACCCCCCTTTTCACTCAATCAAAGAACCCCCCAAGAAAATATGATTTGGTACTTTATATTAGTGCGTTTACAACTGCCACTAGCAAGAAATACTAAGTGGTCTTGATTTCAATGCATTACAAAACCCTCATGAAGAGCATATGCTAAGAATATAACTTTGGCACAATACCTAGAGAAATAAACAGCACCACTGCAATCTACCCAAAAAATCATGCACTTTCAAAACAAGAATTGTCTTGATACGAGGTCGTATGTGAAAGATATGATCCTATGAAGTTCCCAAAACGAGAACAATATAGTGTCACGACTGAGAATCTACAATTTCTGAAAAATCTCTACATCAAAATCAAAAAATGATTGCACTAGTACATAGAGCACAAAAAAATAGCCAAAATAAAAAAACATTTCGTGGGAAACAGAGTCCGTATGAGCAAAAACGGAGCATTTGAAAACTGCAACTGCCAATGGAGAGGGGTCCTATTGTAGCTTTCTGAGTGTGTTTATGCAAAATATATAGACTAGATGCAAAAACTAAAACATTCACTAATGGTTTTTATGCACTGCAAACAAAACCCAGAAAGCATTTTTCTTGCTAATGTACAGAAGATGTAACTCTAATGTAAATAGAAAGTCTTTAGCAACAAAAAATGACCCCAGCAACCAAAAAATGGCATGCAAAGGCTGAATCAGTTACCTAAGACAAGCAAAGGCATGCTGGAACCTGCAATATTGATTTAAAACACCAAATATGCAAATTGGTTGTCAGATTTGAGCTTGAAACCCCGGTTCCGCAACTGTGTATGACGATCTCTGATTTCAGTGAAACGAAAGCTAAATTTGACTTTCTTAAGCCTCCTGGATACGTTGGAACAACTAGAAATGCTACCAATATAAACAAAAATGCTGCAATCAACCAGATTTCATAAAACACATGTGGAAACTCCAGAGATTAAAAAAGTTTCTGTAAAACTTTTCTTATTCTCAAGATCATCCTAAGATGCAAGAGAAGAGCATATTGGATTTTTTAAAAAACTGTAATAATATTTATTAGCCCCCTCCCAAATCTCTCAAATAAGAAAAATAAAATCTACTCTTACACATAGCAAGGCTCTGATACCATGTTAGAATATGAAAAGATTATTAACCCAGAAGACTAGTACAAATGTATAGATATATAAACTATGAATGCAAATGATATGAAATCAAAATAGCAACACAGAGTTAGTCTCCAAGAGAGTAATACAAATGGTAGAAGCAAAATAGCATTAAGAGGATGTAAAAGCAAAAGATACAAAATACAAGCCAGGTAGAATGCTTATATAGACTAGGAAGAGGGAGGAGGTGGCAACACCAACTAATCAGGAGCAACCATCTATCAGACTAAAGATAATAAAGTATCTTCCCAAGATAGCTAATGGATGCTCACATGTAGGAAGGTGACACCTTGCAAGCACTCACCTAATAAGCCATGCTTTATTAACCTAAGCGAGAATAATAGAAGTGTAGGAGAAACCTAGGAATATAGGGAAAAATAAATAACCCACTAGGAAATAAAAACCTACACTAACACATCCATGGGTTATCCTAGCTATCTAGACACTGGCCCCCATCTATGATTATCTTGACAGTCTCTCACTAGACACCGGCCCCATAGGGTGACACATGCGGAAACAATATTCCTTTCGTGAGGACAAGGAAGTTGATCTTGCCAACCATGACCTTCTCATCCCATCCTTAGCCAAAACGAGCACTACAGGCATGGGTGAGGCATCCAATTATCTTATTTAGTGTGGAAACTACCCAACCCTCTAAATTTATTATTAAGTTATCACTCGATTAGAAAAAACATCCAATGGGTTATCCTGGCAGCCACTTTGGGCACCGGCCCCACATTAAAAACCACTACCCTACCTACATCTAGAAGACCCTATCCATCAAGCAAGACAATTACAATGACAAGTAACATATACAATGCAAGGCATTTACTTTCTTGCATACAAATCATAATCATAGGGACCAATTCTTGTCCCAAAACATAAACCAAGCATGAATTGCCACATTCTCATCATGATGTATTTACAATGTAGAATACACATCATTACACATCACACTAAGCAAGGCATTATCCATCTTGCACATGTATCATACTAACATGAATAGGAGACAATATTTCAAGAATGCAATTCATTCAACTCACATGATGGACACATAGCTAACCCCGACACAATCACTCTTTCCTAGGCCTTTGGAATTAACCTATTAAACTCATCTCCTGATGTCACAAAATCTTACATAAGCTTACACAGATGACATTCGTCTAAACAGTTCCATAAACACTTAAACCAGAAAACAAGACATAATGTCTAATATAAGGAAATATTCATTGTTTAACAACTAGGACGACATTTCTTCGATAAAACATTAACCATTACAATAATCTTAATTAAGAAACCATCATCTCTAGAGAACTAGTTTTCTATGAATTCCTTAAGTAACAAAAAACTAAATAATTTATTCATCTAGAAAATGGAATTACCACTTAGTTAAGATTAAAAGATAAACAAGTTAACTTAAATCAAAATCATATTTCTAACAAAGGGATTTAACTAACAACTATACTGTTATAACCTTAAAATCTTACCCTTGCAATCCTTCAAACCAAACTAGACATGCTACTATGCATTCCATATCCTAGCATGGTTTTACTCTAAGTTATAAATTAGATTATATGGAATTCCAATAATATTTAGACTATCACATATTAATTTAGTTTCCTTAACTCACTATTCATACATAACAACATGATCCTACATTATCTTAACTTTTCCACTACTTAAAGAATTCTAATTTGCATTACTAAACAATAAAATCTCTTAGCAAGTCCACTAAGGATTCTAACCATTATCCTATGTAATGGAGTCTCAAACAACATTAAGTTAAGAAAATATGATAGCTAATTTACATTTAAGGAACAATGACACAAAATAGATTTATTCCTAAAACTCGTACTTCCTAACTTAAACCATCTTATAAATTAATTCAAAAATTATAAGCATTTTTTTCTCCATATAATTATGGTGGTAAGGATTTTTCCTTTTTAGAGTAATACAGAAAATATTTAAATCTAATTATAATTATAAAACCCAAATCAATTACATAAAATGTATATTGAACAATATATCTAGTCAGCATAACGACCATCTATATAATTAGAATTTAAGAAATTATTCCTGTATTATTTACTAACAATAACACTATACTACTTTTCAATTAGCTTAATAGATAAAAGATTTAAAGACAATTTGTGGGCAATGCTTCTTTGTCTAACAAACTCTACCAAAGCTCATAATACTTAGGGCAAAAGAGATTAAATAGTTGAGCAACACAGTTTTTGCATGATCTTAGTGGTGATGGTAGTTGTATAAATATGACCTGGAAATTATGGGCATGGTTGTTTTAGGTGCTATCACACTCTAAGTCAATTCATTTTTTGTAATTCTGTATAATATAGATGGCCTATGAATTATCAGATACAGACATTTAGTTGGTCATAAATTTGGTGAGTACTTAAACACTCACCCATGTAATATAGATTATATATAGGACTAAGTAGTCTTTACAAATCGTTGGTATAAACTCAGCCTGATGGGACTTGATAAATTAATGATTACAGTGCAGCTGAATATCATGTGAATTATCTATGCTAACTATTTAAACATTCTTCTAATACTAGGATTTGAAAACAAAATAGATACTTTTAATTCCATCGGGTGAACCAGCTTCCTTCCATGATTTTGGAACACTTAGAACTGTATTCTCTTTTCTTTAAAACTAGTAGTGGTGAGATTATATATCATTTACCATGCAGGGAAGAAAATATACAATCTAATCTAGGGTAAACAGTTTGTACATTTCATACTCTGCACTGTGGAGTTCCTACTAATTTTAGGGAGAGCTCTCAAAGAAGACTGCATTTCTAGTTTCTCACTTTTGATAAACAAGTCTTAGCTCCTCATTGTAATGTACTCCTACTTATTATGTTCTCTAAATACCTGAATGCTTATTGTTTAGGTATTTGAATAGTTTCTGATTTAGACCTAGAGTTGCCTCCAAGGAGATTTGCTTTGCCAAGCTACAGCCCTCAAGCCTTGCCAAAATGGGAATTCTAAAGTAGAGTATGAGTACTGAATTAAAGAATGCTTCAAGAGACGTCATCCAAGGATTGCTTTGTTAACAACTTATGCACAATTCAGATTTGGTCAGATATTATAGTTGGAAATGCTCTGTCAGACATGCAGTCAAGGAAAATGATGAAACGCATACAAGGTAAAAAATAGAGTTTCGTTCCCTACAAAAGCATTTCCATTTGTCTTTCGTTGACTTACAAGGAATACCGAGGATCTGATTGTTTATCTCTCTATGAAATTCATAATGATCTATGGTTAGAGCTTTGTCCGGCTCCTATTTCTGTCAATTAATGTAAAACTAGATAATTACAAAAAAAAACAACGTTGGACAGCTTAGTGCAAGAAACAGCATACAAGGTGCCAGAGGACAGTCGCAACTAATTTCACACACAACTTCTATAATTTGATCACAACAAATTTTCAACACTAGCCTTGCATTCATATAACAGTGCAACTGTAACTTATTGAGTTAACTCGTGGAATGGAAACTAGCCAAATGAACTATTACCTAAAATCCATAGGTGTCACGTTCAAAATAGCAATTTCCCCTAATCCAATAATACTCTAGTTTAAGCATACTCAAGTTATTTTGAATTTGCATTCAATTCATTTGAATTCACAAGCTAGTAGAAAATCGATTCTTAGTCTACTAGCCTAATTTAAAATCTTAAACCTTTGCTATAAAGTAAAGTTAACAAATGAGATTGCGGACTAATTATGTACACTAATACAGATTTAAAAACATAGGAAAACGGATCAGTCTTACCCCACGCCCATATATAGACAGTCCAAGACCTCATCTAAATTAAAAGGAAAGGTGAATAAAAGCACTGGTAAGAGAAAAGACTGCTCATTAAATGGCATTACCGAGAAGTGGTCCTCCAAGGAAAGAAAAGATTGCAGATGATATGCATAATGGATTATTGAAAAAGTTTTAGAAATTTTCGAGCAGATGCACTTGATAGGCATTTAACCAAATTTGGAATGACATACATGTAGGATGAGGAAACACAGACATGGTACATGAACTGATAAAGAGAATTACCTAAGGAGATGTCATCTGACTGAAGGTAACTGACAAAAGACACAATCTTATTCTTGTATCATATGGGTTATTCTGGTAATGTAATCGAGATCCATGGCAACCCATCGGTTATTGACAGAATTTCTCCTATAGAAATTTGGAACAAAATATGATACAAACCCTAACAAACTAAAACAACAAGAACAAGTAAAGTGCCCATTACAACAATAACAAAAGAAGCACAGTTATCCCAGAAGGAAGGTAGTATAAGCTTCAAACAACCACATACGGTCTGCTTACAATCACCCAATACATTTATCATGGACAATAGTAACAACACAATTTGAAAATAAATATTTGAAATATGGTGCTTACCAAATATATCAACATAGATTCAATACTCAGAAGGAAGGATTCTACCTATCTTCAAACCTGACAAATCCTCCCTCTTGTAGGCCCAAAACATCCAAGATAAGATCCCCTCTGGAATTCATGAGTATCCCCCCCCAAAACTGAGGTTTCTTCTCTTTTTATTCCTTCCTCAAACAGAAACGTGGATTCTTTTATTAAATGCCCATCCTATTATTAGTCGGCTGCACTTATGCATGCTAGAGAGTGCTTCTTCCCTACAACAACTCAAACTTATCTATTTTTAGAGAGAAAATCCTCTGAATCCTCTAGAAAATTCTTTCTCACAAAGGTACAATAAATTATGCCAGTAACAGTTTGCTATATTTAACATTTACAACCAGATCAAGATTCTTCCTGATTTTATCTATTTTTATTTTTATTTTGCCACCACACAACATTAAATTATATTAATTACATTTATTATTATTGTTATTATTATTATTATTATTATCTTAATTTCTAATATGATAACCATAAATCAGATTTACATAAAGACATATATATATCAAAAATACTTCATAACTAACTATTTTATTTTGAGACAATGATAACCAAACAATATCAACAAAATAACCCAACTGTCAAACCATACCTGACTACTATGAAAATAAAAAAGCAAGACCACCACAACAATGATTGACTGTCTCAACCAAACTGACAACACTGACAGGGTGCACAACCGGATACTCATCCTCTTCAAGGATGATTGCTAAACTAAGGGAACCCCATGTTATCTCCATTCAATAGTTCCATTGGTATGAAGGCATGCTCGGACATGTTAACTCAGGTGGAGTCAATGCCTGGTACCTGCAGCCTGCAGCAAATTGAAATGTCGTATACAACCATATATCTCAATATCTAAACAGGCACATAGTGACAGGGAATCGTAGCATAGTAGGGTACTCGTTATGAGTAATACTACACCATCCCTTCACAACACATCACAATATCCATATTAAACAGTTCATCAATAACTAATTAATCAGGTGTCAAATAATCGCATACAACCAATCTATATAATCAACTAACCTGTAACTGAATATATCAAAAGCATAATGTACCAATCATAAACATCAATAGTATCATCATAGTAATGTCAATGAATGTCATCAAAATAGTAAACTTACCATCAACATGCCTATCATACCATAAATATTCTGAGTATTTCCATTCTTCCTCCTGCTCCTTAATCCAACCACCTGCACATCCAAGGTGAAACTAGAGGGGCGCTACAAATTGATAGTGTATCTTCCTTATTGGGAGGTAGTTAAAATTGTTATGAGATAATATTTTTATAGATTCTTTATGAAGGAAAATGTTTTTTTTTTTTTTTCTATTACCATTTGGAGTTAATAATGGTTTCCCTAGCTATGTTTATTTTTAAATTGGAAAGAAATATTTTATAGTATGTTTATAGGTTGTGTTAATAGCCAAGTAAAGAAGTAAAAGAATTTAGTTGAGGTCAACTTTTTATCATTTTGTACATTTAAGTTTAGATATTGTAAAGCTAGGGTATGTTTTGGGTACTCCAATCATTAATTATTTGTAAGATGGAGACCAAGAACTTCATTAGATCCATAACTTAGAAGAGTTATGATTCTTTTTATATGCATTTTGATAATTAATGGTTGTAGGTTTGATAATAGCAATGTGTATACGTGTGGTTAGAACCTTACATTTGTTATTTTGCTATGATTATTTTTTTGTATTCACCCATGTGTCATAAATGGTAGAATAAAATGTTATGCCATTGTTTAAAAGTGATGTCAAGTTGTTGTGTCATTGGGAGGTTCGTTTCTAGAGGCTAAGGAGGGTATAGTTGTGTGTATGGTCCTTGTGATATTTTAACCCTGAAGATGGTTGAGTATGTGGTGGGTCAGATGTAATATAACCCTAGAATGATATGAACTCATGTAATTGTGATGAACATGCAAGATGGTTAATGCCTTGCTTGGTGTATGGATTATGTGATTATGATAAGTGGGCAAGATGGTCAGTGCCTTTCTCTGTGTAGGCTTTCTAGTTGCAAGTAGGAGTAGTGGCTCGCAATGTGGGCTGGAACCCAAACTGGTGTCTAGGACAACCCATTGGAGGGTTTCTTAATCCAGTGATAACCTTAATAATGAATTAGGGGGAATGGGTAGAATTTGCATTAATCAAGATAATGTATACCTCACTCATGGCTCAAGTGTTCATTCAGGCTTGATATGAGATGAGAAGGCCTAGAATGGCAAAACCAACTACCTTGTCCTCATGAAAGGTATGTTGGTTTCGCGTGAGTTTGTATGGGGGCCAGGGGTTAGGAGAGGCTGCCAGGACAACCCAGGATGTGGGTCAGGACTGAGGAAGACTTACCAGGACAACCCATGACAAGCTATGTGATGACACTCCTCCCTATTGTAGTCTAGCACTCCCTAGTTGTATCTCCTCTTCTGTTGTATGAGTACCTCTAGAAGTACAGTTAAGTGTGTAAGCGATGTTGATTGTTTGAAGTATGGTGATGTTGTCATGTATAACCTTTTTGTTTATGTTAGCAAGATGATTCTCCTAATTGTTGGTTGAATGTTGGATCTTACTTTATCTCCTAGCACAAGTTGTGGACCTCACGGTTCCACATGGTTGGGAGGTTGGTGCCTTTTTATCCATTGGGTATACTTGCTTTATGTTTGTGAGGTTGGAGATTGTTCATTTCACTGGGGACTCTGGTTCTGGTTCTAGTCATGAAGCCATCCTTTCATGTATTTGTACCTTGGATTGTATCTCATTTATGTATCTCTTGATGTATTTTGATGTGATCTTCTGACATATTCTAAGGGAACCATTGTTGTAAATATTGTAATGATGTAATTATTATTGGTGGATTCATCCAATAATGAGTACTGTAAATAATGGACCAATTTTGATAGCAGTTAGAAGATGTTTTTTTAATGTTGATTTTTTATTGTCATATGTGAAAATGAATAATAGCAATTAATGTGATGTTCACCTTTTTGTTGTTAATGAAATGTTCTAGTAACCTTGTTTACGAGTAGCGCAGTCAATGAACCTTAGAGGACTCAAGATTTGTTATCATGTTATGTTATGCATTTCATAGTTAGCAATGCATCAGTTAAAAAAAAATTGTTCTGTTTATTTGACCTAGTTAGAGTTGTCCTCTGGGGTTCCTTGGCAGGGGCGTTACAGAATGAAGGCCTTGGATTTTGAACATGGTCAAAATTGATAGAAATGGAAAATGGCATGAAGTTACAAGTACAGACTAGTGTATCTCCAACCACTAAGGAACTTGATGTTATTTCCTTTTGTAGCTCTTCCAATTCCATTCACATAACAGGGAATCATTGTCTTGTTTACAGACAAACACAAAATGTCAAGAATGTGTAGGGATAAACAATCTTCAAAATCAAATGTTTGGTATAGTTAAATAGTGAAAATTTTCTATGTGTTTCATTGTGATGATGAATCATAGAGTGTGATCTAAAATATTTATGTAAATAATTCTACACTATTTTATTAAAAAAAGTCTTTACAAATTCACAAATATTGACTATTAAAATCTATAACTTCAATGCACACTATTATAGTCCTAAGATATATGCAAGTAAATATTTATGCTCTAGATCCTCATGTTTAAGTTTTATGTGGCATTTAATATGATGTCACTATAGGTTGGGGACTTTGCGCTTGCAAGATAGAAATGAATATTATGTCCTTCATAGCAATGGCATTACCATAAATCTTCAATCTTATTACATTAAATTTGTATCCCATGTCTAGGAGGTATCATGGGTAGCTTAATGTTAGAGGAAGGAAATATTAGTAATGAATTTTTCCATAACATGTATATTGCACCTAAGTATAAAGAGATAGGACAAATCACAAAATAAAGAAAAATGTTTTTCTTTGATTTTGTAGTCATATTGCTAGAGATGTTGATTTGGAGGAAATCCATTGATATATACAACAATAGAGGACAACAATGAATCTCAAAGTGGGTAACCTACAACTGTATGTTGAATGAAATTTGTGTACATCATTCCCCTAGTTATGAGCAATTGATTTTCTATATATTTGTTTTTACAGGCTTGTCCAATGTTAGAAAATAAAAAGACTCAACAACTAATTGATCCCCATCTAGAAAATAGATTTTCAAAGCATGAGTTGCAATTCATGATGTATGTCGGATCGATGTGTATTGATGAAGATCTAAAGTAATGCCCATGCATACCCTAGGTTTGTTTACTAGGAACATCTGCAACATTATTTCTTTGTTTATGGACATGTGGAGTATCTAATTTTTATTAGAAAGATACATGGTTTATGACTCATATGAGAAGATTTTTTCTTGGATATTCCAATCAAGAGATAAATCTCTACTTGAAATAGGCTTGGCAAGCCAAAAATCAATATAGTGACAGTTAGAAAGTTAGGAACAATATCAATAGTAACAAAACATCATGTAGGCAATGGACTCATTATCAAAATGTAGATATTTATTGGAATTACTATTGGGAATCCTTTCCTAAAATAGAAATAGATGGTGTCTTAGGCATTGTCCTCAACTAAGACTAGAACATCAAAGTCACTATGAGTCCACCTAGCAATTTCATCTTTTTCACTCACATATGTTTTTGTTCCAACATCAATAGATGTCCACACTCTCCTAGATGGTTTTATTTCTAGATCCTACAACATCACATTCACCATTAGATTTATAAGTCATGCCATGATTAAGACTAATTTATGTAAATATGTAATTTTGGGGGGAAAATTCCAAGGGAACTATTGAAGAAAAATGTGATGATAATTAATTAATATATTAAAATAGCCTAGAATATCATATAGCTAGATACTATTGTGTTATTTTTAATTCCTTATTTATTCTTTATCCCTCCAAATATTTATTTCATTTGATTAGTTAAATTAGATTCTAGAACATAGAGACCCCATTGAGATGTACATTCCTACAAAAAAATTTGAAGTATATTCATAAACAAAAATTAAATGCCAAAGTTCTTTCAAACACACACACAAGAATTCCAAACTTCACTCACACACACACCCACACCCACCCACCCACCCACACACACACACACACACACACACACACATGCACGCTCACACTCACATGCACACGCACACTCACACACACACACAAAATAAAAATAAAAATTAAAAAATGCATACACAAAGTACTTTTAGACATACATAAATGATCCTCACACAAAGAGAATGTTAATACCCTATAGACATACTTCTAGAACATAGAAACCCCATTGAGATGTACATGTATTATAGTTGGACAATGAAATCATGGGTAGTAAAGAGCCCATTTTGCTTCAACTCAACACCATTTCACTTAGAAATATTAACATTTTGGTATTGTTTGTGAGCTTCTTCCTATGAGTGAGAGTCAATAATCTCTTTGTTCTCTATTTTATAGTTCATCAAATATGTTCCTTTTTTTAGCCCTCTTATTTTTACTCTTACACACATGTAAGCATGCATGCACACACATAAAAGAATGTCAAAGTTCAGTCAATCACACATAAATACATGACACAGAGTGAATGTCAAAACTTATTTTTACATAGACACACTCCACACACACACACACACACAAGAATGCTAAATTTCACTCAAACACACTGACACGTGACAAAAAGTGAATGTTAATGTTCATAAACTCCATAGAAAGTGAATGTCATTATTTTTTTCACATACACTCCACACAAAGTGTAGTTGAAGTACATTCATACACAAAAATGAAATGCCAAAGTTCTTTCAAACACACACACAAAATAATTTCAAATTTCACTGGAACACACACACGCGCACAAAATAAAAATAAAAATAATATATACACAAAGTACTTTAAGACATACATAAACACTCTTCACACAAAGAGAATGTTAAACTATTTTTATACATACACAAATACATTACACATAAAATGATAGTCAACTTGTACATTCACACACACAAAAAAAAGTGAATGAAAAAATGAATGTCAAATTACTTTCAAATACACACACATGGTGCCTACCAAAGTTAGTTCAAAAACACACATGCACTTTAAGCAAAGTGAATTCTGAAATTAGATTTTGACGCACACACATGTATACACACACATGCATATCATAAAAAGTGAGTGGAAAAATTAAATTACTCACACACACACCTGCATGTATTTACATAGAGTGAATTCCAACATTCATTCACACACAAATAGTGAATACAAAAGTTAACTTTCAAATTTATATAAACATATTGAAACCTAAAGTTCACTCAAACACACAAATTGAACACAATAAATTTTGAAAATACTTTTATACATACTCTCTCTCACACACACACAAGCACACACATGTACATGCACACAAGGTGAATGACAAAGTTCATTCACACACACATTCACATACATAGTGAATACAAAATTTAACCTTCAAGCCCACACATACAATGAAAGCCAAAGTTCATTAAAAAACACTTACATATACACACAAAGTGAACATTATTGATGCTCAAAAGTATTTTTTCATATACACTTAAGACAAATTGAACATCAAAGTATTTTTGTACATAGACATAAGCACATAGTGAATGTCAAAGATAACTTTAAATCTCCTATACCCCGATCTCCTCCATCCCCCCCACACACATTTTCACACAAAGTGAATGCCATTATTTTTGTACACATGTAAAGTAAACACCAAAGTTCATTCACACACACACACACGTGCATGCATGTGCACATAGAGTGAATGCCAAATTTCATTAACACACATGTGCACAAATAGTGGATGCAAAATCTAACTTTCAAGCACATCCTCTCCATAGATGGTGAAAGACAATTTTCATTCAAAACACATACATACACATAATGAATGACAAAGTTCATTCAAACACATGTGTACACACACAATGAATGCCAAATTTAAATTTAAACCCAACTCCTTATTTTTTTGCATACACTTCATACAAAGTGAACATCAAAGCATGTTTGTATACATAGACACAATGAATGTCAAATTTCATTTGCACACATGAACATGTTGGAATTGAGATCAATTGGACATAATGAATGCATCGATGAAGCTATAAATGTTGTGACAACCAAAAATTATATTCAAGAAAATGATCAATATGAGAATGGATGTAATTAGTCATGTATTAAATAGAGAAATAATTTACATATAGGCATCTTGGAAGAACTACCGTCCAAGAATAATGGAGTCAACTCTCACTAAGAAGAAGTGGTGGCAAGTTACTTCTACAAAACTCGTGAGAGTTTGCAAGCTAAATCAAACAAAATAGGACTCCTAAGTAGACACATAAGAAGGCTTAACTTCATGTGTATTTTACCCATGTGCATGATAATATATTACTAACACCCCCCCTTAAGCATAGCTTAGGTGGGCATTGTTGGTGCCCAAAAAATATGGTTCCCAAACATGCCTTATTTTTGCCCCAAAATCCATTATTCCCCACTTTGCCTTTGCTATTAAACCTATTATTTATAACCAATATAAGAGAATTTCCATGGGTTTCCTTCATAAAAGTTCTAAGTATAAAGTCCCTAGCCTTTGTGGTTTTTTTGAAAATTTTCTAAAAAGTTGAAGTTTGTGGGCTTTATCGGCAAATCAGTGAAATCACGAACTTACGATCTTGGTTTACGACTTTGAGATTTCCCCAATTCACTGATAAAGTGATTGGGTGGGAAAAATAAAAATTTATCTATGGTAGAAAGAGAAGTGTCATTCCTTTGTCGACAAAGTAGGCAGTTTCCAAACTATTAGGTTTGCCGACTGCTAAGTTTTCTAATTGACAAATTTACTAATAAGGCAAGGTAGCTTTGGTGTCTTTTCTGAGAGGAGAAGAAAGAAAGAGAGCCCATGAAAAGTGAAATTTTTCTAAGGAACAAAGAAGGGAAAGCATGAGGTCTTCTATCGGTGAAGGTTTTAGTTCACGAGCTTAACAGTTCGTCAATAGGGAGTTTTATCGATGGAGGATTCACCAACTGAAGAGAAGGAGAGGAAAGCCTTGGCAAGGGGAAAAGGGTAAGTAAAGAGATTGGTTCACTGTCGAAGCTTTTTACTGATAATGAAGTACATGAAAGAAGATGATGACTTAGGAAAAATGAAAAGGAAAAGGCTTAAGCCTTTTGTCAGTGAATCAGCTGGTTCGTGAACCACCGATTTCACCAAAAACTATTCTCCAGTTCATCATTTAATCAATAAGGAGACTAAGGGGAAAAGAAAGAGAAGTAAGTGATAAGTTCATGATGGGGAGGATTCACTGATAGAAGAAGATAGAGAAAAAAATGAAGAGTCAGATGGTTCATAAAATGAAAAAACTACCGACAAGGCAAAAGGAGGCGATAGAGAAGAGGTTTGAAAAAGAGAAAATTATATTAAATGTACACAAGGATACTGAAAGGGAGGGTGAATCAGTATCTAAACAATTTTCAACTTGAATAACTTTAACTTATCTAGAGCAGATTAAACCTTAAGCATCATAATATTAACATGAACATGAAAGCACTGTAGTCTATAGAAATCAAAATAAAAGAAAAACATAAAACAAATGTAATAGAACAAGTCTTGTACCTTCAAATATGACCCACAAACTCAAGATAGGGTGGAGAGTGTTGTACCCAAGCACTCTAGCTTTACCCAATATAATAGTAAACAATGTCAAATGCTTAAAACCTATGCAAAATCACTAAATATAACTAGCTCAAGAGGAGATATTTTGGCATGATAACTTTGCTCAATTTGTGGATGTTAAAATGGCTTGAGAGATGATGTAGTTATAGGATTTTTGGGAGAGGATTTGATCCAAGGGTGGAGATTGATTTGGGAGATCAATGGTTGTCTATGCATGTGATGTGGAGGGCCTAGATTTAATCTCCAAAAATGGAGGGTTGTGAATAAGGATGAATTTTAAATTCATCGTGGGAAAGGGGTGAATTAAATGAGGTTGGGTGAGATGGATTAGATGTGAATTAAAAATTCAAACGGAGAAGAGAAAATGAATTGAAAATTCAATTGAGGAAGAGTGGAAATAAATGGGTTATGACATGTGTAAGGGGTGTAAGAGGTATTAAATGAGATGTATGACATGTGTCTATAAAAAATTGATTTATGAGGCATAAATATCATTTTTTTATTTGAAGGATGTGGGGAAGGGTGTTAAGCTAGGTTTGATCATTTTAATTAGGGTAATTAGTGTAATTAATATGGCTGGAAAAATTAGGGAATGGGTTAGTGAGGTGCTAAGATTAATTAAATAATGTTTTATTTAATTAATCCTAGGTCTAGGATCATGTAGGTTAGGCTAGGTAATTAAATAATTACTATTTAATTAACTAGGTTAAGGATAGAGTAATTAGTAGGTTAAATTAATTAAATAAACATGATTTATTTAACTAATTGGGTTTAGGAGAAAGGGGAAATTAATCAAATAAATATTTGCATATTTATTTAATTAATTGGTTAAGTTAGACCATTGAATTAATTAAATTAATTCAGTTTTAACGGATGAAATGATGGGAAATCGGGTATTGAAAGGATAATTAATTATATAAAAATTTAATTAATTGTTTGGAAGGGGAATTGATGTGTTTAGTGCGATCAAAGGTCAATTAGATGGTGAAGACATTTTTAGGTGTCTACATTTACCCCTCTTTGACATGGCATCGTGACCTAGCAAGGAAGTGGCATCAAGTCAAACAAAAATATGCCCTAGCTACCAGGAAGGAATGAAATGGGTGAGGGATGTGCCCTCAAGAGGTTAGGTGA
The DNA here is from genome assembly GCA_027924645.1 of Cunninghamia lanceolata. Lineage (NCBI taxonomy): Eukaryota > Viridiplantae > Streptophyta > Pinopsida > Cupressales > Cupressaceae > Cunninghamia > Cunninghamia lanceolata. The sequence continues at coordinate 449,930 of BSBN01000909.1, read as the reverse complement.
TTTTTTTTTTAAGTGAGCTCTCGAAAGAAGGAAACATAGTTGAAAAATAGATAGAGGATGGAAAAATAGGTTGATAAGAAGAAGAACATGCGAAAAAGGTTATGATCTACACCCTAGGGAGGAAAAAGTGTGTTGGAGGCTGACATGGTTTACTATAAATAGAAAAGTGGGCCCAAAAGTGCCACAATTGCACACATAGAGCCACTTGGACAAAGGAGAGAGGAAGACAATGGCAAACCCCAACCCAATGTTCCCATGCTTTGAGCACATTTCTGAATGTTTCCAATCATACGGGAGATCACCAAAGGCTAGCGCCCAGGTAGGCCGAAACCTTAGCTTTGTCATATTTTTCATTTGTTACATTTATTGTTTCAAGAAAATGGGTTTTTAGGGTTTTGGCGCCATCAGGAAACTGATTGGTACCAAAACGATGTGGATTGGCACCATCCATTCAGGGGAAAATGGGGGGAATTGACACCAAAATGAGACATTTTGGCACCTTCATCTATATTAGTGCAATCATGTGTAGGGCTAGGGTTTTAGTGAAGTGGTGCCAAAAGGGGGTTGTTGTGGCATGATCATTTCGATCAGTTCCATGGTGGGGAGTAGTGCCATCTTCTGGATTGGCACCATGCTGAGTCATTTTGCCATCTGGTGAATCGACACCATAGGCTAAAGTGATGCCATCTCGTGACTTGGCGCCAAAGATTATTGTGATGCTATTTTACAAAATGGCACCTTTTGGTTGGAGATGAATGGGTTCATGCTAGAATCGATGCCTAAGTTCTGTGCATTTGTTGCCATCAACCAATGTGGCACCATATGGGAATATGGTAGTGCCATCCATGAGATTGGCACAAAAAGGAAATATTGTGGTACCAAAATTAATTTGGCCTACATAGGAAGAAAATTTAGTGTAGGGAGGTTGATTTGGAAGAAAAAGATGAGTTTTTAACAAACATTGGTGGATGTTGGTGACCATATCCTTCATTGTCAGCTCACGGGAGCAGCATGTGCCCTCGGTGATGCAACTGTTAGATGGGTTCAATGGGTTGAAATGGGGTCGACTAGCAAGGCTAGGGCTATTAACAATATCAGATATGTCAATTTTATGAGCACATAGAGCACTGATGATGGCCCTCTTAGAGCATTATTAACCTAAGATGTGCTCCTTTCTCCTACTAATAAGAGATATTACCATCACACTTCAAGATGTTTATCGCATCCTCAAGCTTCTAATTCACAGGGATTGAGTGGTATACCGCCTAAGGAGACGATAGATCATCTTAGACAAAGTATTTACCCTAGGCCATCATGTGTTATCAGTGAACAGACAGGAGATGAGCTATGAGGAGACTTTGGAGGTGGGTGTAGTACACTTTACCTTGTTCTTGTGTGCATTGATTGGAGGTGTGGTGATACCGGATCAGAGGGGTCGAGGCTTTCCAGTCGAGTGGGGAAAGATGATAGAGGGGATGGTGTAGGATGAGACTGTCTATGCCTAGGGGCCTTGTATGCTGACACAGTTATATCATGATATGCATACAGTGGTCTATCACTATGATTCAACACTATCAGTTGGAGTCACACTACTACATGTGTGGGCCTGGGAGCATATTGTGATCACACGACTGCAGTGAGGATACTATCGATGACAATTCGAGGCATTTGTATTCTTGTATTAGCAGCTTGTTGAGTATTCCCACATAGGGCAGGTACGGTATTGGCAACGAGTGTTGGATAATTTGATTCGAGTTACTTGGGGACCATATATAGTGGTACATCCATGGCCAGATGATGATATTCACATGTTGTATGCATTCTACCCACAGTACTTGATGGGCTGAGGTGACCACACTATTGATATGTATATACCGTCGCCGGTCATGGGTCAGTTTGGCTTACATCAAGATCTTCCTCAAGGAATGGCTATATTCGCATGGACACCACAGAATGAGAGATGGCTAGCATCTCTAGCCCCATAGGTGGCGATAGGAGACTTCGCAGCTTTATAGCCATTGATTTGGGATTGGGGGAGTACAGTGAAAGTTGTAGGTACTACACCTAGATATGACATATGGTGGCAAATGTGGCAGCTGATCCATATGACGGATCTGACTGAGGATCTAGATATGACTATGGAGGTAGGGGTGGAGGAGGATGTAGTTGAGGAGGAGATAGTGGTAGAGGAGATGGAGGTGGATGATGATTCTGATTGGGGTATTGGTAGTGGTAGCATATGAGCAAGTGGAGGCTATGAGAGGATGGGATAGAGGGAGAGTTAGATGGCCAATGATACCGTCATTACAGGTGCCACCACAGGTATAGGATCAAGCAGGGCCCTAGACATCAATTACTGCATAGGAGCAGGGAGGACAGCAGGGGTCTTGATAGCGAGTGCCTCGACAACAAAGTCCCAGATAGAGAGCATCTGGATAGCAAGCAAAAGGAGGGGATAGGGAAATTATGCCACCTCCACAGGTACCTCCATAGAAGAAAGTACAAGTAGCCCTCACAACACAATAGACAACTGGGCTAGAGGTGAGGGGAGGATAGTGCAGCAGAATATTCCAAGGTTGCCATGGGATTCACAGGGGTTGGACAAATGGAGGTAGGCAGCTCATGGGCTGGGGCAGTACTAGCTCTGAGAGAGTGCTCATCTCATTGGCGCACCCAAGGAGAGGAGGAGGAGGTACATACTTTGCAGGCACATTTGGTTAGTCTAGAGGAGACTGTGGAGAGGCAGCAACAGGAGTTAGTATAGCTACGGGGAGCGGCTGCGTTATTGAATGGATCAGATGGGTAGGTGAGTGTGCTATAGGCACAGTTGGCTTAGGTTCAGGCTTAGGTGGTCATATTGACAGAAGAGTGGGATGCCATAGTGGCATGGGCTTAGCAGGCGGAGGGGTAGGTGGTGAGTTTGTAGGGGGTTATAGCTGGTACAATCATGGGTCTAGTGTTAGCACTGATGCAGACTCAAATCACATAGTTGCAAGGATAATTTCTAGACCACGGTCGGTGAGAAGAGTACTATCATGCAGCCTATTGTTCATCCATTCCTGAGGATCAATAGATCCCTAGCTAAAGTCAGTAGAGTAGGTCATGGATGTTAAGGTCTTGGAGGTCCAGATCTATTTGGTTAGTGTAGCAGCCTATGGGACCTCCACCACCACCACCACCACATCAACCACAATAGTAGCCATAGCCGTAGTGACAACCAGGCTCTCCCATCAAGTGAGGTAGGGGATCATTAGCCCAGGGTTGATGGTTTTGTACATATTGATGTATTTAAGCCCTTAGAGGCATCTTGTATCATGACTTGTATATTTATTTTGTGACAATGTATGATGATATTTATGATGATGATACATGATTATAGTATATATAGATGGTTATGCATATTATGATGTTAGGGGTTTTATTATGTGATGTGATGTACTATGGATCATGATGATGTTTATATGATTTTTTGATATTTTGGATGCACTTATGATGTATGTGATGATTTATGACATGTGATGGATATACTGATGATGCAGATGATGATATGATGTTGTGGTTTATTTATGATGATGATGTGATTGATGTTTTTGTTTATGTTACATTATGTGATGCTATACGCAATGATTACAATGATGGTACTTCGCAGGATTGCTTAGCAAGCTCTTATTAATGGTAATTTAATTCTGATATTAATTATTGTAAGGATTCTCTGATGTTGCTAATATCTATTGTGATTTTGTTGCTTATGGATGGATATTTTATTATGATATCATGATCTATGCAGACAGTACTTCGCGGGTTGTTTCCCTCATGTGTTCATTGCTCTGCTATGATTTTATTATGGATATATGGGATGATTTGATGATGTCATGGTCTCATGGATGGATGATGGTATTGTTGATAACTGAGAGGGGGGGTGAATCAGTTATCCTAATTATTTCTTCTATCTGAACTTTCTTTTTAATCAATGCAACATTAATTCAAATAAGCAAACATTATCATGAAATGGAAAAACACATGACACAGTATTTTTGACATGGAAACCCTGTTAAGGGAAAAACCACGGGGTGATTAACCCAAATATTATTCTCTGTTAGAAGAATAAGGAAATACAAAATGGCACTTGCCAATTAGGGCTCACTACCCTAGCACACTGCTCACAAAGGAGGCACACTGCCTACAAGGAGACACACTGTCTACAAAAGAATGTTATACAATACTTGAACTGATTGGAAGCATCAACATATGCTGGAGTTCAGTTCCAGTTAGGCTCAGTACACTGATCTACTGCACTTCATCTTTCCTCTTCTCTTATGCTGCTTTCCTTTCACATACCGGACCTTCCTTACTGCTTCTGCTTTGCTCTACTTTTTCACATATCACATATATCAACAACACTTCTCACAACTAAATCCATCCTATATATATTCACACAAGCGATTTCATTATCTTTCTAGTTGGCACCTGGAACAGTCAATCTTCTCACAAACTTTGTTATGTCGGCTGAATCCTTACACATCAAGTAATGTGGATCAAGTATATACTTGTAGAAATCATTAATCATGTCGGCCAAACATGATTCATGCCTTTATAACCTTTAACACTATCAGTAACACATCCGGAAAGTAGGCTGATGTTCTGTCAGTCAGTTCTTCCTCTGTTCACACTGTCGCTGAGGAATCCGGTACTCAACTATTCATATATTTTTCCTTGTCCATCACCGGAGGCTAAATCTTTGGAATATATTACTCAAGGTAGTCCTCTTGACTTTCCCAAATCTGCACTTCACCAAGATACTTCCTCTGAGAGATCCGGACCTATTTGTCAGACCTTGCCACAAGCTCTGTTCTTGTTTACCGGACCTCAACAATCTTCATTCTAACTTCTAGTAGAGACACACCATGTCCTGTGGATGTGTGGGATGATCTTTGTTGTCATCAATGACAATAATCATTTTTCCATTTAGTGTCTCTTGCCAACAATCTCCCCCTTTGGCATTGATGGCAACACTTAGTGAAAAATGACTAAGTGTTTACACTATGCTCCCCCTTGGCTGATGCTCTATCTTTATATATATTTTCTGGAGCTCCCCCTTAGTTGGATTCCTCATTTTTCACTGCTCCTCACTCCCCCTTTGACATCAATGGCAAAGGGTAGGGTCCACACGCTAAAATTTTCAAAAAATTTACTATACTTAGCTGCATAAGTATATACATATGGCATACTTACATATACTTAAGTATGTTTACAAAAGTTGTCTTCAACTGTATAACTTCTATCACCCAACTCTGCTTCATCCTGTCCAAAATTGAGATATGCCCACTCAACAGGAATGCAAACACATCTGCCCTTTTTAGATCTGTCGGATCATTGGTCTGGGCTGTAATTTGGGCTTCTGTTATAGCCTCATGCATGGCCTCTAGCTTAGGGACAATTAACCCCCTAAGCTCACTTAACCTGCTTATTCTATTTTTCCTTTCCTTCTCCAACTTCTTGATTTCACTCAAGACTGCGATAGTCTGACATACTTGATTTGTTATAGAGGAGGAGAGAGGATCAAAATTCTTTGATAAGTTTGATTGTTTATCCTCCTGTTCTTTTATTTTCTTCTCAATGTCTAGTGTTACTTTGGACCAAGAGATACAAAATTTGTATATTTAACCGCCATCCTTAAGAGCATTTTCTAAACTCTTTATCCCAATACTCATATTTCTTCTATCATTAGTGATTAATCCTTGTACCTCTGAGAATCTCTTATCCAAAAACTCCTTCCAGACCTTTTCTTCAGCTGATTTTTCTAGAGAATCAAAATGTGTACTAACACTGCTGACCAAGGTTTTGAGATTACTGGAAGAGGAGGCAGTGGGATCCTTTTGAAAAGATGGTATGATCTTTTCTAGCACTTCGGATGTAGCTTCTATCAACTCACAGTCTTCCATATGAGACTTTAGGAGTTTTTCATTAGCCTTAGCATTTTCAAATGAAGCTATCTTCATTGTCTGTACTGGAGAAAGAGAATCAAAATTGAATGGACCTTGTAGAAGCTCCGGTTCATCAATCTCCATTGTTTCTCTGCTCAGAAATTCTTAGATAGTTTGTGCAGTGTCTCTTGCTGGAGACAGATGTTTCTTCTCTTCTGTAATCTTGGAGCTGTCCTTTAGAGTTTTCTCTCCTTCTACATTCCCACCACTAGCAGTTGTGGTTTTCTCTGCTGAAGTCTTCTGTCCCTCTGCAACCTTTGCACTGTCACCTTCTTTTTCCTTCACCTCTGCTTCTTTCTCTTGTAATTTTTCTTCTTCTTTGGATCTGGAGACTGTAGGAGAAACTGGAGGAGAAATGTTAGTCTGTTCAGGGCCCACCTCTTCTGTCATTTTCTCAGAAGTTTCTTCTGCAACACTTGTGGTTGAAGGGTCAGTACCTAAGTCTTCTACAATAGGAAGATTAAATCTTTTGAAGACCTTCTGGAGGATCTCTTCTGTATCCTTGGCTACCCTATCAGTCTCACCAAGCATGATTTGATTCATCCTTGCTTTGCTCCTAAACTCATCCTTGCAGTCTTTGAATACCATGTTCATTGTCTTGGGATCAATTGAAGGATATAGTTGACTAGCTATCTGTTCCCAGACTCAAGGTCTTTTGCCATGGCATTGGTCTTTCTCATTTCCAACTCCTTCTCTAGACTCTTAGGAATTAGAGAGATAATTTCAATAAAAGCTTTATTGTAAATGTTCAGAAACCTGATTGTAGCTTCCTGCAAGATCTTTTGGTCGGCCTCATTGTAATCATCATAGAATTCGGCCATTGGTTGAAGGTTTCCATCCACAGTGACTGATTTCATTACACTTTCTAGGGATAGGGTGGGCTTTTCAACAAATTCCTCTGCCATTTCTTCCTTGTCTTGGCTTGTGGAGGGCTTACCAGATCCTTTCTTCTTTTGCTTCTTTATTTCCTTTACCCCCTCATCTGATTCGATTTCTTCTTCATCTCTTTGACTTGCATAAGCCCTTGTGGCTTTGTCTTTGACCTTTTCTCTCCTTTGCCAGATGCTTGGACTTCCAGTTTTAAGATTTTAGCAGGGATAGGTGCTGATCTCTTTGAAGATCTGGTCCGGGTGGAAGTTTCTACCGGAGCACTTTTCTTGCTTCCTTTTTCTACCTCTTTCTTCTCTTCATCAGCTTTTTGTCTCTTTTCCCGGTTGGCATCAAGTGCCTCCTTTGAGATCCCAAGGCCTTGTGCAATATGTTCTACTTCTTTTCTCACCTTCCTTTTCATCTCTAGTTCTCTGAGTTCCACATGGATCTTTATACTCAACTCCTCAAAGGTTCCAAACCTTTCTGCCTTTGGATCTTTAGGTTGACTCAGCATGTGTTGAACATGCAACTCCACAATCTGTTCATCAACTTCATACCCCATGGGCATGATCCAGACTGTCCTTGGTTCTACTGCCTCCATTAGAAACTGATCAATCTCTACCATAAAGCAGACTGTGTCCTTGTATTTCTCAACAAGAGACTGGGGAATCCTTTCTCTTGATTCCATCATGTTCTGAAAGTTTTTGAAGGATCCCCACATGGCTGTATTTTTTGCTTTAGCATCCCCAAGCCCATGCAAATAGTCTCTGATCTGAACTGCTACTAGTTTGTCATTCTGCCATACCCATCCATTTGATCTAGACAACTCATTCATGAAGTAGAAAAATAAACATACTATTAGTGCACCATATTTGAAAGAGTTTTTCTTGTCCTTTTTGATCTTTTGTATGTTTTCCATTAACTGGCTCAAGAGAAGTTCATAGAGATCATATTCTGCATTTTTTCTCAGCATCTCATAGGCAGTGTATACTACAGTTCCGGATACTGAATTCTCCCTACTGGAATGATATATCTTGTATCCTATGATCATAGATGCATACTTGATATCTAGGTCAGTAATATCTTCAATGGTCATTGCCCTCTTATCAAATTTTGATCCGGTGGCCTTTGTGACAATGTTGTTTTTGACAGATTTGAGGATAGGAATTCCTCCAGAGGAATGTAAACCAGTTACTGCCCTAATTACTTCCTTGGTGATCTTGCAAGGTCTATTCAGCCATAGGAAGTTATCATGTACCCTACTCAATACATACCGGACCCATTCATCTTCTTCAAAGCAGGGGAAATGAATGAACTGATCAAAGTGTTTTTCTCGGATGCTCTTATACTACGGTTTGATCTCAAAAGAATCATCTATTAACTGCTTGTGGTATAAGTCTCTTAGTTTGAATTCCCCAAACTCTTCAATGTTTGCATGTATATAAACCCTAATATCTTCAGTGTGCAAAACGCCATGCGGAACACTGGAAAATGCACCTAGGGGGTCTACCTCCAAGGATTTGTATGGATGTTTCTTAAATGTAGGGCGAGGTCTATTAGAAATCTTTACAATATTCGGAGTACCCATTACCAAGAGATTTGTAGTGAGATATTTGAAAATAGAAAATACCTTTTGCACCTATCAGTTTCACGAAGTAGGTTGAATTGATCTCTGGAAGTAATGACTTCCGCAAGTGATCTTCGATGAACTTGAGGAATTTCGTTGCAGAGCTCCGCTTTTCATTTCTTCTTGAGTGCAAAATGAATGAGTGATTAATGAAAAACCCTTATATTGCTCCGTGAGCCCTAGTATCAGATTGCAATAAATGCTTGACCTACATTATTCCGGTTTGCCTGGTTTTCCTTGTTCAAGGAGGAAGAAACTCATCCGGATCATTATGATTCCCTTGTGATCGATGTTAGTGATGAATCATCATATCCACTTGTCCTTCTGATCATCTTATGTATCCGCAGATCAAGTTGGATCAATTTGGATTCATACCGGGCCAATCTTGTGAGAAACCTGTTTTACCAGAAGACTTGCTTAACCGGACCAATTCTGAAGGATTTGAACTTTTTAAATTTTCTTGCGGATCTCTCAGATCTTTACCTGACCTTCTTTACATATTTCTCTAAAAATCCTTTGATCCGCAGCTTCTCATATGCCAATTTCATGCACCACTTAACTGGCTGGGGGAACAAGGTTTTCTTTGTGTCTCCCCCTAAGCCAGAGCTCACCTTTTAGTTTTCGGAAGAAATATCAGCACCAGAGTCTGGTGCAGATCCAACCTCTACATTCTCTAAACTTTTCTTCACCCAAATCTTGTTCATCTCATTCCTAACTTCATCCGCATTCACCTTTTGTTTACCCTTATCTTGATTCTGATTATGATATACTGGACCTCTTTTCTCCTAATTCTTGCTTCTACAGAATTTTGCATTATGACCGGACCTATTACAGATTTGGCAAACAACATTTCTTTGCATATTTGACTGATATCCTCTTGATCTGCATTGATTAGCCATATGACCTACTCTATTGCATGCAAAGCATCTACCATTGAATGATTTGTTCATTTGCATATTTCTACATTCATGAGACTTGTGACCATACCTTTTGCAGTTAAAACACTGTCTGAAGAAGGATGAATTAGTCTAATTCATTCTCTTTCTGCACTAATTAACTTTGTGACCAAAGTGATTGCAGTTGTGGCAGTATCCATTGAAGGATGGATATCTTTGAGCATTGAGCTGTCTTACCAGAGGTCTTCTAGGCCTATTCCTTGAATTTTTTGATCCAAAATTCTTCTAACTGGATCTGGAGCTTTCTCCTTTCTCATATCCCAAACCACATTTGTCATCTACCTTCTTTTGACTTCCAAGAAGAACTTCAAGTTGAGCAGAACTTATCTTAAATTTTTCTTTATACTCATTTGCTATTTGAAGATCCCTTTTGAGAGAGACAATTTGATCCTCAAGGTTTTCTTCATTATCTTTAGCATCTTCAAGATCAGATTCAAGATGTCTTATAATTCTATCCATCTGGTGGCAATCTTTTGATTTCTCTTTGAGAGATTGTCTTAGATTGTCTTCAGTTTTTCTTTTCTCTTCAATCTCTTGAGTAAACTTAATAACTCCTAATTCCATTTCATGTCTTACCATAATGACTTCTTTTGATAACTTTTCACATAACTTGGTTTTCTTAGTCAGCTCTTCATTTGCATTATTTTCTTCACCTTGTCTTGCTAATTGCTGAAGCAGCTCCTTTCTCTTTATCATAGAGAGACTTAATTTATCTTTTAGTTCTCTCATGAAATCATCAGCCTATTTGAGTCTTTCCTTTAATTCATTAACTTCAGAGTTTGACTGTTCAAGATCATCAAGGGCAGTCTTGAGTTGCTCTCTTAAGCCATATGCATCCATTTGAGCTCCCAGATCTTCCTCAAGCTGTTAGGCTCTATTAGGAGGAACTTAGCTCTGATACCAATTGTTGATAACTGAGAGGGGGGGTGAATCAGTTATCCTAATTATTTCTTCTATCTGAACTTTCTTTTTAATTAATGCAACATTAATTCAAATAAGCAAACATTATCATGAAATGGAAAAACACATGACATAGTATTTTTGACGTGGAAACCCTGTTAAGGGAAAAACCATGGGGTGATTAACCCAAAGATTATTCTCTGTTAGAAGAATAAGGAAATACAAAATGGCACTTGCCAATTAGGGCTCACTGCCCAAGGACACTACTCACAAAGGAGGCACACTGCCTACAAGGAGACACACTGTCTACAAAAGAATGTTATACAATACTTGAACTGATTGGAAGCATCCACATATGCTGGAGTTTAGTTCCGGTTAGGCTCAGTACACTGATTTGCTGCACTTCATCTTTCCTCTTCTCTTATGTTGCTTTCTTTTCACATACCGGACCTTCCTTACTGCTTCTGCTTTGCTCTACTTTTTTGCATATCACATATCAACAACACTTCTCACAACTAAATCCATCCTATATATATATCCACACAAGTGATTTCATTATCTTTCTAGTCGGCACCCGAAACAGTCAATCTTCTCACAAACTCTGTTCTGTCGGCTGAATCCTTACACATCAAGTAATGTGGATCAAGTATATACTTGTAGAAATCATTAATCATGTCGACCAAACATGATTCATGCCTTCATAACCTTTAACACCATCAATAACACATCTAGAAAGTAGTCTGATGTTCTGTCAGTCAGTTCTTCCTTTGTTCACACTATCACTGAGGAATCCGGTACTCAACTATTCATATCTTTTTCCTTGTCCATCACCAGAGGCTAAATCCTTAGAATATATTACTCAAGGTAGTCCTCTTGACTTTCCCAAATCCGTACTTCACCAAGATACTTCCTCTAAGAGATCTGGACCTATCTATCAGACCTTGCCACAAGCTCTGTTCTTGTTTACCGGACCTCAACAATCTTCATTCTGACTTCCGGTAGAGACACACCATGTCCTGTGGATGTGTGGGATGAACTTTGTTGCCATCAATGACAACAATCATTTTTCCATATAGTGTCTCTTGCCAATAGGTATATGTGATGATGTTAATGTGATGATGCTATGTAATGTGATTCAATGTTATGTTTTGCTTATGCTGATGTGATAATGTTGATGCATGTTATGAATATGGATTATGTATGATACTAATGAAATGGGATGAAATGTTTTCCCAGATTTGCATGGTATGGATATGGTGGAGAAGGAATGAACTCCTTAGTCCATGGATTCAAATTGCTGGCTATTTTATGGTGCCACCAACCCTTAATGGGTTGGGTTGTCATAGCTTTGCCACCAGCTAGGATGATTTTTTCTGTAATCCTGAAAACACAAAAGACATCCTATGTGAGATGTGAGATTACATCTCTCTGCGATGGAAAGTTTGTTTTGGGGAAAGCAAAGTAGGGAACCCTAATTGTGAAAAGTGTTGTCATAAACAAAGGGTTCTGGGTGACCTACTCCATCCAATGGAGAATCTACAGAGGAAATGATTTTGAATTGGGATAAAATGAGATGAGTGAGCGAAACCAGGCTAAATAGGTGAGGTGAAGAACAATTAAATGGAAGGACACACATCTTCCTGACCTATTCTTGATGGACATGAAATGATTAAGGCCATGGTCTGAATGATGCAATGATTTGTAAATGATTATGCAGATGACCATGTATCAGTGCAATGAATGGTGAAATAAACAAGTCATGACACATGTTGCATTCTTTCAAGACCCTGAGTAGTGGGGCTAGGTGGTGTGGGATAGGCTAGGGAGGGGAATGGTTAGGAGGATTGGGGGGAAGGGGGGATTTGGGTGTGAGGATGGTTTAGGGAGTGCTAGATTATGGGACACCACATCACTAGAGGGGGGTTTTTTAGTTTAGATGTGTTAGGTTGGTTGAATGGGTTGAGGGGTAGGTGGGAGGGGGTCTTAGTTAGAAGGTTGGGGGGGTTAGAGTCGGTGGTTGGGGGGATTAAAATTCTAGGCCCAGATAATATGGTTAGATGGGTGGTAAAAGATGATTTGAGCTAGCTATAGTATTTGCATTAGATTATTGAGAGCATTTCTAGATTTATTATAGCAATGTAGGATACATTTCATGAAGGTATGAGATGACCTCGGTGATGATACTTATCCCACAATTGCATGGACTAGACTCACAAACAATAGGTTGATTTCATGCATGCCCAAGGTAGTATAGCCTTTCTTAGTTGAGGAAGGGGACTCATAGTCATGAATGCTCATAGTACATAGAAGGTATGAATGCTTGTATATGCAAATGAGACATGCCATACTAGAACCGACCCAAGCTTCAAGATATGAATACTATTCTTGGAGTAATGAAATCTACCCACAAGCACAGCATACAGAAACAAACAAGAGATAAATGATTGACCATACTTAGTAATTATTTTTCCCATACAAACAAAAGTGAATTGCATGTTATTTGATAATCACTATAATAATGGTGCAAGTTGTCTAGTCAATGTGTGTATCATCATACTAGTTGAAAGAAAGTTGCTTTCCTATATTCAGAAGATAAAAATCAATAATCAAAAGACCAACAAAAAGAAACAAATAGCCATTGTGTTTTCTTGCTAAGATAAGTGTTGATAAGATGATGGATTTTGTTCATTGTAGGAACGATATATCCTAGGATGCGAATCGGTTGGATTTTGTTGGATAATTTTTGAAAGGTGGGCAAAAGGATAGCTGGGCCATGTGTGAGGATTATAGTTGGTATGTTGATTGATGATTTTTGCATGAGGTGTGATGTTTCGGGCGTATGCATAGCATGTGTATCATTTATTGAATCTAGCAAGCTCAGTAAATAGGGACCATCCATATGGGTTGGATGGGTTCATCTTATGTACCTAAGTACTAGATACTTCCTTTGTATTCAAGACTACCTACATACCCTATGTCCATGGGATCAAGGCACTTTTAAGATGTCGGTGAGATGAATATGTAGTTCTGACAAGACTTGATGATGTGGGAATGGTTTGGGATGGATGTCCTGATGATGTTTCAGATAATTTTGGGTGATTGTGAGGATGATGTGTTGGATGATTTGGGTGATTGTGATGATGTTATGGGATTGCTTTTGGGATTTTTGTATTTTTTTAATTTTTGGGTGTTTTTGGATTTTCTAATGTTTTTGGGATTTTCTGATTTTCTAACGTTTCTAGGATTTTATGATTTTAACTATACAGAAGAATGTTACAAGGATCCTTGTTCCACAGACTAGCCTTAGGTGGGATGATACAGGGTGGGTGATTAATGTTGCATAATTCCAAGCCATGGGAAGTGTTTGGTGTGTGGTGTGCAGTGTGTGGTGGGAGAGAACTTATCAGATGGTGGAATCAGCCACTACACATGGTGCCTGTAACATGTTTTCACCATGTTACTTATCCAAGGTGTCATCAAAGTGATTTTCACCATTGGACAGCTTTATTACACTTGGGTTTTTCTTTATTTATTTATTTATTTATTTATTGACCTTTTTTTTGTATTTTTGCTTTGGGATACTCGATGGGCTATGCATAGAACCTCTTCAAATGCAGAATATTCATGGGCTTATCCAGAGGCTATCCCTCAGGTGTTGCAAGATGATATGCCCCTAATCTATAGTTGGTTGTGATAACATAAGGTCGCAATGAATTGGGCTCAAATTTTCCTTTCTTAGTGCATTCCTGCAAATTCTTCTAGTTTTCCATGAGGACAATGTCACCTACTTCAAATTTGTGGTTCTTGATGTTCTCATTATAGCTTCATTGTAGGCAATTTTGGTATGCTTGCAGGTGGTTGAGTACATTCAGGTGTTTATCATCCAATAGTTCTAGCTCATGCAGCCTTGCAACTCGGTACTCTTCATTAGTGATTATGTTCTATAGGGATACTCTAAGTGATGGTAGCTCAACCTCAATAGGTAAGATGGCTTTGGATCCAAATACTAGGGAGTATACGGTGGCTCTTGTAGGTGTGCAGATACTAGTACGGTAAGCCCATAGGGTAGGATTGAGTTGGAGGTGCCAGTCATGGCCAACTTCATTAATCATCTTCTTCAGAATGTGCAAGATAGTTTTTTTAAAAGCTTCAGCCTGACCGTTACCTTGGGGGTAGTATGGAGTGGAGAAGTGGTGCTGGATTTGGAATTTCTCACATAACGTGCAGACTTCCTAGTTCTTAAATGGTTTCCCATTGTCAGTAATGATGGAATGGTGGATTCCATAACACCATATGATATAATGAAGAATAAATTTGGCTATTTGGATTATGGTGGTGAAAGTGCGTGGAATTGCTTCAACCCACTTGGTGAAGTATTTGGTTGCGGTGATAATGAATTTATGACCATTGGATGATGGCAGGTGAATCTTACCTATGAGGTCGAGTCCCCATTGTGAAAAGGGCCATGGAGTTGTTATCCGTTGTAGTCCTTGTGATGGTGCATGGATGAGGTCCCCATGTTGTTGACACAACAAACACTTCTTAACAAACATGTAAGCATCTTAGTCCATAGTTGGCCAGTAGTATCCTATTCTCAAGATCTTTTTAGCTAGGGTAGGTCCACTCAAGTGTACCCTACAAATACCTTCATGTACCTCTTGTAAGGCCACTTCAGCTTCCCTAGAGCCTAAACATCATAAAAGTGTACCATCAAGACTCCTTTTGTAGAGGGTATCTCCTATAAGAGTGAAGCGGGAGGCTCGGCGTATGAAGCTTTTTCGTTGTGAGGATGAAAGATTGGGGGTTATGATGTTGTCATGGAGGTACATGTATGTCTCTTGATACCAAGGGGATAGGGGTCCAACAATTTCACACACCAATTCTGATTGGGGAATGTCATAAGCTGGTATAGGAAGTTCTTCGATCAGGAACTTGTACTTCTTGTTGTCTTTCTTCATGTCTACTAGGGATCCTATCATGGCCATGGCATCTATTGCTTTGTTATTTAAACTTGGAATCTATTCAAAGTGGATGTCATCAAAATAATCTTTAAAATCATCCACCATTTTCTTGTAGGGCAAGAGCTTATCATCCTTAGTCTTATATTCATTGTTCACCTATCAGATGACCAGTTGGGAATCTCCATAGACCATCAGTTTCTCAATCCTCCACTGGATCACCATGCAGAGTCCTATGATAAGAGCCTTATATTCTGCTACATTGTTGGTGCATGGAAATGTAATCTTGAATAACTTGGGGATGGTATCTCCTTGGGGGGTGACAAACAGGATGCCTGCCCTGCAGCCTCAATGAGTATAAGATCCATCAAAATGCATCTTCCATGGTTCTGCTGTTGGTGCTACAGCCAATATAGACTCGTTAAGAAACTCTATAAGTGTGGGTTGCTCTATTAGGATGGGTGCCTCAGGTAATTGATCAGTGATGACCTATCCTTTAATGGCTTTTCTTTCAATGTACACAATGTCAAACTCACTTAAGATCATTACCCACTTAGCCATTTGTCCTGTAAGGGAAGCCCTATTTAGAAGATACTTCAATGGATCGATCTTGCCAATGAGATTAGTTTTATGATTAAGCATGTAGTGTCTCAACTTCTGTGAGGTGAAGATGACAGCTAAGAATGCTCTCTCAATGGGAGTATAGTTATGCTCATAGGTCACCAAGGTATGGCTGATATAGTATTTTGCTCTTTCTTTCCCTTGTTCATCATGCTATGCTAACAAGGCCCTGATAGTTGCTTTTGTCATTGAAATATATAAGAGGAGGGGTTCTCCTTGTTTTGGTGGCATAAGGATAGGTGGGTTAGTGAGGTACTTCTTCAATAGTTCAAAATATCCCTGACACTGATTGTCCCACACAAAGGTTGTGTTCTTGCAGAGGAGATGCTAGAATGGATGGCATTTATCTGCAAGTTGCACTATGAATCGTCTGATAGATTGGAGTTTTCACTATAGACTTCACAACTACTTTAGTGTCTTTAGAGGGGGCATCTCTGTTATAGCTTTGACTTTGGCGGGATACACTTCTATTCCTCTCCTCAACACTATGTATCCTAGGAGTTTCCCATAAATGACCCCAAAGACACACTTCTATAGATTTAGCCACACATTGTACTATTCCAATCTGTCAAAGATCTTAGCTAACATTTCTAGGTGTTCCTCTTTGGTCTTGGATTTTCCTAGCAGACCATCTACATAGTCTTCCATGATGTGGTGGAAGAGGTCATAGAAGAGGACGGTCATTTCCCATTGATAAGTTTCTCTTGTATTCTTCAGACCAAAAGGTATTACAACCCAACAGTATATCCCCCATGGGCATTTGAAGGATGTCTTGTGTTGATCCTCTTCTATGATTCTGGTGTAGTTGTATCCTAAGAAACCATCCATTAGAGACAACATCTCATGCCCTACCATAAGATCTACTATGATATCAATGTTGGGTAGCGAGAAGTCATCTTTAGGGCAAGCTTTGTTAAGGTCTCTAAAATCTGTATAGCACCAGATGCCCCCATTGACCTTAGCTATGGGTAGAATATTAGACACCCACTTGGGGTAATCTATCGACCGGATAAACCCCACATCTAGGAGCTTCTTAAGTTCTACCTTTACCAAGTGCGCAACCTGAGGATTCATCTTCCTTAACTTTTATTTGACCAGCTTCACATTAGGACAGACTACAAGGTGATGGACAACCAATGCGGGATCTAGTCCCAGCATGTCAGTATAGGTCCATGTGAAGTTGTGGCTTCTTTGCTTGAAGAAGGTTAGGAAGTTTTCTTGTTCCACTATTATAAGAGATTCTACTCTGAAGGCTATTTTTGGTGCTTCCTCTATTCCAAGGTTTATTTCTTGTGATGGTTCCACTAGGATTAGTGATCGGTCTGGATATACTTGATCTATCTTAGGAAGGCCCATGCTCTCACCGCCTGCCTCATGCAGGTTTTCACTAGGCGATTTGTCCTTTATTTTAACATTTTCTTCACCTAAAAGTGTCACAAAATGGTTTTCACTAGGGGGTGTTGTTTTTATTCTTATATTTTTTTGCAACTAAGAGCATGGGTGGTTTCATCGAAATATGTAGATGTGTCAAGTTCCATGATATACCGAGCTTTGTGATCTCCAAGGGGGGAGTGATCTTTGACCCCCATTATTTCTGCTATTGCTTCATCGTTCTATGCCACATCAAGGATGGGAGGTCTTTGTTGGTCCCAATCTATAATCTTGGGGTATACAAGAGGTAGGTCGTTAGAGGTGGATGTTAGGGTGGTTATGGTATAAATGGTGCATATGGAAGACTTGAAGAAGTCAGTGAAATCACTAAAGGAATCTTGATGGTCCACTTCATTAATGTTATTGATCGTAGGGGAAACCTTAGTAACCTTATGTAAGATACATTTGCCATAAGTGAGGATATACTCTTGTTTTCCATATCCTAACCCTTGAGAACAGGGGTTCCTCATTGCTTGAATCAGCTCTACAATCCCTTGCTCATGAAGGCCAATACCACCTTGCCCCTTATAACCCATATACTTAACAATCTCAAGATCTTTGCCATAGATTTCAGTTGAGATGGAAGGGGTTTCTAGTTCTACTTCTTCATCTTTGTATATCCATAATGATATGTCCTCAAGCACATCCTGATCAAGGAGGTGTTTCTTCTTGAAGGTGGGAGATGGATTGCATTTGATAACTACCATAGAGACCTCCCCTTCCTTTGGAGCACCGAATGTTTTATAAGTGGGCAGTGTCCCTACACAAAAGGTACCATGGAGGTCATATTCACCACACCCCATGTCACTCAACTTGATCTTGACCTCAGGTCATGGAGTTGTTTGCAATGTGGTGGTGATGTTGGACGGGTCAATATATAAGGTAGATGATTTAGGGTTGACTTGGGAGGTGGGTTTCTTGATGGCGTTGTTGTAAGGATAGAAAGTATGGTCATGCCCTCCCAAGAAACTGTAGTATTGGAACAGGTGGGGATCGGCATAGATAGTTACTTCTGTGCTGTTGTGGGGGAATTTGAAGCATTGATGAAATGTGGATGGTATGGCTTGTATGGCATGGATCCATGGTCAGCTAAGGGGAATGTTGTAAGGGAGGTCAAGATCAAGTACCTGACACTTGGTGTCCAAGATTTTCTACCCTACTTGAATAGGGAGTTTGATGGTGCCCTCAGAGAGTCTCTCCATATCATCATACCCTTTAATGGTTATACATTCATTGGTGTCCACAACCACATTAGAGTATCCCAAATATTTTAATAATTTAAGAGTGCACAAGTTTAGGCCGGAGCCACCATCTATTAAGACTCTTTATGATATGGATGCGGACTTCGATGTGTAAGGCATCATTATGTAAGTTGTCAGAGGTGGGAAGGTCCTTCTCGGAGAAGGTGAGGTGATGAGTGTTAGAAAGAGACACTGTGTGGCTTCATTATTGTTGTCATTGATGGAAACAAAGTCTATCCCACACATCCACAACACATAGTATGCCTATACTAGAAGTCAGATTGAAGAGAGTTTTGGTCCGGTGAACAAGAACAGAGCATGCAACAAGGTCTGACAATTAGGTCCGGATCTCTCAGATGGTGTAACTCAACAAGTTGTGGACTTGGAAAAGTTGAGAGGAGTACCATGACTACTACATTTTAGAGATTGAGCCTCCGATGATGAAACAGTGAAAAGATATGATCACCTAAGTGTTGGGTTCCTGATAGGCAGAGTAGACTAAGGAAGAACTGATTGATAGAGCATCAGACTTTAATCCGGATGAGAAATTGATGGTGGTCAAGCTATTTGAGAAATCATACATGGTTGGCCAACATGAATGATGACTTCTATGTCTATGTCTTTGATACGCATCACATATTAAGCATGGATTCAGCCGATAAATTAGTGTTTTGTAAATATCTTAAGTATTCCAATTGCCGACTAGAAAGATGTTGAAATCCTTGATGTGGATTTATATACCAGATGGATTTTGGTATGAAGGGGTGTGTGTGTTGATAGAGTGTGAGAGGAAAGGCAAAGAGAAGTGTGGAAGCAGTAATACAAGTCTGGTATGTGACAGAACAACAACATTAGAGCAGAGGAAGAATGAAGTGCATTATATCAGTATATTGAGCCTAACTGAAACTGAACCTTAGCATATGTGGATGCCTCTCATAAGTTCAAACACCTAGTTACTTTCTATATACCTTGTAGACAATGAGTCTCTTGTAGGCAGTGTGCCTCTTGTGAGCAGTGTGCTCAGGTAGTGAGCCCTAATTGACAGGTACCATTTTGTACTTCTTATTCTTTTAACAGAGAATACAATCTTGGGTTAGTCACCCTGTGGTTTTTCCCTTAACAGGGTTTTCCACATAAAATCCTTGTGTTATGTGTGTTGATTTTATTTTTGCTCTCATGATTATGTATGCTCTTATGTTTTGATGTTGCATTAATATTAAAGAAGAAAAGAAAGTTAAGATATTTAAGATAATTGATTCACCCTCTCCCCCTCTCAGTTATCTGCCTTGTTTCCAACAATTGGTATCAGAGCTAAGTTCCTCTAAATAGAGCCTAATAGCTTGAGGAAGATTTGGGAATCTCAATGGATATGTATGGTATGAAGGAACAACTTCAGTCTGCCCTAGATGATCTTGAGCAATCTCACTCTCAAGTTAATAACTTGAGAGAAAGACTCAAACAAGCTGATGATTTCATAAATGAGCTAAAAGAAAAAATGAGTATCTCTATGAAAAAAAGAAAGGAACTACTTCAACAATTAGCAAGTCAAAGTGAAGCCAATGATACTAATGAAGATCTAAATGAGTAAAACAAGTTATGTGAGAAGCTATCAAAAGAGGTCATTATGGTAAGACATGAAATGGAATCAGGGGTTATGAGATTCGCCAAAGAAATTGAAGAGAAAAGAAAAATTGAGGATAATCTAAAACAATCTCTCAAGGAAAAGTCAAAAGACTGCCACAAAATGGATAGAATAATCAAGCATCTGGAATCTAATCTTGAAGAAGCTATAGATAATGAAGAACAACTTGAGAATCAGATAGACACTCTTAAAAGGGATCTCCAAATAGCAAATGAATACAAAGAGAAATTCAAGATAATCTCTACTCAACTTGAAGTTCTTTCTGAAAGCCAATAGAGGGTAGATGACAAGCATGGTTTGGGATATGAGAAAGGTGAAAGCTCTGGATCTAGTTAGAAGAACTCTGGATGAGGAAATCCAAGGAACAGGCCTAGAAGACCTCTAGTAAGGCAACCAAATGCTCAAAGATATCCATCCTTCAATGGATACTGCTACATTTGCAACAACTTTGGTCATAAAGCAACTCAGTGTAGAAGAAGAATGAATCAGACTAATTCATCCTTCTCCAGGTAGTGTTTCAACTGCAAAAGGTATGGTCAAAAATCTCATGAATGCAGAAATATACAAATAAACAATTCATTCAATGGAAGATGCTTTTCATGCAATAGAATGGGACATATGGCTAATCATTGTAGATCAAGAGGATATCAGTCAAATATGCAAAGAAATATTCTTTGCTGCAATTGCAATAGATTCAGTCATATTGTCAAATTCTATAGAAGTAAGAATCAGGATAAAAGGGGTCCAGTGCATTATAATCAAAATCAAGATAAAGGAAAAGGCAAAGTGAATGTGGATGAAGTTCAAAGAGAGATGAACAAGATTTAGGTGAAGAAGAGTATAGAAAATGTTGGGGATGGATCCACACTAGAATCTGGTGCTGATATTCCTTCCAGAAACTAAATAGATGAGCTCTGGCTTGGGAGGAGTCACAAAGGAAAATAAATTCCCCAACCAATTATTTGGTGCCTAAATTTGGCACATAGAATGTTGTAGATTAAAGGGTTCTCAGAGAAATATACAAATAACCCTCAGTAAAAATATGAATGGCCCGCAAGAAGTTTTGAAGAGTTTAATCAGCCAAGATTGATCCAGTTTGACAGCCATCTGGTTAAAGTAGGATTTTCACAATTAGATCTGGTATGATTCAAAATTGAAATATCTGGATCTGCAGATAAATGGTGTGATTGGAGGAAAGGACATACATTATCAATTATCACTAAAAATAATTCTAAGTGCATCTCTATGATTTGGAAAGATCTCTCTCAGAACAAGGCAACTAGAATAACTTAAGTTGTGCATTTATTGCAATAGGAAATTAGGGTTTGCGCAGAGATAAAAGGGTTCTTTTATTCATCATTTGCACAATTGCATTTGAGAAAAGGAAAGGAAGAGCTCTACATCAAGATTGTTACAACCTTCTCAAAGATCAACCGTAGAATCTTATTCAACCAGCGATCTTTTCCGGTGCATATTGTGAACACTAGAAGCGTAAAAAGGTATTTCAATTTCTGAATATCTCTCTCTAAATATTTTGCAAAGATGGCTACTCCTATGGTTTTTAAGATCACTAATAGGCCACACCCAAAGTTCAAGAAACACCCCTACAAATCCCTAGAAGTTGATCCCTTAGGCACCTTTTCTATCATTCCGCATGGGGTTCTACATGTAGAAGATGTTAGGGTATACATCCATGCCAATATTGAGGATTTTGGAGAATCAAAGCTAATAGATATCTATCATAAACAACTAATAGATGAGACTTTTGAACTCAAACCTCAATACAAGGCCATATGGGATAAGCATTTTGGACATTACATCCACTTTCCCTATTTTGCAGAAGATGAATGGGTCTGGCATGTTCTTAGAAGAATTCATGACAACTTCATGTGGTTGATGAAGCCCTTCAAAATAACAAAAAATGCAATTAGCGCAGTAACTGGGTTGCACTCATCTGATGGGTTGCCAGCACTCAAAGATGTCAAGAACCAGATAGTAAGTGAGGTTACCAAATCAAAGTTTGACAAAAGAGCAATGATAATAGAAGATATCACAGATCTGGATATAAAATTTGTCTCTATGATAATTAGCTATAAAATATATCATTCCAGCAGGGAGAACTCTGTGTCCAGAACTGTAATTTATACAACATATCAAATGCTAATGGAAAATGTTGATTATGACCTATGTGATCTTCTACTAAACAAATTGTTAGAAAACTTGCAAAAGATCAAGAAGGATGAGAAGAACTCATTCAAGTATGGCAGCCTAATATAATGTCTCTTCTTTTACTATATGAATGAGCTACCCAAATCAAGTGGTTGGGTATGACGAAATGACAGACCAGTTGCCATACAAATCAAAGATTATATGTATGGGCTTGGTGATGCCAAGGCTCAAAGTACAGCACTCTATGGATACTTCAAGAACTTCCAAAGTATGATGTAAGCCAATGAAAGAATCCCCCAATCTATAGTTGAAAAATACAAGGATACAGTGTGTTTCATGGTAGACACTGATCAATGCCTAATGGAGGTAGTGGAGCGTAGAATAGTCTAGATTATGCCAATGGGCTATGAGGTAGATGAGAAAATCCTAGAGCTGCATGTCCAACACCTGCTGAGTCAGCCTAAGGACCTTGAGGCAGAAAGGTTTGGAACCTTTCAAGAATTAAGTGTAAAAATACATGTTGAACTGAGACAACCAGAGATGAAAAGAAAAGTGAGAAGGGAAGTTGTCAAAAGGTATGGCATATCAAAGGAGGTAGTTGATGCAAATAGAGAGAAAATAGAAAAAGATGAGAAAGAGAAACAAGAAGAAGAAAAGGAAAGTGTTCTAGTACAAGTCTCCTCCCGGACTAGATCCTCCAAGAGCTCTGCACCTGCCACCTCTAAGAGCCCAAAAGCCTCAAAACTGGAAGCCAAGACATCCATAAAGGGAGAGAAGAGAATGAAGACAAAGGCCACAAGGTCATAAATAAGCCAAAAGGATGATGAAGAAACAAAGACTGGTGAAGAGGTTAAGAAAATGAAGAAGAAAAAGAAAACTTCCAGGGAATCCTCTGCCAACAAAAACAAAGAAGAAGAGGCAGAAGAATTTGTAGAAAGGTCCACTCTTTTTATCGATTATATCATCAAGGCAATCAAAGTGGATGGGAACCTGCAACCAGTCACTAAATTTTATGATGATTATAGTGATACTGACAAAAGAATTTTGGAGGAAGCTATAGTTAAGTACCTTAACATTTATAATAAAGCATTCATTGAAATCATTTCTCTAATTCCCAAAAGTCTAGAGAAGGTACTTGAAGTTAGAAAAGAGAATTCCAAGGAAAAGGATTTAGAGATCTAGGAACAGATTGCAATTCATCTCTATCCTTCCATTACTCCAAAACAAATGACCATGATCTTTACGGACTGCAAGGATGAGTTCTGGAGCAAAGCCAGAATGAACAAACTTATGCTTTGAGAGACTGATTAGGTGGCAAAAGAAATAGAAGACATCCTCTGGAATACCTTCAAGAAATTCAATCTTCCTATTATAGAGGAAATAGATGAAGAACCCTATACTATGGATGTCGAAGGATTAAGTGCATCAAAGGAAGAATCTATTGAGAAAATTATAGAAGGGCCAAAAGAGATGGATGAGGAGAAGACTAAGGACTTAGATTCCTCTGTTCCAGAAGAGGAAGTCCATGAAGAAGTTAACATCTCTCTTCTAGATCCCCCTATAGACTTCAGAATTGAAGGAGAAGGAAGAAAAGAGGAGAAATTGAGTCAAGTAGAGGAGGAAAAGGGAAGAGAAGAAGAACACATAAAGAAGATCTCTGATGACAACTCTGAGGCTGCAAAAGGAAAGAAGACTCTATCTCTAGCAAGAGACACTATAGAAGTAGTGAAAAACTTCTTGACCAAAGAGATGATGGAAATAGATGAACTAGAACTATTTCAAGGACCACTCAATTTTGATTCCCTCTCCTCGGTCCAGACAATGAAGATAGTATCCTTTGCACAAGCTAAAGCAAAAGAAAAGCTTCTAGTCTCACAGGGAAGACTATGAGCTGATAGAGATTGCATCAGGAATGCTGGAGAAGATCATGTCATCCTTCCAAAAGGATCCTTTAGCCTCTCCATTCGGTAACCTTAAATCCCTGATAAACTCTATCAACACTCATTTTGATTCCTTAGAGAAATTGACAGAAGAAAAGGTCCAGAAAGAAGTTTTGGGAAAGAGATTCTCTAAAGTACAGGGACTCATAGCTAATGATAGGAGAACTCTAGACATTGGGATAAAGAGCCTAGAAAATGCTCTTAAAGATGGCAGAGAAATATACAAATTTTGTCTATCTTGGTCCACGGTGATAGAAGAC
This sequence comes from Cunninghamia lanceolata, assembly GCA_027924645.1. Classification (NCBI taxonomy): domain Eukaryota; kingdom Viridiplantae; phylum Streptophyta; class Pinopsida; order Cupressales; family Cupressaceae; genus Cunninghamia; species Cunninghamia lanceolata. The sequence continues at coordinate 425,331 of BSBN01000909.1, read as the reverse complement.
ATTGCAAAGAAAGTGGAAAAACAAGAGGGTAAATTGTCAAGTTTATCTCAGAATTTTGATCCTCTCACCTCATCCATAATGAATCAAGAGTGTTAGGCTATTGCCACTATAAATGAAATAAAGAGGCTTGAAAAGGAGAAGAAGAATAGAATAAGTAGAATGAATGAACTAAGAGGGATAATTATCCCTAAGTTAGAGGCAATGCATGAGGCCTTAACTAATGATCAGACCACAGCTCAGACCAGTGATCTGGCAGACTTAAGAAGGACAAAATCTTTTGCATTTTTGTTGAGTGGTCACATCTCAATTTTGGACAGGATGAAGAAAAGTTGGGCAATAGAATTTGTCCAGTTGAAGACCACTTTTGTAGATATACTTAAGTATATGTAAGTATAACATGAATATAGAGTGATTTTTGCAAATTCTGGTGTGTGGATTCCACCCTTTGCCATTGATGTCAAAGGGGGAGTGAGGAGTAGTGAAAAATGTGGAATTCAGCAAAGGGGGAGCTCCGGTAAAAGTGTACATAAGACAGAGCATTAGCCAAGGGGGAGTTTGCTACGACACTTAGTCATTTTTCACTAAGTGTTGCCATCAATGCCAAAAGGGGGAGATTGTTGGCAAGAGACACTATGTGGCTTCATTTATGATGTCATTGATGGCAACAAAGTCTATCCCACACATCCGCAACACATAATATGCCTATACCGAAAGTCAGATTGAAGAGGGTTTTGGTCCGGTGAACATGAACAGAGCATGCAGCAAGGTCTAACAATCAGGTCTGGATGTCTCAGATGGTGTAACTCAGCAAGATGCAGACTTGGACAAGTCAAGAGGAGTACCATGACTACTACATTCTAGAGATTGAGCCTCCAATGATGAAAGACTGAAAAGATATGAGCACCTAAGTGTTGGGTTCCTGACAAGCAGAGTAGACTAAGGAAGAACTGACTAGCAGAGAATCAGACTTTAATCCAGATGAGAAATTGATGGTGGTCAAGCTATTTGAGAGATCATACATTGTTGGCTGACATGAATGATGACTTCTATGTCTATGTCTTTGATATGCATCACATATTAAGCATCGATTCAGCCGACAGATCAATGTTTTGTAAATATCTTAAGTATTCCAATTGCCGACTAGAAAGATGTTGAAATCCTTGATGTGGATATATATACCAGATGGATTTCAGTATGAAGGGGTGTGTGTACTGATAGAGTGTGCAAGGAAAAGGCAGAGAGAAGTGTGGAAGTAGCAATACAAGTCCGGTATGTGACAGAACAATTGCATTAGAGCAGAGGAAGAATGAAGTGCATTAGATCAGTATATTGAGCCTAGCCAAAACTGAACCTCAGCATATGTGGATGCCTCTCATCGGTTCAAACACCTAGTTAATTTCTATATACTTTGGAGATAGTGAGTCTCTTGTAGGCAGTGTGCTCAGGCAGTGAGCCCTAATTGGCAAGTGCCATTTTGTACTTCTTATTCTTTTAACAAAGAATACAATCTTGGGTTAGTCACCCTGTGGTTTTTCCCTTAACAGGATTTTCGATGTAAAAATCCTTGTGTTATTTGTGTTGATTTTATTTCTGCTCTCATGATTATGTATGCTCTTATTTTTTGATGCTGCATTAATATTAAAGAAAAAAAGAAAGTTAAGATATTTAAGATAACTGATTCACCCCCCCTCTCAATTATTTGCCTTGTTTCCAACAATGAGGTGAAGCAATATGGCCTACCATGGCTTAGAATTGATCAACATTCAGGTTGGTGGGGACTTGGGTCTCCATTAAGGCTTTGTCAAGCACTTCTTTGTGGAGAGGTGACATTCGAAGCAACTCAAGGAAGGAGATTTGTGCAAGGGTTTTACCTAGATGTTCTAGGAGGTTGTATTTGTGAGGGGATGGGGGTTTGGTAGGTTTGGATGTGGATGGTTGATCATTGGTGGGTGCTCCACAAATGGAGATATAGCCACGATGGGTAGTGACAACACAATTAGGTGTTTGTACTCGAATGATAATGGTGTTGACATGGTTGGGGGATTCCTCTATTTGACCCACAATAGAGTCAAAAGAAGCAGAAGGTGGAAGGATATTGTAAGCTTGGTTAGATGACAATGCTTTTCCTTTATTGTGGTTGGGTAGATGATCCTTGTAAGCTCCAAGGTTTACATTTTGCAACTATTGTGGTGGTTCCTCGAAGCTGATTTTACCTTTTTCTATGAGATCGTGTATACAATGTTTTAATTTCATGTAGTTAGATGTTTTATGCCCCTTGGCACGATGGTATTCACAGTAAGCATTCTCATCAAACCATGTGGGTTTGAATTGATTCTCATCATAAGGCCTAATGGGGGGAAGGGTTATCAAATTCCCCTTTACAATCTTGTCCAAAACATCTTCTATCAGCTCCCCTAGGGGTGTGAATTTTCTCCTAGGAACGTTATTCTATTTGGGTGGTCTCTTAGGGATATTTACATTATTAACAGTGGGTGTACTTGGTGATGCTTGATTTTGTAAATTTTGAATGGCCTTCACATTGGTGACACCATCATTATGGGTGTTCTTGTTCTTTCCCCAGAAGCAAGGTTTCTCATTTGATTGTGCATTGTTATTTATGTTTGGGTGTTGATGTTGACTTTGTTCTTGTTGTTGTAGGTTTTGTTATTGTAGAGCTTGATCGAGCCCTTGGCAATAAGGGCTCTCTCAATAGTTGTGCCCTTGTCAATGACCTCTTCAAAGGTGGATGCGCATAAGATTTGCAAATGAAAACCCATTTCTTGATTAAGGTTAGCCACAAACATTGTGACTAATTTTATTTTGGGAATTGGCCAAGGGAGTTTGCTTTCCAAGCCTCTCCATCTTTGCAAGAAGGTAGCGAAGGATTCTCCATTCTTCTATTTAGTATTGCAAAGATTCGTCATAGATACTTCATGTTTGAAATTATAGGAGAAATGGTTTACAAACTTCTCTGCTAGCTTAGGGAAAGTTCTAATGCCAGGAGGAAGGTGTGCAAACCATTCGGTGGCTTGACAACCAAGGCTTCGAGGGAAAAGTCTGATCAAATAGGTATCATCAATTGAGACTTCTAAGCAAGTGATGTAGAACTCCCTAAGGTGTTCCCTAGGGTCTCCCCTTCCTTTATATTTGTCAAATTTTGGCATTTCAAAATTTTTAGGAAAGGGGGGCATGTACAATGTTCTGTCGAATGGGTATGGGAAAATATCCTCAAAAGAATATTGCTTGCATTTGTTTCCATGTTGCATGCTATCCACCTTTTGGATTAAGGCTTGCACAACACTCATTAGATCTTGTGTTGGGGGTGGTTGTGGGATGTACGTATGTTGGTTTTGGAGAAGTTGTTGGAGATGAGACAGGAGTTGGTTTTGTTTGATGATGTTTTGATTTTTGGGAATGAGGTTTGATTTTGGTTGAGTTGGGTGAGGTATTTTTGATATGCATGTAGTTGTTGTAGCATGTGGGGTGGTATTTGGTTTTGATTCAGGTTTTGTTGTGATGTTTGGATGGATGACACAACAGGTTCTTAGGAGATTGACGGATTTACGTATGTGAAGTTGGTCGACAGGTTGGTGAGAACATTAGAAGTGTTAGGGGGTTGTTGAGAAAATAATTGGTTCATGAAGGAAATGGTATTAGGATTAAGTGAGGGCATACTTGTGGAAGCACTTGTGTGTAGAGGATTGTTGGGGATAGTGAGGGTGATTTGTGGGATGGATACGGTTGCGTTTGATGTGCCGGTGGGGTTGAAGTTGGTGGGATTCATGGGATTTGTGATGTTGGTGGGATTCATGGGATTTGTGACATTGGTGGGATTGGTAGGATTTGTGGGATTGGTGGGATTGGTAGGATTTGTTTGAGACGTGTTAGGGTTGATGTGTGACATAGAAGGTTATGAAGATGTGGTGGGGTTGTTTGAGGTGGATGGGTTTTGAGGTATATTAGCACCATTTTTAAGGAGAAACTCAAGATACCTATTGGTATCTGACTTTAGGACTCTATCAAGTATATCCATGGAATCAGGATCTTGCATGAAATTTAGGACATTTTAGTCTACTTGGTTGGTAGTGAATTAGGTTGATTGTAAAAAGGAAAATGGATTCAACATTGTGTTGCTATCATATGTGGGTAGTTGTTGGATCATGTGTAGGTGTGATACTTGTTGGATGGTAGGCATGTTGTTTTGATCAGTTTGGGACATTCTCACGACAAGGTCATTCCCATGGTTAGCCATTTCTTGATTTTTCTTGAATTGGGATCTTGTTATGGGCATGCAATGATGTGGATTTGATTATGGGGTGGATGAAGTTCGAGACCATAGAGAATTGGTTTGGTTTATTGGACCCAAAGGGTATATGGTGATGAAATGGAATAAAGATTTAGGTTCAAGAGAGAGTATAGTCCCTACAATATAAATCTAAGGATGAAAAAGGTTATGGTGTGATTTTGATTATAGGTTTTAACCTTTGGGAGATAAGTCTAAAAAAGGTAGCAACCTAAGGATAGTAAATGTCAATTGATTTTCAAACGATTTTGGACCAAAAAAGGATGGAGGATAAAAAGATGATTTGGTGGGAGATATTTGGGGATGGTTTGGATGATCTCTCAAACTAAGGAAAACCTTAGGTGATTTGGATGTTTGATAGGATAGATTTTGATGGTGTTTAAAAAGGATGTTCAAGTCAACAAATGAGTTCAAATAGGTCTAGATTTTGGATGTTGTAAAATGGATGTTTTCTTCTTACTCAAGGACCTTAAGCAAAAAGGGATGATTATTCTACTTGAAGGTAGACTAATGACCAACAAGAAAAATAGGAGGTGAAAGGATAAAATTTAGATTCAACTTTTGCTCAAAGGTTGATTTTTTGATATGATTTTTGGTATTGGTTTATGTTTTTTATTGATGTTTTGATTATGAGATTTTTGGATGTGTTTGATGTAGAAGAGATGGATGCATTGGGGATAGAATTGTAGGATGATGTATTAGGTCCAAAAGAAAGTGAAAATCAAAGTGGATGAAAAGCTATGGAAGTGGATGGATTATGGTTTGGCTCAATAGTATGATGAAGGGTCCAATAGTGGAAATGATTATTCTTTAAGGTCAAAATAGGAATATGGATGAAAATTTTTGGATCAAAATGGTTGTGGTTTTGATGGATTTTGGTAAGGTGGATGTGGATTATGGATATACAGGTCTCAAAGATCTCAACACAATTTTCTAGGGCTATGTGTAAGTTGATCTACAAATAGTGCCAAAACTCAAGTATATGGCACCAAAACAGACAGAAATGGTGCTAGGGATTTGTGAAATGGTGCCAAAACAGGTCAGTGGTTGACAATGCTTTGGCAAAGGTAGGTTTTGATGTCAAATTTAGATTTTGTGATGGTCAAATGTTTGTCAAATGTTGTAATGATGGTTCAATGATGTTTTCTTGGCAAGTACTGAAAACACTTCAAACAAAGAGAACACAATAGACAAAGGTTTTCTTTGTGAAAAATGTGAAAGATTTATCAAGCATGCACAACCTAAGGTGAAGAAAGGAAATTACTTGTTGAAATCCCACTTGGATTTCTCCAGACGCACTTGCTTAAAGAGCATAACTTAGAAGCTTGGTGACACTAGCTCCCCCTTACATAGCACTCACTTCTCAAGTACACCAAGCTTTGAATCCCAAAAGATGTACAAATCTCAAGGGATTTTACTATCTCTTCTTTAAGTTATGAGAACGTGGGATGGCTTCAAAGGTCTGACCTCTTGGGCCAACAAGTAGAAGGATTTTGGCCTCTAAAACAAAGGTTTGTAGTGGGGGAACATTCAGGGAATTGGTACGTTGTGAGCATCTGGTAAACCACTTAAGGTTTTGACTAGCTCTACTAGGAGTTTCATATACACTAGGTATGACTTCTTTTCGAGCTAGTACCATATGGTAAGCGCTTACACTAATTCATACTTGGCTTTTTCCTTATCCTAATTTATATAGCGGACCAAATGAAAGTACCGCTTGGGGTCACAAATGAGTTCTCCTTACGGATGTGTCTCAAAAGCAGGCCCACTTCCAAAAAGGAAAAAGAGAGTAGAACCATTTCTCTTCACCCAAGATCCTTTTGAAGGTGAGGGGAGAGGATACTTTGATTCTATCCCTTGGGTGACAAAGATGTGCAAGTGCACCAAACATGACAAATAATTGCTAAAGTTCTTTTTAAGCCCAAATGAAATGTTCCTAATGATTGTTTGCAAACACTTGTTAATTTTAATGCACCAATTTCAAATGTTGTCTATGCTAAGAAAACAAAGGTTCCTTTTAGTGCACCAAGATAAAATGTTTTCTAAACTACTAAATCCTTGCAAGATGTTAGTAGTTTTCAAATGATGGTCTTGGACAAACAAATTTAACTTGTAGAACACAGTCAGCAACCTGCATGGATCCCAAAGTCAGTACAAAAAATAGTGTTGAAACAAACAAATAAGGTGTACAAAATAGCAAAATGGCTCTACAAAATGACTAAATGGTGCTATAGATAGAAGACCCCTATTCCCTATCTATTATAGAAAATGGCGCTATAGAATACCCAGATGGCGCTACAATTACAAAAGTGCTATAATTTTCAAAAATAGCGCTAAGATTTACGCAAAAGGTGCCAAAATATTCTACTGACTTCTAAACTAAAAATAGCGCTACTATGAGTTAATATGGCACTATGATACAGGAAGATGCCATGGTACTATGTAATGGTGCCACTGTGGTTTTTTTGAATGTTGTTGCTTGTGTGCAGGGTCTAAAGGCACTGAACTAGGAACTGATAACACCAAAACGATGCAGTGTTGTTAAGAGAGGTTGCAAAACACAACTTTTTTCTCAAAAATGTTAGGCCAATCAGAGTTAGTAGTTGTTTGTGACTCCAAAGACACCCAAAACACCAATAAAAATGATATAAACAAAGCACTAAGCAAGCCAATCAAGCAAGGGTTAGATGACAAAGATATTTGATGGATTTTTAGAAAAACATTTGCCATAGTAACCCCTTATCCTTGCTTGTTTCCTGCAAAAATAGAGAGAAAACAAGACTAAAAATAGTAGAAAACCAAAAAAGACAGAGTTTCAAATCAATGATGAGTGTGTTAGTCATGCAAATATGGCGCCACAATAGTCTGAAATGGCACTGAAATCCTCGTAAATGGCACCAATGCACGAAGAAAAGGCACCAAAATGAGGGTGTATGGCGTTGATACCTACAAAACACCGCTTCAAACATAAAACTCACACAAAAATGTTAGATTTGGACCTTATTGGTCTCGCCGAGCTTACTAATGTAGTCTATGGAAAACAAAATGAAAGTAAAACATAAAACAAATGCAATAGAACAAGTGTTATACCTTCAAATATGACCCACAAACTCAAGATAGGGTGGAGAGTGTTGCACCCAAGCACTCTAGATTTACCCAAGATGATAGTAGACAATGTGAAATGCTTAAAACCTATGCCAAATCACTAAATATAACTAGCTAAAGAGGAAAAATTTTGGCATGATAACTTTGCTCAATTTGTGGATGTAAAAATGGCTTGAGAGATGATGTATTTATAGGCTTTTTGGGAGAGAATTTGATCCAAGGGTGGAGATTGATTTGGGAGATCAATGGTTGTCAATGCATGTGATGTGGAGGGCCTAGATTTAATCTCCAAAAATGGAGGGTTGTGAATAAGGATGAATTTTAAATTCATCTTGGTAAAGGGGTGAATTAAATGAGATTGGGTGAGATGGACTAGATGTGAATTAAAAATTCACATGGGGAAGAGAAAATGAATTAAAAATTCATTTGGGAAAGAGTGGAAATAAAGGGGTTATGACATGTGTAATGAGTGTAAGAGGTATTAAATGAAATGTATGACATGTGTGCATTAAAAATTAATTTATGAGGCATAAATATCATTTTTTTTATTTGGAGGATGTGGGGAAGGGTGTTAAGCTAGGATTGACCATTTTAATTAGGGTAATTAGCCTAATTAATATGGCTGGAAAAAATTAGGGAATGGGTTAGTGAGTTGTTAAGATTAATTAAATAATGTTTTATTTAATTAATCCTAGGTTTAGGATCATGTAGGTTAGGCTAGGTAATTAAATAATTGCTATTTAATTAACTAGGGTAGGGATAGGGTAATTAGTAGGTTAAATTAATTAAATAAACATGATTTATTTAACTAATTGGGTTTAGGAGAAAGGGGAAATTAATTAAATAAATATTTGCATATTTATTTAATTAATTGGTTAAGTTAGACCATTCGAATTAATTAAATTAATTCAATTTTAAAGGATGAAATGATGGGAAATCAGGTGTTGAAAGGATAATTAATTAAATAAAAATTTAATTAATTGTTTGGAAGGGGAATTGATGTGTTTAGTGTTGTCGGAGGTCAATTAGATACTGAAGACATTTTTAGGTGTCTACATGAACAATGCACATCAACACATAACACCATATATACGTGGAAAACCTTAGAAGGAGAAAACCATAGTGAGGATTAACTCATAATATATGAATCTCAAATAATAATTTTGTTGTAGGGCTACAACCCAAGGAAGCAACTACTCCCTGTTGACTTTTTTTTAGGGCATCAACCCAGAGAAGATACTACTCCTTCAAAATTTTGGTTTAGGGTCACACCCAAGGAAGCTACAACACCCTAAAGACTTTATTTTAGGGTCACTCCCAAAGAAGCAACTACTCCCTAACTTAAGCATAAGTTCACAAAAGATTACAGTATGGCAGTCCTACTGTTTGAAAACTGACATTGAAATTTACCCCTTTCACTTCCTCGTGATGATGAGATCTAGTAGGTACACTCTACACTTGATCATTGTCACAAATATCTCTTCAAGATGAATCAAGATAGCACTAATAGTGGTTTCTCTTTCTCCTTCAGTTGCATATCATAATGCATTCAATTATGCTCCTTATCTTGTATGTGAGCCCTATCAATCACTTTGCAATAACACTTTTCCTAACTCACTTCGATTCAATATTTATACATGATATTACATTGATTACATTGCTTTTTGGCCAGAGACAACATGAAAACTACATTTTTAAGTTGGCTAGATAGTGTACACCATGAAACATGTAGAAGATAAGACCTAAAAATCATCACATGTTACACTAGCAGAAGACTCATGCTTTGTGGACTTCCACACTTTCTTAAATAGGTCAAAAACATCCTTTGCATCATCAAACATCCCAGAATTACCTCCGCACACTTTGCTCATTTGAAAATAGGATAGACTTAAAAAAAATCATATGAAACTCAAAGCATAAGGGCCACAACAACTTGAAAACCTTGTGCAGTATTGGAAACAAGATAGATCTTCATGAAACTCTTCCAAATGAGTCTACATGACTCATACAACATCCCCAAACACATCTTTACATCTGTACATCAAATATTTTGTGCCACACAACCTTAATCATGAACTCTAGAAACTGCAAGTCATCTGGAACACATTGCGACATTCTATTATTGAAAAACTGAGCTTGCAGACCACCAAGAACCTTGAAAATTCAAGGAAGCATGTAATACACATCCATACACATATATTCAAAATTGTGAAGATAAACATTCACATCTAGAAGAATGTGGAGCATCCAAGTCATCTTTTATCATCACATTATATTGTCAGAGCACATTTCAGTACTCTATCATGCATATATTTCACAGCATAAGGATCAATAATCTCAAACTTTTGAATTACTACCTTCATTGTGCCCTAAACATAGTTCTAGAACAACATAGCCATATCTATAAATATGAAGAAATGTGGAGCATCCTCTTGTCCTACACAGAACACCTTCATAGCACCAACACTGTCTTCAATCTAACAACAAAATTTTTTTTTTTAGTATTCCAATCATCATGAAATTTTCAATATACATGATTTGATAATATATTAAGCTATATTCCAAACCACAAAGGCACAACATTAAAATAATGAAAATGCTGAGCAATCTCTTACATAGTTCTTCAAAGATAGTCATCTTGTAGTAGAGACTGTCACCAACCTCAAGAGGCCAAACCTTCTCTATATTAACACATTCATTCTTAGAATTAGTATAAGAGATCATACATGATGTGTTTAGGCCATCACTAACATCTTCCCACCTCAGCAACACATCTTATCATGTCAGTACTTCTAATTCCCATGTTAATGTGTTTTCTTGATGCTTCTAATTCTCATATTAATGTGTCTTCTTGATCCATCTGAATATGACTTTATGCTCAACTCTGCAATGATCAAGGCATGACATCCAATCATGGACTTTAGTAATCACATTATATTCAATCATGACATCCAATTCATGAACTATATCTTCTCTGTTGGATAGGCCATGAAATCCAACCATGAACTATATCTTCTTTGCTAGATATGACATCTCCAATCATGAATTTCTAATTTCCATCTCAATGTGTCTTCTTCAGGAGCATGGCATCCAACCATGAACACTATTACACATCCATAATAGTGTTGACATCAATGACAACTATACAATCATAGGAACCATATGTGTATGTTCAATCTCCCCCTTTGGCATTGATGACAACACATTGCTACACATTTCTCCCTCTTTGACATTAAGGACAAAGGGAAACTACTACCTTCTCATATTTGCACATTCTTTTTTAGGGCATAACCCCTTCTTGTAGCAACCAGACTCCCCCTATCATCAACAACCACTACTTGGTCCCCCTGAGAGGTAGCCATCATCGGTTCAAGAAAAAGGATATGACGTGAACTCCCCCTGGACAAATGCACCACTATGCATCTTAGCAATAAGTAGGAGAGGTAATTACCCCTAACCTCTGTTGGAGATCCTCAAAAGTGTCCTTTACAAGAGCCTTTATGAACATATCTGCAATTTGATCCTTTATTGGAACATATTCCAACTTCACGTCCTTATTTGTAACCTTATCTCTCAAAAAGGGATACCTAATTGCTCATCATACAACAAGATATTGTTACAATATATTCTACTTCTATAGTTGATAAGGATATTGAATCTTGCTTCTTTCTCTTCCATGTAACCAATATGCTTCCTAAAAAGAAAGCACCACCACTTGTACTCCTATCATCAACACAACTAGCCCAATCAGCATCAGTGTAAGCACTTATATCAAAGTCATTACCTCTTGGATACCATAGGCCATAATCCAAAGTTCCCTTCAAATATCTAAACATTCTTTTCATTGCCTTCTCATGTGTTTTCTTAGGACTAGCTTGATATCTAGAAACCACACATACAACATGCATAATATTTGGTCTTGAAGTAGTTAGGTACAACAATCCTCCAATCATAAATCTATAAGAATTCTAATCCACCTCTGAAAACTCATAATCCTTGCTTAAATGACATCCAGTGACCATGGGAGTACTCACTAGTTTTGAATCCTCCATACCAAACTTCTTTAACATTTCTATGACATACTTAGCTTGTGAGATAAAGATAACACCATCTAGAGCTGAGTAATTTAAAGTCAAAGGAAGAAGGACATTTCACCAATCAAAGACCTCTCATACTCTTTTTGCATCTCCTTTGCAAACCTTTTACACATATCATCATTTCCACCAAAGATGATGTCATCAACATATATTGCAACTGTCAAAATCATGTCTCATTCCTCGTTGGTATAAATATTACTATTTATAGTACCTTTCTTGAAGCCCTACTAAAGTAAGTACTTGTCTAACCTAACATACCAAGCCCTAGGTGCTTATTTGAGACCATACAAATCCTTTTTGAGTCTGCATACCATGTCTAGATCTTCTGATAACTGAAAACCATCTAGTTGTTCAATGTATTCCTCTTCTTCTAGGTCACCATTTAGAAATGTTGACATGACATCCATCTAATATAACTTGAAGTTCTTATGAGCTGCAAGAGCAAGGAACATTTTGATTACCTCCATCCTAGCTACCACAACAAAAGTTTCCTCAAAATCAATGCCTTCAACTTGAGAGTAGCTCTTACGTACCAATCTTGCTTTGTTTCTTACCACTTCACCATCTTCATTCAGTTTGTTCCTAAACACCCATTTTGTTCCTATGATGTTCTTGTTGGTTGGTTTGGGAACCAATTCCCATGTCTGATTCTTCTCTATCTAATCCAATTCTTTTTCCATTATTTTTATCTAGTCATCATCTTTGCTAGCATCAACAAATGTTTTAGGTTCTATTTTTTATAGCAAACAAAAATTTACTTGCTCATGTGTCTTAGCAAACCTTCTCCTTGTCTACACACTATCATTATTGTCTCTAATGATTTGATCTACTATGTGATTCTTTTGAACATAGAAGAATACAGTCAAGAATTTATATATGATGTAAAATAACAAATTGTGGTATTTTTTATAGATATTCTTTAAAAATAGTAAACAATTTCTTTCATATTTAGATAATTTTTTAAAAAGTATTTATTATACTTTTACTAAAAAAATTATGAGAAACATTTATGTCCCTTTCACATAATGATGGAGTACAAAACATATCAATTGAATAACCAATTAACAAATGCATAAAGTAGACAAAGAACTATTTTAATTACTTGAAAAATAATTATATTAGTATAGATATTTTAAATGCATCTACCTAGAAACACGTAAAGATATCACAATCATAAGTTATTTATTATACTTTAGAACTATTGAAGAATATTTTATTTTATTTGTGTTATTTATTTTATTTTTATTTGAATAAATACTTTTATTTATTTAAGAGTTATTTTAGAGTTTTAGTTTCAATGTAAAATATGTATGTTGGGTTTTAGTTTTGTCTACACAATCACAACATGACCCTTCTTGTTACAACTATACAATGCCTCTTGGTGTAATTACATGTCATATGCTACCCATTCACAAGGAGATTATAGACATGTAGAGACTCTATCTACAATGAATCTAACTCTTTCATATATTGATATGATACAAGGAAATGATGTATTCCCAATGCCACATAATGCCCACTCCTTTAGTGTTAATCCCTACTGTTAGAGCTCAACCTTCATATTTATCATTCAAGACCTTTGGCATTCCAACTTCCTCTAACACCAACCAAACACTTTACCCAACCTTCACTACCCCTTGAGTCTCATGCATCATAAATAGAATTTAGAAAACATGGTACAAAAACTTGTTTCATCTTCCAAAGTGAAAAGATGCTATAATTCTTGAGGTAGATTGAGTTATGAGGCACTATTGAATTTCTCCAATAATTTTTAGTTAGTCTATAATATTATTTCTTGTTGTCAATGGCTTCATACATTTTCAAGTCAACATAACATGTATATGCTAAATTTAGGACAAACACTTAAGAGATTAGGACATAATTCTAAATCAATCATAACCTCTAATTGAGCTAAAGAGTATGGAAACAAAATAAAGACTTGATCCTCTTACCAATATGAACCCTCTTTTGTTAAGTTGATTGCTTAAGATGTGATTGATGTGGTTTTTCAAGGATTCATGCAAGATTTCTACAACATGTACCTATCAATCCTTTGTTTGATTCCCTATTCATAGCATATAGATGCTTTGAGATTGATGATGTAAATTATTCAAGGATTGGTTTGTTTAATATATTTTTTTATTGAGGATGTGAATAGTCTAAATTTGAAGATTTACTATTGAAATGAATGTTTGAGATGTATTAGCTTAGATAGAGAAATCTAAATGATGAATGATAAGATTAATTGCAAATTGATGGTTAAGATTGATTGAGCTCACTTTATTAAATGATGGATTTTTAGAGTTACTTTTATGAATATCTTTATGTGAATGGTTGAGATTTTGAGATGTAGTATGTAAATGGATGGTGGAGATTTACATGATGATTGAATTTTATTTTCTAATTATGGATAGTCATGTGACTAGTTAAATTTTATTTATTTCTTTCTTTTGGAATTGATGGATGGAAATGAATTTTGGGTGAATGTAGGATCATGATGTGCCAAACAATACCCTAAGTGACAATGAAAATGCTAAAAACAAACTTAAGTAACTTGACATAAAAAAATGAATGGGTTATCTACACAATTTAAAAATAATCTAGTAATAAAAGTTGTAAGAAATTGAATGTACTTTATGGGCTACAATATTTTTTTAAAAAAATTAAAAATTAGTTTTGTGAAAACTTGATATTTCAATGTGAAAACATTTCTTGTTTATTGTAGTATATTCATATTCTAATACAGGCTTATTTATTGTTGAAAAAATGTGTTATTCCATAACAGATTTCTCAACAACACTTACAACAAGTGGTATTATTGAAACTCATGGGTTCCACGTATGTATAGAAAATGGAATAACTCCAACACCCCCTTATGCCATCATGAATCAAATATGGGTGGGGAATACAACAAAAAAATGACTTAATGAACACAATCAATAGTTCATCAATACGCAACATACAAATAGGGACATACACATCTATTCGTGATAAGAAATAATGGAATTAGCCTCACTATGTTTTTTTAGGACTAAACATACTCAAATTTTATCCAAGGATATGGATAAAGGCATCTACCCATGGAACCAAGGATAAGGACAAACACTTCCATCTGGGTAATACAACAAATTTGGATAGGGACAAACACATCTAGATCCATCATCAGTTATGTATAGGGACACACACATCTATTCACAACAATTATGATTAGGGAAAAACACATCCCATCATAATCACCTAACAATTATGATTAGGGAAGAATACATAATCATAATCACCTAACAATTATGATTAGACTTCAATTTTAATTGTGTTATTTTAAAATTTATATTATGAAAATTATATTTAAGGATTGTACATTTTTTTGTAAAATATCTATTAACATGATAATCATAATATGCATTCTCATTATACCATTTAGGGAGTGGTTGAGTAGTAACTATAGGAGGAAGAGTTCAATGATGTTTTTCACTCAATAGTGTTTTAAGCACATTGTGCATAGAATCATCAAGTTTAGTAAACTCCCTTCTCATAGATGGTCTACAAGAAGGACAAGTAAATTTATGAGCCACCTTATTTGCATTTTTCTTTATTTTCATTACCCTTTTAAAAATAACTTGATTTTTTATACTTAGAAGGGTAAGAAGCCCTTTGACTTGGACCATAACTAAATCTATTTTAAATAAAATCAACTTAGATTATACTATTTTGATACATAAATCCATAAATAAAAAATATTGTTAAGATACACATTATCCTAAACTAGATTCATAATCCATTTAATAAAGATAGGTTTTAATATATTAAATAGGGAAATAAGGGTCCTAGTCCCTTTACATCAGCATATATAACAATAAAAAGCCACAAAAAAACTAGGAATAATAGCCTAACTAAATAGGCACAAGTTGCATAGAAGCATCACAAAAATAACATAGAAACAATGATAAGATAGACAAAGAAATAGAAAAATAGAGACTATCTAAGCACCATGAAGGGCAATTAGATCCTTCCAGTCCTTACAAAGAGAATTCATCTTTTCCTCCCATGGAGTATTACCACCACATTCCACATTTTTGTCTTCAAGTTTCTTTTTTTTATGGCCTTGTCAGCAAAGCTTTCCTAAGTTTCTTTTCTTTTATTGAGTTCAACCTATAGAATAACAATATGAAAGACTAAACAAAATGTCATCAATAAGGTTAACCATCTTGGCCTAGTCTCCATAATTTTTTCCATTCTATTATGAATAACATTCCACTTATCATAAAACTCAGTCCACTTAGAATCATGTGTCACAACTATGGTGTTTAGCAAGCATAAGGTCCTCATTATCTTCAAATCCTTTAATAGGGGATTCATAAAAAACATTATCAGATTCCTCAAAGGGGAATCATCCTCCTCATCCACCTCATCCTCTTCATAAGAAGCATAATCAATGTTTTTAGAATTATAAGAAGGCACATAATCAAATTTAATAGCAATATCCTCCACAACTTTCCCTATATTGGCTTGTTTAATACCTCCTTCCAATTCATCTCTTTTCATAGGGTGGTTGAGATTACTAGAAACCCTGATAGATATTCTCCCACTTTTTGTCTCATTGACTTGGATAGTGCTAGCCAATCTAGTAGACCTTCTCCCACTTTTATTCTCTTTGGCTTGAAAAGTCCCCTTCTTGGGTTTTTTAGGCTCCTACACTTTAGGGTAATCATCCATAGAAATCTATATATGTTCATTGGGAGATAAAATACCATCTATGGCCAATTTAGTAGTACAAGATTTGATTTTGGTACTCGTATGCTTAATGTCTTAACCCTTGGTAGGAGAACTAGCTTTATGCGTAGCTTTACCCTCTTTAAGAGAAAGATAGATTTTCTTAGGTTTGTGAGAAGCTAGGTTCTTGATGGTGTTCTCCTTGGATTTCTAGACAAGAGTGATGGGACTAACATGTTTTCCTACCCTTGGTTTTTGGTTTAGCATTTTCAACAGGGGACTTAGCAGTAGGACAACATTAGTAACCTCTATAGGACATAAAAACATAGAGGTGAAGCAAAGATTATACTAGTAAAGGCAGTGAATTAGTCCATGGTATAAAGGGGGAGAAGAACCATTGTTAATGAAACTATCCAAGGAGGATAGGACAAAAAAGTGTAAATTGATAATGTTCTCATAGCTTAGATGATCAAGTAAAGGTAAGTGATAAGTATGAATAGTATAAAATATACCCTCTAAAGAGATATATTTTATGAGATACCAATTTACATCATTCCATGGATATTGAAGAGCAATTCATTCATAGCCATTATGGCTTATAACCAAATATTCACCATCTTCTTGGAAAGAGACTATAAATTCTTTATCATTGGTTTTGCCCATCCTCGACACCTTATGAGTCTAGTAATAGTACACTGCATGCATCCCATAGCCACCTACCTTTGGTTCTAGGAATTAACAAATTAATCAATAAGAACTTCATCATGGCCTTGCATGGTGTAAAAATTGGACATAATTCCACCATGAAGAAAGATATCCCACAAATCTTTGTTCCTATGTAATCTAACACAAGAAGAGGGATTGACACAAACTCGTTGCCTCCCATGGAAATCTCACTAGAACAATAATCAACTATAACAACAAATAGAAAGATCAAACTATAGAGAAGAATAAAAATGACAAACCGAATGAGAAAAGAGCTCATTTATTTAGCTCCAATTTGAAGGGGCTTATCATAAAAGTTTGAGCTATGATTATTCATCTCATATGATTTGGGGAGAATGGAAGTATATAGAACTATCATTATGACATAAGCTTCTTTGCAGGTGGCATTAAAATTACACCTTAAAAGATTAATCCACACATGATAACTTTTTTTTGTTCTAAACCAAACTATAACTCAAATCTATAATAATATGAGGAATATGATAATTCACATTATGCAAATTATACATACCAAAATTAGTAATCATCAACATTTCCATGTGAGAATAAAAGTTATACATGGTAGGACATGCCATTTATGAGAAGGTGGCTAACTGGGATAAGCAGTTTGGTGATAGTTGTGAAGTAGCCCCAATTATTAATCCTAATGCCTGCATTAGCTAATCCATCTACAATAGTGTTACCTTCTTGATAAACATAGTTAACAGGTTATAATCTTCAAACTATTTCAATAGGGTCCGAATCTCCCAAATATAATCACTAATCTTCTAAGTGGGGGACTCCCTTCCCTTTAAAATATCAATGATTGTTTTAGAATCCCCTTCTATTTGTAATGGTTGGATTCCTCTAGAAATGGCTCTTTTATCCCCACCAAGCAACTATAGCCTTTGCCTCATTATTGGTTTTAATTCTAATATAGACTCTAAAACTTTCCATCATTCCACCCTTATCATTCCTTATGATTCCACCTACCCTGGCTAGACCAAGATTTCATTTAGAGAAACCATCGAAGTTAAGCTTAGTCCATCTAGCTTCAAGATGCTTCCATTTAGTGTGCTTCCTAATCAATGCCTTATTCAAGTCAACATTGGGCAAATATTACCGATGCCCCAATTCTAACTTATTCTGGCTTCTTGAAGAGAGGGGAGAAATTTTAGTTTTGTCCTTTTTTCATCATTAACATTCTCTTGAATGGATATACACATAGCATAAAAGACTTCCATCACATTTCTACTAGTTTCCTTAAAAATCCTATTATTTTACTCTTTTCATATACCCCATACCACATGAGGGAAGTTTGTTTTCATAGTTCTTGAAAACTAGATGTTCAAATGGGGAGTTAGAGTTTCAACAGTCCAAAAAGGTGCTAAGGTCTCTTGGAATGACCCCACTGAATCTCAATTTTAGTGAACACAACCTCCTAAATATCCATGGAAAGGGTGCAATGGAAAATATAAGGTTCATTGTATTCTCTTGGGATAAACAAAGACGGCACCTATTAGGAAACTAGAAGCCCCTTTTAAGAAGGTTATCTTGAGTAATAATCCTATAATGGGAAATAATCCACCAAAATAAATTGACTATGGGGATTAAACTATGATTCCATATGGATCTCTAATTATGTTGTAACCCTAGAAGGTTGATAATCAACATATATCATGAGGCAACTATGTAGGTCCCAATAGGGTGAGGGGCCCCAATAAATTCATCATATCTATGAATGTTGATAAGGTGGAAAGACTTGAGCTAATTTTAGAAATCAGAAATAGCACCAAGAAGATCATTTTATTCATGAAAGGAATCTTGAAAGGTTTTCCACTTTCTATTGTATATGTTATTGCCAATGAACCCTTCTAGGTAAATCCCAAACAAATTGGAGGAAGGTTGAATAAACTATGAAAATTGTTGGTTAGAGGAGAGAGGACGAGAATCCAGCCAAGTGTTCTCCCATAACCTATTTTTTTTACCCACTCCAACTTTCCATCTAAGGCCTCTTTTTAGCAATGCCCTGGCCTTGATCAAATTATTCCAGATCACATAGCTCGTAGGAAGATTTAAATCTTTTATTTATACAAAGGGGTAATAAATTTGGAACAAATAGAAGTCAATCTCATCACATAACCATGTATTATTTAATTTAACCCTTGGGCACTCTCAAATAAATGAACAATTTTAACTTTAACACCCATATTTGCTTTAAATTGTTCAAGAAGATCTTTTTACAATCACTAAATGAAATAATAGATCTATGAGGCAATGTATAAACCATTAACTAGAATATTATTTGAGTCTTCTTGGAAACTTTTTCCTATATATATATATATATATATATATATATATATATATACACACACACACACATGTAGTTGTCTAAGAATTAGGGTTTGTATTAGGGTCTCCTTTGCCGTCATACATAGAAAGCTATGGTGCTACAAATCCCCTAAGCAATGAATATGTCACAATCTAAAAAGTATGTAGTTTTTTTCTACAATATAAACATTAATGATCTTGTCCACTATTCATTTTATCCACTTCCTTATTTACTTCATTAATCTTTTACATTAGTTGATCTCAAGTAGAGGAGATGGCGATTGCATTGGATTGGTTAAGATTATAATGGTTATAGGCATAAGATGTAAGAGGGATAGAAGATCAAATGAATTGGGTCAAAGGAATGGTACAATGGAAGTTTTTAATGGTATTGCAATCTTTGGAAACATTGTATCTAGATGTGGCTTGGATAAGGAATGAGGTGATAGGATTGGTAGTGGAGGATGAAAGAGGTATGGAGAAAGAATTGGTTGCAATGGTGCTAAGTGATATGCTAGTAGTTGATGAAGCAATAGTATATGTAGGGTTTAGGTAGAGGTGGGAAGGATGCTCCAACCTTAAGAGATGATGCAAGCTTAACATAAATTACATCTAGTTTTTACTTTCCATACTTATGATTTCCAAACAAGATGTGAAGTATATCCACTAGATTCTTAGGATTCCATACATTAGCCAAATTGGCAAGTTGTGTCATAAAGTCTTTTTTTTAATATTTGTCTCATGACCATAATCATCACCTATATTATCTCAATCTAACCATCATCAAATATGTCACTATCATAGGAATGGGTGGCTATACTAGGGTGTAATCAAAGGCTTCTTATTAATGGAACACAATGATTGCATTGTTCTTTTGGCATAAAATAATAATATTTAGATAGGATCAAAACATCAAAGACACATCGGACCTAAAATATGCTACAAATACAAAACCTTAGGTTATCTCAAGGATTGGTATAATCACCAAACCCTAGAAAAGTGTAAATCAATAAAAGATTAAATGTCACTGATAACTCAACTCTAAAATGTTAGAATATCATGATTAAGTTGTAAATATAAAAATATAATTAGGGTTGTACAATTGGGTATGTTTGTTAGGCTCACCAAAATGAAAAGAAAAAATAAGGTTCCTTGGGCAAGTTAGGTAAACAAACACAACTATCTATAAACTAACATAAGGATCAAATGTGCAGTATAGATGGAGTGGAATAGAATGGATCAAATCAAAAAATATTAGATAGTAAAAATGATTGTGCCATAAATAACAATAAAAGAGGAGAGAATACTTAGCTTTATGGCTAAACCTTCAATGTTCATTGATGAAGATGTCAATGAAGTTGATGCACCTAAAAATCTAGAAATGTGCTAGATAGTCCTGTGTAGATAAAAATTAAAATATACTTATATTTCCTATGTTGGTTCATCTTCATGGTTTTGGATCTAGTCTGTGGCTATGAACTTGATCTATTTTTGTGACCTCCACTTGTGATTCTCTATGGATTCTACCCTATGAATTATTTAAAAAGTAAACTGCTAGATAATGGTACTCTCTATCATACTCTAAATCTTTTTTATCATAGTGGTGGTATTTAAAAATACCTTGACAATCAAGAAGCTTCAAACATGCACATGGATTCTAGAATGATTTCTAGGTTATTTGCATGCATAAGGATGGGTGTGATTAGATATGCTAGATTTCTTGCTTGATTTGAGTGTAGATGCAAATTATTGTTTTTGTGATAATAAATGATCCTCACTTGATATTAGATGATGAATATTTATTTTCTAGATGGATTAAA
Source organism: Cunninghamia lanceolata (assembly GCA_027924645.1). Lineage (NCBI taxonomy): Eukaryota > Viridiplantae > Streptophyta > Pinopsida > Cupressales > Cupressaceae > Cunninghamia > Cunninghamia lanceolata. Next base: position 404,260 of record BSBN01000909.1, on the reverse strand, counting down.
ATAAATGCAATGAAAAACTCTAAATCACAAATGTTAATGTAAAGTCAACTTTGGACTAAAGTATAAAATGGGACAAGTTGGCTAAAATTTTTACTTAAATTTTGTAATTAAGTAGATCAAGGTCATGACTATGAGGATGACCTCACACCTATGGACACAACCTAGGTTAAGAAACTAAGTTGGATCAATGCCCAACATGGATTGGATTGGATAAGGATTAGACTAATGATCAAAATCAAACATATAACTCAATTGGATTAGGATTGCATGCACACAAGAAACAGGCATAGGGGTAGATGCAAGTAAGGCTAGGTATGCAAGCCAAAAATATAACATTTAGGGCTAGATAAATTCATTCGAACATTTCCCCAAATTAAATGCAAAACTAAATGAAAAATGTATTGAGGATGCATTTATCACCATTATAACTATGACTTCTAATTTCTTAAATTATTTAATTTGATTGTTAAATTTTAACATTATTTAAAGACTTAAAAATCTATTTGTTTTATTTAAACATAATAATTTGGTGATGGATTGAGTTTATTTATTAGTAATTTTGGAATGAGAGTTTTAGAATGAAATAAGAGGAACATTATGCACATATTTTAAGTTAATATTAGGATTAATATTTTCTATCAAATTTGATTTAGTAGTAAAGATTGATAAGTATCTATTCTCCTATATTTACCCAATTCAAATCAGGTGAAAGAACAAATATTTTTTTAGTGACAATACTATTAAAGATTGAGAAGTATTTAGTGACAAGACTATTAAATATTGAGAAGTATCTATTATACTATATTTACCCAAAATATATTTTAAGTCGGGAGGAAAAATAATAGTAAATCAATTTTCAATGATAATATTGAAAAAGTACAACCTAAAACCATGTTCTCATTAGGTATCATTGTTCCCAATATATGTATATATACCCCTCTATCATTATTCATAATGCATAATTTTCATATTACTTGGGAACATAGAAATTTCTTTTATGTTATTTTTGTGAGGAAAGAATTGATAATTGGGTTTCTTGGTGAGAATTCCTTCTCTGATTGCTTACAAAAGATATGGAGATCACACACTATTCATGTCACAACCCTTAATTTTTAATAATTAATTATGAATTTAAATATTATCATTTTATCGACCATCGACTAATTTCAACTTGTCTGTGTGCTATAAGGACACTTTCTCTGTGAAGAGAGAGTATCATCGAAGTAATAGATTTGGTAGAGCAATTGAATTATAAAAATTCATTATGATATGGGTTTATATACATGATATAGTGGTAAATAGAGTAGGTTAAATGACACTCATGGTTTTAACAAATGATAACAAATATCCTAAATTGTTCTAACAAACATACACATGTTTACAAGAAGACATTAACAAATACTTGACAAACTATCTACGTGGAGTAAATGATGGAATATACAACATTGCCCCCTTGTTACATCATTTATTTAAAGTACTAATAAGAAAATCCTGAAAACTTTTAAACTTCACATGTATAAGAGGCTTGGTGAAGATATCAACACATTGATCCTAAGTTGAGCAAAATTGGAGTTGGATGTTGTTTTGCTAGACATGTTCTCATATGAAGTGGTATTCAACTTCAATATGCTTGGTTCATTCATGAAATAATGGATTATGAACAAGCTTGAGAACACTCAAATTATCATAATAGAGGACTGTAGGTTGATTTTGTGGTACCCCCAATCCTTCTAATATGCAGCATAGCCAAACTGCTTTGCAAACTATTGCACTTGCTGCACGATATTCTGCTTCAGTTGAGGAATGAGCAACTATGGGTTGTTTCTTACTTCCCCAAGAAATAGGAATTGAACCCAAGAAGAAAACAATTCTAGATTTTGATTTCCTATCGTCAACAAAACTTGCATAATTTGCATCTATGTACCCTGTCAAGAAGAATTGATCATTCCATTTATATTCCAAACCATGATTCACTATACCCTAGATGTACCTTAGTACCCATTTGCTGCTTTCTAATGACACATTTTTTGTTCTTGCATAAATCTTGATAGATAATTAACAGAAAAACTAATATCTGGTCTAGTATAAGTCAAGTAAATCAAACCTCCAATCATTTGCTAATAGAGAGTTGCATTTACCTGAGGAGATGAATTAGAAATAGATAATTGTAAACCTGATTCCATAGGTGTAGACATGGGTTTGGAATCCATCATTCTGAACTTCTCGAGTAGTGTCTTGGCATATTTTCTTTGTGATAAAAAGATATGGTGATTTATCTACAATACCTCTAAACTGAGACAATAGTGAAGTAGCCCGAGATCTATCATATCAAAGGCCTTCTTGACATCATTCTTGGTTGGCTCAATCACTTCTTCTAAGCTACCTGTGATAACTAAGTCATCAACATATACATTAATGATCACAATATCCTGCCCTTGATCCTTGAGGTAGAGATTTGGATCATATAGATGCCTAGTTAAACCATGTTTTAGAAAATGTTTATCAATTTTAATATACCAAGCTCTTGGAGCTTGTTTGAGACCATATACGGACTTAACAAGTTTTCATACCTTTTCTTCTTTACCAGGTACAATGTATCCCTCTGGTTGGTTCATATAGACCTCCTCCTTAAGGTCTCCATTCAGAAATGTACTTTTTACATCCATTTGATGCAATTTCCATCCAAATTGTGTAGCTAAAACAAAAATCATTTTGATGGATTTAATTTTTACCATGGGAGCAAATTTTTCCTCATAGTCTATCCCTTCTTTCTAGGCATAACCCCTAGCTACAAGTCCAGCCTTATGTTTATCTATACTACCATCTAATTTATACTTAGTTTTTAATATCCATTTACATCCAATTGCTTTCTTACCAGGTGGTAGATCAACAAGCTCCCAAGTGTTGTTTTTCATCATTTTTCATCAGGGATTGATACTCTCCATCCATAGTGTAATGCCCTCGCTTTTTTTGGCTTGTGATAGATGTTATTTTCATATGTCAGTTCTGGAACAGTTGATAGTCTTATATTGCATATTTACAGTTTTGAGACATTTGGACTAGTATGTTATGGTTTATGTTCTCCTTGATCTTGATGAACTACGTTCGATGGATATATTTAGACATGTGTTATGAGTTATGATAACATTATGATTACTTCAGTTGTGATGTGTTGGATATATTTAGTTATGGAATATTATTTACATGTTTTATTAGATTTGTTGATTCTTGATTTTAAATGATTTTATTATAATGTTGTTCAAGAGTAGGGATGGTGTAGCATTACTTGCTTCGAGTACCCTACTGTGCCACGATTCTCTAACTCTCTAGGTGCAGACATATATGTACAACCTTGTTGTTTGTTGCAGGATGTAGGTACCGGGCATCAACTCCACCTGAACTACCAGGTCTAAGCGTGCCCTAGCCAATGGAATTGTTTATTGGAGTTAGCATAAGGTTCCCCACTCAGTCAACATCCTCAAAGAGGATGAGTTCTCAGTATTGTATCTTGTCGTCACCGTCAGTTAGATAGTTTGTCGTTATTTTGTCTTCATGTCTTGTGGCCTTACATGGGGTCAGGTATCATCCAGTAAGATGGGTTTATCCAATTTAAAGTGTTGATTTAAGCCTGGTTAGTACTTCATTAAAATAAGGTTAAATTTAAGCCAAAGTTAAATAAACATTTGCTAGGGAAATTATGTGTTGTTTATTAATTATAAATGATTTAATTGTTTGATAATTGGTAAAATTAACATGAAAATAGTAAATAAATAAATAAATTTTATAAATGATTAAATGAAATAATAAATTACAAGTTGTCAGTGAATAAAATTAAAAAGAAAACAAAATACATAAATAAAGATGAATAAACAATTATAAATTTTGATAAAATAAATTTATAGTAATAAAGATAATATTTTAAGGTTAAAATTAGGGTTGTCGCTTTGTATCATGTATTCAGTATTTTGGGGATATGCAAAATTAATGTCGTGTGCCATCAATTGCAAATTGGAGGATTTGGGAATCGTTTGATATAGTTAATTTTTGAATCTCATCAGAATGTGGGTTGTTGGGAAGAGAGGCATGTCTACTGCATTGATTCAAGGAGTTGAATCCTTGTTTTTGGAGAAAGTGGGTTGTTGGGAAGAGAGGCATGTCTCCTACATTTATTCAAGGAGTTGAGTCCTGGTTTGGTAGAAGGAAGAATAGAGAAGAAAATTATTGGCAAGAACTGGGAAGGGGCTGAGAGTTTTGGAGGAGGCAATTTTGGAAGAGCCGAGGGAGTGATTCTAGCACCAAATCTTCAAGGCAACCAAGCATTCGATCTAGGTGCCATTGTTTCTTAAATCTCTGTCTCTGTTTTCTATGATTGGAATTTGATTGTTTTGTTGATTGTGTGTGCCCGAGAATTTCTGAATCATACCCTATTGTGCATCATGGCATCCTACCAGTAATAACCCTAACAATGTTTCTCTCCATTCAACACCTGGATAATCTCGATAATAGCTTGTGATCACTTGAAAATTTTTATAGCTTCTTTTAACAAATCTATTTATCCCGCACATATTGCATTCCAATCAATTTTCCCTCTCTGGCATTGATTAGACAGTCATGCACTGTCTATGATTCCATTTGTTACAATCAGGTATGCCAGATCCTGTGTAGATTTTGCAACCACTGTTTCTATAAGAAGATATCACTTTGCATAGGAGAAAACATTTAGAAGAAAATAATATAGTCCAAGAAAACACAGTCATACTACCAGCATCGATTTTATAGGTATGGTCTTGATAAATGATGAGTGTCAATTAGGTCATGTCCTATGCTTTCTCTATTCAGCAAAACCACCAAGTAGGAGTGTCAGGTAGTTTGTCTTGGGGTTCCCTACCAGTTAGGACTTATTTGTAGGATGCATAGTTATGATGGGAAGAGTGGATCATCAATTTTCATAAATGTTTAAATGACCTAATCAAATGAATATTTAATCCTCTTTTAGAGAATGTTTTTTTGTTATTTATCTTTTCACAACAAAAGAAAGATTTCATCACATGGATCCATCGCCTCCTCCCTCCAGCATTAAAGTTATTAAAACCAAAGTGGATGTATGTGTGTCAAGCTAAAAACTTATAGTTTTATTGTTTAATATCTCCAGCGGATGAGATATATAATGCTAAAATTTAATGAGTAAAATTATTGTTATATATCTCCAATGATCAACATAAAATGTTTGAAGGGAAATAGAGTGTCACATTTTTCTATGTTCGTGGTCTAGCAAACGTGATCAACTAGATTACCTAGTTGTACTCCTCTCTGTGCAACTAGTATCACCATGGCTACAAATTTACAGAGTGGTAGGTTGGCCACATTCATGCATTTAGCATTCAAGAAGCTCACTGATAATGTTGCCATTTATTTGTAATTTTGCCCACAATTCTACTTGTGAGACAATAATATAGATCTTATTTTACCCATGCTGTTGCTACTATAATTAACTTTAAATTGAAGTGATTTTAGAGTATGTTAGAGTAGTTGAAAGTGCAAATGAACCGTTTAGCTTGCAAATTATAGGCAACTAGAAGAATTTGAACAGGTCACATCATAAAAGAATTTTATTTTTACTTAGAAATATTAGTGTGGGGGAAACCAACTTAAAGTGGTAATTGCACGGTTTCATCTCTTCCATCAGCACTGGGTCCAATACAAAGAGTTGTAAGGAGCGTACATCTCACACCTTTCATGGTCTCCTATCTTCTAAATATCTGCTTAAAGATGCGTCATCATATATGCAATTATCACCACCACTATGATCATAAAACCTGCGTCACACAACCAATCTGCTAGTAAAAAATTGTCAAGTTGCTTTAATCCGTAGCTTTTTATCTAATATTTGTTTTCTAGGTATCATTAGATATCAAGCCTTGATGGTTATAGTTGTAGTAGAAATGCTTATAATCGAAATATTATAAGTCATTTAAACAATTTTAGTGAGAAATTATCAAAATGCCTTCTTTATAATTTGTAGTTTGATGGACAAAGACATGGACAACTTAAAAGAGGGAAATCCATTGTTATTCATACCTTGCATCTATCATAATCTATATTCTCAATACATCTCATGGCTGTATTAAGGATTGTATTCCAGTTATGTGTTTTATTTCAAGATAAGACAAAGCACATTAATGTTTTATTATTATTATTATTATTTACCATAGTAGTTGAGTAAATAGATGCATTAATCATTTAGTAATTTAAAATAATGTTGCCGGTAAAATTGTTGGGTAAATTAAATTATGAGGGCATCGAGTTATAAAATATGTATCTTGAATTGAAATAATGATTACAAGTAGTTATGAATTGAGTTGGTAATTGTGTAGATCATTTGAATTATCTATATTTTGAAAAAGAACTAAATAAAGAAAATTAGTTGATATGTATAACATTTGTTTAATATATTTAAATGGAATTTAGTGTGTTTAAACATTTAATGTTGGTGATTTAAATTTAGAGGTGATTTTGTTAAGATAGTTTTGGTTAACAAGATTAAAATTAGGATTATAGTCATTGCATTTAGATTTTAATCTTGATAATTGGTTAATTCTCTTTGGATGAAAAATATTTACTATCCAATGACCCATGTAAATTATTATTATTAATATTATTATTATTATTATTCATTAAGAAATAGAATCTATTTCTATAATATAAAAATATCTCATGTCTTTGAGTAGAATTGTTGGTAAATAAAGAAATACATATAAGTAATGTTTTTAGGATTAAGATTTAAATTTAATTTTCTATTATTTTAATTAAGAATTTTATGACTCATAGTAAGGATGTCCTTTGTGTTGATTAGTTTGTATTAAAAGAACGGTAATATTATTATATTTTGAGGGTAAATGTAGTGTGGGGAATAATGAATTAAAAGCATTAGGTTAAGATGGGATTTAGGTCTCGTTTTAGAATAAATATTAGCACTTTTGTTGTGAATGAGATGTACATTGTCCATAGAAGGAATGATGGTTATGTAGAAGTAATTAAAGTTGTTTCTTTTTACTTTTAAGTTAAATATGTTATTAGGAGACTTAGGGTTTTATATGTTTAGAAAATAAATAGGAACCCTCAAATTTATCCTCAAGAGTTGAATTTAATTTACAAGTAGATATTTACCCAATTTACATTATAGGTATTATAGTTTTATACTTATACATTTTGATATGTAATTATATCTATATCCTCGTATTTTATTCAAATCTATAACAATATTAAGGAGGCCTCAAACTGGATAACCAAAGTCTATGCCTTGGAAATTAAATATTCTTTTATAATAAGAAGAAGCATATTTATATTGTGTTTATATCTTTTAGAATGTAACTAAATATAGATTTAGAGATTAATCTTATTTAGTTATTTAAATGTTGCAAGTTATTTTTGAATTTGATCATATTAATTTATTTAAATGACATTATTAATTGTAATCTTATATAGTCAATTAGTGTTTAAAATAAACATAAATTATTTATAAGATGGGTTGTTGTTGATGAGTACAATTTTGCTTATATAATAATTACGAAACTTGATTTGTGGAAAGTAAATTAGATATGTCGTCATGGTGACCCCTATGTTAGTGTATCTACATGTGTGGTTAGTTTTCCCAGAGGCTTAGAATGGAATGTCTTGAGATCATGATGTTTTAAGAAGCATGTCATCTCTAGTTATGTATGGATTAAAAGACAAGGTGAATGATAAATGTACTTCTTTGTGGATGTATTGTTGTCCATTTGGTTGTATTTGTCTTGTATCCAGTTTTGTGGTGAGTTATGGAATGGGGAGGCATGGAAATCATAGAGATGTAACGAATATGTGTTGTTATGGGCAATGGTTTAGGAGTTCTACCCTTATGATTATGTTTTGGAGGGTCAACGCCTTGCATTGTTATATATACATGTTGATATAAGGATAATTGTTATGCAAGATGGTTAATGCCTTGCATGGTTCATGTATCCTTGTTGTCATGATGATATTTGCTATGCTTGTTGAGTAGGGTCTTCTAGTTGTAGGTAGGGGGTGGCTTCCAATGTGGGGCTGGTGCCCAAAGTGGCTAGCCAGGGTAACCCATTGGGAGTTGGTAATCAAGTGATAACCTAATAATAAATCTACGAGTTGGGTAGTTTTCATAATAACAAGATAATTAGATTCCTCACTCATGCCTACAATGTGAGTTCAAACTAAGGATGAGATGAGAAGGCCTAGTTGGAAAAATCAACTTCCTTGTCCTCACGAAAGGAAGGTTGATTTCGCATGTGTCACCCTATGGGGCCGGTGTCTAGAGAGAGACTGCCAGGGAAACCATAGATGGGGGCTGGTGTCTAGAGAGATACTGCCTGGGTAACCCATGTTAGGACCATGCGATGACACTCTCCTTACTACAGCCTAGCATTCCCTAGTTGTACTCTCCCCATTTGTTAAGTGTTCACCTCTAGAAGTGCTCTTGTGTTGTTTGTGATATTCACTTGTGATGTTGGAGTCATGTGTTGTCTTATAGTCTACTATCTTGTAACTCCTGCCTTGAACACCTTAAAGAAATACACACTTATGCTATATGAAATAGGGAAATTTTTTTTTTAAATGATTAAGTAACGATAACATAACTAATTACGACATATTCTCTAAGGATTCAAGGCTGCATCACTTTACAAACCAACTAACATAATTTAACATACATCAGTAACTGATCCAAATCCGTGCTCAATTAAATAACTTATTCACATTCATTGCATATCATCAAATAACGGAATCTACATGCTTAAATACATAGCTGAAATGCTTTCATATAAGTGCATCATGACATCATTACATTACCATTTTTAGTATACATCAAAATTACATACATAAAGAATGTTCTGTTACACAAATCTAGTACAAGATCATACACATACATCTTCATCAACTGGGATGAGTACAATTGTCTAAAAACTGGAATAAATCTTTTCTGCATATGAACTTGACAAAGAATAACCAATGGATAATAAAGCTCTTCCACCCGACCATGTGGAACCCTAAGGTCCACCCCCCGAGCTAGGAGTTAACATGAGGTCCCAAACAATGACAGTTAGGTAGATGAAAGACAAACAAGAACAAAGGATGACCAACGCCAATACAACACATGGCAATAACAATACAACACAACTTAACTTCCAGAGGCGACACAAACAAATGAGGAGAAACTAAATAAGGGATGCTAGGTTGTAGTAGGGAGAGTGTCATCGCACGGTCCTAACATGGGTTATCCTGACAGCCTCTCACTAGGCGCCGGCCCCCATCTATGGTTATCCTGACAGCCTCTCACTAGGCGCCGGCCCCATAGGGTGACACATGCGGAATCGACCTTCCTTTCATGAGGACAAGGAAGTCAATCATGCCGACCAGGCCTTCTCTTCCCATCCTTAGTCTAAACAAGCACTATAGGTCATGGGAGAGGAATCCATTAATCTTATTAATGTGAAATCTACCCTTAACCCCCTAGTTCATTTTAGGTTATCACTTGATTAATCTACTTCCAATGGGTTATCCTGACTGCCACTTTGGGCGCCAGCCCCACGTTGAAAGCCACTCTCCTTCCTAACACCTAGTAAACCTTAAACATCATACAAGACTTTATAACAATACACGTACATGTTCACTGCAAGGCATAAACCCTCTTGCATCACAATATAATCATAACATCAATTGATATCCAACGCTTTTAACATTACAATACTTTACTCTTTTACAGATTTTAGGTCTCTCCAAATGACAAAATGGGTACAATAAGATCACAAGTGGTTTGATATCTCATCCAGAGATTATTACTTTACAAGACACATAATCAACTTGACAATACTTCATTACTATGTTTGATCCACATAATCATTATTACATCGTAATTACAAAAACAACAATACACAAGTTGCAAATATTCAACTATGACAACTTAGCCTCTGGAATTCGAGTTTAACCACTCTCAATTTGACTCTTTACAACAACAGAAATACTTAACTCATACAGTTTAATACAGTTCTAGAGTTAACACTACAATTTCTTCTCTGTTCAAAATAAACAACTTCTGTAATAAAATCAGTATTAGATTACATTCTCTACTATTACTATTTATTATATCCTACTGTCTTGTAAGAGAATTGTAAATGATCCTATTTGAATGGAACGTGAACAGCTCGTATAGGTTGTCAATGAGGAGTAAAATGGCTATTGATTGTTTTATCATTGAAATGGATGATATTTGTTTGTATCACCAACTTCTAGCAGCATCCGACAACTTGGAATTTGATGGCAACAACTTAACGGTTTTCTCTCTCTAACGAAAGGCAAAGACTACAGGAAAACAATGACACACAGAAACGACAAACTGGAGTTGTCAAAAAGACTACTTACGGCCTCTAACAGCATTCTTCTTAAACTCAGCACCAAACGATCCTTCTTACCGTTATGCGGATTTCCAATTACAAAAAGGTGTGGTTACAGTGTTACATGCTGGAGGAAGTTTATCTCTGACAGAAGGTCACAGATTACAAATCCTCTACAGATTTCAACTGTTGTTTGCTGTGTGAAGGCAGGACTATCTTCCTTGGCAGCGCATGCCTTTCTATGTGCTAACTCAGTTAATGCATCCTCTCATATTACAATATGCAGCACCACTACCATCTGCATTCACAATTCTCACATTCAAATAATGTATGGTGCAAATAATAGGAAACAAGTGGATCGTATAACTGGGAGGATATTTTATGATTGTGAAATGCATTTCATCACTGGTAGGTCCCCCTTGTGGAATGAAGGAATACAAATGGTTGTACAATGCTGCTACTGCTAAAGAATAAAGTTCTGAATCATTGTGTTGAGTGAGGAGGTGGTTGACATTGATGTGAGACTACAAGATGCTTGAGCGATTCCACATCTTTATGACACCGTTGAGTTATTTTGTGTTGGTATTTTTTTTTTGTTGCTGTCTCTTTTTTTTAATCTGTCGATTATATAAAGGGTGATGTTTTCGATAGAGGGCATTACGAAATGAAGTATTTCTTACAAAAATTTCCCCAATGTGGGGTTGTGTCAAATCAGAGATGGCGGATCTCATAAGAAAATCAGCGCAAGAGTGTTTGCAGCGCTGCTGCTCCCTGAATAGAACCCTAAATACAATGCATTATCTTATAATGTTGATTGACGAAGACTCACTAAAACAGAATTGTTGAAAAGGCTTTAGAAACTTTTAGTCAAAGCAAATAATAGGGCAAAGACGGCAGCGAACTACCTAATTAATCACCTCAATATCACGCCTAATATTGCAAACTTTCAGCGATTCATGTTATTACCAATCGACTAGTAAATAAGATCAAAAGAAACAAAAAGGATTAACAGATTCTCAGGCAAAATCGTTAACCAGATCTGTTTGAACAAAAAGAACTTCAATTGCAGATGTGGGTAGGTTAAATGGCACGCACCCCCGGGAAAATCAACTGAATACAAATATGAAATATGGTGAGTTCCCAGATTTGCCAAGGTCACAGGTTTTCAGGCTAACACAGAAAGACAAACAACGTTGATCTAATATTACAGGGCGATTAGCTGTAGTCAACAGCGATCTTTGCGTTTTGAAAGGATTACAGGATATACCAACGGTTTATTTAGTTATACACATGGTCGACCTTCTTGCCCGAGCTGGGCGATTATGAGGCCACCCTAATCTTTCATTGAAAAAACCAATTAAACCTATGTTGGAAGATTGGATCGATTTCTTGGAGCGAGCCGATCTCCTAAGATCATAGGCTTAGGGAGTTACAGGATTAAGATTGCACTTAAATTTTAATCAGATAAATTACAACTGCGATAAATTTGAGATTAAAACATTCGAAACAAAAACTAAGAAACTGAGATTGAATTACTAACCACACATTTTTTTTAGCTTGTTTCTGTAAGCTATAGAGAGCCTTGACATTTTTTTTGTTGGCATCGTAATCCTGAATACCTGCAAAACCTTGTCCGTGAAGATTGTTTTTTTGTTCAAATGATGTGAAGTGGTTAAATACAAGAGAACGTGAGAAGCAAACCAGAGAAAAGGAAGTACTGAGCAGCAAGAACGCCAAACAAGAATACTAATGTTGACAACACCAATAGCAGCACAAGGGGACGTTGGTGCAATCGCTTTGCACCTTTCATTTTGTCCTTTCTCCAACTCAACATTTGTTTTGGAAGTTCTCCCCAAGTCTCTGTTGCTCAGGAGGGTCCTTATTTTCAAACGACCAGCAACAAGTCACCAAGGAATTTTTCAAGTCACAAGCATATTCACCAATCACCAATCTATGTGAGAGGGTCGTTCTCAGCACTGTGAGCCTTTACTCTAATAACTTACTGTGCTAAATTGTTTGATGATAGATTAGTTAGTGTCTGAGAGAATAGGGAATTTGCAAAGGCAAACGCATGATTGAAATTATGCAAAAAGTTTACAAAGTGAAAACTGAAGGAATGACAACTTGTATCCTCTAACCCTATCATCCCTACGCCGATCTAAGATTGTACCCAGATAGAATTGCCGAAATACATCCTCCATGATATGAAGAAGACTGACAAAAATAAATTATTGCAAGGATGATTGAATGATTCAGCAACACAGGGGAAGGAAGACAATCGAATAACGGAATCCTTGAGTAGAAAGGAATAATTTAAAACCCTAAGAGAAGATACTATTTAAACATAGAGAGAATAATCTACAGACATGAGCTTTGATGGCACAACACAGAATACAAACTGATTTCAGATCAAACTATTTGGAATCAAATAAACTACAACAGCATTTGCAGATTCAGAATAAAGTTCAGAGATAAGGCATTTGATGGAACCTGGCTACGATATCAAATCGACGAGTCTGCTTCAATTGCTGCAGTTCCCAGCTGCTTATTCCAGCCTTCTTCTCTTTTCTTTCACTTGTAATGCTCTGCCTCTATGCCTCTACAAGCTTTTCTTTTATAACACAGCCCCTTCCTTCTTCCAAGGGACTCGGCACGTGATCCCGTGCATCTCTCCTCTAAAAATATATTTTATTTAATTTAATGATCCCAAAATGTTATTTATTTATTTTATTTTATTTTATTTTTTAAATGTAAACTCATAATTCCCGACAACATTTAATTTCTTTATAGCCGACCAACTATATAAAATTGTACTATTTCGTCAATCTATAATTTTGTAACTATATTTTAATTTATTTTATTAACTAAGTTGTAAATCACAATTTACAACATGATTACAACTATTTTATTTATTTAAATATTTATTATAAATAATATTATATTGAACAATACAAAATTTCTTACAACTTTATTTAACAACTACACTTCTAATAAAATAATAACTTATTTATTAACTATCAACATTATGCTCAATTATCGACATTTATATTCTTTCGTATAATGATTCTAATTAAAGCACAACACTACCAAACACACTTAGACACCTTCGGAACTAATTAGACTCCAAGGTACAATTTTACCTGATCGCAAGACATGATTAAAAGACAACCAATAACCACAAGGGTAAACTGACGACCAGACAACACTGACTAGGGACCTCACGATAACTCCAACCAACTAATCCATTGGCGAAGGCACGCTCAAACCTGGTAATCAGGTGGAGTCGGTGCCTAGTACCTGCATCCTGTAGCAACGCACAGTTAACCATAACAAGATATATATACATAACATGCAATCCTATAGTGAATGGAAATCGCAGTGGGGTAGGGTACTCGAGAGCGAGTAATACGACACTGTTCCATTCACGTTTATGAATAAACAATTAACTATATTGAACAAGGTATCTGATTACTAGTCAACAATATAAAATGATCAACTATCTTCCTACCCCATATAGTGAATAACATCAAAGCATCTATAACATCCAGTTCAATTATCAAATTGTAAAGCATAAAATAACATAATCCAACATCAACATCTATTATCATAACAATTAGGTCCATACTGAAATAGCAAAATAACTAGAAATCCATCATCAAACGATCTAAAATACTGTCATAATGTCCAGTACTACTAAGCAACCATCAGTCCGTTAGACGACCAATTGAGGGGCACTACATGTCTACCTAACTGTATATTGTAGTGGGGACCTTATGTTAACTCCTAGCTCAGGGGGTGGATCTCAGGGTTCCACATGGTCGGGTGGAAGAGCTTTATCCATTGGTTTTTTTCCCTTGCCATTGTTTGTGAACGAGGAGGATATACCTTGTGTATCAGACATCAGATCTTGTACTTGTTTATGAAGATAGTTATTATGCTCATGTACTAGCCTATGTATCGGTTGATTCATAATGTATGTATTCAGATGTAATCAAGATAGTGATAATGTAAACTACATAATGATGTACTCATATGTATAGACTTTTGAATATGTACATGTAATCTTGATCAAGTTGATTATCTAACTGATGTCATGAAATGGAGATGTATATGTATAATCATTAGTACAATAGATTTAGAATGATCTGCTGATGTTAGTTAATAATGTATGTTAAATTATGTTGATTAATTTGTCAAGTAATGCAACCATGGAACCTTAGAAGACAAGTTGTTAGTTTAATGATGTGTATTGATTTGTTAAACATTACTTTGTTATCTTATACAAAAAAATATATATTCTGCATTGCATAGCATAGATGTTTTGTTCTCTAAGGTGTTCATTGTGGGGCATTACATCTGGTATCAAAGCCAAGTTTAAACACTGGGTACCCTAGTTATATTTGAGCCCATTATGTAACCTAGTGCTTAAACTCTGTAGAATGATTTAACCCATGTTGTGACCTTCTTCTTAATGTAATAAATTGTCTTTTGTGTGTAGGGTAGATGCCTAGATGTAGGGGCTGAGGTCAAGGCTGAGGTAGGGGTCGTAGGAGAGGTGGTGGCAGTATTCCTCCCCCCAGTTCTCCTCATGCGAGTGGCCATGAAGGCGAGGGTCAGAACATGGAGGGTTAGGGTCAGCCTGATGGAGCCCAGTTGAGACAGATTCTTGAGGAGGCCCTTGCCTATTTAGGCCCCAGACAGGTGGGTGAGCAGCCCAGAGGAGGTCAAGAGGTAGACCAGCCAGGTCCTAGAGAGAGAGAGGGGTCTCCCAGGCATAGGGAGTTGACAGTTGAGTAGGAGGCAACACTAGCTAGCCATATGAGGGATTTACTGAGAGCACACCCTCCCATCTTTGATGGAGCTGGTAGAGGACTTGAGGCAGAGACCTAGTTATTAGACTCAGGCAGGTGTTTTGCCATGCATCCGTATGGCAGCAATACAAAAGCCAGATGTGCTATTTTGCATCTCTGAGGGTTTGCTTCAACTTGGTGGGTGCTAGAGGAGCAGAAGCTGCATTTAGACATTAGCACTATGTCTTGGGAGTTGTTTGTAGAGAGATTCAGAGGTTGCTTTCTTTCTGACCATTGGAGGCAGCACCGAGCAGACGAGTTTCATGAGCTAAGGTAGTTGGCCATGACAGTTGAGCAGTATTAGCATTGAGCTCAAACAGTATGCAGGTATCAGGGATGATGAGTCTATGTTGGTGCAGCATTTTATCAGGGGCTTGAATGCCTGGATTAGTGGAGGGGTTCATGTATTCGAATCTAATACTATGGAGGTTGCCTTGGAGAAAGCCTGGCTAGTGGAGGAGAATTTGGCTATGGCCCTCGGTGGGCATACAGGTGTGCACATTGGCAGTGCACCTTCGTCAGGATATGGTTCTCGAGGTGGTCACACTCCGGCATTAGGTTCTCATGCACTCTCAAAGGGTGGTCAGTAGCAGCAGTATTCGCAGTCCAAATCGAAGAATTCTCAGCATCAGCAAGGTAATAGGTTTCAAAATAAGAAAGACTGGTCTTGGCAGCGCAATAAGTGCAACTGTTTTGATCAGCCAGCTTAGAGTATGCACTCCATAGTGAGCAAAGGTAGTTTCCAGTAGTCTAGTACATCTTGGGGTGATAGAGGTTTTGGTAGAGGCACTGGGTGTTTCTCTTGTGGCCAACAGGGCCATATTGCTAAGCAGTGCCCACAAAAAGGTGCATCAAGATTTAGACATCAACCGGTGGCATCTGAGCTGACGGTTGGTGATGCAGGCAAGTCACACCGAGTCTTTACAGTGGTGGATGACCGATAGGCAGAGCATCAAGGCACCGTGGTGGAGACTTCTGGTCGTATGCGAGGTATTGGTTTTTCTATTCTTTTTTATTCTGGTGCATCTGATTCATTTATATCTCCTTCTCTTGTGGAGCATTGTGGCTTAGTGGCAACAAAGCAAGATGATAGGTGGCAGGTTGAGTTAGCCTCTAGAGCAAAGATAGCAGTTGAGTCTCTAGTTTTAGGGTGTGACTTGATGATTGGCTCTCTATCTACTTCTGTGGACCTTCGCATTCTACCCCTGGGTTCATATGACATAGTTTTGGGGATGGATTGGTTGGAGGCCCATCAGGTAGTGATAGATTGTCGGCACAAGTTTATTAGATGTGTGGATGATTCTGGTGCTGAGGTTGAGGTTGTAGGAGTTCAGAGACCTATTTCCCTACATATGATCTCTACTATGCAACTCAAGAGATGCATGCGTTAGGGATGTCAGCTTTTCGCAGTGATTGTTAGTGATTTGGAGATGGAGGAGAGTCGAGAGGCATCTCTTGATGATCACCCACTCTTGAGGGAGTATGCAAATTTTTTTCCTTCTGATATTCTAGGGATGCCACCTAAGCATGACATCGATTTCAGGATTGATCTAATTCCCGGTGCAGAGCCTATCTCACGAGCTCTATACAGGATGACCACTTAGGAGCTCAAGGAGCTTCAATTGCAGTTGGAGGAGCTATTAGCCAAAGGGTTCATATGACCTAGTGTTTCTCCTTGGGGAGCGCCTGTGATCTTTGTGAAGAAGAAGGATGGATCTCTATGGCTATGTATCGACTATCGACAGCTCAACAAGGAAACAGTGAGAAATAGGTATCCCTTGCCTCGGATTGATGATTTGTTTGATTAGATTAAAGGAGCAAAGGTATTCTCTAAAATTGACCTTAAGTCAGGATATCACTAGTTGTAGATTTTTGAGGCAGATATTCACAAAATAGTATTTCACACCCGTTATGGACATTATGAGTTCATAGTGGTACCATTCGGTTTGATGAATGCACCATCGGTTTTCATGAGCTTAATGAATGGTGTGTTTTGCACTTATCTCGACTGATTTGTCCTCATATTTCTTGATGATATATTGATCTATTCGAGGACTATGGAGGAACATGAGAAGCATTTGCATCAAGTGTTGCAGTGTCTGAGAGAAAATCAGCGTTATGCGAATTTGTCAAAATGTGCGTTCTTCCAGACAAAGGTTAAGTATTTGGGTCATGTCATCTCTGGAGAGAGTATTGCAGTGGATCCCTCGAAGATCTGAGCTATTATGGACTAGCTTGCACCCACTAATGTTTCTAAGGTCTATAGTTTTATGGGGTTGGCAGGTTACTATCGTCGCTTTGTTATGGGGTTTTCAAGAATTGCTCACCCTATTACTTCTCTTCAGAGGAAAGGGAAGAAGTTTGTTTGGTTAGAGCAGTGTCAGGAAACCTTTCAGACTCTTAAGGAACAGCTGACCAGTGCACCTTTATTAGTAATTCCTAATCCTGATAGGGACTTTGTTGTTTGTACCGATGCTTCCTTAGAGGGTTTGGGAGCAGTTCTGATGCAGGATGGTCACGTGATTGCCTATGAGTCTCGCAAACTCAAGGATCATGAATTGAACTATCCCACTCATGACCTAGAGTTAGCAGCAGTGGTGCATGCCTTGGTGAGGTGGAGGCATTTTCTATTAGGGCATCAGTTTGAGCTGCACAGTGATCATCATAGTTTGCAGTATATTTTCACGCAGCCAAACTTAAATGCAAGACAAAGGCGTTGGATGGAGTTCTTGTGCGAGTATGACTTCAAGGTTAGATATATTTAGGGCAAGGAGAATGTCATAGCAGATGCTCTTAGTCGTCAAAGGCATGAGATCTCAGTAGTTTCTCTTATAGTTGATTTGAGAGGTCAGATTCTTGCTGCTCTTCCTACTAATAGTTGGTGCCAGGAGGTGAGATCCGAGATTGAGTCTGGTAGACTTTTAGAAGGTAGGTTCTCTGGTTACTCTTTTGAGTCAGATGGTCTTTTGCGACAGTTGGGTTGTATCTACATTCCTAATTCAGAGGGTCTTCACACCCTAGTTTTGTCTGAGGCACATTGGACACCCTATTCTACCCATCTGGGTGTCAAGAAGATGCATGTAGATCTACGTCAACTGTACTTTTGGAGTGGTATGAAGCAGGATATTGCTGATTTTGTGTCGAGATGTCTTGAGTGTCAGAGGGTGAAGGTGGAGCACCAGTACCCTGCAGGTCTTTTGCAGCCTCATTTGATTTTAGAGTGAAAGTGGGATATCATTTCAATAGACTTCATTGTTGGTTTGCCGATGTCCTCTCGATGACACGATGCTATTATGGTCACTGTGGATAGGTTGACAAAGGTAGCTCACTTTTCTCCTGTCCGTGCTTCTTACAATGCCTCTACGGTGGCTAGAGTGTTCATGGAGCACATTGTCAGACTTCATGGGATTCCTCGTAGGATCATCTCTGACAGGGATCCAATGTTCACTTCTGCCCTTTGGACATCCTTACAGCATGCCTTGGGGACATAGCTGAACTTTAGTTCAGCTTATCATCCTAAGACTGATGGTCAGACTAAGAGGGTTAATCAGGTTCTCGAGGATATGGCGAGGATGTATGTGATGGATCAGTAGAGCCGTTGGGAGGACTACCTTTACCTAGTGGAGTTTGCCTATAATAATGGTTATCATAGTTCTATTGACATGTCTCCATTTCAAGCCTTGTATGGTCATCCTTGTAGGACCCCTTTGAGTTGGGATCATTTGGAGGATAGAGTTCTTCTGGGTCTAGATATGCTTAGAGATATGGAGCAGTAGGTTGAGAGGATTAGAGAGCATTTGGTGGCAGCTCAGGATAGGTAGAAGAAGTATACAGATGCTCATAGGATCGATCGTCAGTTTTCTGTTTGGGATCAGGTGTTCTTACGTGTGCAATCACGAAATAGTCCAATCCGCTATGGAAAGGGCTCTAAGCTACCACCACGCTTTGCCGCCTAGCCTTTCACGCATCCATGATGTGTTTCATGTTTCTATGCTTAGACCTTACTATCCAGATATTGCTCATGTTCTTGATTGGACTGCTCTACAAGTAGAGGACGGGCAGCTGGCTTTGGAGCCCGTAGGCATTCTTCAGCATAGGAGACTCACTCTTAGGGGTAGAGACGTGGAGCAGGTCAGGGTCCAGTGGGACCCTAATGATGAGACCTCCGCTACCTGGGAGGATGCTACTAGGATGAGGGAATTATATCCTCACTTATTTTCAGGCTTCCAGGAGTAAGCCTAGTTCTAGAGGGGAGACTATAATGCCCCTCGCTTTTTTTGGCATGTGATAGATGTTATTTTCATATTGCTAGCTATCAGTTCTGGAATAGTTGATAGTCTTATATTGTATATTTACAGTTTCAAGACATTTGGACTAGTATGTTATGGTTTATGTTCTCCTTGATCTTGATGGACTATGTTCGATGGATATATTTAGACATGTGTTATGAGTTATGATGACATTATGATTACTTCAGTTATGATGTGTTGGATATATTTAGTTATGGAATATTATTTACATGTTTTATTAGATTTGTTGATTCTAGATTTTAAATGATGTGATTATAATGTTGTTCAAGAGCAGGGACGGTGCAGCATTACTCACTTCGAGTACCCTGTTGTGCCGTGATTCTCTGACTCTCCAGGTGCAGACATATATGTACAACCTTGTTGTTTATTGTAGGATGTAGGTACCAGGCATTGACTCCACTTGAACTACCAGGTCTGAGCGTGCCCTAGCCAATGGAATTGTTGATTGGAGTTAGCATAAGGTTCCCTACTCAGTCAACATCCTCAAAGAGGATGAGTTCTCAGTATTGTATCCTGTCGTCACCGTCAGTTGGACTATTTGTCGTTATTTTGTCATCATGTCTTGTTGCCTTACATGGGGTCAGGTATCATCCAGTAAGATGGGTTTATCCAATTTAAAGTGTTGATTTAAGCCTGGTTAGTACTTCATTAAAATAAGGTTAAATTTAAGCCAAAGTTAAATAAACATTTGCTAGGGAAATTATGTGTTGTTTATTAATTATAAATGATTTAATTGTTTGATAATTGGTAAAATTAACATGAAAATAGTAAATAAATAATTAAATTTGATAAATGATTAAATGAAATAATAAATTACAAGTTGTAAATGAATAAAATTAAAAAGAAAACAAAATACATAAATAAAGATGAATAAACAATTATAAATTTCGATAAAATAAATTTATAGTAATAAAGATAATATTTTAAGGTTAAAATTAGGGTTGTCGCTTTGTATCATGTATTCAGTATTTTGGGGATATGCAAAATTAATGTTGTGTGTCGTCAATTGCAAATTGGAGGATTTGGGAATCGTTTGATATAGTTAATTTTTTATTCTCATGAGAATGTGGGTTGTTGGGAAGAGACGCATGTCTCCTACATTGATTTGAGGAGTTGAATCCTTGTTTTTGGAGAAAGTGGGTTGTTGGGAAGAGAGGCATGTCTCCTGCATTTATTCGAGGAGTTGAGTCTTGGTTTGGGAGGAGGAAGAATAGAGAAAAAAATTAGTGGCAAGAACTAGGAAGGGGCTGAGAGTTTTGGAGGAGGCATTTGAAAGAGCCGAGGGAGTGATTCTAGCACCAAATATTTAGGGTAGCCAAGCAATCGATCCAGGTACCATTGTTTCCTAAATCTCTGTCTTTGTTTTCTATGATTGGAATTTGATTGTTTTGCTGATTGTATGCGCCTGAGAATTTCTGAATCATACCCTATTGTGCATCATGGCATCCTGCCAGTAATAACCCTAAGAATGTTTCTGTCCATTCAACACGTGGATAATCTCTATAATAGCTTGTAATCGTTTGAAAGTTTTTATAGCTTCTTTTAACAAATCTGTTTATCCCGCACATATTGCATCCCAATCAATTTTCCCTCTCTAGCATTGACTAGACAGTCATGCGCTGCCTATGATTCCATTTGTTGCAATCAGGTCTGCCAGATCCTATGTAGATTTTGCAACCACTGTTTCTATAAGAAGATATCACTTTGCATAGGAGAAAACGTTTAGAAGTCAATAATATAGTCCAATAAAACATAGTCATACTACCAGCACCGATTTTATAGGTATGGTCTTGATAAATGATGACTATCAATTAGGTCATGTCTTATGCTTTCTCTATTCAGCAAAACCACCAAGTAGGAGTGTCAGGTATTTTGTCTTGGGGTTCCCTGCCAGTTAGGACTTATTTGTAGGATGTACAATTATGATGGGAAGAGTGGATCATCAATTTTAATAAATGTTTAAATGACCTAATCAGATGAATATTTAATCCTCTTTTAGAGAATGTTTTTTTGTTATTTATCTTTTCACAACAAAAGAAAGATTTCATCACACGGATCCATCGCCTCCTCCCTCCAGCATTAAAGTTATTAAAACCAAAGTGGATGTATGTGTGTTAGGCTAAAAACTTATAGTTTTATTGTTTAATATCTCCAGCGGATGAGATATATAATGCTACAATTTAATGAGTAATATTATTGTTATATATCTCCAATGATCATCATAAAATGTTTGAAGGGAAATAAAATGTCACATTTTTCTATGTTCGTGGTCTATCAAATACACTCAACTAGATTACCTAGTTGTACTCCTCTCCGTGCAAGTAGTATCACCATGGCTACAAATTTACAGAGTGGTAGGTTGGCCACATTCATTCATTTAGCATTCAAGAAGCTCACTGATAATGTTCCCATTTATTTGTAATTTCCCCTACAATTCTACTTGTGAGACAATAATACAGATCTTATTTTACCCATACTATTGCTACTATAATTAACTTCAAATTGAAGTGATTTTAGAGTATGTTAGAGTAGTTGAAAGTGCAAATGAGCTATTTAGCTTGCAAATTATAAGCAACTAGAAGAATTAGAATAGGTCACGTCATAAAAGGATTTTCTTTTTACTTAGAAATATCAGTGTGGGGGAAACCAACTTAAAGTGGTAATTGCACAGTTCCATCTCTTCCATCAGCAATGGGTCCAATACAGAGAGCTGTAAGGAGCATACATCTCACACCTTTCATGGTCTCCTATCTTCTGAATATCTGCTTAAAGATGCGTCATCATATATGCAATTATCACCACCACTATGATCATAAAACCTGTGTCACACAACCAATCTGCAGGTAAAAAATTGTCAAGTTGCTTTAATCCATAGTTTTTTATCTGATATTTATTTTCTAGGTATCATTAGATATCAAGCCTTGATGGTTATAGTTGTAATAGAAATGCTTATAATCGAAATATTATAAGCTGTTTAAACAATTTTAGTGAGAAATTATCACAATACATCTCACAGCTGTATTAAGGATTGTATTCCAGTTATGTGTTTTATTTCAAGATAAGACAAAGCACATTAATGTTTTATTATTTTTATTATTATTATTATTATTATTATTTACCATAGTAGTTGAGTAAATAGATGCATTAATCATTTAGTAATTTAAAATAATGTTGCCGGTAAAATTGTTGGGTAAATTAAATTATGAGGGCATCGAGTTATAAAATATGTATCTTGAATTGAAATAACGATTACAAGTAGTTATGAATTGAGTTGGTAATTGTGTAGATCATTTGAATTATCTATATTTTGAAAAAGAACTAAATAAAGAAACTTAGTTGATATGTATAACATTTGTTTAATATATTTAAATGGAATTTAGTGTGTTTAAACATTTAATGTTGGTGAGTTAAATTTAGAGGTGATTTTGTTAAGATAGTTTTGGTTAACAAGATTAAAATTAGGATTATAGACATTGCATTTAGATTTTAATCTTGATAATTGGTTAATTCTCTTTGGATGAAAAATATTTACTATCCAATGACCCATGTAAATTATTATTATTAATATTATTATTATTATTCATCATCATTAAGAAATAGAATCTATTTCTGTAATATAAAAATATCTCATGTCTTTGAGTAGAATTGCTGGTAAATAAAGAAATACATATAAGTAATGTTTTTAGGATTAAGATTTAAATTTAATTTTCTATTATTTTAATTAAGAATTTTATGACTCATAGTAAGGATGTTCTTTGTGTTGATTAGTTTGTATTAAAAGAACGGTAATATTATTATATCTTAAGGGTAAATGTAGTGTGGGGAATAATGAATTACAAGCATTAGGTTAAGATGGGATTTAGGTCTTGTTTTAGAATAAATATTAGCACTTTTGTTGTGAATGAGATGTAAATTGTCCATAGAAGGAATGATGGTTATGTAGAAGTAATTAAAGTTGTTTCTTTTTACTTTTAAGTTAAATATATTATTAGGAGACTTAGGGTTTTATATGGTTAGAAAATAAATAGGAACCCTCAAATTTATCCTCAAGAGTTGAATTTAATTTACAAGTAGATATTTACCCAATTTACATTATAGGTATTATAGTTTTATACTTATACATTTTGATATGTAATTATATCTATATCCTCGTATTTTATTCAAATCTATAACAATATTAAGGAGGCCTCAAACTGGATAACCAAAGTCTATGCCTTGGAAATTAAATATTCTTTTATAATAAGAAGAAGCATATTTATATTGTGTTTATATCTTTTAGAATGTAACTAAATATAGATTTAGAGATTAATCTTATTTAGTTATTTAAATGTTGCAAGTTATTTTTGAATTTGATCATATTAATTTATTTAAATGACATTATTAATTGTAATCTTATATAGTCAATTAGTGTTTAAAATAAACATAAATTATTTATAAGATGGGTTGTTGTTGATGAGTACAATTTTGCTTATATAATAATTACGAAACTTGATTTGTGGAAAGTAAATTAGATATGTCGTCATGGTGACCCCTATGTTAGTGTATCTACATGTGTGGTTAGTTTTCCCAGAGGCTTAGAATGGAATGTCTTGAGATCATGATGTTTTAAGAAGCATGTCATCTCTAGTTATGTATGGATTAAAAGACAAGGTGAATGATAAATGTACTTCTTTGTGGATGTATTGTTGTCCATTTGGTTGTATTTGTCTTGTATCCAATTTTGTGGTGAGTTATGGAATGGGGAGACATGGAAATCATAGAGATGTAATGAATATGTGTTGTTATGGGCAATGGTTTAGGAGTTCTGCCCTTATGATTATGTTTTGGAGGGTCAACACCTTGCATTGTTATATATACATGTTGATATAAGGATAATTGTTATGCAAGATGGTTAATGCCTTCCATGGTTCATGTATCCTCGTTGTCATGATGATGTTTGCTATGCTTGTTGAGTAGGGTCTTCTAGTTGTAGGTAGGGGGGTGGCTTCCAATGTGGGGCTGGTGCCCAAAGTGGCTAGCCAAGATAACCCATTGGGAGTTGGTAATCAAGTGATAACCTAATAATAAATCTAGGGGTTGGGTAGTTTTCACACTAACAAGATAATTAGATTCCTCACTCGTGCCTGTAGTGCTAGTTCAGACTAAGGATGAAATGAGAAGGCCTGGTTGGCAAAATCAACTTCCTTGTCCTCACGAAAGGAAGGTTGATTCTGCATGTGTCACCCTATGGGGCCGGCGTCTAGAGAGAGACTGCCAGGGTAACCATAGATCGGGGCCGGTGTCTAGAGAGAGACTACCTAGGTAACCCATGTTAGGACCATGCGATGACACTCTCCTTACTGTAGCCTAGCATTCCCTAGTTGTACTCTCCCCATTTGTTAAGTGTTTACCTCTGGAAGTACTATTGTGTTGTTTTTGATATTGACTTGTGATGTTGGAGTCATGTGTTGTCTTATAGTCTACTGTCTACCTGACTGTATGTTGTAGTGGGGACCTTATGTTAACTCCTAGCTCAGTGGGTGGACCTCAGGGTTCCACATGGTCGGGTGGAAGAGCTTTATCTATTGGTTTTTTTCCCTTGCCGTTGTTCATGAACAAGGAGGATATACCTTGTGTATCAGACATCAGATCTTGTACTTGTTTATGAAGACAATTATTATGCTTATGTACTAGCCTATGTATTGGTTGATTCATAATGTATGTATTCAGATGTAATCAGGATAGTGATAATGTAAACTACATAATGATGTACTCATATGTATAGACTTTTGAATATGTACATGTAATCTTGATCAAGTTATTATCTATCTGATGTCATGAAATGGAGATGTATTGCAATAGATTTAGAATGATCTGCTGATGTTAGTTAATAATGTATGTTAAATTATGTTGATTAATTTGTCAAGTAATGCAACCATGGAACCTTAGAAGACAAGTTGTTAGTTTAATGATGTGTATTGATTTGTTAAACATTACTTTGTTATCTTATACAAAAAAAAAAATATTCTGCATTGCATAGCATTGATGTGTTGTTCTCTAAGGTGTTCATTGCAGGGCATTACACATAGCCTCTTTCCAAGGCTTTGATTCAAGGGCTTCATGAACATTATATGGTTCAAAATTATTAACAACTAAACTTATTAATGCTAGATTTACCTCATTTTGAGCCATACTGCGAGTCCTTGGTCCTAAAGTGGAAGTGTTTGGGACTCCATCAAGCTTTGCATCACAAATGGTACTAATATACCGCTTAGGCAAAGGTCTTGTGACATTTGTAGGTGTTGAATTATTTTGACTATCAACATCCCCATTATTTTTCCCATCCATGTTGAAAATAGGAGCACTATTTGGATCAAGTGATGATGTGAAAGGTGAACTTGAATCACTCTTCTCATCAAATATTATATCTCTATTGATATATCTTCTTTATATTAGGATCCATAAGGTGATATGCCTTAGATTTATTACTATATCCAAGAAGAATACATTGAATTAATTTTTCATCTAGCTTCTTCCTTTTTTGTTTAAGAATGGGCATATAGGAAGTGCATCCAAATACACGAAGATGAGAGATAGAAGGATTTACCCATGTCCATGCTTCTTCTGGTGTGATGCCATCAAGTGCTTTGGTTGGTGCACAATTTAGACAATAAACTATTGTGTGCACAACTTCAACCCAATAAGCATGTCCTAATTGAGAATCCTTCAACATGATACGAACCATCTCCATGATGATATGATTTCTCCATTTAGTAACACCATTTTATTGAGGTGTGTAAGATGCAATCAGTTGATGCCAAATTCCATTTTCCTTCAAGTAGGTGGAGAATTTGATGTTGGTGTATTCCCCTCTCGATCTGAGTGGAGGGCATGAATATGATGATTCATGTCTTTCTCCACAAGAGTGCGAAACTCTTTGAAGTAGGAAAAGGCTTCATCTTTAGTCTACAAATAATATACCCACATTTTTCTTGTGTGATCATCAACAAAAATCTCAAAATACTTGAAACCATTGTGACTAGGTGCCATGGGCCCACACATATCGATACACACTAGCTGCAAAGTTTGGCTTGCATGATGCTCAATAGGGTAGAAGCGTGCTCTATGTTGTTTTCTAGCAATACAACTAGAACAAATAGCACTCAACTTCTCAAGTGAGGGAAGCCCTTTGACCATGCCTTTCTTACTAAGAGTAAGCAAATAACTAGTGCTCAAATGAGCAAATTGGCAATGCCATAAAATAGCAAGATCATTATGCTTAGTCACTAAGACTTGATTATTGGCAATTGTATCAAGCCTAAACATTTTACCAATTTTTGTAGCACTTGAAACAATCTTTGCCTTTGTAGACTTATCTCGGATGAGACATACCTTTTTATCATCACTTTTAGAAAATTCAATCCTCAAGTTGTGATCAAGAAATTGATTAACAGATAGGAGATTTTTGGTTAGTCCTGGCACATACAAAACTTTAGTGAGCCTGTAATGATGTATGCCAAACTACAAAGAGATATCACCAATACCTTGAATGTCATAGGTGGTATCATCTCCAAGTGAGACCTTACCATGATGGGGTTTCAATGTGAGAAACCACTACTTCTGTCTAGTCATGTGCTTTGTAGCACTTGAGTCCACATACCAAATTGAGGTTGATTGTGAACTCTCACAAACCTCTAATTCACTTACAATGAATAGCCAACCCCACCCAAACCACTAATCATGTGCTTTCTTTTATAGACCAATCTCACATAAATACAACTTGTGGTATTAGATAAAACCATGGTGTCACATCCCCTGTGAAGGGAGGCGTGGCATAGAAAATACGTGGCAATGAGGACAATAATAAAAATAAATAAAACAAGAATATATATCTTTAAAGTGGCTAATGGGGAAATAAATGGAAGGGAGACCATTTTCTATGGGCGAGGATAGAGAGTAATGGCATTAGTATGGGTACCCTAGCAGAGAGAAGGACCTCAAACTTTTTTTAAAGAAGAAAATGGTAAATGTCATTAATGGGCATCGCATCCCTTCTGCCTATCAATCAAAAATTTGGAGTAAAATGACTGCTGAGTATGGATGCTCGTTAATAGAGAAGAATAGAGGAGTTTTGCAAGAGAAAGTAGGAGGATTGATATGTGCATTCTCTCTGTTATCTTCACTACATGATTGGTATGGCTAGTTTGATGTTGGAAAGGAGGATGGCAATAGCCGCTCCTAGAGGAAAGCACTTGTAGAGTTGAGTAGAGGTTTGCTTTTTGCATTGTCATCATTCCAAGGTCCAAACAAAAGAACTGGTGAGGAAATCCTTCCCCTCTTTTAGTAGAAGAGGATAAGAAACCCCAATTTGAACTCCAAAGAAGAGGAGGTTGGACGTACTAAAGGAGGGAGAGAAATCGAATCAAGAAAACTTCAGTGACTTCATTAGAGATATCTTCAGCATCATCCCTAGAGCTGAGTACATGTCTCCTCCACATTACTCTTCTACTGTAGTATTTATTTCTAAATTATTCTTTCTTGCAGCAGGAAAATAACTTAGTCTAAATTTCATATTGAAATTTATGTTGATAGACTCCATCTTCCCTACTATATATGAATATTAAAGCTGATAAAACCCACAATACTCTTCAAACTTTGGACCAACATAGTAGTTGGCTATGGGATATGGAGATAAAATCACAAGAGGGAATTGTAGGTGACAATTTAATTACTAAAATAGTATTCTATTTCTCTCTCTACTCCCATACGTAGGGTAAACTTGAAGGCAAAATAAAATGGCAAACATACACAAGGCACATGAGATGTTTGACAAAATGCCTCAAGGAAAGATGGCCTCAAAGAATGCCATGAGGGAAGGACATGTTCAAAATGGGTTGGTTAAAATGGCATGGGGGATTTAGAAACTTTTAAAAAAATGTTAAACATCATTATGCCTGCCTGCATTTAAATTGTAGCTTCAGAAGAGGGCAATATTCACATAATTTTAATATAAAAAGAATTTAGACTTAATCCCTCTCTCTCTTGAATGATTTCAAACTATGTTTCTTTCCACTATTTTATCAAATATTTGATGCCATGGTAAGCATGCATAGCTTCATAAAGGAATTTTATTAATCATCTCATGGGGGTTGTGAAGGAATCCCTTTGTGGATATAGGTCTACTTAGCTTTTCTACTACTAGTGCACTCTATATAGGAATATGATTGGTTAGCAAGCCATCATTTTGGTAGGGGTTGTAACTAAATTAGATCCATGAGCATAATGGTTTGGAAAATAATTATTGGCAAGAAGTTTGCAAAAATTGAGTAAGGCAACCCAACTAACATTTTCATTGATAGGCACTTATTGTCCTTCAATGGACTATTACATATGGTTTCATGGAATTATGATTTTGTATGATTTTGCTATGAAATTAAATGACAATTTCCTTGCATTTTAGAGGCATTATTAGGGTGCAAATATTATGTTGTATTATCAAAAGTCACATTTCAAGGACTATATGACTAATAGCTAGGGTTATAGTTATTTATGGAAGGTGTTATTGAGCTAACCCCAATTGACCCTAGTTGTATGAACAACATTTGTATGACTTCTATTGATGTTATGAGTAGAACTTAGTTATCATGACATTTGAGACTTAAACTATAGTCATTTTACATCAGATGTTCCATGACATCCTTGATATAGTGAATGACTAACTTGGTAGGACTTGGTAATGTTCATGCTTAAAGCAGGTTTATAATTATGGTTGTAAGTCTTTCGAAGTTTGGATATATTTTACATGTCCTTATTAATGCATGATAAGTGAACTAATTGAGTAGGATATCATAATATAATATAATTACTATGCTTGGTATCATTGATCCATATTATAGTAAGACATCACATGGAACTATATCAGGACTTTGCATATTTGTTACATGGTGAAGATATTACGTTTGTTGATGTCCTGTGCTCTATGTAATGAATGAATTATTTTATATTGATTATGTCAATATACCTATTTTCTATGTATGGTTTATTCTAACAATATTAGTAAGTGTTGGAATGGAATTGGGTAATAATCATACTTGATCTTCATTTGATAACCTCGATATAAGTGGGAACTAGGGTTGGTTGGGTTATATATATATATATATATATATATATATATATATATATATATATATATATATATATATATATATATATATATATATATATAGACGTGTTCGTGCACGTGCACGTGCGCGTGGCGCACGTACACGTACGTGTACGTGTACGTGTACATGTATATATATATGTACATATATACATATATGTACATACATGTATGTATATGTACATACATGTATGTATATATATATACATACATATATATATATATACATATATACATATATATGTATATACATATATGTATATATGTATGGATATATCTATGTATGTATATATATACATATATATACATACATATATATATACATGGGGTTAATTCATATATATACACAATCAACTCTATATCCTAATAGTGTCAACATGGGGTCATAGATAAATATATTATATGTTGACATTAAAAAGGTAGCATTTTATACCTTGTGGAAATTTGAATGGGGTTGTAACCAACTAGTCTAACTCTCTATTTATACTAATGGGTCAATGAGAGGGTTTGAACCAATGTTTATTTTGGTTTCGTAAGTATTATGAGTTATATGATAAGGGTCATAATATGTCTATGTGAACAAAGAGAATTATAGGATTGTAGGTAATTAATCTTGCCTCTATGAGATGAACTTGGAAGGGTTCTAGTATGTTTTTGTTGAATAACAATAATATTGGGGAGAGGCCTAAGCCTGAGATCTTGGTTCTTAGGTGGAAGATCATTGTGTAGGATTGTTATATTGAGAACATAGTTGACTTCATTTGCCTACTATTAAGCATTACCAATTGATGGGATCATCAAAAGGAAAATTGTTAGACTATGCAATAGTAGCCAATGGAACTCATGGAGCTATGGCCTTGTTTTAGAATGTGTATTGGCAAATGCTGGAATGTTATATTGTTGGGTTTAATTTTTCATATGGTTTTCCTCTTTTAGTATCCAATATATCACTTGTAAGTGGATAGTTATTGACTATTTATAGAACCTTGACTACAAGAACCGTTGTTCATATATTCACTAAGAGATTAAGATGAGGAGAACTACATGTGACTTTGATCTTGTTTGGAAATGGGTATGTAAGCATTCCTTGGGTGAAGGATGCCCCTGGACCTTAAGTCTGTAGGGAAGGGGTTTAGGGAATTTACTCCAAGATATGGGGTGTTCCTAAACATGATCAACCTTCCCTCTCTGGTATGTTTCCACTTGAGGTTGAAACTACATCAAGTGGCTATGATCTTAGCATCTAATGAATAAGTCCCCACTATGTAGGCCTGAGCCAGTCAAAGGTACTCTATTACCTATAAGCTCATCTACTCTAAGGTTGTTGGGTTAGTTTCTCTGAATCTACCCCAATCCTGGATGAACTTTTAGAATCATCATCTTCACAGTTTATCTCTAATGTGAATGTATGAAGGTGACTTTGGACTAGTCTAGACTAAAATGATTAGAGTTTTGTGTATTGAACATTATAGGCAACTAATGGTAAGAAATACCAACTCTGTATGGTGTTTTTCCTTAATGCTTGGTTGGTGGATAATTGTAT
This sequence comes from Cunninghamia lanceolata, assembly GCA_027924645.1. Classification (NCBI taxonomy): domain Eukaryota; kingdom Viridiplantae; phylum Streptophyta; class Pinopsida; order Cupressales; family Cupressaceae; genus Cunninghamia; species Cunninghamia lanceolata. Next base: position 373,016 of record BSBN01000909.1, on the reverse strand, counting down.
GTTGATATTGTGATTGTTAATATGTAATGGGATACTCTAAAAAATAGAATATTTTTTAATATTACTATAGTCAGTTTGGTTTTTGTATGATTCATACTGTGTTCCCAAGTGGCAACTGAATGTATGGAATGACCCCTTATATTACTTTGTGTTTGTATATGTTTATGCATATGTGACTATATAGAAACCAGCTCGTGAGGGTCCAATATGTTTATGAGTTTTAACTTGTAATTTAGACTCGTGAACCTTAAAAGACCTTGTGCATTGGCTTATGGACCTCTATGTGACATGTAACCAAGTCAACCTAATCAGTGTTGGGGAATCCTTGAGACATTCTGATAATTTTTCCCTTAGCTATAAGATGACCCACATGTCAGAACTAAGTCTGATACAGGTGCGGATAGTTAGCTGTCACTAGTACCATGCAAGTGGTAGATGCTAGGTGATGATCCAATTGTTAGCAGTAGCATGGAGGTGATAGATACCAAGATCCATCAAGGTTATGATACAGGTGTGGTTTAGCTGGTTGTGACTAGTACCGTGGAGGTGGCAGATACCAGGTGCTATCCACCATATCTTAGGGTTAGTCAGCTATCACCAGTACCACGGAGGTGACAGATGCCAAGAGCTACCCTTTGGTGTGATTGGGCTTAGCTGGCTCTCACTAGTACCATGTAGGTGATAGATACCAGGAGCTACCCCATACCAAGTTGGACTGGCTTTTGCCAGTGGCATGGAGGTGATAGATGCCAAGAGCTACCCCACACTAGGTTGGACTGGCTTTCTTTAGTGGCATAGAGATGATAGATGTCAGGATCTACCGACTTGATGGTTCAGCAGGATGTGGAAATCTTCTTAATAGCCACATGGGATGCATATTGATACACCTACTCCTTATCCAGTGATGACAACAAGTAGTATGGGATTCTTTCTTGTCATCACAGTTGGTGTCAAATGTGTATGTTGTTACACCTAGTCCTTAGCCAGTGTTGACAACAAGTAGTATGGGATGCTTATTTGTCATCACAATTGGCTATGAACCAGGAAAGGGATGGAAGCTTATGTGTTAGTGAACCATGTAATGGTAAGGTGTATGTAGTAGGTTACATCCACTTTCTAGTACTAGTTGGTCACTATGTATGTTTGAGTCAATCCCAATGTGCAACTTTATTATGGACCTTATGTGTTGTACATTGTCACACTTGAGCCCTTGCTAGTGATGACCGCAAGTAGTATGGGATGCTTGCTTGTCATCATAGTTGGTGATAAATTAGGAAAACTGATGAAACCCATGGTGTGCCATTAGATACACCAACTTTCCTATTTCTGTTTGGGATATATTTGAGTACTTATGGGCTAGTGAATTAGGCAAATGGAAAGATGCTTGTAGTATGGTCGCAACCATTCCAATTTGCTACCTAGTCATGATGTAAACCTATGATGTGCATATGATGCCTAAACAAGCTATTCAAATTGTGTATATGTGCTTCCTGCATGAGTTATTCACATTGTGTATATGCGATATAGGTGTGAACTAAGCACCTTGTGTACATGTGTTGTACCCATGAGATAGTCACTCTAGGTGTACATGATGCATACACAAGTTATTTGCTTTATGTTTATGTGATTTGCAGGAGCTAGTCACATTGTGTATATGTGATAGATAGATGAGTTATTCACTTTCCATATAGGGGTTGTACCCATAACATAGTCACACTTGTATGTGTGACCCATGTGAGTGATAATCACATTGCGTACAAGGAATGTATGCTTGAGCTTGTCACTATGTGTGAACAGATAATTCTTATATGAGTTGGTCACTATGTGGTTTTGTGTATTTTCATACATTGATGTTGACATGGAACTATCCCTTGACCATATTGCAATTGCTATCATACTAATGCATATGAATTGATTTGGAATCATAAGATTCAATTAAAGACTATGATCTAAAGGTGAGATTAAAGATCTCACATCAAAGAAGAGGATGAAGCCTCTCTATTATTGGAGTATGAACTACAGAACCTTTGATTCCTAGGAAGGGATACATAGGCAGGGCCATCAAAAATGAACCCTTAAGGTTTAGGTTCTAGGTCTAGGGATGACCCTAATCTTGGGAGCTTACCATACTCTAGTGTGAGTATATGATTTGTGGCATAAAGTAGTTGCCATGACTATGATTTGTAAGTCTCTGAAGTGGGCACTTCTAAATTAGATAGAAGATTCTTGGTTGATTATGTTAGTACTTGCTTTGTGTTAAAAAAAAATGGTAGTAACTAGGGTGGTTATTATGCATGGATGCACAAAACCATTGACCCACTTATTTAATGTTGGTACTACATTTTTCCCAACAATTAAATAAATCAAATAATAACCCAATGTTACATGTACAACTTTTACAAGTGGTGTCTAAATAAATATCTAATGTAGTTAAACACATAAATTAAGATGCACCACAAACAAATATTTGTTTTATATGAATAAAATAATCAGATGTTATGCAAGGTGTACAACACCTATTTCCGAACACATATATAAATACAAATTTATGTATATTTGTTTTAAATTTGGGTTCTCTCTCTTTTCTCTTATCTTTGTCCTTCTCTATCTAGCATTAGAGATTTTTATGGGCTTCCCCCACCAAAAAGGGTATTAGAGCCCTAGATTTCTAGGAATTCAAAAATAGAACTATATTTTGTTTTTAATTTTACGGGTATTGAGGAGAAGCCCTAGATTTTCTAGGTTTTATTAGTCTTATCTAGATTTAGAAGAATTACAGGTGGATACAATAAGGGTTGGTAGTAGCCACCAATTTTTGATGGGCAGAACTATGACATTTAGGCAAAGAAGATGAAAATAATATTAGTTGCAAATGATCTATGGGAGTTGGTGATCAATGGCTTCACAGATGTAATACACCAAAGAGCTTATGTAGCCTTAACAAATATCCAAAAGAATCAATTGAAGGAAACAAGGGTTAAAGATGTAAAAGCCCTCAATTTGATTGAGGTAGCTTTGACCGAAGCTATTTTCCTATGAATAACAACTAACTATACAAAGGAGGCATGAGAGTTTCTCCAAAACAGATACAAAGGGATTGACAAGGTGAGGCTTGTTACACTACAATTACTCTGAAGATATTTTGAGAGCCTTCAAATGAAGGATGGAGAGTCTCTTTCAAACTTCCATAAAAGGGTTCCCACCTTGATAAATCACTTGAGGATTAATGGAGAAACCATGTAAGAACAAAATATTATTGAGAAAATCTTTAGAATTCTACTCTCAATATTTGACCCCATTATCATTGCCATAGAAGAGGCCAAGGACCTATCCAAGATGATAGTTGATGAGTTGATGGGTTCACTACAAACCCATGAGTAGTGGTTGAATAGATACACTCCTTCCCTAGAGAAAGCCTTCAAGGCTCAAAGTAGTGTAAGAGGCAAGGGAAGAGGAAGAAATTGAAAAGGTAAAGGTCAAATAGGCATAAGAAGAGGCTACTCTAGAAAAGAGAGCCCAAATAGGTAAGAGGATGCAATCACCTCACAACTAGACTTCCAAGACAAGAAGAAGAACACCAATTCAAATCAAAGGTATGAGAAAAGAAATGTGCAATGTTATTACTATCAAAAATTTGATCATTATGCTAGTGAGTGTAGGAAGAAATCGAGTGACCAAGGGATTCAAAATGCTTATGTAGAAAATGAGAAAAAGGATGAAAATGAAAAACAATCAAATGTGTTTATTATATGCAGTCTTGTTGAGCATAGCAGTGCTAAAGTCTGATATTTGGACAATGCTCAAAGCAACCACATGAGTGGTAACAAAATTGTATTTGCCTCCATAGATAATAGCATAAAATGTGAAATCAAGGTGGGGAACAATGAAAAAGTTCCCATCATGGGAAGAGGCATAGTCAACATCTAAACCAAGCATGGTGAGAAGAGGAAGATCAAGGATGTCTATTATGCCCCAGGCATAAAACATAACATATTGACTATTGGATAGATGCTCAAAAATAGTTATAGAATCCTGATAGAGAATGGAACATCTATGATCTTTGATAAGGATGGAAGCAAGAAAGTGATTGCAGTAGTACATATGACAAAAAATAGAATGTTTCCTCTTAGGATGCATATTTAGTCTCTGGTGCTATATTTGGCACTATCTCCAACACTATCTTTAGTGCTATCTGGAGTTACACAAAACATGAAGGCTCTAAAGTACTCCGGAGTCAAAAATATGACATCTACAATAGTGGCACAATAGTTTGCATTTAGGATATTCATCAAAGACCCATCCAAGCTTTGGTATTTTAGGTATGGACACTTAAGTTTTTTTGGTTTGAATTTATTGTCCAAGAAAGGCATGGTTAAGGGGCTACCCAACATTTGTAGAGCCCAACAAGAAATGTGAAGCTTGCATTTTAGGAAAGCATCATAGGAAACACTTTCAATCAAGGCATTCTAGGAGAGAAAAAGCACCATTAGAGATGGTGCACTCAAAGTTATGTGGGCCCATGAAAACTCACACCTTGGCTAGAACTACTTTTCTTATGATATTCATAAATGACTATAGTAGAAAAAATTTGGGTGTATTTCTTGATGAACAAATCAAAATCCTTCTAGAAACTCAAATGGTTTAAGGCACTAGTTGAGAAACAAAGAGGCCACTAGATCAAATTCCTTATAATGGGCATAGGGGGAGAGTACATATCCAAAGATTTTTGAAATTTCTATAGGAATGAAGACATAGAAAACCGTTTACAGCTAAGTACACTCCACAAAAAAATGAAGTAGCTAAAAGAAAAAAATAGAACTATCCAAAAGATGGCAGAAAGCATGTTGAAAGTAAAAGGACTACCAAATGATTATTGGGGTGAAGTTGTAGCACCAATAGTTTACTTATTGAATAGATGCCACAACAAAAGTTGTTAGTGACAAGATTCCACAAGAAGCATGGACAAACAATAAATGGAGCTTGGAACACCTAAGAATCTTTGGGTGTGTAGCATATACATTTGTGCCAAAGGAGAAGAGATAGAAATTTGATGACAAAGGTGAAAAATGCATCTTTATAGGCTATAGTGAAGAGTCCAAAGCCTACAAACTATATAATCCTATCACCAAGAAAGTCATGATTAGTAGAGATGTTGAATCCATTAAGAATGAATCATGGGATGGAATAGTGGATAGCTCCATAGGTATTTCAATTACAACACCCCTTGAAGATGAAGAATCCCTAAAGAATAGTAGCTCTGGAGGAGCTGCGAAAGACAACAACTCTAAAAGAAACTCATGTAGAGCTCTAGAGGATAGTAGCTCAAGAGGAGCTCCAAAGAGAAACAACTATGAAACCTTTTAGCAAGGTGATCACTCCAACACTCACTCTTCTTCATCAACCTACTAGTCTAGTAACTCTTGAGGAAATTTAGATCGTACGCTCACCTCACTTATGCCACATAGGACAAGGACCATGAGGGAAATTTATGATAGCACAAGGTATGTTGATTTTGAAGAAAATCTAGATTTTGCATTATTTTCTTGTAGTGATCTAATGCACTTTGAGGAAGTTGTGAAAGAGAAGAACTATTGTAAGGCCATGGATAAAGAGTTGGATACTATAGAGAGGAATGAAACATGAGAGCTAACCAATTTACCCAAGGATAAGAAAGTGATTGGAATTAAGTGGGTCTATAAGACCAAGAGTACTATTGATGGAAAGATTGAAAGACATAAAGCAAGGTTGATTGTTAAGGGATACAAACAGTAGCCTGGAAGAGATTATGATGATACATATACACCAATTGCAAGGCTAGAAATAGTATTGGCAGTCTTAGCAATAGTAGCTCAACACAACTAGGAAGTATACCAAATGGACATGAAGTCAGCTTTTTTGAATGGAGTGCTAAAAGAAGAGGTGTATGTAGAGCAACCACCTGGCTATGAAGTCCCAAGGAAAGAAGACAAAATATATAGGATCCAAAAATCTCTCTATAGTCTTAAACAAGCAACTCGGGCATGGTGGATTATAATAGACTCATATCTATTAAGCAATGGCTTTAGAAAAAGCAACAGTGAGCCCATACTCTACATCAAAGTAGCTCATCATGAGATTTTAATTATTGTGTTTTATGTAGATGAGTTGATTTTCATAGGTAATAGTTCCCTCTTCATTGTTGATTTGAAAGAGGTAATGAAAAGAGAGTTTGAGATGATAGACTTAGGTTTGGTGAAATATTTCCTTGGCATTAAGGTCCAACAAACTAAGCATGGCACATTTATTTCATAAACTAACTATGACAAATAGATTTTGAAAAGGTTTAAAATATTGAGTAGCAAACCTACCCCAACACCAATAGCTACAGGTCTAAAATTAAGCAAGGAGGACAACAATAATGAAGTAAACCCAACCCTATACAAAATCATGGTTGGAAGCCTAATATATTTGATTGCTACGAGGCTTGATTTAATGTACATAGTAAGTCTAATTTCTAGGTTCATGCAGAGAACTAAGGACACACTGACAAATAGGAAAGAGAATCCTAAAATATGTCGATGGTACCAAAGGCTATGACATTTTGTATACCACATCCAATGAGTTTGAGTTGGTTGGTTACATGGATAATGATTAGGCAAGTAGTGTAGATAATAGAAAAAGCACATCAGGATATGTGTTTGACATGGGTTTAGGAGCCATTTCATGGGCAACAAAGAAGAAGTCAATTGTTTCTCTCTCAACAGCTAAAGTTGAGTACATAGTAGCAATGTAGTAGCATGACAAACTACTTGGCTAAGAAGAATCCTTGTAGATTTGTATGCGAAGCAAGAAGATGGTATATTGTGACAATGTTTCTTCTATAGCCCTAACAAAGAATTCAGTCTTCTATGGACGAAATAAGCACATTGAGATCCACTATCATTTCATAAGGGAATTGGTAGAACATGGAGAGATTGAGCTTCAATTCCACATATCCGAGTAGCATTTTGCTGATATTTTCATCAAGGCACTGTCAAAATATTGCTCTAAATGTCTAAGAGATAGACTTGGCATCATAGAAAGATTCATAGGTATGCAACTCCAAAAAGGAAACAACTCTAAAGGTTTAGCTTTAGAGAGATAGAATAGCTCCGGAGATGCTCCTAAAAGATAGAAAAGATCCAAAGGTTTAACTCTAGAAAGATAGAATAGCTTCAAAGGTGCTCCAGAAAGACAGTCTCTGAAGTTATAGATTAGCTCTAGAGATTAGCTCTGGAAATGCAACTAGAGAAGTTTAGCTCTGTAAAGAAGCTCTAAAAAGAAAATTATTGAAAGACACATGTGACTCCAAATTAAGAGGGACTATTGGAATTAATGTGCAGTCAGTGCATTAACTACACCTATCCCCATCAAAATATTTTTGGAGATTTTCCTCTTCTGTCACCTTGTCCAAAATTAAATGTTGTTTTTGTGTTGGCTTGGTAGGAATTTATTACTAGTTGGTGAATTTGAAAGTGAGATCTAGATATTTTGGGAGAAAAGGATAAAGACAAAAAGAAGGAAAAAGAATATGACAGTTAGAAAAAGTAGAATGTAGTATACAACAGGGAGAACATAGAGAAATGTTTGGAAACATAGTGAACTAGAGGTTGTACCAGTAATTGTGAATGTGCAAATAGCTCCGGAGTCAAAGGAAGCTCCGAAAAGGAGTGAGAGGTCAGCTCCAGCAGCAAGAGCAGTGAATAGATTTGGAAATAACTGACAAGATATTTTGGGAAGAAGAATAGAGCAGCATTTCTGTAGCTAGTCTGTGTTTCTATTTTTATATGTAAATTATTTCTAGATATAAATAAAAAATTATTTTTGTTTGATTTAAATCTAGGTTCTCTCTTTTCTCGTCTTTCTTCTTCTCAGTTCTCCTATTGTGGTGAAGGGCATCTCCTACCTAACTATGCCATTGGTTTTGTAAGAGGTGTAATAGGTAGGCAAAGAGGACTCTCTTACACAGTCACCTAATTTGATGACAATCCGAGCAATCCTACTACAGGTACATTGTGTTATGCTATCATCCTCTCCTCTTCAAACCTAAGTCTCAAGTATGGATCACTTTCTCCTGGAATATGAATTTTCAATTAAAAGGAATCTTTCTTATCTCCAGCTACATAACTATAGATGGTAGAGGAGTGAGGGTTATCGTTACTGATTCTACAATTGATTCGAACAAAGTGGAGAATGTTATTAATCATAAAATTTAGGTCAGCCACAGCAACTTCAATACAATTCATATATTTAGTTCAAATAAGGTTTGGGTGGATCACCTGACTTCCTTTGGTGGCAAGTTGGGTTTGGTATTTGTTGTTGATGGTTCAACTAATATCACCATCTCAAATTATCATCTGTCTGATAATAACTTCAATATGTTGTTGGGGGCAAAAGATTCAAACAAAATTGATCAGCAAATGCAAGTCACAGTGTATAGGAACTAGTTTAAAGATACAAACCAGTGCAATCCTCACTGTAGGTAAATTCCTGCTGGTCTATTTTGAGGATTTTATTATCAATAGTCAAGCTAGTGTGATAGAGCTCAAAACCCCCAGTTGGGCCTATTCTTCTTGTGGAGAAATTAATGTTTAGAGCATTAATTTTAAGTTTTCGATTAAAAATAATAGTTATCAATGGAAAAATGCTTTTTGAGAAAGAAAAAATGTAAAATCAAAGAGCTATGAATTTTTTTTACTTAATCAATGGTTATTTTAATAATAATTTTCTTTCCTATCCTTTCAAATGGGGATATTGTCATGTGATGAACAATTTGTATGGAAATTGGAGAATGTATGCCATTGGGGCACAAGCTCATGCAATTGTTTGTTCATACAAGAATGTATTTGTAGTTGGAGATAACTATGAAGTAACTGAATGGTATCCAAGCTATGAATCTGAGTGGTGTTGGAAAATTAATCTTCCGTCAAACAACATTTAATTCCCATGCCCCCGCGTCAATTTTTCGGGGATTTCCAAATCTGCCCCACATCCGTTAATCCTGCCAACATTTAATTTGGTAGGTCATTTTGAATTTGAAAGGAGAGTTTGAGTGCCCATTTTTGGGCATGAATGAATGAGACAAATAGAAGGGAAAAATAGTTGACCGCAGAAATGAATTAGAGTAAGCCTACAGTAGTAGAAGATAGAGTGAGAAGAAAAATAGAGAAAATAGAACCTGCAGTAGTAGAGGGAATGTGAAGGAGAATATTGCAGAGAACATAAGGTTTTGTGTGCAATAGCACAAGGTATGCATAGGCAGCTATGGAGTTCCTACAGGTGCTCTAGAGAATTAGTTTGCAGCTCCAGAGATTGGGGCATCTCAAAAAAATAGAGCAGTAACTCTGCATCAGTTTGTAACAAAGTTTTGAATGTAATTTTGAAAGTGGAAGATATAATATATATTGTTGTTTGTTTGTGTTTTGTCTCTCTCTCTCTGTGTTTATGTTTGTTTTTATGTTGTCCACATTGCTATAGCATTACTTTTTTGGATAGCAAGAAAATCCCCCTGCCTACCGTAGAGCATTGGAGAACAACAGTTCTGGAGGTGTTTAGCAGAGCAGTTCTAGAGGTGGATAGCAGCATTGTAGCTCCAGAGATTAGTAGCTCCGGAGGTTTCCAACTTCAGAGATCTGCAGCTCCAGAGTTTAGCAGAGTAGCATCTCCGGAGGTCAGTAGTATAGTAGCTCCGAAGGTCAGAACAGTAGCATCTCTAGAGGTAATTCAGACCCTACACTCACATCATTGATGCCACAAAGGACAAGGAATGTGAAGGATATTTATGACAGAACAAGGTATGCTGATATGGATGAGAATTTGGATTTTGCATTAGTTTCTTGTAGTGATCCAATGTACCTTGAAGAAGCTGTGAAAGAAGAGAAATGGTGTAAGGCCATGGATAAAGAATTGGATGCCATAGAGAGGAATGACACATGGCAACTAACTAATTTACCCAAGGGTAAACAAGTAATTGGAGTTAAGTGGGTCTATAAGACCAAGTCTATTGCTGAAGGAAAGATTGAAAGACATAAGGCAAGGCTAGTTGTCAAAGGGTACAAACAATAGCCTGGAAGAGATTATGATGAATACACCAGTTGCAAGGCTAGAAATAGTTTAGGCAGTCATAGCAATAGGAGCCCAACACATGTGGAAGGTGTTTCAAATGGATGTAAAGTCAGCCTTCTTGAATAGAGCATTGAAAGAGGAAGTGTATGTGGAGCAGCCACCTGGCTATGAAGTCCCAGGCCAAGAGGACAAAGTGTATAGGCTCCAAAAAGCCCTCTATGGGCTGAAACAAGCACCTAGGGCATGGTACAACAGAATAGACTCTTTACATCAAAGTAGCTGAAGGTAATATTTTGATTGTTGTTTTGTATGTAGATGATCTAATTTTTACTGGCAATAGTGATCTTTTCATTGTTGATTTCAAAGAGGTAATGAAGAATGAGTTTGAGATGACAGACTTAGGTCTGCTAAAGTATTTTCTTCCCATTAAGGTCAAACATACAGAGCATGGCATATTCATTTCACAAACTAACTATGCCAAATAGATTGTGAAAAGATTCAAAATAGAGAATAGTAAACCTACCCCCACACCAACATCTACAGGTCCAAAATTGAGTAAAGAGGATAGCAGCAAGGAAGTAAGCCCAACCCTCTACAAGATCATGGTTGGAAGCCTCATGTACTTAATAGCCACTAGGCCTCATTTGATGCATGTTGTAAGCCTAATTTCTAGGTTCATGGAGAAGCCTAAGGACACACATTGACAAGAAGGAAAGAGAATCCTGAGATATTTGAATGGTACAACAGGTTATGGCATCTTGTATGGTGTTTTTGATGAGTTTAAGTTGGTTGGTTTCATGGATAGTGATTGGGTAGGTAATGTAGATGACCGAAAGAGCACATTCAGCTATGTATTTCACATGGGTTCAGGTGTGATATCATGGGCATCCAAGAAGCAGTCCATTGTCTCTCTGTCTACAGTAGAAGATGAGTATATTGCAGCAAATGTAGTAGCTTGTCAGACTATTTGGTTGAGAAGGATCTTTGCAGACTTGAATAAGTAGTAAGAAGATGGTACAACAATTCATTTTGACAATGTTTCATCAATAGCCCTAAGAAAGAATCCAGTCTTCCATGGACAAAGCAAGCACATTGAGATCCGTTATCATTTCATAAGGGAGTTGGTAGAATGAGGAGAGATTGAGTTACAGTATTGTAGATTCAAGTAGTAGCTCACTGACATTTTTACAAAGGCATTGCCAAAAGATTCTTTTGAATGCCTAAGAGACAGTTTTGGCATTGTTGACAGCTCTAGAGGTGTGCAGCCCCAGAAAGAAGACAGCTTGGAGGTTTAGCTCCAGAAAGACAACAGCAGAGCTCCAGAGGTTCAACTTTGGAAGGTTTGTGCAACTCTGGACATGCTCCGAAGATGCAGAAACAGATCTCTGGAGATGCAAGATGTCAGCCCTAGAGATGCAGATAGAGGGCTCCAGAGATACAGAAAAGAGCTCCGGAGGTGATCCAGAATGACAAAAACAGCTCCAGAGATCTACTCTGAATAGGAAAATGCAAAGGTATAACTTCGGAGATTAGTTCTGGAAATAAAATTGTTAAATGACATCTGACTTCAGATTAAGGGGGAGTGTTGGAAAATTAATCTTTCGATAGACAGCATTTAATTCCCCTGTCCCCGCGTCAATTTTTTGGGGATTTCCAAATCTGCCCCGCATCTGTTGCTCCTAGCAGCATTGAATTTGGTAGGTCATTTTTAAATTTTAAAAGAGAGTTTGAGCGCCTATTTCTAGGCATGAATGAATGAGACAAATAGGAGGGAAAAATAGTTGACCACATAAATGAATTAGAGTAAGCCTGTAGCAGCAGAAGATAGAGTGAGAAGAAAAATAGAGAGAATAGAACCTACAGTAGCAGAGGGAATGTGAAGGAGAATATTGTAGAGAATAGAAGGTTTTGTGTGCAGCAGCTACGAAGTTCCTATAGGCAGCTCCAGAGAATTAGTTTGCAGCTCCAGAGATTGGGGCATCTCAGAAAAATAGAGTAGTAGCTTTGCATCAATTTGTAACAAAGTTTTGAATGTAATTTTGAAAGTGGAAGATATAGTATATATTGTTGTTTGTTTGTGTTTTGTCTCTCTCTGTTTGTGTTTATTTTTATGCTATCGATATTGCTGTAGCATTACTTTTCTAGATAGCAAGAAAATCCCCCTACCTGCCAGCAAGCGAGACACTAGGCCAACTATCAAATCCAACTTCATCAATTCATTTATATTTATACTGGGTATGTAGTTGCTTCTCCTTATAAGAATGGGCAATATCCTCCTGCCACTGACACAGAAATACTGCCACGTCTAGTTGCTAATGCTCTGGAGTTCTGCTTCAAAATGATGTTCGTACATGCTTAAAAAAGGGATAAACTATGGTATATGTTTCATTTATTGTAGTGAATAAAACCCCAATTAGATACAGTTGTAGACAATAGATTTTATTGCTTTCAAAACACTAGTATGCATGCCTCTGTTTACCATGCATCTCTCTTTTCAAGAGAAGAAAATAGTATAAGCTTGCACCAATCTACTAAGTTATTGTGGGGTCAATTTTTACTGCATTTGAGATCTTAGTTGACATTATCACTTTGAAATAAAAAAATTAATATTGAATCAAAAGTTAGCTTTGGTTATTGACAAAAACTACTTGCTTTAAAAGTTTGAGCTTCTGCTTTTTTTCAATATAATAAAATTAATTAGAAAAGTTTGAAAAGTGTGCACTCCACAAGCTATTCATTGTATTTTCAATCAAATTAATCTATTTTTTAATACATTATCAATGGTTTTCAATTTTTTTTATGTTAAAAAAATTATGTAATTTTGGTATGGTCAAGCAATCAATGGTAATTTTACATTTCATGTTAATGTTATTCATTTATTATTGTAAGAAAAATTACTTTTCCTTATGTAAATATAGGCTAATCCAATAAATCTACACAATTAAGCCTAAATAAACTTAGATTAATTAATTTTTGCTAGGATTGAATAATTAAATATTAGATTTAGAAAACTAAATGAGAAGAATTAGACACTTAATTAGAGAAGATGAACAATATTCTTGATGTTGCACAAAATTTGATCATTTTGGTGCTATAAAATAAATGCTCTCTATAAATAGCTAATGCTTCCATTTGGAATAATTACCAAATTTCCTATCAGTCAAATTGTTTTGTAATGTGTAAGACTAATCCGGTTTACTATGGACTACTAAAACTAATGTTGCCCTTTTCTCTAATATCTACTAGTTCTTAAGGACTACTATTATTGAAAAATACCTTATGGAGATTGTTAGATCACAAGGGTTGTGTTCTCCTAGGTCCAACCCCTTGATTAGAGTGGCTTTACAATCATGGGAGATGATCAAAGATAGTACACTCTTAGGCATGCAAGTGTCATAGATAAATTTCATGCAAATTTAGGTTTCTTTTAGAGCTCCAAATCAAAATATTTTGAGAATAATTTTCCTTAAAATGCTTAGGATTTAGAATGATATTTTCTTCATTATGAATTAATGCACATTGAATGCATTTAAATACCAAGAAATAGCAATAAGTCATGCAAACACATACCAAGTTGACTCACAATAGCTAGTGATATAACCAAGAGTAGCCAAATTTTGAATATTTTTTTGAATTTCAATGTCAATTCAACATAGTGTGAGAGTGAACTACCATGCCATGGGATTGACCTAGAAATGGAGATGTAAATATTGAGGTAGGCAATGAGTGTATGAATATGAGTACAAGGATAGGTGTAATAAATGTCAAATTTTTATGAATAAGTGAAGATAAGGATAGGTGATGCAAGAGCATCTAGAATGTAAGAGCAATCTTGCATTAGCTAAACATATTTATTTTAATATTTCTTCATTTTGTAGACCTATTTTCTATGCTTTGTAATTATTTTGAAGCATTGTGTATCATTTTTGTGGGACCACATTGGCATCTTCCCTATTCAAGATTCATACAGTCACCATACATATAGTCATCAAGTTTTCATGATGCATTTCTTTGCATTTGCATATGGGGTTGTAGTTTGGAACATAAGTATGACTAAGTTTCCTAAACATCCCATTCAAATTTCATGTGCTTTTGATCACCTCATCTATGTTTCATGTACTAAAGGACCTTAACTAGCTTGTTTATTGTATAAGAGAACCTTATTCAAACTACCCATCAACTATTTGAATCTCATGCTAATTCCATTTTGTGTTCTGAGAGAGGCCATATATGTAACCACAACAAGTTTGGAGACTTGTAGATTAAGATACAACAAAGAAGGTGAATCTACATGCTATTGAAGTGATATGCCCAATTTCATGGATGAAAAACTTATAAATCACCTAATCATTGGGACTGTTTAATCCATATCACATTCTTCTATGATGGTGTTTAATACATTTTCATATGATGTATATCAATCTGCACTTATCTATACAAAGAGAGGTCTAATATCATTTAAGGATATTTATGGAGGGAGCTAGTACAATATCAAATAATATTAAGGATAGATAGATAACTCAAATAGAAAATAGAAGATTAAATTTTTGTAAGATCTCATAAGATCTATTTTGTAACCAAACAACTAAGGCCTAGCATGTAACAAGTTCTTGAAGCTATATCATATTGTGTTTTAATAAACAAATCATCTCTTTGTGTAAAATTATGTTATTCTACTACATATTGAGTTTTAGTGTTTATAATTGCTATGTGGCTATATAGCTTTTAATTAGTCTCTCCAACCTTGACTACATCAAATGATATTAGAGCACGGTTTTTTAATCCTAAGAGACATGATTATTTTTTATTAGGGGTAAAACAAGTTTTGAAGGGACCTAAAACCCTTTACAACCAAATGATGTCTAACAGAATGATAGCAAAAGAAACACCAATAGCAAAAACACATAGCCAAACATCAGCATCCCAGATATTGACTCACAAAGAAACAACAACAATGTTGTAACTAGAAACAATAGTTAATTAGAAAGCTCACTAACACCCACTACGACCACATTATAACACTCTTATAATCATAACAAGAGACCACAAGTCAAGGAAGCCCTTTTCCAAGAATTTGAAAAAACTAGATCATGAACACAGAGAATAGTCCAGCAGAAAGGTGACTCCTCAAAAGGAAACCCAGAAAGATTTACATAAGTCACTGGGACATGAAAAAACTTTCTCATCAAACCCATGACAGGGTTGGATAGATAACCATCATACTCACCATTAGAAGCAACCATGCTCCACACGCAGAGTATAATAGCATGGCTTCCATTTTCTTCTATCCCACAATCTAAAAACATCAGTTTAGGGTTTATTCCCGAATAGGGCAAACCACCTCTTAAAGCCAAACTACTCCAAAGTAGAAACAGGGACTAGATCTTCCCATACAGATTCTCCCCCACAGAAAGATCAGAGACCTCCCTAACCATGTCAAAATCTTGGATATTTTGGCACTGGGAAACAAACTCCAACCCAAAAACCCCACCACCTTCGCTAGTCTATTCCTCATCATAAAATAGAGAGGAGGCATTCACTCCCTTGTTAGTCACCATCAACACCAAACATCCTCTATCCCTGGTTGACATCTTCAACTAGGATTTTGAAATTTTTTGAATAGAGGAAGCCTCTGTAACCACTAAGGCCCAAGGGGAAGACATCCACCATGGAGCACATATGACTTTTCTGAAGGCTAACCCCGATACACAAAGCCACCACAACCAAACTGCCCTGATGTCAAACCCCATAACATAGAGTACTACCACCCACCAAACTGGTTAGCCTCCACCCTAACATAGAACTACAAGATCTTTGTCCCGGATGGGGAGAAAGTAGGAATGCACCACTTGGTGGCCACATCCCTGACCTCAACAGCATCTCCCTCTTCATCTGCATTTATGCATGAAAAATTGTAGAGGACAACTCTGCCACCACCCCATTCCTGGATCGAGGAAGGAACTGAATGATTTGAGTGCATGGCCTCAATCCTAAACCACTAGACACTCGCATCCCCATCCTCATTAGCATTGCCCTCTCCATCCTCCTCTACACTATTCAAACTAGTGCTCCCACTCCCATGCCTACTCTCCATGATTATGGATATGTTGTTGTTACTTACATGGTGATGGGTCATCCCACAATAATGAGTTTAGTTTGGTGGAAATAAGTTTAGTTATAAAGAAATAGAAAGGAACACCTAATATTGAAAAATGGGATTAGGATAGAATGGCATGTATAAGTTGAAATCTTTAAGTTTGAACATCCTATAAATTATCAATTAGAATTATTAAAAAGCTAATAAAATCTAAGACAAAAAATATGAGTTTGAATGATTATATTGAGAAATATTATAGGTTGATAATATAGGCAGCTCATCATGATGATAATTAAAAAATATGTAAGGCAAATAAATGGTTTAAGAGAATCTATTCAATAAGAGTTAAATATGGTTAATATGCAATCTATAGATGGATTGTATTAGTTTTCCCTAAAGGATGAATATAAGTTGTACATAAGATTTTCAAATAAGTAGAATAAGTGAGGAAGAGGTTGTTGATTCCTAATCACGGTGGTAGAGGAATTTATAATGATGAAGCAGAAACAAATGATGATGATTAAAGACACCACAAAGATATATCTTCTCGTTACCAAAGAAGTAAGGTGAATCCAATTTTCTAGTAATGGAAGCTATGAAATAAGTAGAAGAAAGTATAGAAGAGATGGTGGAATTTCATCTAGAGCAAAATTTTTAGATGTGGAGTAGAAATTCATCAAGCATTTGGATGCATCTAGTCACAATGAGAAAATAATAGAAGATCTAAGAGGATTGCAAGAATAGGACATGTTAATGAAGAAAATTCTTCTGGTGGTTAAAAAGTAAGTATGTTGGAGAAAGTGTGAAAGGGGTTGTGCTTAAATGGCAAGGCCATAAGGTTCTCATGATGGAGATCCAAGTTTGAATCCCCCAAGTAAAGTGGTTTCTATGTGGCTCCTATGTTGATTAAGTGGATTCTTAGTTGAGTATGTTGATGGGGAGGAGGTATCCCTTGTGAACTCCATCTTACAAATCAAAAAAAAAAAGTATGTTGGAGAAGGTGAGTCATTACTAATCAAAAGAAATTTTCTGAAGCTTGCAAAAGATTATAATGAAATAGTGCAAAGGAAAAGCTTGTTTAGAACTATATGTAAGTTTGGAGGTAATTGTTTTACAGTAATCATTAACGATGGTAGAACTAATTTAGTTTTAAGTAAAATGGTAAAAAAGTTGTCTTTAAAAAGGATAGAGCATACAAATCCTTGTAGAGTATCTTGCTTGCAAAAGAATCATAAATTTTTGGTTAGTGAACAATGTATTATGAAATTTAAGATTGGAGTATATGAAGATAAACTTTTGTGTGATATCATGCCTATTAATATTTATCATTATTTGTTGCGTAGACCATGGTAGTTTTATAGAAAAACAATGTACACATTATGGAAGAGAAGATACTTATAGGTTGATGAAAGATGTAGTAAAACATGTACGTTTTCCCTTGGAAGAGAAAAGTGGATGAATGAATGCTCTTATAAAAGTATTGTTTGTAAATGTACCTAAGAAAATTTTGAAAGATCTTAAGAAAGAGAAATTTCATTTTGATTTTTATTCCTAAGTGTAAGATGGAAAAAAAATTATAGAAGTAGATAAGTCAATAGGCCTAGAGATTAAAAAAAATGTTGGAAGAATATAGTGAGATTATTATTGATAGCCTACTAGAATGGTTACCATTGGTGAGAATTATAAGAGGCCTAGAGATTAAAAAAATGTTGGAAGAATATAGTGAGATTATTATTGATAGCCTACTAGAATGGTTACCATTGGTGAGAATTATAAGGCATCATATTGATCTAATTCTAAGAGAAAGTTTTCCTAATAAGGTAGCACAGAGATCTTAACACCAGCTAAAAGTGAAGAGCTAAATAAGGGAGTTAAGGAATTGTTGAATAAAGTTTTGATTACATAAAGTTTAAGTGCATGTGTGGTACCAAATACTTTAGAAACAAAGAAATAATGAGAATGGTGAATGTACATAGACTCTAGAGCAATTATAATATTACTATCAATTATAAAATAATTATTTCCAAGAATGGATGACCTTATGGATTGTTTGATTGACATAAAGTACTTCTACAATAAAGGTTTGAAGAGTGGATATCATCATATCAAAATTAGAGAAGGAGATGAGTGGGAAATTATATTTCAGAATAAAGGAAAGTTTGTATGAGTGGTTGTTTATCCATTTGGATTGACTAATGCACATAGTAATTTTTTTAGGTTAACCAATGAAGTTTTCAAACCATATCTTGTTAAATTTGTTGTTGTACGTACCTAGATGAAATTTGAATTTTCAATAAGAGTAAACAAGAGTTCTTGAAACATATCAAGTGAGAAATCAAATGATTAAGAGAAGAAAAATTGTTAACAAATGTGAAAAAATGTAGTTTCATGAAAGAGGAGTTTGTATACTTCGGTTTTGATATTTTTGTAAGTGGGTTAATGTTAGAACATATTGTTACTAGAGGTTATACACTTATAAAATTTATATAATGTTCTAATATAAGGTAATAAAACCTTATGTTATAAAGCATATATTATGTAATAATTAATAATCTAATAGCTATTAAATTATTAATTATTTTTAAATGGTTGCTTTGAATGGGTTTGAATAATACCTCTTCAGGTATTTTTCCACCTCTTCTCATTTATTTAAGGATTTTTTATCTCATTTGAGAGGGTGTGGATTTGGAGTTTTATACTGAATTATATCACTATTCATGGAAAGTATTATTGGCCATGTGGAAGTATTTAGAGGAGTATATCCCCAAGTTCAATTTATTTCCTAATAGACTATATTTTGTAAGTTTTTTTAATAAAATGATTCTTTATAGGGTTTCTTACCCGAAAGGGTTTTCCCCATCTATATCTTGTGTAATGTGTTAAATATATGCTTGTATAATGTTAATTCTATTTATTTGATATTTTGTTTATAATGATTAGTTTCTAGCAAGGTATCAGAGTAGGTTAGGCTATACTAATCATTTTTATAGGTTATACTAGAAGAAATATAGAACTTGATGGGAAACTTCTTTATGCTCAATCAATGTGCAAGACATTTGGTGTTCCTTTTCTATTGTTTAAAATCAACTTATCAAAAGTAGGTTACGAAATGCTATTCATTTTTATAAGAAAATTTTCATATTGATGGATTCTTCCCTTTGTGTGATGCAGGGTGAAGTTGTATTCATTTTTCTCCTTATCCTTAACTACGTCTATTGATATATTATTATTTTGATTAGTCATATAAAGTATAATTCTCCTTTCATTAATTAAATATTTACGTCATCAAATTTGGTTGGAATATAACCATACTATTTGGATATATATAAATATTTTAAATTTGGTTGAAATATAACCATACTATTTGGATATATATAAATTATAGTGGATTATACATCACAAATAGTTTAAAATTAATCAATCTTAATAACCCATATCTATATCTATTAGGATTTTAAAAAGTTATATGATTTATCTACATAATAACTTAAATTGTGATTTATTTAGTACATCAAATTGCTTAGGAATAAACAAGCTAAAAGCCTTTTTTTTTAAGCCAAAATGTTGTTTTAAAAAGAAAAAATTCTTTTTTCTTTTTTCAAAGCCAAAGTGTTTTTTTTTTTAAAAGGGGTCATGTTTCTTTTTGTTGATTTTATATCTTCATATGGGTTAGGATAAATAATGAAAGAGGTCAAAGGAATTTCCTGAAATGTTGCTTCATAAAAGATACTTCCTTTCTTAAAGGAAGTCATTCCCCTTAAACATAAAGTCAAATCCCTTGATGCAAACAAGTTAGTCAAATCATTTCCTATAAATGGCTTAAGATCCACTCGTATCATTTATAAGATAGCTCTATAAGGAAGTCATTACATTTGAGGGTATCCATCTCATTCTATTTTAGAATACTTAACATTTTAGGATAATCATATCATCTTAACAATTTAGAGTAAGTTGATCACTGATAAAAGGTGAGTTGAAGATTGAGAGGTGAGGACAAAGGCAATAGAGGAATGGTTGATATGCTTGTGTTAAATTGCATCCTTTAGATCATTATATAAGAAAAGTTGAAACCTTGATGTAGTCGCAATCTCTCCAAAGTAAGGTGCATTCTTTCTAAATTGTCATTTCTAAATGGTAGTAGATACTCCATTAAAGGAGGTCAATTCTAATTTTTTAAAACATAAGGTTGACTCTTTAAAAACTTTTAATGAAGTGGCATTCCTTCTAAGGAGACTCACATTTATTCTAAGTAGATTCACATCCTTATATATGGAAATCATATCATGTATAGAAAGTCATTTATGAAAGGAGATCCCACTAATAAAAATGTTGAATATTTTGTTTTGCTATCATTTTTAGAGCTAGTGGATCCTACGAAGAGTGATACATAGGTCATGTTCGATAAGTGAGGACAATGGAGAGAAGTGGATGCATAAAATCAATTCATAAGGATCACTTTTTTCATATCCACGTGCATAATGTAAATTGTTCTAACCTATCTCATTTTCTATCAATATCATTAATTTATGTTTACTTGTAGTTGAAGCATTAGTCTATGATGATACCTTATTAGTTATATTAAATCTAGTCATTTCTTCATTGCACATTAAAACTTAATTGATTGACGACCTGAGTTGGCTCTAAGTCAATATGGTTTTACAACACAAAGTACATGCCAAAAGCTAAAGAGCCAATTCTCTCCCTATCATGATGCTCAATGACATGTTCAAATCTTTCTTGACAAAAAGAATTTCCAGTGGTTGTAGGTATTAGGATAACATTTTACCACAATACTTTATTTTAATGAGTATAAATAAGAGCCAACATTTTTAAGTTATAAACATAGAATAATTCTCTTCGACTTTGAAATGAGATTGCAATATAGAGGGTTGTGGTATAAGTTGTGAAAAATAGAGATCTATCTATTATGCTACAAAATTAATTTGCACCAACCATCCTTGGGATAAAGGTGAGAGAAAGAGAGTGGGAAGTGATATATTTCTTCACACAAAACCTTGAACTAATTAACAAGGCAATGAAAGTTTGTCCTCTCAAAATATAAATCTCTACTAAGTCTCCAACATACCAATATTATTCATACTATGACATAATTTGTGTAAGATTAACATTCATATTATACTCTATACTATATATGTGTGTGTGTGTGTGTTTAAATTTTTTGGTTGATAATCATGTGGCATAGGTTTAGCTTCATCAAATTCTCATGTTCCTAATTTTCTAAGGTTTCCTTTGAACAACATATGATTTTATCACTCTTTCTTCATATTCATATCTTATGTCATTAAGGGGGAGTTAAACATAGAAAACACTCTTATGAGTGTTCTTCATTATGCCCACAATCATTTCACACGATTATATAGCTCGGGTTGAAATTCAGTACTATTTATTACCTCCATTTGACTCTTTTTCAAGAATTTTTTAAAACCATGCATGTGTATACCATATTTTAGTCCCTTCACTTGAGGAAAGAAACCTAAAACATGTTTTCTATATTTATCTCTTTAATATACAATCCAATTATGTCTATGACCATAGACAATATAATATTCAAGAGGCAACTTAATGAAATAATTAGAGTTCTAACTTAATGGGATCCCCTTGTCCATTAAAGGTAGAACTTGTTGACTAACTTCCTGGAAGGTAACATTAAACCTCACATTCTCCAAGGCCAAGAAAATAGAGATCACCTCAATCTAATTATTCATCACCTTATAAAAACTA
The DNA here is from genome assembly GCA_027924645.1 of Cunninghamia lanceolata. Classification (NCBI taxonomy): domain Eukaryota; kingdom Viridiplantae; phylum Streptophyta; class Pinopsida; order Cupressales; family Cupressaceae; genus Cunninghamia; species Cunninghamia lanceolata. Next base: position 351,094 of record BSBN01000909.1, on the reverse strand, counting down.
AACACCTCCTATTCAAGCTATCAAAGCTAAATGATCCAGAATGGACATTATGCTCTATATTTGAACATTTCTATATATTGAAATAACTTTAGAGATATATACTACTATAGACAACAATAGTTGATAAATCCTTGATATTGTTGATGTATATTGTTGATATTTTTAAAAGATGCAAGCAACACCTAAAATATAATAATATTATTATTTATGTTATAGCCATAGAGGATGTTTTTGATGTTAAATAGAATCATCACCTCTAAAATTAAGATATATCATATAATTTTGCATTGTCATGCATATAATATATTATCATATGTAAAGGCTCCAATTCTAAATAATTATCTTGTATATGAAATAATTTAATAAAAAATTATATGAGCTTGCATGGCTAGGAGATTGATAACATTTGATATTAGTTATTTGAATATTGTTATAGTTAAGAGGCCATTTTATCCTATATGTCATGAAGAAGAGAGGTCCATTAAGGGGCAATACTTCAAGATAAAAAGGTATGTCCAAATGGATAAATCCAAGATGACAGTTTGATACAATATATAAATATTTTTCATAAATATCTAAATAGGTTAGTATTTTCTTTAAAAACTATAAATTTCTTGGGTATAAAAGCACCTACTTGAAATGGGTGGCTCTCGCCCTAATATATTGTCCAAGGAGCAAGCCTGGAAATGATAGCTCACCCATTGCTTTAATTTTTTATGGATTGTTACTATATGTTTAATGACTATTTATTTTTCTTGTAGAAACATGGCAAATTATACATGCTTATACTTATGAAAATTCAATATGATCTCCTTAATAAGATTGTTAGATCATTTTTAAGTATTTTCATAGTATTGTTCTCAAAATCAGCTACGCTCATTTCTGTAGACAACCCCTACAAAACGTGTCCATTTTCGAGTCTACACTCTAAGTTCTCTTATCAAGACAAGTCCTCTTGGCCTTGTGCAAAGTCCTCTAACATCGTTGAAATAGTTTGCGACATTCCCCTAGATCGATTCCTCAAAAATTGTGAAAATCAAATAGGTCGTTAGCTTGTCAAAGTATCAATTTTCACTATTTTGGGGGTGTTAGAAAATTTTTGTTTTCACAGGCAATAGCGGTCAAAATTACTGCTCTTACATGTGTATTTTTGTTGAACATGCAATGGCAGTTAAAATTACCGCCCATACATACTTTGTTTGTCATGTTTCTTCAATCAATTTTGTATGCAAGGGCGGTCATATCTGCCACTCCGACATGACCTATTGATGTGTAATGTTGGGGGTTTTTGCCACCTATGCAGATCCCATGAAATCACCAAACTTGAAGTTGGCATTAATGGCACTCGTGCCATGTTTAATGCATAACTTTAAGGTCTTTTAAAAGTGTTTTATTTTTGTTTTTTATTTTCTTATTGTTCATTTTAGAAACCTCCAGCTAGACCAATACCTCCTTCACACCATTTTTCTTCACGATACTTGCATAAACTTCGGATCTAAGCAGATTCTATTTCTTGATTGCGTTTAGAGTTTTTGTTCCTTTGCCAGGTAAGTCTTTACTTTTTCTTGTTTTCATTTTAAAGATTAGGGTTTTAGCATGTATTAAACTTCTTTGTTTTTGTTTTAATTTCTCTTTTATGATTAGTAAAACTGTATCATCTATGTATGTTTTTTTCGCCATTTTCTATAAAACCCTAGTTTTTACTTTTTGTAGCTTTGATTAAATGGGTCAGGGTTTTTGATGCCCGTGTTAAGTTTAGGTTTTTCCAATAGTTTGCTAACATGTATTAACATTCTTTACTGCCACCGATACATGTTTTTCCCTTGCATTGTGTGGATACTTCATGTAAGGGCGGCGATTTTTGCCACCCCTACATGAACCTTATATGTTGTTTTTCCTAACATGTAAGGGTGGTTAAAACCACCAGCCTTACACAAACCTTGTATTACCCCAATATGCAATAGCGGTAGAAACTTCTGCTCTCACAGATATAACTTAGAGTTGCAAGAACACCCACACAAGTGGTCTTTTCAACCAACTCTACACTCCAAACTTGCTTACTCCCTCATATGCATAAGTGGTCTTTTAGCCTGCCCTTACATCAAACATATATATCATCCCTTTCACATGCAATGGCAGCCCTTTTCACCAACCTTGCACATGCATCAAAATCAAACTTTTCCCTACATGTAATGGCAGCCAAATTGACCAACTTTGGATGATAAATAAATGGTCCCTTATGCAGGAGCAGTCATTTTGACCGTCCATGCACATTTTCCTAAATTTTTTCTAACACTGGCGAAAATTCACCTTTCAAATCCTATTAACCTGATTTCACCTTTTACCTCAATTTGCATCCACTCAAGCCCTTTAACGCATGCTTCCTTGTTCATGATCATTGAATTATAGTAATCCTAATTTACCTATTTTTTACGTAACTGCGAGATCATGGCTTTTTGCAATTTTCAAAAAACATCTATGGTAGATACCTTTTCTAGAGTTCACTCCAAAGATGATGTCAAAGCCGTCTCCATCCAAAGATAACTTATGAAGGCATTAAGGAAGATTTTCAAACTACTGCTAGCACCTTGCTCAAGAAATATGATGAAGTCAAGAAGGAGAGAGAGTAATATAAAGCTAAAGCAGAACAACTTGCCGCTATTCTTCAAAAAATAGTGAAGTCATCTAAGATTATGGAACCTATGGCTGTATCTGTAGAAGATCCTCTGATTCAAAAGGTAGAAAAAGCTTAGGCCAGAGGGAGAGTAGTTGGTGATATTGTGGAGAGGTTGCTAGCACAAGGAAGGGTTCTATTGAAAACTACTATAGAAAGAAAAGAAAAGATGGATAAAGCAAAAGCTGAGCTTGATAATCTTATTGACTTACTTTCTTAAGAATTGTAGGATCAGGAAGAAAGGTTAGAGTGGATAGAGATGAATAAGATTAAGATAAAAAATTTGATAGCCATTGGGGTCATCTCAAATCGGGAGTCTTATCTTAAGACTAAGGAATCTCTTGTTCACTGCATCAATATAATAAAAGGCTTACTTGATGACTTGTGCCTAGTGCATGAAAATAGTGAAGACAGTAATGTTTCCCTTCTACACAGGTTGGAGGAACTTCCATGCACTCTGACAGGTGAAGGTCATAAGTTCCTCTCATCAGATGAAATGATAAGCTCTTTTGAAAAGATGGTTCAACAGAAATTTGAGGATGAAATGCCCTCAATACTTTCTATGGACATCCTCTATGATCAGCATTCAACTTTTGAAAACCTAAAGGACAACCTTGACAAGCATGAGAATGTGATAAAGACAGTGAAAGATGCAGCTCTCTGAGGCCATACTATCTCAAATAATATGGCCAAGCTAGATGTGTGTGAAATGGTAGCAGTGCAAACCATATATCAAAACTTTTTGAAGAAGAATGATGGAGGACGCTGAAGTTCCTTTTTGATATCTTAGTTTATTTTTATTCTTGTATATGTAATTTGAATTTTCTTATGGACATACTCATGTGTAATTTTCCAAAATGTAATTACATAGGAGACAAAAGAAGTCTAAAGTCAAATAGGACTCTTTTGTTTGAATAAGTCAAAGTAGTTAGGATTTTCCTATTTTTGCTCTAGGCTTCTACCTATAAATAAAGAGGGCCTCTATTGTATTTTTTATCTTTTAGTTATTGAGGCAAACCTCTGCCAAATTGAAGAATATTTTGAGACTTTGTGTTCAAATTGTAAATCATATTTTATCAAGTGAATAGAAAAGCAAGCAATCATTCAATCTTTGCATTGGAATAACTTGTGGTGTATTGTAAATTGTTCTTACGTCCTTTTCCTTATTCTATCTTATCTATTTGATTGAATTGTAGTGTGAGTTTGGATAATCTGGGAGATGTTCTAAAGTTAATTTTGGAGACTTTGTGCCACAATAATTATCTTTGGGTTTGTGATTTGATGTGTTTGAGTAAAAGATATTGAGAAGAATTTGAGCTGGTGTTATCTTTTGTGATCATGTGTTTTGTCATAGTATTCGATGAGGACTTTGAGCTGCACCTTATCCTACTTGGTTCTAAATTGTAAATCAGTAAAAGGAGCAATGATAGACTTTGTGCTCTTGTGGGTTTCTTGGTTGTTTCGATTTGTATTGTGAAAGTGCTCTTTTATATTGTAAACATCATTTCTAAAAAAAGAAAAATGGATGACACAGTTTCACCGTGAAATTAGTTTTTAGTGTAAATAAGTTTGTAATAGTTACTAGGGAACCTCCCCTTGCTGAGAGGGGAGATTTATCTCATTACACTGTGGTTGATATAACCATTTTACCTTTAGCTAGTTGAAGACAAAATATTCACCCAACACATAGCGTATTATATGTTGGCTTATTTAATTATGGCATTTTATTATTTTTAAACCAAAAATAAATTTTATTGATTATTGTATTACTAACTATGTCGGTAATCTTATTGATAGGACATATACCTCAATCTACATCTTCAAAATATGGAGCAACTCCTATCACATGGATGGATTAATATTTCAACAGCTATCTTTTATAGCTTTTTAATCAAAAATTGACTACAAAGTCACTACAAAAGAATCAATGTGCTTAGGAGATTATTGGAAATGTTGTTCATCTGGATACTATTACAAGTCCCACTTTATTATATGATAAAACTATTTACTCTTACTCAAGACTCCTATTTCTAGAAATAAAGCACATTTGAAGTTCATGGGCACTACCTTCAAAGGAAAGTCCGTCCATCCTAATATTAATCTTTAGATCTATAAGATTGATTATCAAATGGTAGATATACTATGTCAAGAAGATCTGAGCTGGGCTCCTAGTAATCATAAAAAATTATATATGTAATAAAGCATCAAACCACTATGTAGTACCAAATTATATAAATTCAAATCAATGCTTGGCCATCGAGAGGGAGTGTGCATCCAAGTAGAACCTCTAGATGTAAGGCCTAAGGCATAAAATAAGACCTTAGGCATTTTAACTCATAGGGATGTAAGGAGTTGCCATTGAGGGGGAAAGAGTGTGTCTAATAATGACAGCTCTATGTAAGACCTAAAAAGAAAAAAGAAAGACATCTAGGTGTTATATATGGTTAATTCCTTGCATTATATTTCAGCCCTATGGGCATATTGAAAATTCTTCTCTTTGTAAATCTTCCACTTGTAAAAGCATTGTATTACATAAGACCTACAGGCACTATGTAATGAACTTTGGGGGGCTGGTTTGAGGAGTTCCAAGCTCCCATAAAACATTGTAAGACAGCTTGTTTAGGCATCATTTTTAAAACATGGGATTATAAATGATGACAAGATGACTTTCATGTAGTCTAGAATACATGCTCTTCATTTTGGCATAACATTAAGGGGGAGTGTTAGAACATAATGTTTTTTTTTATTTGTAAGTGTTGGAGGTCACAAGGGGGACCTCCTCCCCATTAAAATATCCACTTAACTAACTTAATCAACTTAGAAGCCACATAGAAACCAGTTACTTGGGGGATTTGAACTTGGATCTCCATCATGAGAACCTTATCACCTTTGCCATTTAAGCACAACCCCATTCACATTAGAACATAATGTTATTAGGGGTCATACCCTTATAAAATATATATAATGTTCTAATATAAGGTTATAAAACCTTATGTTTTTTTTGGTTGGTAAGAGAAGCTATTTCTAGCCCCATGTTGGAGGTCACAAGGGGGACCTCCTCCCCATCAACATATCCACTTATTCAATTTATTTGACTTAGAAGCCACATAGAAACCACATGTTACTTAAGGGATTCGAACTTGGATCTCCATTGTGAGAACCTTATGGCCTTGCCATTTAAGCACAACCCCTTTCACTATTATAAAACCTTATGTTATAAAGCATATACCATTTAATAATTAATAATCTACTAACTATTATATTATTAATTATTTACGAATGGTTGCTTTGAATGGGTGTGACTAATATCTCTTCTAGTATTTTTCCATCCCTTCTCCTTTATTTCAGTAGGTTCTCTCTCATTTGAGGGGGTGTGAATTTGAAGTTTTATAGTAAATTATATAACTATGCATAGAAGGTATTATTGGCCACATGGAAGTTTGTAGAGGAGTATATCCCCAAGTTCAATCTATTTCTTAATTAAAAACTTAAAATTAAAAATCTTAAATTAAAAACTAGCTATGTCGAAATGTAAGGTGATCTCACATATGTATAAGAGGTGACAAACTTTTGTCAAGCTAAAACAAAATTTAATCAAATTAAGTTTTCTTCTAGGTTTGATAAATTTTAGTCAATCTCATGCTAGTGAAGGTTAACCATGAATTGACAATCATAGCTTTTCATAAATAATTAAGAGCTAAGTTTTTTGGACATTCGGGTGTTATATACTTGTAGTTGTGATCTTGAGCCAACTAAATGTGAAATTAATATCAAAATTTTTATCCTATTGACCCTTTTTGTACTTTTGTTGCAAGCTACCTATGCACAAATCTTTATAATTTCATTTTATTTTCATGTATAGAAATGCATTAATTCGCATTCATTTTAGGAGAATAGGGAATACATCTTAGCACATAGAGAATCACAAGAGAAGTAATTCACATTTGCAATTAATATCTAAAATCAAGCATGTAATCTAGCACATCTAATGACACATTCTCCCAAGAACATGTGATTCATCTAGTGATCATTCTAGGATTCATAAGCATGTTTAAATTCTGCATTTTCTATCATGGTATTTTCAAGTACCACTAGGTTGACACAAAAAACTTTGAATGTGCGGAAGAGTACAATAGTGTATCATAGTTTATTGCCTAAAATTACAAGCAAAAATCTATAGATCATCAAAGATCGAGCTGGTGGATACAAAGTGAGTTTGTAGTTGTAGACTAGATCTGGGATAGTGAAGTCAATCCAGCACATAGTAGAGAAGAACATTTTGGTTATGTTCGATACACATGACTACCCAATACATTTCTATATTTTGATGCACTTGGATCCCATTTCCTTCATTAGTTAGCATTCATTATTTACATAGAAAGCTAAGCAATCTTTTATTTGTTACTATTTATACTATGACTGCACTTTTTGTTTGATATTGTATATCTTATCCGCTCCATTCCAACAACTCATTTTATATAATTTGATTTGTACACAGTTACTTCATTTAATTAATTAACTTAAAATCAATCTTGAAAGAAAAGTTTTATTTCACTTTCAAATCTTTAAAACAATTTTATTATTAAATTGTTTTATAAAATTATATTAATATTTAATTTAATTATAAAGTGTTTTATTACTATAAATAAAATAAAGCTATTTATAAGTAAGATAATCTTATTGAATTATCATTCAATTCAATTAAAAGAAAAAAAGACTATATATAATGATCACATTATCTTGTTTCGCATAAATAAATATTACTATGTATTTAGTTATTTATTAAGTTATAGTGATTGTGGAGAAACACACCAATCTCCTTAAAATCCAATAGTAAAATTAAAAAATAACATAATGATCATCTATGCAAAGGAGTTTATTTTAATCACAGTGAAAATGACACATACACATGAATTGCACATTGCATTGTCCAATATAGACATTACGATGTTCACTTATGCATGTCCTATCGCATTCACTAGATCTAAAAATGCATGGCCCATGAAATACACCACTTGGTACTTCACACATCGTACCTTGTAATGATCAACATATTACTAATGTAAATCTTAAGAGCACATATGGGAAAAAGAAAAGGAAATAAGGGAAATGGAAATACTAAGAAGAATGTTAACCAAATAGCACCAATAAAACCAAATCAAAATGATGAGGTGGCACTTGGAATACACATGGAAATAGAAACAATGAATGATGTCATGACAAATGGAGACAACCTTGTGAGTAAAAAAGAAGAGGAAATAGTGTTAGAAGAGAAATCATCTAAAATAGAGGCAGGGTTCAAAGCATCAAATGAGATAAAGAATTCAATGCATGAATCAAGTGATAGCTCAAGCGATGAATCAAAGGAAGCCCATGTTGATAAAAAGGACAAAGAAGAATCCAACATATACAAAGGTAAGTATAAAAATTTTAGTTGTGATAAAAATGATTATTGTGTTTTTGAATGTGTGTAGCTCAAAAGTGAAGACAAAAGAGAGAAAGATTCAAGAGAAGAAATACTTTTCATGACTATGAATGCAATATGTGATGAAAATGAAAGAGATGAGGAAAATCATGCCAAAGATGATGAAGAAGTAGATCTTGAGGAAGAACTTCACCTTGCGTATGATGAGATTTATTCACTTAAAATAAGAAATGTGTGACTAAAGTCAAAAGTTCAAGAAGAAAGTGAATCCAAGGCAAAGGTATCACAAGCCCTTAGAGAAATAGAAAGGATGATTGAAGATCTAAAAGTCAAAAATGAAGAAGCAAAGAGGATCAAGGAAGAAGTAAGAAGTCAATTGAAGATAAAAGAATATTGTGAGAACTATGAGTCTGAAATTAGTTACTTCAGGATAGGATTAGAGAAAACAACTATCATGCTAGATAGTAGCCTCAAGGTTGATAAAAGTACCAAAACCATGGATGATATTATAGATGGACAAAATTCATCATGCATAAAGACAAGTCTTTGTCATGAAGCAAAGTAAGATCAACCTTCAAATGAGAAACAAAAGAAAGGAAGTGAGGAAAAAACAAAAGGCTATTTAGATGTTCTAAAAGTCTCAATCAATAATGAGAATAATAATAGGAAGGAAAGCAATGTCCCATAGAAAACTAATGTTCCTCATAGAGACAACAAGGAGAAATTCACAAGATCATTTCCTCCAAGGAAAGTACAAATGAACAAGTCTCAACATTCATTTTAAGGTTATTGATATTCATGTAATAGCTTTGGTTATAAAGTAGTAGATTGTTGGACATGTGCAAGAAACAATGGTTGGATCAAGAATAGAGGTTCTTATGGGTTGCCAAATAGAAAGTACAATATTATATGTCACAAATGCAACAGTTGTGGTCATAAGGCAAGAGATTGTAGAACACAAGCAAGATATGATTATGGATGGAACAAGAATAAAAGTGCTTATGACTTTTCAAAAATCTAAGCTATAATTATTTTGGTCATCTGGTGTATTACAATGTTTTTGATAACATAAGGCAGAAAAAACAAGGGGCTGAACCCTTATAGAGCAGCAAAAAGAAACCCCAGAGGCAACAGAACAAAAGAGCCTCACAATAGTCATAGCATAACCCATTTAGTCAGCATAGACAGCATATACATAAACCAGTCCAAATACAGAAAATATAAGGAAAGCAGAGTAACAATAGTATAAAAGAAACTAGAACTAAAGAGAAAGATTCTCCCAACTTTTAGCTATGGATTCGATAAAATCATCCAACTTTTTGGAGTTTTCATCCTTATCAATAGCAGCAGTAGCCCCTAGATCCTATAACACAGAGAGACTAAATAAAACTGCACACCTAAGCATGGTGGAAAAAGATTGCTTCAGCTTCTCAATACGGCACCTCAGGGCAGCAATGTCATTCCTGTAACTAGCTTCTTCCTCCATTTCGTCAGCAACTTCCTCCACAAACATCTTTCTCCTTCATTAGCATTATCAGCAGGGTCACTAATAGCACCACCAGTAGTCTCCATCTGAGGATTCTCATTCTTTCCTTCCACATCTTCAAAAATCTCCTGGACCTCCAGAACCTTGGTCTCACCACCCTGAGTGGACTCATCAAATGCTGACTCTAAATAATCAATGAGTTTATCTTTGGGCACAGGTTTTCCAGTGATCCTCCCCAACCTCCTAACCCTAGAGGAAAAGCACTCCTGCGTGCCCTTAATAGCCAAATTAGGTTTCTGCCAGGACCCACAGGGGTACTACAGAGATTTTTAGGGATCCCCACAGCAAACCCCATAGTTTCCTCTTCCACCCCCCTAAATTTCCTCTTCTTACTCTTCACAGTACTTTTGGAAAGAGGAGTATGGGTAGCGGTCACCATAGGACTTTCTTCATTATATGGAGTATGGTGTATTACAATGTTATATGCTACAAATGCAACAATTATGGGCATATGGAATGATTGTGTAGAAGTGAATTTGTGGAATACCCTAAGCAAAATAAGAAAGTGGAAGCCATGAATAAACAAAAGAGAAAGGATCCACAAAGGTATGGAGAAGGAAACAAGACAGAGAGATAATGAGAAGAAGGAAGAATCTATGCTTATGCTTCATGCACAAGAGATGTCACTAAGTTCTTAAGGAGAAGTATAAGTTCACGAGGAGCTAACCATTGCATTATTTTAGCTCCATGGAGAAGACAATTCAAGATAGATCAGCTAAGGCATATTCCATATGAGCATTCTGTTGTCATTGATCAAAGGGGAAGAATTATTAGAGAAAGAGAAGATATAATTGGAGAAAAGAAAGAGAGACTAAATAATGGCTAGGCATACAACAAGATTATTGAGTTATGTTTTTGGGATGATGGAGGTTAAACGCATGATATGTAAAAACCATAAACACTCCAGTAAAGTATAGTTCAAAGCATGTATGATAAGATGATTGACAAATGATGCATGACACCATTTTTTAAGGACAAGGTATAGTAGGAATGGTGACAATATAGTCATCAAAGGCATAAGAAGTATGACACATTGAAAATGGTGATACTCTTCAGGGATAATAAACTTTTCATATAACATTGAAGATGAAGGTTATGATATGAGTAACAAGCAAATAAGAAAGATCATGTATGAACGACATAATGTCACAAAGCATTTGATGACAATGTAAAAAGTGGTAGAGGTTATAGTAAAAAGATGGAGAATTTTAGAAGGATTAAAAGCTATAGCTCTATGGATGAGAAAAATCAAAGATAGATGAAGATTTCTTACCATTGATATCAAAAAGAAAGTTTTAAGAAGAGAGAGTTATACAATGGAAGAATGATGCCATTAATGTCAAGTGGAAGCATTATAGAAAGAGGGAGATTCTTTGTGAAGAGTTGAAGGTATTTTCCATTTTCTAAGATGCATAGTGAATGAAGGATAGCAAAACAAATTCTTGAAGTGTTAAACTGGAGAAGATCATCCAAATTATTTATTTGGATAGTTATAGAGGAAGCATATCACCCAAGCGACAAAGAGACAAAGGGGCGAGAATTAGAGCAAAGGGAAGCCCAAGAAAGGGGGAGCCTTATAGACAGGGGGAGCATCACAAAAAAAAGAATCATATTATGAAGAAGAGAAGTATGTTACATCTCTTTTCCATTGATACTAAAGGGGGAGAGATAGAGTAAAGGGAGCAATGCAAAAGAAGAGAATTATGTTTGTGTTTCCATCAATGACAAAGGGGGAGATTGTTGGTGTATAACTCTATGAGTAAACACTAACTCAATCATAGGTAGGTGACTTATAGCACATTCCAATTGACATTATCAACTTGGTGAGTCATTTGTAATAGGTGTCACTAGACTTGACATATCGCCTCTATATCCTAGGGTAGTTACGCTATTCTCTTGCTTTGAATATCACCACCTATCCCTGTTTCGTGGAGAGTTGGGTATGCAATCTCTACTATTTATACTTGTTATTTGTTAATACAATTTGTTCATTTCATTACTTGTAATCTCATTTTTTATTGCCTCTCCATGATCTTGGTTCCCACATGGTATCAAAGCAATGTGGTTAGCATCAAATCTTGTTTTCTTGTTGTGTGAATCGGGTTTGCATCTATGTGTTTTTGCTTACTTTTAGTTGTGTTATTATATGACATTTCTGTGTGTATATTGTTTTCTTTGAATGCCCATAGAGGGTAGTGTTTGGACATGAAATCAAGGCCACCATTAGTTCATTGCTTGTAACCATAAGTCCATTCCATTTTGCATGTTGTCTCACGGCACAGAGATCAATTTTTTGCATCTTCGAATGCATTATTGAAGGCATTATAATTGCAGAATGATTCTAGAATTGTGGAAGGTCATGGATGGAGTTCCACTACACATAGAGGACATTTTGGATGTAGGTAGCCTCACCATACTGCCAACTACCCATACAGGGTGTAGTCAGCCTATCTACTCAGTACCAAAGCCTCACATTGATGCGTCTCAACATCTCTTCCAATGCTGACACCTGCAGTTCGAAGCTCATCCCCTGCCAAAGCCTCACACATAGGGACTTTGGCCTCTTCTCTGTCACATCAACCTCACACAGAGGTCACCTCACCTGTTTGTAGCATCACGCAGAGCCTCTATCACTCCCATGATGGGTAGTCAATGGTGAGTTCGCCCATCCAACCCACCCAAGAAAGAGGAGGGAAACAAGGTGGGAATTTTAAAAACCTAATGGCTGTCAAGTTTAACCCCACTTTTTAAGGCACTATTCATTTATTTTTTGAATGAAAATGTTGATGTAAGAAAACAGGGGGTGAGGTCAGCAAGGAGGCAAAAGAAAGAAAGGGGGGGTAAATTCTTTTATTCTTAGCCCTTGGTCCTATGGGAATTTTAGCTCTTGGTCACACTCTACGATAGGGGGCTTAATTATTCCACTCACGGTTTTTTTTTTCAATCAGAAATTGTAAGAAATTTTTTTTTCCAAGCACATTGGGAAAATAGTCAAAAGTTGTTTTTTTTGCATATGCAAAATCTTCAAAGGGCCATAACCTTTGCAAACAAACTTGAAATCAAGTTGTTCTTTTGGAAAAAGTGGTTCTTTTTTTGTCCTCCTTCAAACTAGCTTGATATCGCACTACTATTATAAAGTGTCTGATCAAGTTGTTTTAAAGTGACTATAAGCACTTCATTTACTCATTGCGCAATTTGGGGGGGGGGGGGGGGGGGAAACTAAAGGGGCAATTCAATCAAAGGTGTAATATTATATCATTGTACTAAACTATAAAGTGCCACTTTAAGGGGGTATCAAGGAAGAGTTCTCAAAAACACTCAAACTAAAGTGCCACCTTAACTTTAAAAACTGAACATTAAGAAGTCTTCACTATTTAAAAGGGTTAAAAGGGTAATACAATGCCACCATCAAAAACAAAACTTAATAGATGGGTCCTTAGTTCAATAGTGGGTGATCACATGTCACCTTTCTTTGAATTGTTTGTGAGAATCCAAACTTGCAATACTTACAAAATATTAATGGACGGTGTCTATCATGATGTTCTTGGCAAAGGGATTGTAAAATTGGGAAATGGTTTTGTACATAATGTATATTACATTCCTAATTTATTCAAAATAACCTCTCAGTGTATGCACTCATAGATTCTAAGTAGACAATTGAGTTCACAGCAACATCAGTCCTCATTCGAGAATCCAAAGATCGAAAACTTGTTGCAATAAGCAAAGTTTGTCACTTTGACTGCGCCTTCATCTTTTCACATTTTACATCTGATGAAGAAGGCAATCAAGATGCAACTTTGAATCTAAGTATCAACTCACGGCTGAGCTCAGTTGGTTCCATATAGCAAGTTGTTTGAACTCCACTAGCATCTTTTGTTGTAAATACACTCATGTAGTGTCATGTAATTAAAAGTGTAAAGGGAATTTAGAAATTGTAACACACTGATCTATAAAGTGTAATGGGGGGTTGTAACAATCACAACTTGAATCATACAGATTCTTATCTCATTCGTATGTGCTTTCAATGCACATCCTTGTTTTCAATTGTTTAGTATATTTCTTGGACCTACATCATGGTCTTCATCCTTTGATCACTACCAAACTTCAAGTAGTTTGCTCAAATCTCTTGGAATCAAGGGAGTGGCAAAATTTACTACTACAACATGCTTCAGAAGCTCCTCATACATACCATGCAGTCTACATCAGCATCATCATCTTCTAGGGGGCCTATCTAAGCCTTTCTTTTTGTTTTCTCTCTTTTGGAGGAAAGTTTTTTTTCCCATAGGGTTTTCTTTCTTTCTCCATTTTTTGAGGGATACATTTGTACATGAGTACCTAAAATGGTGCACAGTCGGGACTCATTCTTTCATAAACTCACCTAAGCTATGCTTAAGGGGAGGTGTTGGTGTATAACTCTATGAGTAAACACTAACTCAATCATAGTTAGGCGACTTATAGAACATGCCAATTGACATGTTCAACTTGGTGAATCATTTGTAATAGGTGTCACTAGACTTGACACATCACCTCTATATCCTAGGGTAGTTACGCTATTCTCTTGCTTTGAATATCACCACCTTTCCCTATTTCATGGAGAGTTGGGTATGCAACCTCTACTATTTATACTTGTTATTTGTTAATGTAAATTGTTCGTTTCATTACTTGTAATCTCATGTTTGATTTCCTCTCCACGATCTTGGTTCTCATAGAAATATTGTAATTGATGTCAAAGGTGCATACACATGTGATCATTGATGTTTAAGAGATCATTTTTGGAGATTGTTGGATTAAGATGTATAGATGAGAGTATAGGAAATGATTGTCAACGTAGCAATATCATTGAATGCACATTGAATGCATGGTGTAAATATTGTCATGGATGATATTTTTGTCAAGGACGTATGAATGAGATTGTTGGAATATGGAGTCATTGATGACAAATAAAAAATAAGCAATTATTCGTTATATATTCCCGTTGAAAAGATAGTGAATTTAATTTAAATCTTATTGTGGCCGACCTCCCTATATGGAGTGCCCACTATATAATAAGACAAAGGTCTTATTAGTCCCTGTTGTAGGCAGGGTAACTATTTTATTCGCTCGTTAACATTAGTTTGACAATGAAATGTGTGCAATGGCAAAAAAAAATCTTTTGCCTAAAGTGTTTTTATTTTGTTGAATTTTGAAACAAGGATATTAGCTAAAATTGTTTTTTCATTGGCTAGTGGGCTTTTCAGCCCATTGGCATATATTTTTCCTATTCTTAAAATGGCCTTTTTTAATTTTGTCATTTATACACTAGTGGAATGGTTTTTTGGTAAGTTTTTTTCCTTCTTTGTATTTTTTCTGACTAATCTTTAATATTTTCTTCTAATGCTTTGGCACCCAAGCACGTGTTCTTGCAGTTGGCCGAGTAACATTTTGTAAGAAATTCACGTGCCTAGCCTATGCTTCCACATTTTGCATTCATACATACTAGGGCAATTGCAACTATAATATCTGGCAAAAATTCTAAGTGACAATTTAATTCTTTAACCTCTGTTCGATTGTTTTTAATTTCATATTTCCTGGCACTTTTGTGAACAGGTGGTTGACGTTTAGAGTGTGCTAAGGGCTAAGTGTAGAAATGTGTGGCTGTAGCTGCAATAGGCGTAGGAGTTGTGCCCCTTTTCTCTATGGATTTAGAGGCATGGTGGGCTAGAATATGCAACGGGATAGCAGTAAGGGTTATGTTGGCAGCAAGCTTTGGTCTTGTGCAAAGAGGATATAAATATGGAGGGGGAAGCTGGGTTGTATTTGGCATTTTGGTTGGAGGGGATTTCATTTTATAATTGTCAGAAGGAATGGAGACTTTTATAGTTTTATTTTCCCTTAATGCTCGTTTCAATAAGAATTGTTAGAATTGTTTATAATCTTAGCTTGATTATGAGTTGTTTCTATTTACAGTTTGAATATAAGAGCTTTGTTTTAGATTTTTTGTGATCTAAATTTCTCTAATTCATGGTTTGTTTTTCCTTCAATCAATGGACATGATGCCATAGCTGAGAGGGATGGTGATTTAAATGCGCTGCCTTAGACTGGTGGCCACCTTAAAAATGTGATTATGGGACATGTAGTTGAGGAAATGCTTTCTTTGCTTAATTTGGGAAGTCCCTATTACACTCTCTCACTTTCACTGCTTGCACTGGTCAGTTTTGCAGAGTTTCTTTTGTTAATTTTAATTAGTTTGGACAGGTGTTCTAGTCTCGGGTGGTGATTACGAGGCTGGAAACACAACTAGAATAGTTATCTCCATACTTAGAAAATTGATTTCTCGAGAGACTTCTAGATATTAAGGTTTGTTAGAGTCTAATTAATCCTAGCCGTTGATTGAGATTAAATCATGGCCATTGGTTTTCAATGAGAGGATTATAAAAGAGGATCAATGGGCATTTGGAGAGGACAATAAATTTGCAGATAGCAAATTAATTTGCAGCAATGGAATTTCTGCAGAATAAATTGAGAGAAGAATTTCTAGAGGAGAACATTGTCGGAGCTCTACCAATAAGAGGCAAGCAGTTTATGTATCTCATGATTTGATTTAATAAAATTCCTCATCTGTAGTACTGGTTTTCCCTTCAGGATTTTTCTGCTGTATTATTTTCAATATTTGTTGTGAATTAATTTTCGGCAATAAAATAATCTATATAGGAGATTAATAATCAGTAGCTGCAATAGAATTTCACATCTTTATATTTACCACTCTTACCCCATTAACTAGTTAACGTTGGAACCGTTTCATTTCTCTTTGTATTATTGACTTATTTTGCAACTTAGAATTCGCAAAGCTCTTTACATTCTGTGAGGTTTTTTCTTTTTTGCTTTTTAATTTTGCTTGAAAAATACTCAATATTTTTTTTTGACAAAAATTGTTTGGCAATTGTTGTGTGATGGGATTGTCTTGTGCCATAGAAAAAAGTAGCGAGTTATTATTTGTTCATGATAATCTGAACATAAAAATTAACAGGTCAAGCCCTTTGTCTGAAGAAAATTAGTGGGCTATTATTTTTTGGTGATAATTTGATCTGTTATTGTTATTTTGTTTTAGAACTTCATTGTTTGGGATGGCAGGATGGGAATTTAGGAACCACATCATTGGGCATTCCTTATACATCATTCCCTATATGCTCATTTATAGCAACACCTATAGTTAGAAGGCCCAGTTCAAAGAATTCACTTGTTCATGGGACTTCAGGCTACTGTTTATTCATTGCAGCCAATTTGTACCCAACATGGTATGATTTTGAACCTACTAACTTTGTTTACAATCATTGGGGTTTTTTGTAAGCACCTTCATAAGCATTTTTTGGAACTAAAACACTAAAGCGTGCTAATGAATAATACTAATAAATGATTTCATTGGCTAAATTAGCACATGTTTTCTTTGTAATGTGATTTGTTTTAAAAAGTTGAATCCAGCATCCATTCTTTGGTGTGTAGTCAAGCCTATCTATATCAGTTTATAGTTGCCAGTTTTGAGCCCCAAGCCTAAAAATGCAGCCCTTGTGAACCCATAGTATGTGGTCTTATTTCTTTTTTTTTGTTCCATAACCTTTCAGTTTCGATTTGTCTGCAGCATTACAACCATTTGGATGTCTGCGTTTTTATTCTAGAGCTCATTTGGGTCCATTTAGCATCTATTGTGTGTTTTTGGGGAGGGGGAGTGAAGGGGAGGATAGGAGTATCTGTTTCCAAGGGGAAAGCTTTGTTAATTTTTTTGGAAAGGAAAATGTAGTAGTGGAATAGGACAAAACTGTGTAAAACTGACTTTTTTTGGCTTTTGGAAACAAAACTACAATAGGTCTACATTGTGGGAAAACTGACATTTTTTAGGGTCATTTCAGTGCAGAAAATGTGTAAACAAAATTAACAAATACAGTGGGCTTTCTGAAGATTCAGAGCAGCCATGAGTACTGCAAGATTTATTAAGTGTGTGACTGTGGGGGATGGTGCCGTGGGGAAGACTTGCATGCTTACTTCCTACACAAACAACACTTTCCCAACTATAAGTCTTGAATCTGGCCTGCCTTAATGAAGACCAAGTAAAGAAATGTATGAATCTGGGCTTGTAAGGGCTTAGTGAGTTGTATTGTTTATTTTTCTTTAGTTTGAATATTTTCATGGGTTTTGAACCTGTGTAGATTTTGTGGCTTGGACTACGTGCCAACAGTGTTTGACAACTTCAGTGCAAATGTGGTGGTGGATGGGAGTACAATGAATCTTGGCCTTTGGTACACGACAGGTAACACTATGTTAGGTTTCTGTTTCCAATTTTTAAGTTTTTATTTTATTTATTTATTTTTCAAACAGTTCATATTTCTATGAGTGATATATTCCATTATTTAGTTCTTTCATATTTTTAGGTCATGGTGTTACTGGATTTAAAATTACTAAAGTTGAGGTATTTGGTTTAACCCCTGCCAATTGCATTGCTTCAAGTCTTCTCAACAAATTCATTTTATGCATATAATGCAATCATTCCATTCCATCAGATGACATCTCTTTGAGGCATTCCATCAAACAATTCACATGCCTTTTATATGCTTCCACATTTTGCGTACATTTCTACCAGCACAGCTGCAACATCTGACAAATTTCTATATTCTTTATGCTTTGATGGGGTTCTGGAGTTTGGCTTTACACCTGCCAACTGCATATTGATTGAATCAAAGTTGAATGTAGAAATGTAGGATTTGATCTCTGTTGGGATCGGTGGATAATTGACAAGTTTTTGACCTCCCTTACCTTGTAATCAATACTCCCATCAATATATTCCTGCATTTCATTCTACATCCTTCACCCCTGAATGAATTGAGCTTTTTAAGTAAGGATTTAAGAGAAACATTGTGATCCTATTCAATCTTCATGGCAAGATCGTTTCTTTGCAAGCACACTCACACCCACTAAACCCTATCTAAATTTGAAATACTGCAATGGACTATTCTACACATCTTCCATAATAGTGTTGTAAATGCAGTCATTCAGCCTTGCCAAGGATGTCATTTGGTAATATGACATGTTTGAGAATAGCATGGCAGCTCTTTGTGTGCTTAGAGGACCAGAGGTTGGTGCCAAATTGTACATTTCAAATTTGGATTTTAGAGTGTAATGAATTCTGATATAAAGGTACATTGATAATAATTTCCATTCTCCCTCTGCAACTACTTGTGCTCCAATGCACACTAGAAAATCTAGTTGCCTTATGTATTTGAATTCAATGCTAGAAAAGGCTTCCAGGATTCTTCTTGACAATGTCCTACAGTGTACAGATTCTCCTAGAAGTCTGTATAGACCCTCTGGTGCTTATATGTTCTATTCAGTGAACCGTGCAGCTTGTATTGATGACTGTGAAGCTGTCCTGAAGATGCTACTTTACACTATACAAAGCAACCAAGGATTATTTTTTGATCAAATTACAAGTGCCTATATTTCAGAGCATACAAGTTATGGCAAGTTGTTGGAAGATATCACTAAAAACTTGTAAAATGCAAGGCAAATTGCAGACTTTGTCTCCGATGACTCCTTTGAGATAGGAATAGAACTGGTAGAATTGGATCTTGTGTATGAATACTAGTCAGAGTGATTTTATTTATTTATTTTTTAAATGTATTTCTTTATGAGTACTTTTATCCCAGTCGTAAGTTTTTTAATTTCTAGGTTTTCTTCAAGTGAGCATTGGAAATTTACATTTTTAGTCAGAAAAATGAACTTGATAGATTTGATGTTTCTATAGTTCATACAAATGATTTAGTATATTTTTAGAAATGATTTTGTAGGTGTTTTGTATGAACATTTTAAATTACAAATTTTTAATCATAAAATGTAATTTAAAATGTTGATGCAAAAAATCTTTCCAATCATTTTAACAAGAAATGCTATTTTAGATAAGGCTAATTAGATATTGAAAAGTTACCATTAATATTATCCTTGTCATTTATCTTGTCTTTACAGTGAGTTGCTGATAGATTTTTATAAAACATGCAAACCATCAAGTTTTGGACGGAACTGGAAGCCACAACAAATGATAATTTTCAGGTATGGATGCTTTATTGCATTTTATTTTTTATGAAACGGTCCAATTTTGGGTTGCATGATCAAAGAAGATGTGATTGGGTACCTTGGTTCAGGTTAGCATAGGTTTTGTTTAGATATATTGTTGTGACTGATTTTTGATGATCGAAAGATGAAGGACCCCTAGTGTTTGAAATGTGGGTACTGATGCAATTGTTTAGGCCATTTTTTATCAATACTGTAGATTCTAAATAACTTTTATGTTTCAATAGGGTATGCTTGTTTTAGTTCTATTTGTACATTTTAAATTTATGAGCAAATTAAAGTTATTATTGTTGAATTATTCATATTATGTAATTAAAGTTATTATTGTTGAATTATTCATATTATGTAATTATTATGAGCAAATTTATGAGCAAATTAAAGTTATCAATTAAAGTTTAAAACAAAAAGAATTCTTCTCATTGTTTATACAGAAGTAAATGTAAAAAAAAAACATGGGTAAAAATTAACTTAATATTTAATTCATAAAAAAAAAAATTAATTTAATTTTTAATTCATAAAAAAAATTTTAATTTAATTTTTAATTCAAGAGACCCTAGGTTTATTAAATTTCTATTAAATAATTTCATTTTTATTTTTTCTAGCATCTCTACATACATTAAAATTTTAATATACTATTATTATAAATATATTTATATATTATCCATTAATTATTTACTAATATATAAACATATATGCTTATTTTAAGGAATATTATATATAGGTTTAGCTTAATATTATTCATTCATGTGAATACAAAAGGATATGAATAGGCAAGCATTTGCAATGTATTAATAACCAAGCCACTCACATATATACTTGATTTCAATAAACATATTACTACAAACTAACTTACATTGATAACCTTTGCCATAAAATTCCAATAACCTAAGAATTAAAACATAACAAATATTAAAATAACCTAAATAAATTTCTCATAAATTAAACATAAAAATAATAATAATGGAAATTAATTAATTAGGGCAATTATGATTTTTCTATGTACATTTAATTCTCCCTAATTCCAATCTATAATAATATTTAAATATTTAACAAATCCATCTAATATTATGAAAAATAAAGTTCTTGTTCATATTATGTGATTCAACAATAATAATGGAGAATTAAATAATTACCAATTAAAGTTTAAAACAAAAGAATTATTCTCATTGTTTATATAGGAGTAAATGTATTTACAGGAGTAAATGTAAAAATAAAATATGGGTAAAAATTAACTTAACATGAATTTAAATTATTTTATTATTATTTTTTTCTTTAGTTATGAATAATATGTTTTCAATTCTCCTATGTGCTTTTTCCATGTACAAGTAATAGGTAGGAGCTATGGAGAAATGCTTTGAGAATTTATTTTGGTTCCAGATCTAAATTCCTTTAAGTGGAAATTAATGTTTATATTATATATTGTGAATAAAAAATATATATATTTATAAATTATACATATAAATTCTTGATTGCCACAGAACCAACAATAGGCTTGATGCACAAATTGAATTAAAATCTTACAATGATTTTTTTTATTATTTTTATTGGTTTTTTAATGATATGTATTTATGCATATATGTATTTAATGAAAATTTTATTAAATAGTATTTAATTAAAACTAAAATTTATTTCCTTTAAAAAATAATATACTAGCATACCTATATTTAAAAAATATATCTAAAGTATGTCGAGAGATATGCTTCTCGAGGTACCTATTCCACCTATGTGTGGTAAATTGATAGAAAAATAGGTGCCTGGAGAAGGATATCTCTCGGTGTACTTTAAATATATTTTTTAAATATAATCCAAAGTGGCAAGCCTAATTCTAACTATATTATATAATTATATGAATAATTATAATTATATAATATAATATTATCACATAGATTAGATATATTATTATAATATATTATATAATAATTATAATTATATATTAGATATATTGGTAAATTGATAAAAAAATAGATTAGATATATTATTATAATATATTATATATAATAATTATAATTGTAATATATTCTATATATATTATATTATTTAATGTTTCTAATTCAAATTATATTATATATTATATTAAGGATTATAGTTACGGATTAAAATTAGGGTTAGGGTTACTGTTTAGGTTAGACTTAGGGTCACAATTAGGGTTAAGGTTAGGAATAGAAATAGGATTAGGGTTAGAACTATCGTTAAAATTGGAGTTAGGTTTAGCATTAGTGTTAGGATTAGGGTTAGGGTTAGAGTTAGGGTTAGGGGCAGGGTTAGAAATATAATTAGGGTAAAAATTAGAGTTGGGATTGTGGTTAGCATTAGGGTTAGTGTTATTATTGGAGTTACAACCAAAATTATGGTCAGAGTTATGTTAAATAAGGTTATATTTAGAAGCAAGGGTTTTGAGGCTTATAAAACAATTCTAAGTGTACTCCTATGGTTGTGGTTAGAATTAGGGTACCTATTTTTAAGGAATATTTTAATCTCAACGTTGAACCTTAACCCTAATTCTAAGAGGAACCCTAACCCTAATTCTAGTCATAACCATGATTCTACCCTAACTATAACCCTAATTTAAAATCTAACAATAACTTTAATTCTAACCCTAATTTCAATTCTCACACTAACTTGAATTTTAACCCTAACCCTAACCTTAATACTAAACTTAACCCTAATTGTAACCCTAACTCTAATTCTAACATTAACCCTAAATATAGTCATAACCCTAATTCCCTAATTTTAACCGTAATCCTAACCCCAACCCTAATTATAATCCTAAGCCTAACCCAAATCCTAATTTTAAACCTAACCCTAACCCTAACTATAATTCAAACCCTAACCTTAACCTTAATATTAATCTTAACCCTAATTGAACTTTAACCCTCTCTAGTTTGAACCCTAACCCTAATTGAAACTATAGTTCTTACCCTAATTCTAATAGTAACCCACCTTAATTCTAACCCTAATTTTAATAGAAACCATAACCCTAACCCTAATTCTAATCATAACCATGATTCTACTTTAACTATAACCCTAATTTTAAATCTAACAATAGCCCTAATTCTAACCCTAACTCTATCCCTAACCCTAAACCTAACTGTAACTCTAATGCTTTCCCTAACTCTAATTCTTACCCTAATTCTAATAGTAACCCAACTTAATTCTAACACTAATTGTAAAAGGAACCCTAATCCTAACTCTAACCCTAACCCTAACCCTAATTCTAATCATAACCCTGATTCTAGACCCCAACTATAACCCTAATTTTAAATATAACAATAACCTTAATTCTAACCCTAATCCTAATTCTAACTATGATTTTAACCCTAACCCTAACCTAAATTCTAACCCTAACTCTAGCCCTAACTGTAACCCTAACTATAACTCTAATGCTTACTCTAATTTAGTAACCCTAATTCTAACTTTAACCCTAACCTCAATTCCAACCCTAACCCTAATTCTAACCCTAACCCTAACCACATTGCTAATCCTAATCCTAATTCTAATTCTAAACCTAACCCTAATCCTAATTTTAAACCTAACCCTAACCCTAACCCTAAGCATAGCTCTAATTTAACCCTAATCCGAACTATAACTCTAACCCTAAGCTTGACTATAATTCTAACTATGATTTTAATCCTAATCCTAACTTGAATTCTAACCCTAGTTATAACCCTAATCCTAACCCTAACTATAACTCTATTGCTTACCTTAATTTAGTAACCCTAACTTGAATTATAACTCTAACCCTAAGCCTAATCCTAATTGAAACCCTAATCTTAATACTAAACTTAACCCTAATTGTAACTCTAACCCTAACTCCAATTCTAACATTAACCCTAACCCTAACCCTAATTATAATCCTAACCCTAACCCTAATCCTAATTTTAATCTAATAACTATAAAATTCAACTTATTTAAGTTTTCTTCTAAAATAAAGAAAATACAACTTTTTTTTTAAATAATAAATAAAGTTAATCAACAATATTTTTTTTTAAATGATTTATACTAATTTATATTCTTCTAATTTGCACTTACTTTTGCTTTTGTATTTTTAATAAATAAAACTTGCCTTGCTAATTTATATTCTTCTAATTTGGAATAAATGTAACATATAACAAATAAATCAGTAAAGTCACATTACAAGGGATTCCATAATTAAATAATAAAATTCAATTTTAAAGGACATCTCACAAATAAACCTATTTAAAATCACATCACAATCATTAAGCCATAAGTTATGGAGTGAGTTACCTAAAATTTATAGGTATATAATTTAAATAAAATCACATGATTTAGTAACTATAAAATAGGTTTTTATTTTAAACATCATATACGATTCTACTAAAATTCTAATTTAACTATGCACTTTAATTTAATTTTAAATCACATTAGATAGAAAATAGGGAGTTGTGGACTTCTAATTTTAGTAAATATTAAAACTTACCAAAATGATATAAAAGCATATAAAAACTATAGATTTACACTACCTTATTTTAATTTTCTCCATAATTATTTTTTTCACTCTCAAATTTCTTTTTCTTGGTTTGCATGCCAGGGTTGCACGATGAGAATTTGCAATGGAGGTTGTTTACAAAAATATTTCAACTATTTTATAGTTTATCATAGATTTGTCATTTAATTTTCTCCATAAATTTCTTCTTCTTGGTTTGCATGCAGGGTTGCACAATGAGAGAATTTGCAATGGAGGTTTTTTACAAATTATTTTAACTATTTTATAGTTTATTATAGATCTGTCAGTTTTATTATTTGGAGGATACACAAGAAGATAGTATGGATGTAGGGGTTTTAATTATTTAAGATCTATATTTTTTGTTGTTATCAATTTCACTCTATACAATAACAAAGTTACATTTTTATTTTTATTTTTTTGAAAACAATGTTTATTTAAATATGAGCCACAGATTTAAAATGGATTTAGTAAATTAATAAATATATAATTTAAATTTTATATAAAACAAAAAAATAAGTTAAGAGGGGAGAGAGTGCCATAGCATAGTTAAAGAAAAAGCACCATAAAGTAATATGCAATATAGTTAAAAATATAGTTAAATGATTAAAATATTTTAAGAAAAAACAAAAGTTCTTAAATATATTAGTTTGATTTTTTAAACTATTTTTACTCTATGCTATCTTTAAAAACCAAAATAGAATACTCTTAAATATCTTAAAGATTTATAATTATACATTTAAAACTTTTAAGAAAAAATAAATATTAGTTTGATTTTTTAAACTATTTTTATTATATACTATCTTTCTAAAAAATTAGAATACTCTTTATAATTTAGAAAGATTCTAGAATATAAATATGTATATAGTAATAAGTTAAAAAGTTTTAAAAAATAGAATGGTAAAGTCCATTACAATTAGATGTTGCTATTTTGACAATTTAAGATAACATTATAATATTATATTATATTCTATATTATATTTTCAAAAATAATAACTATAATATATTTGATGAATATATCAAATATTCTATAATATACATAAAATATTTGAAAATCTTCATAATATATATTTTTTGTTATCTTCATGGATAAAAATATATTATATATTATTATTATATTATAATAATATAACATTATAATATTATATTATTATAATATCAATTTGTTTTTTTAAACTATTTTTAATCTATACTATCTTTTTAAAAAATTAGAATACTTTCTTATAATTTAGAAAGATTCTAAAATATAAATATGCATATAATAATAAGTTCAAAAGTTTAAAAAAAAAAATGGAAAAATCCATTGCAATTAGATGTTGCTATTTTAGCATTTAAGATAACATTATAACATTATAATATTATATAATATTATAATATTATATTATAATATAATATATTATATATTATATTTCTAAAAATAATAATTATAATATATCAAATATGTGATAATATACATAATTTCATAATATATATTCTTCATTATCTTCATTGATAAAAATATATTATATATTATATAATATTATATACTATATTATATTATATTATATTATATTATATTATAATGTAATATATTATGTATTACATTGATAAAAATATATGATATATTATAATAACAAATATAATAAATATTTGATAACATATATGCCATTTGTCCATTGGCTTGTTGTCCATCTGTTTGAAAGGAATCTTAGTTCTTATTTTTAATTTTGTTTATAGGAACCAAGAAGTTTCTTCAAATACATGTCAATATTAGAAAATGCCACCTACAAATGCTAGTGCCAAGAATGGTTAGGCATGTTTTGAATAATTTTGTGAAACACCTCTTACTTATTAAGGGATTAACATGCATTCCTTTCACCTTCCTAGTATTTATTTAGTTTTTTAAGATTGGAATCTTATTTGTTGTTTTTGAATTTTATGATTTTTGTTTATAGAATCTTATTTACAGGAATCTGAATCTTTCAGCCCCTTTTGGTCACTGTAGCACACCTCTCAGCATAACAAAAATGTCCATTTAGAAAACTAATCAAACTAAAAACATAAAGAAATTCATGGCAAACCGTACGTTGCAATGCATATATTTTTACAAGTTGCAAGCAAAATGCGTGAAGTCTGAAAAAAGAGGAAAAGGACAAAGTCATGACAGATTTGTAGTCTCCAATTCCAAATTAGAAATCCCATCCAAAAGAATCATTTTTGAGTCCAATATCCAGTCATTTCAGAGAAGTCCACTTCCCAGTCTAGAGCAGGTCTCGAGTTTGACTCCCGCAAGACATCATCTCGCGACCAAACTTCCAAGTCAAAATTACAAGTCACTTTAGGTGCTATATATTCAGCACTACAGGTAGCATTTCTGTTAAGCAGAATCTGCAGAAGCTCCAGCATGACATCGCTCTGCTCAAAATGTATGTCGGTTGGACTGCTTATTTGCAACATATTCTTCTCCACCAAATCGATTTTCAACTCCTTCTTTCTCAGTCCTACAATCACAAAAACAATTAAAATCTGAAGAAATGATGGTGGCTTTATAGAGCATAAAGGTGTTACACAATGAAACACCTCATCACTTCTGCCATATTCTAATTACACAATAAAATGCCTCACCACTCCTACCATATTCTAATTTTACATGGGGTACTTTGAACAATAATGCACAAGAGTCTGGAGCTATTTTTAGATTTTTATTTTATTTTTTGTTTGCAATTTAGATTTTTTTTATTTTTTTTGTTTATAATTACAACCAAAAAATGAGTGCTCTCATCTCCACCCCCATTGCGACTATAGTTCGCCTCTCGATGAAACTAGCATAACTATATTTAAAAAATATATCTAAAGTACGCTGAGAGATATCCTTATGCAGGCGCCTATTCCACCTATGTGTGGTAAATTGATAAAAAAAATAGGCACCTCGAGAAGGATATCTCTCAGCGTACTTTAGATATATTTTTTAAATATAGGTATGCTAGTAGCATCCGAAGCGGCAAGCCTAATTCTAACTATATTATATAATTATATGAATTATTATAATTATATAATATAATATTATCATATAGATTAGATATATTATTATAATATATTATATATAATAATTATAATTATAATATATATAATTATTAAAATTATATATTATATTATTTAATGATTCTAATTGAAATTATACTATATATTATATTTAGGATTATAGTTAGGGGTTAAAATTAGGGTTAGGGTTACTGTTTAGGTTAGACTTAGGGTCATAATTAGGGTTAGGGTTAGGAATAGAAATAGGGTTAGGGTTAGAACTATGGTTAGAATTGGAGTTAGGGTTAGCATTAGTGTTAGGATTAGGGTTAGGGTCAGGGTCAGGGTTAGAATTATAACTAGGGTACAAACTAGAGTTGGGATTATGTTTAGCATTAGGGTTAGTGTTATTATTAGAGTTACGACTAAAATTATGGTTAGAGTTTTGTTAAATAAGGTTATATTTAGAATTACAGTTAGATTGAGGGTTTTGAAGCTTATAAAACAAGTCTAAGTGTACTCCTATGGTTGTAGTTAGAATTAGGGTACCTATTTTTAAGGAATATTTTAATCTTGATGTTGAACCTTAGCCCTAATTCTAAGAGGAACCCTAACCCTAATTCTAGTCATAACCATGACTCTACCCTAACTATAACCCTAATTTAAAATCTAACAATAATTTAATTCTAACCCTAACTTCAACTCTAACCCTAACTTCAATTTTAACCCTAAGCCCAATCCTAATTAAAACCCTAACCCTAACATTAATACTAAACTTAACTCTAATTGTAACCCTAACTCTAATTCTAACATTAACCCTAAATATAGTCATAACCCTAATTCCCTAATTCTAACCCTAATCCTAACCCCAACCCTAATTATAATCCTAACCCTAACCCAAATCCTAATTTTAAACCTAACCCTAACCCTAACTATAATTCAAACCCTAACCTTAATACTAACCTTAACCCTAATTAAACTTTAACCCTAACTCTAGTTTGAACCCTAACCCTAACTCTAGTTTGAACCCTAACCCTAACTGAAACTCTAGTTCTTACCCTAATTCTAATAGTAACCCACCTTCATTCTAACCCTAATTCTAATAGAAACCATAACCCTAACCCTAACCCTAACACTAATTCTAATCACAACCATGATTCTACTTTCACTATAACCTTAATTTTAAATCTAACAATAGCCCTAATTTTAACCCTAACTCTATCCCTAACCCTAACCCTAACTGTAACTCTAATGCTTTCCCTAACTCTAATTCTTACCCTAATTCTAATAGTAACCCAACTTAATTCTAACACTAATTGTAATAGGAACGCTAAACCTAACTCTAACCCTAACCCTAACCTAAATTCTAACCCTAACTCTAGCCCTAACCCTAACCCTAACTATAACTCTAATGCTTACTCTAATTTAGTAAACCTAATTCTAACTTTAACCCTAACCTCAATTCCAACCCTAACCCTAATTCTAACCCTAACCCTAATTTCAACCCTAACCCTAACCACGTTGCTAATTGTAATCCTAATTCTAATTCTAAACCTAACCCTAATCCTAATTTTAAACCTAACCCTAACCCTTATTCTAACCCTAAACATAGCTCTAATTTAACCCTAACCCTAATTGTAACTCTAACCCTAAGCCTGACTATAATTCTAACTATGATTTTAGCCCTAATCCTAACTTGAATTATAACCCTAACTATAACCCTAATCCTAACCCTAACTGTAACTCTAATGCTTACCTTAATTTAGTAACCCTAATTCTAATCCTAACCCTGACTTCAATTCTAACTCAACCCTAAGCCTGATCCTAATTGAAACCCTAACCTTAATACTAAACTTAACCCTAATTGTAACCGTAACCCTAACTCCAATTCTAACATTAACCCTAACCCTAACTCCAATTCTAACATTAACCCTAACCCTAACCCTGATTATAATCCTAACCCTAACCCTAATATTAATTTTAATCTAATAACTATAAAATTTAACTTATTTAAGTTTTCTTCTAAAATAAATAAAATACAACTTTTTTTTGAAAATAATAAATAAAGTTAATCAACAATATATTTTTTTTAATGATTTATACTAATTTAGATTCTTCTAATTTGCACTTACTTTTGTTTTTATATTTTTAATAAATAAAACTTGGCTTGCCAATTTATATTCTTCTAATTTAAAATAAATGTAACATATAACAAACAAGTGTCAAATTGCATTCCAATCATTGAAAAACTAATTTTTGAAGAGTGTTCAAATGTCTTCGGTAAATAAAATTGAAATCTCAAAAATAATCTAATTTGGTAAAAATAAAATAGGACTAAAATATTACCTTAACTATAAAACTAAACTTTACAAAGCCTATTAAATAACACAAATATTTACTTAAAATGAATTAAAATATTGTAAGTTTGAAGAATAAAATAAAAAATGTAATAACATGGCAAAATATTTTTCGTGATACTATAGATTTTTTACTTTTGACTAAATAAAATTGAAATCCTAGATTTTTAACTCTTGAGTAATTGTAGTGTTGTTATTATAGTATTTGTTTAGTTTTTTTTTTTGTTGATTAGCTATTTGTTGTATATAGTATTTATTTAGTTTAAATTTTTTTGTTGATTAGGTATTGGTTGTATAGACAAATTGCATTCCAATAATTGAAAAATTAATTTTTGAAGAGTGTTGAAATGTCTTCGTAAATAAAATTGAAATGTTAAAAAAATCTAATTTGATAAAAATAAAATAGGACTAAAATATTTCCTAACTATAAAACTAAACTTTTACAAAGTATATTAAATAACACAGATATTTCCTTAAAATGTAATAATACTAAAAATGCATTAAAATATTGTAAGTTTGAAGAATAAAATAAAAAATGTAATAACATGGCGAAATAATTTTTGTGATACTATAGATTTTTAACTTTTGACTAAATAAAATTGAAATCCTATATTTTTAACTCTTGACTAAGAAAATTAAAATCCCAAAAATAATCTAATTTTATAAAATAAAATGTGTAGAATGCTAACCCTAGTTGAGTGTGGATAGATTTGAAATGTCTGCCTAAAATATTAAAATGTAATAATATTGAATACTATTACAATTTAAAATGCATTAAAATATTGTAAATTTGAAGAATAATTACATAATATAATAACAGTGTGGATAGATTTGAAATGTCTGCCTAAATATTAAAATGTAATAATATTGAATACTATTACAATTTAAAATGAATTAAAATATTGTTTGTTTGAAGAATAATTACATAATATAATAACAATAACATATTCATATTTACATCTTTTATCTTAGTCACTTAATTTTTTATTTAAGTAACAATAGTAAGTACTTTTAGAGAAAATGATTTTAATTGGATTGACCCCAAAAATGGAGATGTAAATATTGAGGTGGGCAATGAGTGTATGAATACGAGTACAAGGATTCATGTAATAAATGTGAAATGTATATGAATAAGTGAAGATAGAGATAGGTGATGCAAGAGCATCTGGAATGTAAGAGCAATCTTGCATCAACTAAAAATATTTATTTTAATATTTCTTCATTTTGTACTATTTTCTATTCTTTGCAATTATTTTGAAGCATTGTGTAGCATGTTTGTGGGACCACATTGACATCTTCTCTATTCAAGATTCATACAGTCACCATAAATATAGTCATCAAGTTTTCATGATGCATTTCTCTACATTTGCATATTGGGTTGTAGTTTGGAACATAAGGATGAGTAAGTTTCCTAAACATCTCATTAAAATTTCATATGATTTTGATCACCTTAGCTATGTTTCATGTACTAAAGAACCTTAGCTAGATTGTTTATTGTATAATAGAACCTTATTCAAATTGCCCACCAAGTATTTGAATCTCATGCTAATTCCATTTTGTGTTCTGAGAGGCCATATATGTAACCACAACAAGTTTGGAGACTTCTAGCTCAAGAGATACATCAAAGAAGGTGAATCTACATGATATTGAAGTGATATGCCCAATTTCATGGCTGACAAAAGAAAAGATCACCTAATTTTGGGACTATTTAATCCATATTACATTCTTCTATGATGGTGTAATACATTTTTATATGGTGTATACCAATATGCACCCATCTATACAAAGAGAAGTCTAATATCATTTAAGGATATTTAGGGAGGGAGCTAGTACAAATCAAAGAAGATTAAGGATAGATAGATAACTCGAATAAAAAATAGAAGATCATTTTTTTGTAAGATCTCATAAAATATATTTTTAACCAAACAACTAAGGCCTAGCATGAAACAAGTGCTTGAAGCTATATCATATTGTGTTTTAATCAACTAATCATTTCTTTGTTTAAAACTATGTTATTCTACTACATATTGAGTTTGAGTGTTTATAATTGTTATGTGGTTATATAGCTTTTAATTAGAATATCCAACCTTGACTACATCAAATGGTATTAGAGCATGTTTGTTTAATCCTAAGAGACATGATTGTTAGATGGTATTTGAATCATAAAATGAAAAGTGAAGAGAGTATTACAATATTGAGTGTCCATGGGCTAGGAGATAGTATCTACAATTGATTGTATATATGAGGTAAGGACATTCACCTACCCTAATATCTTTTCTTTCTCTAGTTTAAATCTATCTTTAGTCTCTTAGCTAAAACATTTACTGACAATTTTATGTGATAAATATCACCTTCTATAGTAGGAGGACCCATATAAATTTTGTTAACACTAAAATCTGATTTGGTAACACTATGTTCATCCTTATCCCCAATGGGATCAACAATTTCTAGAATATGGTGTCTTGAAAGAGAGTCAACTACCACCCTTGACATTCTCTTGGCCTTTTTGGGCTGAGGGCTAGCTTGGAGAAGCTTAGCCATTGTATCAAAAGTTGGGTCTACAATGGGGTATATTTCCTCTTTTTATCTACTACTTTCCTGAGCCAAGAAGAGGATGGTAAAATAGGACTATTATCAGAAATATTTGAAGTGGCATTAACTGGAATAGAGTTTAGTTTCACTTGATCAACTTGTTGTCGAGTTGGGGAGGAAGGCACATTAAACATAGCATGAAGAACACTATCTTGACCAATTTTTTAAAAAGATGGAGATGAATTACATTGAGATGGAGTAGAGGAAGCCTCATGATTAGCCTAAATCTATTGTAGAGAATCTAGGACATCTCTCCCATCAGTTTTAGGATTCTTATTTGTTTCCAATTTTCTCTTGGGGGTCTGACTATCTTCATCACATGTATTCTTCAACTTTTCTTCAGGTTCATCCCTGCTATCTCCCTTGTGTGACACAACTCTAGACCTAGTAACATACACATTAAGGGAACCCACTATCAAGCTGAAGTTGTAGAAGATCCTTGCTTTTTGTAACCTGCTCTTCCTGAGGAGAACTACCATCTCTATAATCAATGGTTTAATAATTTAACCACCTTTTAGTCTTATCTAATACAAAAGATGATCACACATAACTTAGATCAGTAAATTCTTTCTCTGACCATTAAACTTTGGGCACAGGCTTAGAGATTTCAATATAATAGCCTTCATCAATTATGTCTGAATTATCATCCACAATATCAGGTATAACGCACCCTAGCTTCAATTCTCAAATTTGATCTTCTATCAACCTCATATAGTCTCTACATTGCACCTCATGCTCATCGCCACAATATTCTTAGTAATCCTCAAGATGGGATTAGTGTTCATAAGATGTTCCTCCATAAAAGTTATTTTTAACATAATCTTTACTATCGAAGTATGATCGAGTAGTAAATAAATGAAAGTTTAATTTGGAAAGAATCATTTCTACATTCCTGGCATTATCATGGGTTTGGCACGTGAAATAAGTCAAATTTGCAGGGAAGGGATAACCCTTCTTTTACATATCATGATACCTCTTTCTCACCTATGCCATCTGTCTGCACACTTCAAGAAAAACAATAAAGTCACTGGCATATCTAGGTAGCTTATATGGTGAACTCTCAAAACCACCTATCCTCACATAAGAGAATCTATCAAACTAGATGAAGAAACTCCCATATTGTGTCATGAATTGTGCTTCCTCTTGGGATATTCTAACACTAGGGTTGCCATCAATTCTTTTCACATTAAACATAAAAAATGCATCACTAATTTGCCTATAATCCTTATTTACATTTTCTTCTTGTAACTGTGGAAAATATCCATACACTAGTGCATCATTGGAATGAGTACCATGTGTTCTCAATCCCAACCACACAAATTGAGTATCAACAATCACATAAAACAAATATGAGCACATATAAAAGGTTCCTTTCTTGTGGAAATTCACCAACTAATTATTAATGAGGTCACTAATTAACCCAGCCCAATCAATATATTGACTTCCGGGTGTGTGCAAGAAGTTGTGTCCACTTATTGGCCAAAAAGTGGAAGTGTTTTCCCTGATTTTCAGAATTTGTCACATTTGACCTAAAAATTTCAAGCACTTAAAGGTGGAATCTTGGAAAAAGTCACTGAATATGAAATGTAGTACTCGGAGTCTAGTTTCCAAATATGTAATTTTTTTCAATACCCAGATAATAGAAATTGATTTTGAATAGGCATTTCTAAAAACCACTATTTAAAAGTCACTTTTTTTTTACTATACCATGTACGTGTACGTCATCCATATTTTGACCTAAACAATCATATTTTTCAAAATCTTTTCGGGAAAAGATTTGTAACTCACTGAAGCACGTTTTCCATTTTTTTTTGTAATTTTTTATTGAATATTTTTTTTTATTAATTTTTTATTGGCCATTTTTGGTCTTTTAAAAAATCATTGTGTACGTCACGCATAAGATGACCTAAACATTTTTTGAAAGTTTTTTTTTAAATTGAAAAGAATTGTCTAAAGTACGTTTTCCTACAATTTTTTTACAAAAAAAATTTTAATAAAAAGTTATTAAAATACTAAAAAACCATAATAATTCAAGTTTATGGACCTATTTCATCAGAAATTGATTAAAAAATAGAAAAATTAATCCAATTGTAAAAAAAATTATATATTTAGAATCTACACTGTCTCATCTATAATGGGTTTTAATTTCATCAAAATATTCTGTAAAATAGACCTTTAGATATATGCCCAAAGTCACTATTTTGTTGTGACATTAACAGGACCTTCAAGTTGCAGGTCAAACAGGTCCAAAGGTTAGGTTCGGGTCCCCAAAGCATTTCCCGAACCGGGTTACAAAGCAAAACCCGATCTTAAAATTCAAATTTTAAATAACAGGATCCCATTTCATAAAAGGTTAATATTTTAACCTTTATGAAACGGTATCCCGTTTCATAAAGGTAAAAATATTAACCTTTTATGAAACTCAAAACGGGATCCCATTTCTAGAAAACAGGATCTCGTTTCTAGAAAACGGGATCCCGCTTTTGGCTCGGGATCCTGAAACAAAATGGGATCCCATTTCAAAAAAAGCGGGATCCTATTTTGGTTAACCCGATTTTGGATTTTTTTCCAACTCTGAAACTTCCACCTTAAGTGGACACAACTTCTTGCATTTACCCTTCCACTATAAATTACAAGAATAAATTGGCACATCCACCTCTTGAATGAACTAGACTCAGTATTTACTACTACTCTATGTAACATGGTAGTCATATCAAATACATCCTCTTTAAAATGATCTCATTTCAAATTCTGGGGAACTTGTGATTTACCCTTCTTCTCATTTCTAAGCAAGTGTTTAGCTATGGCCATAAGACACCAATCCTTTCTATCAAGATAATAATTACACCTAGCCTTAATAAACATGATGGCATATTCATCTCTTGCTAGTAATCTAGAGGCATGGTTGATTGATTCAGTGTCAAGTTTGGAAACAACAGTCCCATCAAAAGACCTAATTTCCCTAGTTTTTGCATGATAGCTCTTAACACAGGTGAGAACACAATCAGGGCATTACACAGCTAGAAAAGTCCTCCTGCATGAGGAAGGCCACTAGAAAAGGTCTTTTCTACTAGTATTGACCTAGGGTCTTTGTTCATTTTGTTCCAGAAATCCTTTAAATCTACATGCCCCAACTATGTGTCTCTAATGCCTACCAAATTATTATCTATCATAGATGCTACAACGAAGCCCTAGTATTTGTATTTCATCCTAACCATCTTAACCACCCACTAGATATATGAGTCGAGGACTCTCAACATAATTTGATAGGCAATAGGAGGCTTCAGGTGGGAAGTATATATGCTACTGATGAAAACCTGCACCGATGAAATGTACAATTCCAAAATTGAAAATATATTCACAATAACAAGAGCATAAGGTGTTCACAAATCAAATGACTTGATCATTCTATGATTGTAAGCTTATTGAAGTACTGCCAAGCCAATTTTCCCCAAACTTTTGAAGACTGGATAGTCAGATGCCTTCCACAATTGATTATATGAACGAAGAGCTCACAATTGTAATAAATTGCACAATACTTTATTAAATCATGTTTT
The DNA here is from genome assembly GCA_027924645.1 of Cunninghamia lanceolata. Lineage (NCBI taxonomy): Eukaryota > Viridiplantae > Streptophyta > Pinopsida > Cupressales > Cupressaceae > Cunninghamia > Cunninghamia lanceolata. Next base: position 315,386 of record BSBN01000909.1, on the reverse strand, counting down.
AGCTAGCATTCATGGAAAAGCCAAATCTCATAAATAATATTTAGGGATATAAATGTGATGGGACTGGTTGCACATGTGAATTTACTCCTGTTAATATTGATGAAGTACAATTCATTAATCTCTGCACCCATTGGTGAGGATAACCTTTTCAAAACTAAACTAGTGAGTGGATGAATTCAATAACTTAAAGATTCAGCAATGTAAACAAACTTTTTCTTATTAATCATCCTTCAATTAGTGAGTCACTAAATCAGCAAAAATGAGAACTTTGAAACACATTATTGGCTAAAGGAACAAGTTCAAAACTTGATATTTTTGCTGATACACTTTACTTTTTGAAGTTTCCATCGATTGAAGAAAAATAAATTTTACAAACTAAGAACACCAGGAGTCGCTAGGTCCACAAAACATAAAACTTACCAATAAGAGGGTTCAAAAAAATTTTAAGTTGTCGATCAATGAAAATGGCTGATGGGTAACAAAGTGACCAAAGGAAAAGGGAAAGATCACTTTATCAGTAGGTTCCAAAAAAGACAAACCATTGATAAAGTTCACAAATGGTCAAAAGCACCGACAAGGAAAGGGAAACGTAGGAACTTACTAAAATTTTGAAGGGGGGAAGTGTTAGGAATTGCATGTAGAAGATATTAATTAAATGCAAATAAAGATTAAATAGAGGAATAGAATACACATAAATAATAACAATGAGAGACAAGTTTTAACGTGGTTCACCCAAACTTGGGCTACATCCACAAACAGAGAGTCTAATATTATTATCCAGCAAATCAAACCAATTACAACCAGCAATCCTTGCAACTCAATACCGCTACAAAATGCTACAATACAATATCTCAATGGAAACCCTAACCCTTAGCTACTTTTATCAAGCCTTATGTCAGTTACAAAATAAGGTTTTTTTATGTTGGCCAATAGAAAAATAACTCTTGACGCCTTTATAAAATAATAAAAGTCATTTGAGGTTTCGAGGGCACTGCCCCTCGACCCTGCCCTAGGGGCACTACCCCCAAACCCCCGTTAAATAATTTGGGGGGAAACCATGCCAATAAAAGTGGGGAACATTTAACCTCTGAGTCTAATTAGGCTCCATATAACAACAATCTCCCACTTGGAGACTGATCATAACACCGCTAACCTTGTAGCTCCCACTAGAAATAAACACCCTAGACTTTGTTGTTCTGATTTTATGCTTTTAGTCTTAAGGACCAACCAAAGCTGAAGAAGAGCTCAACATCTCCCTTGTCACTACCTTTGTAAACATATCCGCTGAATTTTTATCTATATGTATCTTTTCTAGCCTTAACTATTCATCATCCAACACTAATCGAATGAAGTGATACCTCAACTATATGTGTTTGGTCTTTGAATGCAAGGCAGAATTCTTTGCAAGATGTATGACACTCTGGCTGTCCATAAACAAATAACTGTTAGCATGTTGTTTGCCCAATTCTTCCATGAAAGGTTGCAGCCATATCATCTCCTTACTTGCCTCTGTTGCAACTACATACTCTACCTTCGTCGTGGATAAACCAACCACCTTTTGCAACCTGGAGATCCAACTCACCGTTGTCCCAACTACAGTAAAGACATAACCTATAGTACTCTACATGGTATCAATATCCCCTACCAGATCTGAGTCCACATAGCCTACTAAATCAGTATTAGAGCCCCCAAAACATAAATGTTTATAGGATGTACCTCTCAAATATTTGAGAATCCATTTTACTGCATTCCAATGCTCCAATTTTGGATGACTCATATACCTTCTTACGACTCCTACAACATGTGCAGTGTTTGGTCTCATGCATACCATGGCATACATTAAACTTCCTACATCTGAAGCATAGGGTGCCTTGGACATTTTGTCTTCCTCCTCTTGTGTCTTTGGACACATCTCCTTAGTCAATTTCAAATGACTAGGCAAAGGTGTGCTAACAGCTTTTGCATTCTCCATATGGAATCTCTGCAACACCTTTTCAACATAATCAACTTGAGATAGAGTCAATTTTTTGTTCTTCCTATCTCTGTAAATTTTCATACCAAGGATTAGTTTTACTACCCCCAAATCTTTCATTGCAAATGATTATGCTAACTGTTGTTTTAACTCACTTATGTGATCCATGTTAGACCCTACTACAAGCATGTCATCAACATATAAACATAAAATAATGTAGCTATCATTATCCAACCTCTTAAAATAAACACAATGGTTAGAATTACACTGGCTGTAGCCTTTCTCAACCATAAGACTATCAAATTTTAAATACCATTGCCGAGGTGCTTGTTTCAAGCCATACAAACTCTTCTTCAGTCTGCACACGAGTTTCTCCTTACCTTTGATCTCAAATCCTTGGGGCTATTCCATATATATCTCCTCTTCCAAATCACCATGGAGAAAGGTAGCTTTCACATCTAGCTGTTCCAAATGCAAATCTTCAGGAGCCACAATACTTAAAATAGTATGAATAGAAGTCGTCTTAACATTTGAAGAAAAAATCTCATCAAAATCAATACCTTTTTTCTATGTAAATCCTTTTACAACTATCCTGCTTTAAATCTTTTCTTACCTTCATCTTCATCTTTCAACCTATAAACCCATTTGGTTGGTAAAGCCTTTTTACCTATAGGCAACTTACATAATTCCCAAGTCTGATTTTTTAGCAAGGAGTCCATTACTTCTTTCATTACAAGCTCCCACTGAACCTTTGTATCCACCTTCATTGCATCATCATACCCTTCCAGTTCACCAACATCTATTAACAAAATAGAATACAAAGAGGGAGAAAACCTTTCAGGAGGTCTACTTAGCCTTGTTGACTATCTAACATTCATTGGAGTGTGGGGTATTTCTTGTTTTTGTTGCAGAGAATGAGGAACCATTGGAACATCATTATCTGGAGTATCATCTAGCACCACATAATCCTTTTCTTTCTTCTCATGCTGCTGCAACTAATCTTTGTACAACACCTTCTCATTGAATACATCCCTGCTTCTCACAATTTTTAGATTTTCAACATCCCAAAGCCTATAACCAAATTCCTCAGTCATATCCAATGAAGATACACTTTTTTTATTTTTCATCCATCTTGGTTCTATTTTTACAATCTACATGTGCAACTGCTTCACATTTGAAGGTTTTGAGAAAATAATAACTCACCTTCTTACCTGTCCATGCTTCCTCTGGAATACCACAACCCAATATAACTGAAGGACCTCTGTTAATTAAATATACAATGGTGTTGACAGCCTCTTCTCACATGTTTAAAGGCATCCCAACATGCAATCTCATGCTCCTTGTACACTCCATTATTGTCCTATTCATGCACTTAGCCACTCCATTCTCCTGTAGAGTCCCTGGAACCATTTTCTGCTTACGAATTTCATTAAAGGAACAATAATCCTCAAATTCTTTACTACAATACTCACCACCATTATCAAATCTAAGACATTTTAATCTTTTACCCATCTCATTCTCAACCAAGCTTCTCCATTTCTTAAATATTTCAAATACATCAGATTTCTACCTAAAGAAATAAATCCAAGCCTTCCTAGTTGCATCGTCTATGAATGTAACATAATATCAAGAGTCACCAAGAGAAGATACCTAAGCTAATCCTCATACATCTGTATGCACAAGATACAACTTCTCATCTTTCTTTTGCTTCCCATCTTTGAGAAAACTAACTCTCTTTTGTTTTCCATACACACAACTTTCACATAAATCCATATTAATTCATTTCAAACCTAATAAAACTTTCTTAGAATGAAGTACCTTCATACCTTTTTCACTCATTTGCCCAAGTCTATTATGCCACAATGTTGTCTCAGAACCTATAGCAACTATTTCAGTCTCTTCCTACGAACCTGTAGCAACTGTTCCTAAACTTGTTTATTTTTTCTCTGTAACAACTAAAGTAGAAGGAACAGTATGACCTGTACAAAAATATAAGGTGCCTACTTTCACACATTTTTCTACTATTAAGGCACCTCTTGAAACCTTCCAATTTTTATCATTAAAAGTAACTATACAACCTTCATCACCTAGCTGCCCTACTGAAATTAAATTCCTACTTAGCCTTGGAATGTGCCTTACCTCTTGTAGTAGCCAATGGTTCATATTCTGCAACTTAATCTTAAGTCTTCTCTTTCCAACAATCTGACAGGGTTCATTATCTCCCAAATAAACCAGCCCAAAATCTCCTTGGACATAATAAAAAAAAAAACTTCTATGGGGCGTAGCATGAAATGAGGCCCCTGAATCTAAAACCCATGAATCATCAGCATTATCTAGGGAAAGAATCAAAACATCATCTATAGATTTATTACTTACCACATTTGCCTCCTTATTGCCTTCTTGTTTGTCTCCTTTATTCTTCTGAGACCAACAATCTTTTTTTAGATGACCTAGTTTCCCACAGTACCAGCAATCCTTCTATTCTCCAGATTAGGAGCTATTGTCCTTTGATTTTCCTCGCAACTTCCCATGACCTCCAGAACCTTTTCCTCTCCCCTTTGATGTGCCCCTACTTTTTACATTCAAAACACTACCTGATGTGGACCCTCCTGATCTTTTTTGTTGCATTTCCTCACTAAGGATAACACCAACATCATCAAATTTTAAAGTATTTGAACCAAAGACAGAGTTACTTACAACTATTACCAAGCTATTCTAGCTTTCTAGCAAAGAACATAAAACCAAGAGATCCCTCACCTCTTCATCAAATTTCACTTTTATAGAAGTTAACTGACTGGTAATCATATTAAACTCATTTAAATGATCTATCACAGATCCACCTTTAATTATTTTCAGATTAAACAAATGCTTCATGAGAAATACCTTATTTGAGGCTAAGGGTTTTTCATACAATTTAGCCAAAGATTTCATCAATTCATCTGTTGTCTTCACTTATGTTATATTGAACACCACAAATGGTGTCAAGCACAACTGAATGGTTCCCAGTGCCTTTCTGTCCAGAAGATTCTAATCCTCATCAATTATTGCTATCAGTTTCTTAGCTATTCCTTCCAACGGCCTCCATAAATCCTTATGATAGAGATAATCCTCCATCTACATATTCCATAACTAATAGTTCTGCCCATTGAATTTATCTACCTTCAATTTTCCCTCATCCACCATTACTCTCACTTAACCATGAGACTCCCACTCAACTGTGAGACTCCCACTCAAATATGAGACCTTCCTGTAGATGATAATCAAACACAACCCACTCTGATACCACTTGTTAGGAATTGCATGTAGAAGATATCAATTAAATGCAAATAAAGATTAAACAAGGGAAAAAAATACACAAAAATAATAATAGCGAGAGACAAGTTTTAATGTGGTTCACCCAAACTCGGGCTACATCCACCAACAGAGAGTCCAATATTATTATCTAGCAAATCAAACTAATTACAACCAACAATCCTTGCAACTCAATACCACTACAAAATGCTACAATACAATATCTCAATGAAAACCCTAACCCTTAACCGCTTTTATCAAGCCTTATGTCAGTTACAAAATAGAGTTTTTTTGTCAACTAATAGAAAAATAACTCTCGACGCCTTTATAAAATAATAAAAGTCATTTGAGGTTTTAGGGGCGCTACCCCTTGACCCTGCCCTGGGGGCGCTACCCCCAAACCCCCCATTGAATAATTTGGGGGGAAACCATGTTGATAAAAGTGGGAAAAATTTAACCTCCAAGTTTGATTAGGCTCCATATAACAAAATGAAGAATGTGGTAAGCAAAGACAAATTGAAAAACATCAAAGCCAAAACATTTTGGGTAACACTTGAGCTATTCTACCACATTGAGTTGATTGTCTATCTAAGGCTTGGGAACATATCCCAAGTATTTTAGCCTTTTGGCTTGAGTATTTGGTATTTCATGATTTTGTGTTGGTAAATTTACATTCTTGTGCCTCTGAACTATAGGATTAAATGATTTTACAATAGGATTCTTTTGAAGGACTATTTCAAAGTGAACCATTGCTTCTAGATTGTCTACCATCCTTCTCTTAGAATGGGTAAGATAGTCATATTGCACCTATGGAGCCTTAGAAGTAGAAGGATTGTTGGCAAACATAGCTTCTTACTCTTCAATCCATGAGAATAATGCATGTTCGGGAGCAATTTCTTATTCTTGTTCCAAATACATTCCCAAATAAAAGTTCAAAGTTGTGTAACACTTTTATAAAGGAAATGGCCAACACTAATATAACTTTTTAAATTGAATCACTACAAAATGACGTATATGTTTTGAATTTTAAAATGATGTAGACTAATAAAATATAGATTTTTTAGTGTATTTTATGTTTTTATTTTCAAAAAAGATAAAAAAATTATTTATATGTAATATTTTATAAAATTGACACTATAATTTAGTTGTTGATAAAATGTTGAAAATAAGGTTGAATGAGATGTTGCACCTTATATAGTAAATTTCATTTATTTTCCTTCTATTTTTTTGTGTATTCATAACTCAAAACTTTAGTGCATGGATTAATTTTTCCCCATTTTGATAGAATTATATTTGTAAATAAATCTTTGAAGTTACATGTAATGGGAACACAATTGTTTCAATGGGACGTCAAATTTTGTCTTTGATATTTATCCAAAATAAGAAAAAAAATTATACCATCTCGACATGGAATCTCTCCTCTAGTGCATCATATTTTTTCAAATTTATTTGACAAACTTTACCATTTTTCCTTGAGAGGACAATCAACATCATATTTTGGTGTTGATGACCTACTTTAAGTAAAATAAAATATAAAATATAAACACTAATTGAAATGTTTAAAAATATATATTTTTACAAAGTAGACTTATAGATCTACAAAAGGTATTTTTAAATTCTTTTGAAATGATTATTTGCACAAGTAGGAGTTATTCGAACATCGAGTTTTTTAGATAATTTTATTTTTTGGTAAATTAGCCCTAAAGTGATGCTACATATGTTTTTAATGGATGGTTCCAATTAGAAAATTTGTGGCCTAGACCTAATTTAGCTAGAATGAATCCAGATAGAACATATGTATCACCAAAATTGGGTTTTAGGTGGAAATACTTAAATTCATTTATCCTGATAAGTTGGCCAAAAGTGTGACACAACTTTGAACTTTTACTCCCCCTAAATTTGAGCCACTAGAATGGCATTTTGTACACATGGTGACTAGTATAGAAATTGTCCTAATTGTTCCTATGGCTGGACACCTTACTGCCTCTATTCTACTATCTTATTCTATAAATTACCTTTAGGACATGCTCTAGGTGTATGAGAATCACTGCAAGGGAAACACCATGCATTTGAGTCATTTGCAATGTTATTTTGCCCTGGGATCAAATCTCTTTCTGGATTAGTGATGTAGGTGCATCCAGGCGGACTGGTGATCAGCATCAACTAAAAATAGAGTGTGAGGTTTGGGTTTCATTTTTATTGTGATTTGGTTTTCATTTGGAAGATCTCTTAGATATTGGAGTAAGTGGCAAGTCAAAATTTGCAAGTTTTTAGTTTTTTCCATACTTTGGCTTCGACACACAACAGACAGTATCACCGAAATAGTTGTTTCAAGAAATTGGTGAGGTCTCTTGGTGACCCCCCTTATAGGTAGATTGTTGATTCAGTCATGGATTTGATGACAAAGGTTTTACAGTCATATGCCTTTCAGTTTTGAAGAATTAATTGTTTTGTGACTTCTGCTAGCAATTTGGTGAAGTTTTAAAATTTTGAAATCCATGATGTTTGAACCGGAATGGCTTGGCGAAGGTCTTAGGGATGTTGAAATACTTGTCTCTGAAATTTTTCATGAGGTTCCGAGGTTCTGGTAGGCAGTATAGCAAAGTTGATTTTTAGCTTCTGACACCTTGAAGTCACATAAAAACAATCATTTCTGAAGTTGATCCAGATATCATCTTTGGATACAACATATGCAAGTTTTATTTACCTTATCAAACAAAGTGTGAGCATTCAAATCACTTGATAATTTTTTTCATGGAGTGTATGTTTAGGATGGTATATTTGCATCGTGACATTCATTTGCATAATATATTTCCTTCAATTTTCCCTACCACCAAGACAAAAAACAAATTCAAAAATTAAATATCATATAGGAGACCAACAAGATTAAAAAACATATTACATTTCAATGCCAATTTGAGAGTACTCTTGGAAAATTAAAACCAAATTAAAATGATGAGTGGAAAGTAGAAAACACAACAAAGTGGTCAAAGAAATTGAAATGCCATTGAGGTAGAATGATATGAAGAAAAATGTGATGTTCCAGCATAAAAAGTTCTCCCATGACCACGTTTTTGGAGTAGTTATAAGCCACATTTAAAAACAAAATTTAATGAAAATTAAAGTGCCTTTTGGAAGGGTGTGGTTGAGGAAGCATCTAAAAAAGTTAAAGAATATTTGTAACACCAAAAGGGAAGGAGAATGCCTCTTTGAAGGATGAATTTGACTTTCATTTTTGAATCTCTAATTTCTAGAGGGAGCGTAGGAGAGAGAAGTGGGCGTACAAATAAAAAGAGTTGAATTTGGTGCCAGAGAAGATAAAAGAGGATGCTACAGTTGGACAATAGGGACATTTTGGCATGATTTTCCATTCCTTTGAAAGGAAAATAGAAATAAAGACAATAGTTATTTGGTATGTTGGTCATAGAAGGAGTTGTGTAGAAGAAAACAAGTTAAAAAGAGGTTGCAATAAGTGATCTATAGAGGGGATTCATTGCCAAAGACACCACATAAGTAAAGTCATATAATTGCATAAAAGAGGTCGATATCAATAGCAAATGTGTGGAAAAGGTGTTGGAAATTATAGAGGGAAATAGTCACTACCAAAGGTAAATGATTCATTGCTCAAATTCAAAATGATTTGGAATAAAAGTGGATGATTGTTGTTTAGTAGGAGTTAGTTTGAAAGTATTGTTGGATGTCAAAAGGAGGAGTGTAATTGGCATATCATCAAACAGAATTCATGGATGAAGGGAACTTCATAGTATAAAACAAAGAAAGAAGAAAGTGACCTCTGTAGAAAAAAATGGGAGGCCATGAATGACCAAGTGTATGTAAATAGATTTCATAATTGAGTTGTTTGTTTTCTGAATTGAATCTGATAAAGCAAATCAAACTTGTGTTGTAATATTACTAAAGTTGGGTATTGGAATTGAGGCAGAGCATGCCCATATGAATGTGTATATATATTTATGTGAATCTTGATATTCTGAATGTTTGTGAAGGAGTTGTGTGTTTGGCAGAGAGTATGATAACCCTCTTACACCAAGTGGTATCATAGTCTGAAGGTCATGAGACTGTAGAGGATACACTAGGATGTGTGGGTAGAGGCAGCGATAAAGAAGAGCTCATGTGGACTGTTGTAGGTGTGAGAGAGAAGTACTGAGCAGTGAGAACTAGTACCGTAGAAGATTTGTCCTTGTAGGTTGTAGGGTGAGTGAATGACTCGAATATAAAAGATTGCAACAGTATGAAGATACATGTGTGGAAGCCAATCATATGTAATGGATGGAGAAGGTACAAGAGAAATGGATTCCTTAGAGAGATGACAGAAAATATTGGGAGGATTGATATGATGCTGGATAAATGTGACCAATTGGAAGCCATACAGTGTGACAAAGCCAAGAGGGATGAGTTTGCAATGAAGACATGTCAGGAAGATGGCATAAAAGAGAAAGATGAAAAGAAGAAAGAAGTGGTAGTGGATATGAAGAGTGAAGAAGAAGAGATCCTTGTGCAAAAGGATCGAGAGGAAAGAGAGAAGAATGTAACCAAGGTTGCAAAGGAGAAGAAGAAGAAGAGTTGCAGCCCTTTGGTAGAAGGGGCATTGGAAGAAGAACATATGGGAGCAGCCCATACATTCCAAAAGGAAAGCAAACCAGAAAAGAGAAGAGACAAGGAGAGAAAAGAGTTGAAAAAGAAAGAACATCCAGCTGTAGCATGCAAATTTGAAGGTAGAAAAGATGTGGAATGTGAAATTGTAGCAGAGAGGGACCCATGGAAGGGTAAAAAATATGTGGGACAACAATGTGGTGAAGAGACAATTCATGAAGAAATGAAAAAAGTTGAAGTATTGGAGATTGCAGTAGAGGTATGTCTTTTGAAAGATATAGTTGAAGAAGATGAAATTGATATAACAACAACAAAAATAGATCCTTTGGAGGATACAAAGATAGAAGTAGAAGGAAATAAAATTGTAGTTGAGGAGTGGAAAGTTGTAGCGGATGTAGAGGCAAAAATCACAAAGCTCGAAGGCCCTAGGTTTGACAAACAAGTGGATGAATAAGAGAATGAAATCCTATGGAAAGAAGAGATGAAGAGAATAAATCAGATTCTTGAAGAAGATTGGATAGGAGACCATGAAGAGATGAATGATGCAGCAGAAAATAAAGGCAAAGGAATTGGGACAGCGAAAAGAAATGAGATAAAATTTTGTAATTTTGAGTTTGATTTGTTTCAAATGATGAATCTAGTAGAGGATAAAGGAAAAGAATAAAAGATTAGATGCATGGAAGATTTCCATTTTCATGAGGATATTGCAGATTTGATTATGGAAGAGGAGCATAATCTGTTTGAAGAAGGAAGTGAAAAGAGGAAGAATTGTTTGGTTGGAGTGAGCACTTGATGAAGATGAATGGGAGTGATGTCGTGATAGTGAGAAGTGGAGAGGTAACTTCTAATTTTTATGATTTGTATGAAGAAGAAATTGATGGGGATTTGTTAGTTGTTGAGATGGACAAGGAGTTGCAAAATGATGGGATGAAAACAAACGAAGATGCAGATTTTTATGCAACATGTTTATGTGAAAAAGAGATTGTAGAAGATGCTACAGTTGGGAAATTTGGTACAAAAGTTGAAGACATGAAGATGATGGTGACAGTGGATGGGGTAAATGAAAACCTCATAGAGAAAGATGAGTGGATGAAGGAAACATTGCAGTAGTGAAGAAAGAGGTAAACTTGTTTACATTTTGTGATGATATTATTTTGCATTCATTTGTGATGTTGAGAGATGATGAGTATGAAGAAGAGCATATGGGAGTTGTTGATTTCCATGATGATGTGGGGGAAGATTTGTGTGCCTATGTTGTAGGTTGTGATATGTATGATGAGGGAACTTGGTGGAGGGGATCAAATTTTGGTGGGTCAAAACCCACAGAAGAGGAGAAGAGTAGTGAATTTGTTTGGTGGAGGTTACCGGTTGATGATGGTGGGTTGGATGCCATGAAGAAGGAGAGGAGAAGAGAGAATATTTGGAGGAGGAGGATGGTGCATGGTGGATGCAAATCCATGACAGGAAGGAGGAAGAGAGTGCAGGTTTGTTGGAGAAGCATGATGCTTGTTCCAACGAGATGCTAGAAAAAGGGGAAGTAGAAATCATTTTTGGTGCACACATTTCAGTGATGGAGTTCACTACAAATTACTTGCAATCTAGAAGAATGGTCCTACCATTCCACTCCATGTTTGTGAGTGTATGCTCACAAACTTCCTACCTGGCATGTCTGATGCAGGAGCATCCGAGCGGACTGGCGATCAACATCAACCAAAAACAAAGTGTGGGGTTTGGGTTTCATTTTTTTTTATGATTTGGTTTTCATTTGGAATCTCTTGGATATTGGAATAAGTGGCATGTCAAAATTTGCAAGTTTTCAGTTTTTGCCGTACTTTGGCTTCGACACACAATAGGCAGTTCCACCGAAACAATTGTTAGGGGAAATTGGTGAGGTTTCTTAGTGAACCCTCTTACAGGTAGATTGTTGATTCAATCATGGATTTGATGATGAAGGTTTTGTAGTCATACACCTTCCAGTTTTGAAGAATTAACCATTTTGCAACTTTTGCTAACAATTTGGTGAAGTTTTAAAATTTCAAAATCCATGAAGTTTGAACCCAAACAGCGTGGAAAAGGTCTTAGGGATGTTCAAATACATGTGTTTGCAAGTTTTCGTGAGGTTCCAAGGTTCTGGAAGGCAGTTATGGAAAAAGTTGGTTTTCAACTTTCAGCACCTTGAAGTCGTGTAAAAACAATTCATTTGTGAAGTTGATTCAGACATGATCTTTGGATATAGTGTATGCAAGTTTGATTTACCTTATCAGGCAAAGTGTGAGTATTCAAATCACTTGAAAAATTTTTGCAAGGGAGTGTATGTTCGGGATGGTATATTTGCATTGTGACATTCATTTACATAATATATTTCCTTCAATTTGCCCTACCACCAAGACAAAGAACAAATTCAAATATTAAATATCATATAGGAGACCAACAAGATTAAAAAACATATTACATTTCAATGCCAATTTGAGAGTACTCTTGGCAGATTAAAACCAAATAAAAATGATGCGTGGAAAGTAGAAAACGCATCAAAGTGGTCAAAGAAATTGAAATGTCATTGAGGTGGAATGATATGAAGAAAAATGTGATGTTCCAGCATAAAAATAAGTTCTCCCATGACCACATTTTTGGACTAGTTATGAGCCACATTTAAAAACAAAATTTAATGAAAATTAAAGTGCCTTTCGGAAGAGTGTGGTTGAGGAAGCATCTAAAAAAGTTAAAGAATATATGAAACACCAGAAGGGAAGGAGAATGCCTCTTTGAAGGATGAATTTGACTTTCATTTTTGAATCTCTGATTTCTAGAGGGAGGGTAGGAGAGAGAAGTGGGCGTACAAATAAAAAGAGTTGAATTTGGTACCAGAGAAGATAAAAGAGGATGCTACAGTTGGACAATAGGGATGTTTTGGCATGATTTGCCATTCCTTTGAAAGGAAAACATAAATAAAGACAATAGTTGTTTGGTATGTTGGCCATAGAAGGAGTTGTGTAGAAGAAAACAAGTTAAAAAGAGGTTGCAATAAGTGATCTATAAAGGGGATTCATTGCCAAAGACACCACATAAGTGGAGTCATATAATTGCATAAAAGAGGTCGATATCAATAGTAAATGTGTGGAAAAGGTGTTGGAAATTACAAAGGGAAATAGTCAGTACCAAAGGTAAATGATTCATTGCTCAAATTCAAAATGATTTGGAATAAAAGTGGATGGTTGCTGTTCAGTAGGAGTTAGTTTGAAAGTATGGTTGGATGTCAAAAGGAGGAGTGTAATTGGTATATCATCAAATAGAATTGATGGATGAAGGGAACTTCATAGTATAAAACAAATCAAGAAGAAAGCGACCTCTATAGCAAAAAATGGGAGGCCATGAATGACCAAGCGTATGTAAATAGATTTCATAATTGAGTTGTTTGTTTTCTAAATTGAATCTGATAATGCAAATCAAACTTGTGTTGCAATATTACTAAAGCTGGGTATTGGAATTGAGGCAGAGCATGCCCATATGAATGTGTATATATATTTGTGTGAATCTTGATATTGTGAATATGTGTAGAGGAGTTGTGTGTTTGGCAGAGGGTATGATAACCCTCTTTCACAAATTAGGTGCAACTTTGTGTAATGGAGAAGGAACTGGAACTAGTTGATTTAAAATTTGATGTGAAGAACTTGCTCTTTTTGACTTTTGGTACCTATTCAATTGATATTGTGGTTGAGGTCCTTAGAAATTATGATAGGGGGGTCTAGGATATGAAGCTTCATGTCTCTTAAGATTAATGATCTCATTTGAGAAAATCTATAAGATACCTTTCATATCCTCCATATCTTATGTCACTTGGGGAGTTGATACTATAGTTACTTGTATTTTAGAGGAGGGGTAGACATACATTGAGGAGGGAGCCTAATTTGCATTGGATATAAGTGGCTCTTGCCTTAGGAAATTATTCTTGCAAAGGAATTGACATTTTAGGAAATACTGGCATTGGAGGCCTAGGGGGAGTTTTCTACATCTATTAAGCTATTATCTACCCTGATGGCCAACATATGTTTCTAGGAGAGTTTTCCCACCTAGGTACTAAATCATAACTGTAATTTCAAAGTTAAAATATTTGAGGTAAAAGATAATAGCCATACCTTTTGGTGGTTGTGTTGCAGCTGGAATCTTTTCCCAGGTCTTTTCAAACTAGGTATTGAAATATGTGATTGCTTCTTGTGGTGCATGCTTGATTATTATCAGTCATTGTAGCAAGGACAATCTATCCCTCTTCTCATTGAATCTCTCAAAGAAATCATTTCCTATTTCATCCCACATACTTATGGAATTGGATAGAAGTGATCGATACTAGTCCAATTCTTTTCCTTTGAAAGAATCTTCTAATAACCTTATGGTGAGATTTTTTCTGTTACATGATGGACTGTGCATATGTTTTCTACATCTTGCAAGTTTTTGGTGAGGATTTTTTAGTATACCACTATGCATTTGGGGAGAGATTTGAGGGTATTATCTAGATTAGGGTACCATGTGTCTAGCACTACTAGAGAAATCAAGAGACTATCACTATTATAGTTAACAAAATTTCTTCAGGCTCCCTATGTAGCCATCTAAGGAGGTGATCAATTTGGTTGTGCTACTCTTCTTCTAGGAGTAGTCACCAATGGAGGAACCAAAATATTTGGGTCAGATGCTAAGAGTGCCTTGTAATTGGCCTTTTTCTCATACACTCTAAGTTCTAATTAGGTGATTGTGATCTTTGGGTCCCACTAGGCATTCCACAAAATTGTTGATGTTCTTATTTCTATCAAAGATTTTCTCTCACATACAAACCAAAACCAACAATGGGAAATCCTACAAATGTAGGATTTGATTTGCAAGATGACCTATAGGATTTCACAAGTTGGTTCTTCTTATGATTCTCAATTATTCTTCTAACCATGTAGAGAAAAGAGAAGAGAAACCTCTATTTAATAAAAACTATTCTAAGGTGATACACCAAATGATAAAAACAATATTGATATGAAATTGGCACAATGTTTCCTGTTCCAGTCACAATATTGAGTTATGGCATCAAAGAGCATGAAAATGCATGATTTCAAACCATTTACTAATATCATTTTATGAAACAAAAGAACATAGGCACAACATCAATATAGCATGACTTAGGAAGACAATTCAAAAGACAAATAAACTAGCATAGATTGTCACTTCTCTTCATTGATGAACCAAGAACAAGATCTACAAAAGGTAAGATGCACAATTCTAAAATATTCAATTAGTTTTGAAAAGTGTCTACAAAGGCTAAAATTATCTATCAATTCTCCCCCTTCTCTTTGGCTTGATTCCTTGATTTTATATCAGCAACCTATGGCTTGTGTGATTACAATGGTAGTTAAACTACCACTTTCTAATACAAGTCTATAGTCATCTACAACTATCTATCAATTTACATTCAAAATTCATACAAATTTTAGATGTCAGACTCAATGATCTCATAGTAAACTATTGTGTTGTATGAGTTTGATCAATGTGCTTCTTCCAATTACATGGCTTTGAGACTGTAACTTAATCACTGTGTTCCAGAGGAGCATTGAGCTACCACTTGTCCCTCATCACTTTTACCATACACCCCTTAGACTTGCTAATTCATTTATTTTAGCCAATGGTGCAACATTTTGTATCCTTTGGTTCTAACAAGATCTATAGGATGCAAAAACCATTGGATATATTATACTTATGATTGACGGTTTGGAATCTTAGATGCCTCATTGAGAAAATGGGACCCACTACGTCTAACTTGGCATTAAATATACAATGTCACAAAAAGGGAAATGTGTGAGACCTGTCTCCTTCAAATGTTGCGTGGTTGTGCCAAGTGTCTCCTTGTACTTTTCTCAACTTCATTTTTTAAATGAGACTAGGCCCACCTATTAAGTTGAGTCATCATTGTTGACCAATGGTGCAACACTTAGAAAGTCTCAGCATTTCCTTCCTCAAAATTATGTGCCATGCCAATACCTGTCCTAGAGAAGCCATCTGCATCACTTTTTCTTTAATTTATAGATGGCCCACTTATTGCTAACTCATACCTCTCAACCAATGGCACAACAAGAACAATGTGTTAGATCTACCATCTCTAACTCGTAGTGCCATCGAGAAATGTGGAAGCTCTTAAAATTGTATTGGGACTCCACAATCTTCTTTTCATTTGCCAATATTGTAAATTAAATGGGCCCTACCATAGGCTAACTTGGATGAAAATGACCAATGGCACAATGTATGAACTTTTCAAAACTAACAAGGTTTAAATTATTGTGAAATTCTTACATGTGGTGACCTTCATACCAAAATTGACTACTCATCACAAAATTGAATCAAAACAAGTCATCACTTAACTTCTGATTCAAAACAAAATGGAGAGTGGGACTTTATAGAAACTATGATATGATGTGAAAATGATAATTACGTGATGCTTTGGAGATGATAAAAGTTAATCAAATGACAAAAAATCTAAGAAATATGGTATGGATGGATAAGTAACTAATGTAGGGAGGTGGAAAAACTAATATGCTGTAAAAATGATAAAATGTGTAAAAATTATTAAAGAAATGGTAAGACTAGATTATTAAAGGCTCACAATGGTAAAAGGTGAGAAGCAAAGGTATGCAAATGAAAACCCACTAGTCTAAAACTGATGTGAAATCGATGTGGACAAATATGGGGACTGATATGACTAATACATAATACTATTTTTGGATTTTAATGAAACACAATATAGACTACAAACTAGGAGGTCCTATGACTTTAATGGAGCTAGGGTAAGCTAGGGGAAGGAAAAGTGCAAATCTAACAAAGACCCACTAACAAAAAATTGATGTAAAACACTATGGAATTGATGTATGGATGGATACACAATTATACAAAGCTATTTTTTGGTAGTTTTACTAAAATGGAAGGTTAAATGTAAGCTAAGAGGTCCTAGAGCTACAATGAGAGCATGGACAAAATGCTATCAGAATGGATGGACAAGGATGGTTGGGACATAGCTAAGGAAGGAGACTTATAAATGAAAAGCTAAAACCAAAAAAAATCAAACTACACTAATGTAAAACCTAGGCTAGCTATTGCAAAAACTCAAAAATAGCATACCAAAGTGTGAAGATTCAATTGTAGAGGATGTTGTGGGGCTCACAAAATGTCTATAATAGCTTGAATGAAATCTAAAACTATGCATAAATGCTCTTAACTAAGATGCACTTGCAACTTTAGGGACTCTCACTCAAATATTGCTTTCAAATTGCAAATTATTGTTGGTGTTAAAATGAGAGATTGTTAGGCCTTTTTAGTAAGGTTTCAGAGGGAACTTGGGTTGGAAATGTAATAGGCCTTGTCAATGGAAATAATTTGAACCAATTGTGAAAATTTAAATTTTATTGGATACAAGGACTTGGTTGCAATCCATTTTCACACCATTAAGGACAAGTCTCGAAGCTAAAAAGGGATTAACTTCCTAGGACCACTTGCGAGGAAGGTTTGTCATATCCATGGGTTGTGGTCACTAGGTATGAGGAGATTTAAATGTTGAAATTTTACGATCTTGGAGGTGGTTTTTGCATTAGGATTAAGGTTTATGATTTCAATAAATATTTTTAGTAATGGGATAAAAAGGTGGCAAGGTAAAGGGGTCATGCAAAGGGGAAAGACACCTAGGACTAGGGATCAAAAGAAAATAAATTATAAATTAAAAAATTGTAAACACATGAAAGGGGACAAGGTGACACATGCACACTAGGACTAGACTAGGGAAAATAATATATTGGGATCTAAAATGCATATGCAATAGTAACAACTAAAATGAGTGTGAATGAAACAGAAATAAATTATAGAGCATGCACTTTTAGATCTTACATTTTTCTCCCACTTTAGTAGACTTTAACTTACTAATGAAGAAGTCTGTTAATGTGGAGTATAGTAAGTTATGAAATAAAAAGGATAAATTTTACCATGGGAGAGATATCATCTTGGAGTTATTTGTGATCTTCATTTTTACATGTGCACCTATCCTATAAAATAATCCATGAAAAGAGTAGTTATTATACACCATTAATAGTAAACATTTAACTCAAACAAGGGGAACACACAAAGGGGAAAAACAAACATATAGGGAACACAAACATATGAAATACACACATATGTAATGCAATGATTGAATGCATGACTATAACTAATGCTCAATTAAATGCATATATATTATGTTTATTATGCCATCATATGCTAGTGAAACAGTTGAAAGTGCATATAAGTATGAATAAGACACACATGCCTACATGGTGGCTCGAGGATGAGTTATAGTCCTAATCATGTACATTTAAGTGTGAATATATGCACATACCTCTCAATAGTATTCCTCTCAGTGACATGTCTTTGTTCGTTTTTCATTTTGATTGTTCTTTTCTAGCCTCTAGGCTAATCTTCTATGGTCTTGCACACCTTCTAGCACACTTTTGACCAATATTCGATGGATCTTTATTGCCACTTTCTAGCCTTGATAACCTCACTAATCCACTTCAAAAGAGGGTAAATTCATGTTCCTTATGGGAATTTACATCATTTCGTCTCCTTAAAATCATCCAATTGACGTCACATCCCTTTCATAACCTCAAATTTCTTGTCCCATCTTTTCTTGTTGGGTCACCCCCTATGGCTTTAGGATCTCCCTGGGAAACCTAGCATGTAGAGAAGGATCTCCATGGGAAAATTACCCTAATAAAAGTGGTGACCCACTTTCTGAAAGAGGTGATCCTGTCGTATTTTAACATACATTTTTTCCTCCAGTTCTTGCCCAAATTTGCTCCAAATTGAGTCTTGATTGCAAGATTCTTCTTCTCTAACTATTTACCAAACCCCCCTAATTTATTCAATACTCCCAATAAATCTTTAAAATATTTCAATCATTCAAGTGTTAACTTTATTTCTTCTCATGTGATCTCCTCTACAACCAGTGTTAACTCTTAATTAGAGTCAGATCACTCCCCAATCTATTTATGTTAACTCTTCAATCACCACCTTTTTGTTTTTTATTTTCTACCTATAAATACCTCCCTCCTCTTTTCATTTGGGGAGGCAAATTTATTATTGCATTTTTTCTTTTTTTTTGCTTTGCATATAGTTGTATCCATAGTATTTTTATGCTCATGCAAGACCCCATGTACCTTTTGATTTTTACAATTGCTTCAATAGCTCCAGCCATAGTGCTTCATTAGCATTCTTATACTCAATTTATTTCATCATAGCTTCATTTTCTCAAGACATAGTGATTCATTATCATTCTTATGCTTCATTTCTTGAATCATCAAATCTTCTTTTTATTTGGTTTTCTCCCATCTTCATTCTTGTTGCCAAGAGGAGGACCCACTGCTACAGAGGAAGAGAGGGTTTCCACAAGGACTTCTAAGGGCTCAATACAAGCATTGACATCTTCTTCATACTAGGTTCTTATAATGCCCACCTATACATACATGTACAAATAGGCATAAAAACAATGTAACTAACATTTTTTTGTTTAAAACACTAGAAACTCATAGTTACACTACTCAAATTAGTGGATCATGCACACTCAACATTATTGCACTTTGTTTAGGGTAAAATTTGGATTGTTTAATGTTTTAGTGTTTAGATTTGTGAATCCTCCTTTCAGCGTTTACATTCAAGGATCTAGGGTCGAGTGGCAATTCACTATCACTGTGAGATGTAGGAAAACTTGGATTAAGGAATTTAATTACCAATTTCTCTTCTCTTATCCTCAATTGACCATTAAAACCCTAATTATGCAAACACGGCAATAAACTAGCAAATAATAGAAAAAGCTCTTGTAGACAGAAGTAAAATATCAAATCACTGAATACCTATTTTTGGGGTTCCAAGGCAGAATAGTCAGGGACACAGGAGCGAGCACCCAAGTCTAAGGTGCTAGTTTCTTTGCGGGATCCTGACCTCCTTCCAACACTGATCAGCATATTAACTCTTGTTTCAAGAAATTTAGTTACAGAGGACACTAGAGTGAGCACCCAAGTCCTGGAAATGCTCTGGTGTCCTGCTTCTCTTCAGATCTCGAATCCTTGATGTCTGTTGATCCTTCCTGCAACTTCACTTTTCCCAAATGCGACACTTGTAACCTGTAATCACAAGACTTTGGGAGGGGGTTGTTGTGTTTAGAGGCTTGCCTCAGTCAAGCCCCGAAGGACACTTAAGTCTCCAAACACCGTTGTCAGATAGAGAGTGTGTTCCCTTGTAAGGCAGAGGCAAAAACCAAAGGAATTGATAATGAAAACATAATATAATGTCACCTTGTAGTGAAGAGATCATGGGAGGAAGATGCTCTTCTCTCCATGATGAAATGGATGCTCAAATCTGTAGATACAAACACACAAACCACACAAGTCTGCTCTTGCAACATAATGAAAGCCTTGAATCACCTTGAGAACACTTGAACATCACAATTGCCATCTAGTTTACAAATGAATGCCTAAACATGCTTTTATATGCAACTACAAGCACTCCTGCCAAGATTTTCATAATTCAAACTTACTGTGTTGACAAAGGACCCAAATAACGGTCATAAACTGCACCTAGAAATTGAGGCTGCCCCAAAATAGGGCAGGACTAGGGCGCAGGTTCCCAAGTCCTCCCCCTATTTTAGACAGGGTACAGCTCAAGGGGTCCTCCTAGGTCCCATTTGTCATGTTACCTAGGGCTCATTCCATCGGGATGCCAAATTATGAACTAAGATGTCCTAAATGCATGCAAAAGACCCAAGAGCTAAACCTTAAGACAGAAAAGCCCCCAAGGGGACATTTTTTGATGTTACATTTAGGCCCCACTTTAATGTATGTATAAACGTGAGGCCAATACATGCATTAAAGTAAGGTCACAAACACACCAAACACACCAAGCACAGAGAAGACATGCCAATCACATAGAAAATAGTAACAGGCATGCAAAACATAGAGAAGATAGTTACAATCACACTGAACATGAAGAAGACAGTTGATGCATAGAAGACACATTAATGCATGGAAGACAAGCATGATTTCTTTTCTTTTCTTTTTCTCATATATATGAAATGCAGATGCAAGTACTGGAAAGTAAACAAACCTCCCATAATACATGATGCACTCATCACGAAGGTCTTTGTATATATGGGGCAACAGACACGCAAAACCTCCCAAAATGTAAGAAGCACAACCCTAAGGCACTGGTCTTTATTCTGCATATGGGGCAACAAACATGCCAAACAACGCAAGCATACCAAAACACACACACTTGAAGACATGGAGAAAACACATCAGACAAGCGATGTTGTGTTCCCTATTTCTAGGCTCATCACCATCTCAGGCACATTACAAGAACACACCGACAATTGCGTTTCACCACAACAATCACCAAAGACATGCTTAAGGGTTGAGTTAGTCACAGAACTGCTCCCTACCTCCGTAGAGGACTTTTGAAAATGACAAGATGATGCAATTTGCTCTGAGAAATACACCATCCCTGCCTCCGTAGAGGGCTTAAGAAAAAGGATATATGCAATATCCTGCCTCCACAGAGGTCTTACATGATTGATTAATTGATTGATTTCAAACAAACTCAGGATGCATGATGCACTCATCACATAGGTCTTTGCACCTGAGAACAAACACATTGCTAACATCTATAATAGAGAGCTTACCTTATATATGCCCCACATTAAGGTTGTTGATATAAGTTATCGATATCAAGCACAATAAGGTAGGAATAAAACACACAAGGGAACACTAGCTTTCATAAAGCCCATGCCCCCTGGAGGTGACATGTACTTTACGATCACCAAATGTTCCCACAAACACATCCCTACAAGAGACATGTTAGTGTCTACAAAATCATGATAAAAAACAACAACATCAATGCATATGATTAACCACACAAAGAGCCAAGGTTATACAACAAATTTAGAGTTCAAGGATAACCGTGGGGCTATATCATGAAGCTCTCCTAATTGAGTACTGCCAAGGCTAGATTCAAATACAAACAAAGGTGCATAGAGCAGTAGCATTGTTAAGGTTTGTAAATGCAATAGAAACATTATCAAGTTCACTACGCAAAAAGTACGAGTGCTTCCACTAGCCAAGCGTCGGATAAAATATACAACCTCATCATCATATTAAGAACTAAGTCCATTTTTTTATTTCTCTCAAAAGGGACACTAGTTCCACATCAGTATAAATGTTTGTCATCATCTGCCCACTAGATGGAAACACTAGAGGAAGGGAAACAATAAATTAGAGAGGAGAAATAAGTGTCTTAGGGACAGTCACATAGGAGGGTGCCCCCAATGTCAACAACCGCAACGTTATGTCCGTAAGACACAACACACAACGATGAAATCAGGGAGAGAGCAATTTAGAAGAATGATGATACAAATAGAAGGTCACAATAGAGGCAGTCTCCTGGTATCCTAAACCTTACGAGAGAATCTGAGGTCATCCCAGGAGGCCTAAACAACACATAACACATCACAAGGGAAGCATATCATGAGATAGATAAAGAGTTAGAGATACTTACTTGTAGGGTCTTCGTGCTAAGTCTCATTATCAGGTAAATCATTCTTTTTCCAACTGCAAACATAAGGTACCATTGTCAAGTCTTTGTAATTATTCTTTTGTTCATTTTTAAATGCTTCTTGGTTTGACTCAATGTTAGGTGGAATATTTTCTTGTTGAAGTTCATTAGTACCCATATTCGCTATCCTCTTAGGTGGTGGGAGAAGAAAATTATTTTGTGTGATCTCAACATCCATCCTTGAGGGATTTAATGTGAGAGACTTCTCCTCATCCACTAGAGCTACATCCTTAGTGGTGTCCAAATGACTTGAATATTCAAACAAAAGAGGGACATTAAAGGTCTTCTCTTCCTTAGTGAAATCCAAGGTGTGTGAACACTCAACTAAAGGAATAAGGTTGGTAGGATGATCTATAGAGGTTTCATGCATTATGATAGAGTTTTGATTGTTGTTAGATGAAAGTTCATCGTCTACCCCTAGAATATTCTTTGTTAAAGGGAGATTTTCATTCACTAATTCTTCCTCTTGGCCAGGGAGAGCATTGGAATGGCAAAGTGGTGATGGCTCTTCATTTACTAATGCTTCATCTTGGCTAGAGTGAGCATTAGAATGAAGATTTGGTGGTATGATGTTTAGAGATGTGTCAATGAAATCATCCTCTTCCATCAAAGTGTCCTCATGAGGAGGAACAACCTTAGGAGGGGGATCATAGGATACCACTAAGTTATCATCACATGTTTTAACAATAGGTGTTGTAGTGGGATGTTCCATAAAGTCATCTAAGGCTTCATCTAACATTTTAAGGTCATCACTAGTATATATGCTATTGATCATGAATTTAGTGAGATCATCCAATATCCAAGGGTTTTTTCCCATGAATTTTGTGAAGCTATAAAAATCTGATATATAACAAAGGATTTCATATGTGGAGCACATAGAGAGATCAACATCATGAATGTGTGCTATTTGTTCCAGAACTTGAGGATATTTATCAGTGAATTTAGAGAAATGATCCATGTCTATGATGTATGCAAACAATTCTTCCAAAGAAGTAGCCATGGTATATGTCTCCAAATCAATGTAAAATCAGATTTAAAAGTTTTCCAAAAGTATGCAAAAGACCAATGGAAACTATATGCAAAAAATGACCTAAAATGCTTGATTTTTTGTACTTTTTCAATGCAAATGAATGGAACGAAGGTGTTGTAAGGATTTTGATGAAGGGAAGCAAATTATATGCCTTATATTAGTCCCAAAAAAAAAATAATATCACTCTCAACACACTCTTGATGCAAATCTAAGATAATGCCAAGTCAAAATATAGTGAAAATATGTCAAAATAGGCACTTTTTTCACCAAAACTCAATGCAAAAGAGCATAACAAAGGGTGTTGTGAGGAAAACGATAATGGAAAACAAATAATATCAGTAATAATAGCCACTTGGTTCCAAAATACCCAACACAACATGCTTTTAGTGCCACTTAAGGTAAAACCCTAGTGAAAATATAGCAAAAATAAGCTATTTTTCATGGTTTTTCAACTCCAAGACCTAGAAAAAGGGGTGTTGTAATGAATTTTAGGAGGTTTATAAAATAAAAGCAATGATATTAGTCACAGCAATCCATAAAATTGATCACAACATGCTTGGAGTGCAAACTAGGTCAAACCCTAGGGCAAAATAGTCAAAATGTGTAGTTTTTCACTGAGTTTTCAATACAAGAGCCTGTTAAAAGGGTGTTGTGAATATTTTTAGGATGGGAATAAAATGATTACTCTTAAATCTAAAAATGATTTTCAAGCTCTAATATGCAAAATGCCAATGTAAATCTAATGAAAATGCATGAAAATTGCTAGTTTTTTTGTTGAAATTTTCTATGCAAAAGTGCAAATATTTTAAATCTAAATGCAAATTTACACTAAAATGAATGATTAAAGAAAAATTTTAATTTGAATGAGCCTCTAAAATCAGTATAAAAATCTGAAAGAAGATTTTTCCTACTAACCCTAGATTTTGGAATTACTAGGTTTAATGAAAATTGTCAAAATTTCTACAAAAGCCTAGCAAATTAATGATGAAAATGCAATGCAAATTATTGAAATTTTGTATTTTTCTATAGTTTATATCAGATCTAAGGAAAAAATAATGAATTAGGAAAATTTAGAAAGAATTACTGCAATTTAGTAAGCCAAACAATGCCATTTTTTTTTTGAATTTTTCAAATTTTTCATTTTTTTTAAAGTTTTCTCAATGCAATAAGATGAATGACTATATGAATGAATGAAATCAATCCAAATATAAAGACACAAACTCAAAAAGTTGTAATTTATGTCCAAAAACATGGGTTCACCAAAATGTTTAGGGTAAAATTTGGATTATTTAATATTTTAGTGTTTAGATATTTGAATCCTCCTTTCGCCCTTTACATTGAAGGATCTAGGGTCGAGTGGAAATTCACTATCATACCCTAGATCACTATGAGATGTAGGAAAACTTGGATTAAGGAATTTCATTATCAATTTCTCTTCTCTTATGCTCAATTGACCATTAAAACCTTAATTATGCAAATACAACAATAAACTAATAAATAACAGAAAAAGCTCTTGCAGACGGAAGTAAAATATCAAATCACTGAATACCTATTTTCAGGGTTCTAAGGTAGAATAGTCAGGGACACAAGAGTGGGTGCCCAAGTCCAAGGTGCCAGTTTCTTTGCGGGATCCTAACCTCCTTCCAACATTGATCAATACTGTAACTCCTATTTCTAGAAATTTAGTTATAGAGGACACTAGAGCAAGCACCCAAGTCCTGGAAATGTTCCAATGCCTTGTTTCTCTTCAGATCTTGAATGGTTGATGTCTATTGATCCTTCCTTCAACTTCACTTTTTCCAAATACGGCACTTGTAACCTACAATCACAAGACTTTGGGAGGGGGTTGTGGTGTTTAGAGGCTTGCCTCAATCAAGCCCTAGAGGACATGTAAGTCTCTAAACACCATTGTCAGATAGAGAGTGCATGCCCTTGTGAGGCAGAGGTAAAAACCAAAGGAATTGATAATGAAAACGTAATATAATGTCACCTTGTAGTGAAGATATCATGGGAGGAAGATGCTATTCACTCCATGATGAAACGGATGCTCAAATTTGTAGATACAAACACACAAACCACACAAGTCTACTCTTGCAACACAATGAAAGCCTTGAATCACCTTAAGAACACTTGAACATCACAATTGCCATCTAGTTTACAAATGAATTCCTAAACATGCTTTTATATGCAACTACAAGCACTCTTGCCAAGATTTTCATAATTCAAACTTACCGTGTCGGCAAAGGACCCAAATAACAGTCATAAACTGACACCCAGAAATTAGGGCTGCCCTAAAATAGGGTAGGACTAGGGTGTGGACGCCCAAGTCCTCCCCCCTATTTTGGGTAGGGTACAGCTCAAGGGATCCTCCTAAGTCCCATTTGTCATGTTACCTAGGGCTCATTCCATCAGGATGCCAAATTATGAACTAAGATGTCCTAAATGCATGCAAAAGACCCGAAGCTAAGCCTTAGGAGGGAAAAGCCCCCAAGGGGACATTTTATGACATTACACACTTGTAATAGAATGAGAACACACCACTCAAGGAAATGAGAAATAATAACAAAAGCAAGTGTTATGGAACCCCATTCATAATGCCCTAGAAAAGTGAAGACAATCTAACTAGGTGTTGACATTATTATGGATGGCATCACAAAAGGAAGAAAATACTCACAAGTATTTTCCCTCTAAGATTTCTAATAGGAAGTGATAATCTATCATCAATTTAAAGTGACTTTACCAATAAATTCTAAGATTCCAAAAATAAACCAACAAGCCTAATTTAATATTAAATCTAACTAGGCATCTAGCATTATTTTAAGTCTTTAACTCAATATGCAATCAATGATTGTCAAATATTTTGACTCAAAATTTGGCTTACAATAAATTTATGAAGTAAATACACAGTTATGGACTACATAGATAAATCAACTTAAATTCATGTCACTTAACTAAGCCATAAAAGAAGAGATTAGTCAGCTATAAAATATACAACTATCTAATAAAAAATAAATAAGATAACCCCATCATTTATCCACAATCTCATTTTAAAAGACTCGATCATAAACCAAAGAACAAGGTGCTCCAATAATTGTAATAATTTTTTTTCATTATATAATTATAGTATTTAGTTATGTTGTGGAAAAACATAATAAACTTCATATTATTTTTAGTTACAAAATTTTCTAAACATACACACTGACGTGCAGTACACAATGATATCATATGAATGATGTTGCTTTAAAATTATGATAAATGAAGTCTAACACACTTTATTTCTACTCTCATTATTATTCAAGTGTGAGTATACAAAATAGTAAAAACTTATGATAAAAAAGATCAAATCCTTAAATTCTTGCTCTTGCAATAATATGTCTATGATACAATTATAGCTATTCCATATATACCATTCACAACCATAATAATCAATTCTACCAAGAGATTATAGTGTTAACCTTGTAACTTGATTTGATGCAAAACTACTTCATCAAAATGAGTAAATCTACATAATAGAGTATACTGACCTTGTGCAAATGTAAATAAATATACTATAACTATATACTACACATATATAATTATATTACATCCCTCATAAATGCAACATCAAGCCAAACAAGTTAATTCGTATTAACAATATAAAATTTAATGGCTTGACCATATAGAGATCCCACACAAGTTGAAAAAGCATGAAGCTTGGAATGAGTCTTCAAATCTCAAGCCATCTAAAGGTGTAGGAAGCATTTGAACTAACTGTTAACTTGTATATTTCATATATGGCTCAAGTAAATAAAATAAAATTAAGGTGGAGTATAGTCAAATCCAACTCAACAACCATATAAATTGATGCATAAAATAATAACACCAATGGGAGAAAACTAAGGTGATGCCATATTTCACAATGACATTTCATTTATAAGATTGGAACAATGCAAAAGAGAAGGGCACCACAATAGATCACATCAATTAAAAATAACTAGAACTAAAATCAACAATTTCTGTAATTGAAAATATGATTATAGGATATCCACATAGGCATACGGATATAGATTTTGTGTGAAGGTTATTATTACAACAACTCAAGTAAACTTCCATGAAAATTATGAATGCAAGTGAATTATTTAATAAAATATCTCATGAAGTGTGTACCTACAATGGAGGTATGCAGTTTATTTGACCAAATGTCTCAAAGAAATTTCAAGTGTAAGGAGGCATAGGAATTGTTGGATGAAACACCTTCAAGAATATTTGTCATGTGGAATGCCATGAAGGTGAGATAAACATGTAATGTATTTGTAGAAATGACTTATGAAATCTTTCAATAACTCAAAAAAATTAAAGACTTCCAAGACATTTCCAATGGTGCAAACAAATTAGTCTCATTATGTAAAATGAAGTTGTACTCACACAATTATAGCCTAGAATAAGATTATCATAACTTGATTAACTTTTAATATGAAAAATTAAGAAGAATTAAACTACTACAAAACCCAAAAATTGTTTTACAAAATCACAATGCATTATGAATGAAAAAAGGTCTACAAGTCTACATAAAAGTATGCTACAAAATTATTACAAAATAGTCCTCTACATTTATTCATATAGAATGATCAATTGACATATGATTGAGAGATAAAATTTAAAGGGTTTTTGTATTCCTTAGTTCAAAACAACATATTCATAAATTATTCTAACCCAATTGACCAATAAAACTTATAGTCAAAACATTGTTGTCCTCTATTTCAAACTATGAACTATTGTAAAACAATCATATATATATATATATATATATATATATATATATATATATATATATATATATATATATATATATATATATATTTAAACATAGAGAATGATAAAAAATTTAATTAAGAAATAAAATTTAAATTTTTCTTCAAATGCTAAACTTAGAACAAGATATCCATAAATTGGCCCAACCAGTTGACCAATTAAAAATTATGGTCGAAACTGTCCTCTATCTAAAATAGTAAACTGTTATAAAATAGTACTATAAAGTTTATCACAAAGAATGTTAGAAAAACAATTGAGAAATAAAATTTAAAGGGCTTTTTAAATAATTAGCTTAACACAACATATCCAGAAATTGGGCCAACCTAGTTGATCAATTAAAATTTATCATTAAAACATTTTTGTCCTCTATCATAATCATACAAATTTAGAAATGTTGAATGGTGACATATGCATTTCAAATATTCAAGGTATACAAAGATGTATGTTTCTCTTCTACAAAATAATAGTTACAATGATCAAATATAATAGTAATCTTAGTTACAATATAGACTCGATTCTTTAATGGCAAACTAGTGTGCCAAATCCCAAATGGGTTAAATCACATGAACCCATCAACAATGAGGGTGTTTAAAAGACAATAATCTAAATTAAATTTCATATCTTCACAATGAAATTCTCATTCATAAAGTGGTTTAAACCTGAAACACAAATATCCACAAAGCCTCTCATGACCAAGACTAGCTCAACTCCCAACCATAGGACTTGCAAGCAAGTCCACCTCTGAGCTAGGAGGCTCCTAAGAAACTAGTTTTATAACACAAGTACACATAAATACACACAAATATAAAACTATCCAATGGTTAACACACACAAATGGATCTTCTCAAGATCTATTAACAAGGGGGAGTCAAGGAGAATCACTAACCTCTTGGGGAAGAATTAAAGTATAACAACAATCTCCATCTCCTCATAAATGAATGATTCCCACAACACTTCAATTCATCACAATACTCTATCATCCAAATCACATATTCATCACAACATAAATAACCAACAAAAGTATTTAAATAATCTCCACAACCCATCACCATATACAAAGGCACTCATGCTAAAACACATATCCACCACAACACAAATAACTCACAAAAATATTCAACTCCTCTCCACAACCCAATCACCATACACTAAGTCACTCATGCCAAAATACCATATAATAGAATATTTCCCCAAGAGATGGTCTATACCTCTCTCAACCCCAATACATGGGTGGATCTTAACCTAGTTGAGAAGATCAACACCCAACACCACCTCAAACCCAAAATAGCCAATACATAAAGTAGAAATGCACAAAGGGGTTTTCAACATATAAAAGTAAGAAGATCTATAAAAAATCAGCAACCATATTTATTCCATAATATTCACAAATAAAACCAACATAATATAAATATAGCTTAAAATCCTACCTCAATGCTTCAACCAAGTTATGTGAAGCCTTGATCTGATTTCTTCATCTTCTCCAAGCTCCCAAGCTTTTCCTCTCATCTTCCTTCTTCCAAAACCTTTGTTCTTCAAAATATAAATTTTTCAATGCTTCAACCAAGTGGGTGAAGCCTTGATCCAAATTCCTTATCCTTTCCAAGCTTCCAAGTTTTTCCTCTCATTTGTCCTCAAGATTCCAAAACCCGAGTTCTTTAAAATAAAATAAAAAATTTTACAATAGAAAGGCCAACCCAAAAGCAAGCTTCAAGAAGGGATTAAATAAAAAAATAAATGTCTAGATACAATGAACTTAAGGTTGAGTTTGAATTTGTAATTCAAATCAGATTTTACCTCCAACAACCCATCACTTACCTTCCAAGACACTTTTCTAGGCTCTAGAAACTTCTAAAACACATTTCAAATATTCAAATATAGGTCTCACTCATAGGTTATCACTATATGGGTTTAATTTTACATAAATAATAAAGAAAATAATATTTTATAACCCCTAAATCTCCCCATTAAGTTTAAGTTCAAAATTTGACACTTAAAAGAATTCAACCACACCCCACATTCGATAATAAAATAAATTAGAAATTTTATTAGTACAATCACACTCACAACACTTTTATACTAAAGGACTGTAATCCTCTCTTAGGATAAGGCCTAGGTACACTAGGAAAAACATGTTTAGTGGTTTCTTAGGGAACCTCCACAATTTTCTATTGGTCATGGAATTTAACTTGCACACTTGCACACAGAGATCAATATATTTGACATAATGTCTGAACCAACATTCATAATTAAATTAATATATGCATAATGAATATTTCATAATTAGAAATATTATTATAATTAAATGAAAATCAAATTACAAACTTAATTCATCATATTAATATAAAATCACATAAACAAATAGATTTTAATCAAATATAATTTAGATTTATCATTCACAATTTTGTTCATTCTAAAATCAATCTATAAAGATAACTAATTATATTTTGTAACTCTAATCTAACAAATATAATTAAGTCTCAAGGAAGAAGAATCCATTTCCCATTTGATATTCCACTATAATTTCATGAAATAAATATGGGGTATGATTTTTGTTAGAAATGAATGTGCAAACCACACAACAAAATTCTAATTCAAACCTTATTAATGTCCCCTAAATAATGTAGAATCAATGGAGATTGCAATAGAAATAAAACCCACTACACAAAAATAACATGCATTAAGAACAGAACACATAACATAGTATGTAACGTGGAGAAAACCCTTTTGGGTAAAAAACTCCACTAAGAAAAGAGGCTCCAAATTGTATTATCTTCAAATATGAGATTACAATACATGCACTTCCTCTTCTTCTTTAGTCTTCAATCCAGCGGCGCTTGTTACTCTCAACTTTACTAAAAACATAGTACAAATATCCTTATAAAATGGGGTTGCCTTCTAGGGCAATAAAACTAACATAATATTGATCGTCAAATCTGTGACCTAATGATGAATGGTCTAGATTTACAATGATAAAATATAAATAAAATGTGGTTTTGGGTTGTTGCTACTGAACCCTCGCCAGGGTGCGTGACCCTTGGAGCCCCTACCACAAGGATGACCCCCCCGGACCCCTCGCAAGGGGGAAACCCCCCTACAACCCCCCATCATGGATGAATTAGTGTCAAGTACCGGATATAAACATGCAGCTGAAACAAGATCATTGTTGGTGAAACCTTTCATCCCTTATGGGTGATTTACAAACAATAATAGGCGTTAGAATAATCAAACAAAATCTATTGAATCTAAAAGAAAGCATTAAATAGAAGAAACATAGATATGATCAAATAAACTCTATTCGTATCAAATGCATAATAAAATTGTATCAAATAAACAAGAGGCCATTGCTTATATAGATCAAGGGAATGCATGAAATAAACTAGGAAATCACACAACACGTGGAGTTTGACTAAAGTCTGCATGCATGAAGAGTAGAGTGGAACTCCATCATAACAAGATAGGTGTCAATCATGTCCTACAAACATGCACATGTTGATTAACAGCTAAGTAAGCTTATCCTATCTAGTGTTATGATATTAATTAAAGTATTTAACTAATATTTACTAATTACATAAGTAATTAGTTGCACCAACATAAATAAATAAATTCAAGAAAGAAAATAAATAAATGCACCAACACCCCCCATAAGCGAAACTTAGGTAGGGTTATGTAGATAAGGGTCCCAACAATGAGTAGCCATGTTAGGTACCCTATTACACATATGAAGGGAGGAGAAAACTTGTAGGAAACAACTCCTCCTTAAGAGTAAGGTCTAGGAGACCCCACTGAAGAATTGTTGTCTCGCACCCCCAAAAGAGTACTCAAGTGATGATACTTGCTCTTAGTGAAAGGTTTGGTGAATATTTTTTAAACCTGCTCCTTTGTAGGATAATACTAAAGATCAACGATCTCAATCTGAATCAGCTCCCTAATGAAGTGCATAGTGATCTCTATGTGTTTGGTTCTTTAATGATGAACCAAATTCTTCGAGATCTAAATAGCACTCTAGTTGTCGCAATAGATGACCGATAGTTTTTGAAATGGAATACCAATCTTAGTGAGGATATTCTGAAGCCAAATAGATTCAGTAGTGGCATTAACAACCCCATGATACTCAACCTTTGTTGATGAAAGAGCAATAACATGTTGCTTTTTTCTCTACCAACAAATGGGGTAAGATCTAAAGTGAAAGTTGTAACTAGAAGTGGACTTATGATCATCATAATCGCTAGCCTAATCAAAATATGTATATCCAACCAAATCTAAACCTATACCTATTGTGTAGTGAATCCCATATTTGTGAGTGCCCCTTATGTAGTTCAAGATGTGTTTGGCAACTTTCCAATGAAGCTCATGAGGTTCTTGCATAAAGTGTGAAACCATGCCAACTGCATATGAAATGTCGAGCCAAGTATGAGTCAAGTAGATAAGGCTGCCTACAAGTTGGCGATACAAAGTGGCATCAACCAATGAAGTGGAACAATGTACCTCATGTTTGACTCCAAATAGGAAGGGAATCAAGGCAGCTATACAATTAGCCATGTGAAATTGAGCTAACAAGTCAATGGCATACTTGGGCTGTGAAAGTGTAATCCTGGAAGAAGATTGTGATATCTCAACCCTGAGAAAATAGCGCAGTAGACCCAAGTCAGTCATAGAAAATATGTCCTATAGTGCAGTCTTGACACTAGCTATGATGGATATAGTACACCCTGTAACAAAGAGATCGTCAACATAGAGAACCAAGAACAATAGTTAATCCTTATGCCTTAGAATATAGACATTTGGATCTGAGTGACATCTTGAGAACCCAACTAAGAGAAGAAAAGTGTCCATCTTGGCATACCAAGCCTAGGGGGCTTGTTTCAGACCATGGAGAGACTTCTACAAGCAACATACCAATGAAGAATCTTGAATGAACCCCTATGGATGCTCCATATATGTCTCCTCATGAAGATCCCCATGAAGAAATGCACTCTTCACATCCATCTGATGTATAGCCCAACCATGAGCTGCAACAATAGCAAGTATCAAGTGAATGGAGTTCATCTTAGCAACTGGCGCAAAGGTTTTTGTATAGTCAATACCTTCTACATGGGAAAACCCTTTAGCTACTAATCTTGTCTTGTATTTATCAATAGTTCCATTCAATACAAACTTAGTCTGATATATCCACTTACATCAAACTAACTTTCTTCCCTTACGAAGAGGAACAATTTTCAAAGTTTTGTTCCTTAGTAATGAGTTATATTCTTCTTCCATTATTGAATCCCACTCAACTATACATATTGCTTCCCTAAAGGTATGTGGATCAGAAGATGTGGCAATGTAGGAATGTGAAAGATCTTCATGTTGTGACCGTGTTCTCCTTCTATCCAATGGATCCCCAATTCGAGGTCTTATGTGCTCCAAAGTCTGCCTAGCCCAATGACGCATCACTAGGTGAGGAAGTGGAGGAGGAGGAGTCTAGGAACTAGAATCTCAACTAGCAAACCTAGTGGAGTGGGGAATAAAACCTTAACATCCCTACGAGTATATGGAGGAGGAGGGTCATCATCACTATTATCAAAATCTTCCAAGGAAGAAGAATGAGAAATATTGGAAGGCAAGTTTGAAGAACTTTCTTTAAAGTAAACACTTCTTGATATGATTAGCTCATGTGAAGATGGATCAATGAGCCAATATACTTTAACGCCATCAGGATATCCAACAAATATGCAAGGCTAGCTTTGAGGTTCCAAAGCATGGCACTTCTCTGAAGGTATGTGAGCCCATGTTGTACTACTGAAAACTCTGAAATGTTGTACTATTGGCTTCCTACTGTACCAAGCTTCATAAGGTGTTATACCCTTTAAATCTTTGTGTGGAACTATATTCTATATATATGCAGTACAAGTAATAGCTTCTGTCTAGTACTCAGGTACTAATGATTTTGCATGTATAATACAACTTGCCATTTCTTTCAAGAATATGTTCTTCCTTTCTATAACACCATTCTATTGAGGTGTGTATGCAACTGAATGCTGAAGATCAATCCCTTCAAGTGTACAGAATTGGTCAAACTTTTTGTTCACATATTCCCTTCCATTATTTGTGCGAAGGATCTTGATGTACTTTCCAAATTGTTTCTCTGTAAGAGCCTTGAAGTCTAGAAATCTATCTTATACTTCACATTTCTATTTCAAAAAATAAACCCAAGTATATCTGGAGTAGTCATCAATGAATGTGAGAACATAGTAGGCTTTAGTGAATGACAAAGATGGAAAAGGACCTGCTAAGTCACTATGAACAAGTTCAAGGACTTGAGTAGCCCTCAAAGCCTTCCCTTTATCAAACTTATCTTTTGGATGCTTGCCTAAGGCACAACCTTGACATACACCCTTGGAAAACTGTATCGAAGTCCTGTAACCATATCTATTGACTAAGTTATTGTAGATAGCGGTAGTTCAAGTGACCAAACTGCTCATGCCATAGCTTGCTCATTAAATCAGTGTGAGTGAGAAAAGATTTTGAGGAAGCTTGAGGCACAAAATTTGAGAATGTATTGTTGATGGTGGTTTTAGCATGCAACAACGCAGGTGAAATGTAGGTTATCTCACTATTTCCACCCATATTCTAGTGCATTCTCCTAGGCCCTTGATGTGTGTCCTCTAGGCCTACTAAAACCTTATAAAACCATGGAGCCTAGGGTCTTAGCCTTGTTTGCCTCGGTTGCTTCCCATTGTATTTCATTGTTGACACCCCTCAGCCTATTCCCGATCACCTAGGTTGTCCCTGAGCCATCTTTCGTCATCGGGATACTAGTCCCTACACCTAGGACTTCCTGTTGTATCTAGTGATAAAAAATATACCCATTAAGTTTCAATGATAGCCCACCCTTATTTTATGCATCGGGTATGTTATATGTCTCCCACGTTCATTCGACCTAGTGTGGTCCCCCCTTTGTGAACACTTTTATGCATGTGTTGGATTGAGTCCCAGTGTCCTTGCCACGACTACGAGGTTTTCTATTTTCACCATAGCTATCTCTTCCTCTGGCCTTGATTCTTGGCTCCTGTGATGCTACGGGTTCTGACATGGTGATTGTGTGTTATTCAGGCTAGCACTTCATGGGAAGGACACTCTTCCACTAGGACTACTTTAGAGTTCCTGTGGGTTTGCAAGGCACCATGTTGTCTTCTATCAGGGCTGGGCTCGAGTGGGAGGTGTGTGCTCACACAGAGGATTCACAAGTGCTAACGTAGCTTTTCCCCATGGTTTGAGCCTTCATGAGAAGTGTTTTGGAGTCCCAACGGGATTGTGAGGGATATGTTGCTAGCTTTGATAGTCCTAGTGGAGTGTCTTGGTGGGGCTATGGTCTTTGTAAGATCCTGGGAGGCTCAGTACAAAAAGCAAGGCATTGCTGTGGAAAATATGATCACTGTGCCTTGTTCAGCTAGTCTTTGCTGGAGAAAAATTAGTTTTCACGGAGACCATTTGTAACGCCCCGCCTTGAACACCTTAGAGAAATTCACAATTAAGCTATATGAAACAGGAATTTTTTTTTTTTTAAATGTTTAAGATAACAAGCAATGTTAACATAACTAATTACACCATTAAACATTCTACATGTTCTCCAAGTTCCCAAGGCTGCATTACTTAACAATTTAACTAACATAATCTTACATGCATCAGTAACGGATCTAAATCCAACTCACAATTAAATAGCTTATTCATATCCATTACATGTCATCAAATAATACAATCAACATGATTAAATACATAACAGAAATGCTTTCCTTACACATAAGTACATCATTACATTGCCATTTTCAGACTACATCAAAATTACATATATATGAATAATCCGTTACACAAGTCTAGTACAAGATTACACATACATCTTCATCAACTGGTACAAGTACAATTATCTGGAATAGATCTTCTTTGCACATGAACTTGACAAAGAAAAACCAATGGATAATAAAGCTCTTCCACCCGACCATGTGGAACCCTAAGGTCCACCCCCCAAGCTAGGAGTTAACATGAGGTCCCAAACAATGACAGTCAGGTAGAAAAAGACTAACATGAACAAAGGATGACCAAACGCCAATACAACACATGGCAATAACAACACAACACAACTTAACTTCCAAAGGCAACACATAACGAATGGGGAGAGTACAACTAGGGAATGCTAGGCTACAGTAGGGAGGAGTGTCATCACATGGCTTGTCATGATTGAATGACAGACAATGACCAAAAGGATAAACTGACAACCAGACAACATTGACATGGGACCTCACGTTAACTCCAAACAACTAATCCATTGGCGAAGGCACGCTCAGACCTGGTACATCAGGTGGAGTCGGTGCCTAGTACCTACATTCTTGCAACAACACACGGTTAAGCATAACAAAATATATATATCCACATGTAGTCCTATGGTGAATGGAAATCGTAGTGGGGTAGGGTACTCAAGAACAAGTAATACAACACTATTCCATTCACATTTATGAATAAACAATTAACTATGTTGAACAAGGTATCTGATACTAGACAACAACATAAAACATTCAATCCTCTTACAATCCAATATCGCAATTGACATCAAAACATCTGTAACATCTAGTTTATTTATCAAATTCTAAAGCATAAAATAACATAATCCAACATCAATATCTATTATCATCACAATTAGGTCCATAATGAATTAACAACATAACAAGGAATCCATCATCAATGATCTAAGATACTATCATAATGTCCAATACTAATAAGCAAGCATCAGTCTAACAGATGACAAGTTGAGAGGCACTACATCCTCCCCCCCAGGATCAGGCTTACTCCTAGAAGCCTGCGAGAAAATATGGATATAGTTCTCGCATTTGGGATGTATCTTCCCAGGTAGCTGAAGTCTCATCACTAGGATCCCATTGGACCCTTACCTACTCTATGACTCTGCCCCTGAGAGCGAGTCGCCTATGCTCCAAAATGCCTACGGGCTCCAAAGCTAGTTGCCCGTCTTCTACCTGTAAGGCATTTCCAATCAAGGACATGAGAAATATCTGGATGATAGGGTCTAAGAACAAAAATAGGAAATACATCATGGATGCGTGACAAGCTAGGTGGTAAAGCAAGACGGTATGCAACAGGACCGATTCTCTCCAAAATCTAAGTCATTAACCGTTACAGCAAACTACTTGCATCCATGACACAAACATCTCTTCAATTGCATGGCAGAAATCATATGCAAAGAGATGGGTCTCTGAATCCCAACCACTTCTACTTCATTGCCTGATTCATCAACACACCTCACTAACTTGTGGCGACAGTCTATCACTGCTTGATGAGCATCCAACCAATCCATTCCCAACACTATGTCATAGGATCCTAGTGGTATAATGCAAAGATCCGCCATGGTAGATAAGGGACCTATCATCAACTCGCAGTCATACTCAAGAGAGTCTACTGTTACCCTAGATCCAGCAGCTAATTCCACTTGCCACTTAACATTTCTAGGTTGCTAGGCGAGGACTACGAATAAATATATTCTTCAGAGTTTAAACAACTAGTATAGCTTAATGGGCTAGTATAAAACCCAGAGTACCCAGTGTTAGAAACCAAGCTCTAATACCAGATGTAACGCCCCGCCTTGAACACCTTAGAGAAATTCACAATTAAGCTATATGAAATAGGAATTTTTTTTTTTAAAATGTTTAAGATAACAAGCAATGTTAACATAACTAATTACACCATTAAACATTCTACATGTTCTCCAACTTCCCAAGGCTACATTACTTAACAATTTAACTAACATAATCTTACATGCATCAGTAACGGATCTAAATCCAACTCACAATTAAATAGCTTATTCATATCCATTACATGTCATCAAATAATACAATCAACATGATTAAATACAAAAAGCGAGGCATTGCTGTGGAAAATATGATCACTGTGCCTTGTTCGGCTAGTCTTTGCTGGAGAAAAATTAGTTTTCACGGAGAACATTAATTCATGTTGATCTATGGCCATGATTCAAAACTAATGAATTCCTTCCTCTATGCATGCTGATTTTTCCTTTATGTCTATCCATATGGTTCACGGGGTGGATCTGATGGCTAAAGCTAGATAAGGATTGGAGTGATCGCACGCATGTCATGATGCATCTATTCGGTGGAAGGTTTCTTCATGCATATGGAGGATTTCCTTCACCGCCATTATACAGGGGATCAACCTCTAGGATGATTGTCTAGGTGCATAATTCATTCTTAGGGATCTGTTCTGAGTTTGTGGGGACTTCATGCTCTTGTCCTAGTGGAGTTTGAACTAGGTGTGCTATCTGAATTGAGATGATCACTAGGATCGAGGGGTTGGGTTTGGCTTGCTCATTATGGAAGTTGGCAGCTCTGGGATTTAGGACATCAACATGAGGCAGAGTGTCACCTCTATTTGTTACATCCCCAACTTACAATTATACTTAATCATTAACTTGGCATGATAATTAGGAGGATTAGTCATAGTTAATTGATTTGATATTGTGGAAATATCTGATTTTACTTTTGATTATGAAGTAGAAACAAATGTTAAATAGTTTTGTAAATTAAATGATTTATGCTATGAGATTTGATAATGATGCACTGATCGTAATCTTGTGATCCTAAGTGTGACAGGAAAATGAACATCCTTTGAAGAAGGAAGGAGAGTATCATCCTGGAGGAAGGGTTAGACATTGTGAAAACATAAGTTGACTAGCCATCTAAGTAATCGACTTCTATGTCCTTCTCAATTCTTTTGTAAGTTGTCATGTGTCATGACTCTTTTCTTTTGTTTCCATGTTCTTGGTAATATCATTGTGTCATTGAAGTTATCACGACAAGTTGTCATGACCAGATGATGTTCTTGGAAGATCATCCCTAGCTAAGAGACAATAGAGTTAAGAGATGAGGAGGTCTCTCTTAGCTTTCATTCTTGAGGTCATTATTTTTCCCTAGTCATTTGACTAATGGGAATAATCAATTTTAGGGGAGTATTACTCGACCCTGATAACCAATGTTACTAATGTGAATCTTTTTGCGATTGCAATCTCATAGTGATAATCGTTTGATAAAGATGAAACCTCTTAATATGTTGTTACCTATAATATTTTTATTATTTACTTATCTTAATAATTGTATTCTATTGAATATTACTAATTTGTTTTAGTCAATCTTGAGGATCGAAGGGTGCTTCAAGCTCAACCTTCCCATGTATGGCAAGAATCGAGCCACATTTTTTAGAGGCTCTACCGAGTGGAAAGGTAGTTATCAATCAAAATCAGCATGCCATGGGACTGATTATCATGTATTGGGTTTTCCATTTTTGAGTAGTCACTTTTGAGGAGATTCGTTCATTGTTGCTGGGGTTTGGAAGAAAGGTGGCAAAATTGTTCAGGGAGAACATTGGAGGAAAGAAGTTGTGAGGGGCTGAATAAGGTGCGGTTAGGAACTATATATTGACTATTATCTTGTGACAAGTAATATGGGGAACAAATATCCCATTTTATTTTTGTATGATGAGTTTAAAACTTAGTAGGACTTCTACCTGAGTTTGTATAGCATGATGTTCCTATTATTTGTTAAAAGCTAAGGCACGAGGCCTGTAGGGTCATGCCATGATTAATGTTTATATTATTTTCTGTGTTGTGACTCAAGGCTGAAATGGATGAGCTATTATTATTTTAAAACTTCTATTTTCAGTGGTTCAGAGCTGTATGGCCAAACCCTAGCAAGTCAACTTTGAGTTATGAATATGTTCGAAGCAATGACGACTGAGCTAATTAAACACAGTAACTTTGTTTGAGGCCATGGTCTAGGCTGTTGAGCTGAGCAATGAAACTTTGTCAACTCTTCTTGAGACTACATTCAATCGAGTTGTAATACTATGTAATCTTGTCCATGATTAAGCTCGAGACTCAAAGAGCCAAGTTGCGTCTCTACTATGTTTATTTGGGACTAGCTCGAGGCCTTGAGGCTGAGCTCTATAAAGATAGAATCTTTTCTATTTTTGAGCCCAGGGTCATTTGACCCAACTATTTTGTATTGTATAATACATTCTATGATGACTGGAGCTCAAAGCCATTATGGCTGAGCATGTATTCAAAATGTATAGTAAGCTCACGTCATATGATGACAATGGCAGAGCCTAAGAGCTCTCAACATCGAGTAATGAATAAGGCCAGATGATTATAGTCAATAATGATTTAAGATAGCCATTTGACTATAATGACAACGGAGAAGGCTTTAATACTTTTCATACAGTTGTTCGACTGTAATAACAGCCAAGAAGGCATTTAATATCATTAACATAGTCCTTAGACTAAGATGATAGCCAGGAAGGAAATTATATATTGGTGAGACTACGACACCAAACTAACCCCAAGTCAAGCTTGTATTGGAATCCGACTATGTTTTATATAAAGAGTTGTTTAAACTATTAAGAATGCATATGTGAACCTTCAAATATGAAGGTGGTGAGATCTTTTATGATCATGGTCTCATCATGCGATAGTAAAATAAGTTTATAGAAGAATATAGACTAGTTCTATATGTGATTGAATTATGACTTATTGGTTAATGTTATGAGATATAATTCCTTTTACTTAAATGTAAACTATTAGGTTTGGTGATTAACACCTTAAGCTCATTGGGATAATAAGAGCTATTAAACCTAACGAAGCTAATGAACTTTATTAAGGCATGGTATGCCATGAGTACCATGAAATTGACTTCATCATATGTGATGATTTGCTATCGTAAATGTTAACCATGGGAGACCAAGGCGGTCATGTTGGTTGAATTTGGTATAATTTGAAAACAGAATAAACTGACAAGGAGTCACTAGTTACGCATTACAAAAGTAACCTATATAGTTGTAACCAACTTATGATGGGAGTCGAAGGACCAAGTATGGTCAATGTTTCAAATTGATCCCCCTCATACTAGACCTAGAAGACAAGGTCATTAAGAACTTACTATAGGACATGACAACTTATAAGTTGAGTTAGGGTGGTGGACATACGGTGACATTCACTGTGTAACGTATATGTATGTAAAACTTTGGCCAAAGTAATGCATCCATCTCTGCATTCATTGTCAATCCACAGTGTTCTAGATGGCATAGTGTCTCCAGTAGAGTCATACAAGTTAGAGTGGATCTATAGTGTGTGACCATGAGACATTAGGAAGGACACAACACCAGATACTCAGATGGCTATCCAATTGGTTTCTAATGTCTAACCTTTATGTGAAGGGTAGGGCCTCTCCCAGTAGGAAGATGAGCAAGGGACTACAGGTCTATGGTTGGAGGAAAAGCACTAGGATGATGCTCTCCTTCCCAAGCATGAGATAAGCCAAGGCTTATGAAGATAGATGTCATTGGTTCCAGGTACAGTGTTTGCATTTTATGACCAGTTGGTCTATTGTGATGTAAAAATTTGATTACGATGCCTATAGCATATATTGTATTTGATTAGTGATGGTTACTCACTAAAGATTGTAATAGTTTACTGGATTGTAAGCTTTATTATATCTTGATTTGATTAACATGCTTAATTGATAGAAAAGAATATGTTTCTTTTGGTTCAAATTTTGGATTATCTCTATCAATTCTTAATTAATGACTTTTTTAAGTTACATGTTTGAGTTAAATCTTGAGTATTATAGAAAGTGGTGTTACATATGGTATCAGAGCTACTAGGTTCAACACAGCAACCTAATGAGCTCACTATTGATGATTAATGTATCCAATATTAAGTATGCTAATGATTGGATGTTCTATGCCAGAATGGTAAAAATTAGAACCACACCTCACAAGAAGGTAATGGAACACGAACGTTACCTATGCCAACAAAAGATCTCAAAGGCACGAGCCTCCATGAAGGAGAAATGTGAACAAACTAGATGTTTGG
This sequence comes from Cunninghamia lanceolata, assembly GCA_027924645.1. NCBI lineage: Eukaryota > Viridiplantae > Streptophyta > Pinopsida > Cupressales > Cupressaceae > Cunninghamia > Cunninghamia lanceolata. The sequence goes on along the minus strand of BSBN01000909.1, from coordinate 273,116 downwards.
TAGGTGCATGGTTTATCTGACGAGGAAACTTTCACTGATGCCATGAAAAAGCATCAAGCAAGAGTTAAGGAAGGCTGAAGGGTTGGCTGCCCCTAACTCTACTAGAGCATCAGTGACACCCTCTACCCCTAAAACACCATCTGAGGGAAATATCCCTAAGAACTATAATGTACTAATGAAGGATGTGATGGAATACCAATGTGTATCCTCACCTCCTGAGACTAAAAACAAAACATGATTATGGGAAGTTATCCCAAATTGTAAATGGCTTACAGAAGTAAGGTGTAAACACAATTTTGTAATTTTGTGGATTATATGTAATCCAATGGAAACTGTAATGCAATGGAAAATTTTGACAATCTTTCCTTTCTTGTTAAAGATTACATGAATCTGAATAGATTTGTAAATGAATAAATTGCATAGCATGGAAGAATAATCCGTGATTAATCTGCAAACTTCAGGAAGAAGTAGATTATAGTAAAGGTTCGAGTGGGAACCAAAATGGAGGATAGCCGAGATGAAGGAGCACCTTCAAGGCAATCTGAGTCTAAATTAGACCAAATCTTGACTTTGTTGAAAGAAACAAGGGCGAGAGTGGAAACTCTTGAACACAAAGTGGGAGGCTAGTCAAAAGATAGGTGAGATGATTATGATGGGGGTGATGGCAAGGAATGCCATAATGACACCACCTGAAGCCAACACAGAGAAAACAAGTTTGCAACTAGACATGATGTGGATAAGAAGAGCCTTATGGCTATGGAACTATCACATGATATGAAAAAGGTCATGCCACCTAAATTTGATGGATCCGTAAGTGGAGATGCCACGGAGGCATGGATTATGGAGATGGATAAGTATTTTGAAATTAGAAATTATAATGAGGTTACCAAAGCTGTCTAGGGAGCATTCTAGCTAGCAGGTGAGGCATCCACGTGGTGGATGAACAAAAAGATGGAATTAGGCTTGAGGTCAACAAGACTTACTTGGGACATGTTTGTAGAATTGTTTAGGCAAAGATGGTTTCTCAACTATTCTATGATCAAAAACTTATAGACTTTTAAAACCTGAAATGGGCTGATATGACTGTAAATGAGTATTTCAAAAAATTCACCCAACTGTTGAAATATGTGCCATAGTATCAGCATGATGAGAAATTCTGTGTCCAAAGGTTTATCATGGGGTTAAACACCTAGATTGGGGGCGAGGTTAATGTTCAAGGTCCTTCTACCATGGAACAGGTTTATGAGAAGGCCGTTAGGCAAGAACAAAACATGAAGGCTATGTCAGCCTATAGGGAAAGAAATAGAAAGAGATATAACTGGTCTCAATCTTCTCAACCCTCAAAGAAAAAGGGAAAGAAACAAGATTATACTGAGAAGAGTGATAAAGGGGCCAAAAGTAAACAAATGAGTCCAGGGGAGAGAAAAATGGGAACAATTCTAGCAAACCTCAGGAGAGGCGAGCACCAGTTGGAGGATGCTTCACTTGTGGTGGAGATCACTACACCAATCAGTGTCCCAACAAATCATAGGGAGTGCAACCAAGAGGGAATCCTCTACATTTCCAACAAGTGGCATTCTAGCAATGTATCCATGTGGCCTTGGACAACCGTCAAGCTGAGTATCAAATAACTCCAGTAGAGACAACAGGTATTTTATTTGGAGTTCCAATTTTAGTTTTAATTAATACAGGTGCCACAAAATGTTTTATTTCTCCCAAAGTTGTAAATAAAATACCTAGAAAATTAGGACTCAAGGTAAATACTTAGTTTGTATAGTATGCAAATCACATCAAGGCTCAGGTAGAGCAATGCATGTTTGAAAATCGGGTTGAACTTCCAAACTTTTTTGCAGAAGTAAATCTATATGTAGCCCACTTGGCTCATATGATGTTATCCTAGGGATAAATTGGCTTTGGAGACATCGAGCCAAAGTAGTCTATTATGTCAGGATAGTAGAATGTTTAGATGATCTAGGAAACCAAGTCCTTCTCCAAGGGAAACCTAGGGAAATTAAACTAAGGCAAATTTCTTCCTTACAAATGAAAAGGGCACAGAGAAAAGGATGCCAACTTTTTGCTGTCAAGATGGACAAAATAGATGAAACAAAGGAAACCTACTTCAAAGATGACTTGATGTTTTATGAATCCCAAAAACTTAATGAAGTGGGCATGAAGGAGTCCATAAGTTAGCAAAGATCAGATATGGACAAGCATCCCCTCCTTAGAGATTTTGAGGATGTATTTATGGATAAACTACCAAGGCTACCCCCTAAGAAAGATTTTGATTTTTCCATTGAAATTATACCTAGGTCAGAACCTATTTTTAAAGCCCCCTACAAGATGACCACAACAGAACTAATAGAGTTGAAAGCTCTACTACAAGAGCTACTGGATAAAGGGTTGATTAGACCTAGTGTGTCGTCATGGGGAGCGCCTGTCATATTTGTGAAAAAGAAAGATGGCACTTTGCGGTTGTGCATAGATTATCGCATGTTAAACAAAGAAACCATTAAGAACAAATATCCTTTACCTCACATCAATGATCTTTTTGATCAAATGAGGGGAGAAGCAGTGTTTTCCAAGATTGATCTTTGATCAAGATATCACTAATTAAGGCTGAAGGATGAAGACATCCATAAGAAACCCTTTAAAACCAGATATGGACACTATGAATTAACTATCCTACCTTTTGGGTTGACAAATGTGCCAATAGCGTTTATGAATCTTATGAACAGTGTGTTTAGAGACTGTCTAGACAAGTTTATCTTAGTATTTCTTGATATTTTGATCTAGTCTAAGAATGAAGAGGAACATATTTAGCATTTGAGAATTGTTCTTCAGAGATTAAGAGAGCATAAACTATATGGCAAGCTCTCTAAGTGTACCTTCTTTTAGAAAGAAGTACAATATTTGGGTTATATAATTTCAGCTAAGGGAATAGTTGTGGACCCAGCTAAGATTAAGGCTATTTCTGAATGGCCAAACCAAGAAATGTTCATGAGGTCCAAAGTTTTATGGGCCTTGCTAGTTATTATAGGAAGTTTGTGAAAAACTTCTCTAAAATTGCACATCCTATAACTTCCTTGCAAGGAAAGGGCAAGAAGTTTGAATAGTCAGAAAAGTGCCAGGAGGCCTTTGACCTGCTAAAGGAAAAATTGACTTCAGCCCCAATATTGAAAGTGCCTGACCCGGAAGGTCAATTTGAAGTCATTGCCGATGCCTTAGGGGAAGGCTTAGGTGGTGTACTAGTCCAAGATGAACATGTCATTGCGTATGAATCACACAAATTGAAAAACTGTGAACAAAACTATACCCCACATGATTTAGAACTGGCAGTAGTCATTCACGTACTCCAAATGTGGAGACATTATCTACTTGTAAAACCATTTGATTTGAAAACAGATCACCAGGGACTTAAATATCTATTCACTCAACCCCATATTAATGCTTATCAAAGAAGATGGTTAGAATTTATCTCAAATTATGATTTCGAGATTAAATACATTTAGGGAAAAGAAAATTGAGTGGTAGATGCTTTGAGTAGGAGAAGGCACATCTCCACTATGATATCTATACATTTTGATTTTAGAAATCTGGTGTTACAAAAATCTAAGAGATATGAGTTTTACAAGTAGGTAAAACAAGCCCTTAAGAAAGATTCACAGAATTTGAAATATGAAGGATTCAACCTTGAACCAGATGGATTATTAAGGTTCAAAGGAAGGATGTATGTACCTAGATTAGTAGAGTTAAGGAATATGGTTTGGAAAGAGGTTCATTCTGCACCATATTCTGGGCATCCTGGAGTAACCAAGTTACTTGTTGATATGAAACCTTTATATTTTTGGAAAGGAAAGAAGAGGTATGCTGCAAATTTTTGTAGCTACTTGTATTGAATGCCAAAGGGTGAAGGAGGAACACCAACACCCAGCAAGATTATTATACCCTCATGAAATTCCTGAGTGGAAATGGTAGATTATAAAAATGGACTTTGTGTAAGGGCTCCCTATGTCAAGGAACATGCATAATTCTATCTTGGTTGTGGTGGATAGACTCACCAAAGTAGCCCATTTTATACCTGGAAACTTGATGGATGGGGCACCCATCATTGCTCAAAATTTTGTTCAAGTGATTTTTAGACTTCAAGGCATTCCCGATAATATTATCTCAAATAAGGATACACGAATGACATCTAGGTTTTGTCAAACCTTGTTCTCTTCACTTAGAACATAGTTGAACACAAGCTCTGCTTATCATCCTGAAATGGATGGACAAATTGAAAGGGTGAACCAAGTGTTGGAGGATTTATTGGGGATCTATTGCATGGATCAGAAATACAAGTGGGAGGATTATCTTCCTCTAGTGGAATTTGCCTACAATAACTCTTATCATTCAACTATTAAGATGGCACCATTTCAGGCATTATATGGATAGAAGTGCCAAACCCCTATAAGCTAGGATAAGCTTGAAGATAGGGTTAGCCTTGGTCTTGAAATGCTATCTAAAATGGAAGAACAAGTCCATCTAATTTAAAAGAGGCTAGCAGAAGCCAATGATAGACAAAAGAGTTACGCAGATGCTAAGCATGTAGAAAGGCATTTCACTATGGGAGATAAAGTTCTCCTAATGGTAAAACCTTAGAAAAGTTCCATCAAATTTAGAAAGATGTCCAAACTGGCACCAAGATATGTGGGTCCATTTGAAGTTCTAGAAGAAGTCAACCTAGTGGCATACAGAATTGCTCTACCACTAGCACTTGCCATGATGTGTAATGTGTTTCATGTTTCTTATTTGAAAAAGTTTAATTCTACTAATAATCAAATTCCTATGCTTGATTGGAACCTTCTACAAGTGAAAGACCCAGGAGTGGTGGTGATCGAGCCCATCAAGGTGCTCGAAACGCATAAGCTACGCCTACATAATAAGGAAATAACACAATGCAAGGTCCAATGGGACCAATATTCGGTGGAAAATGCCACCTAGGAAAATTATGATGACTTATATGCTAGATTTCCTTATCTTTTCTAAGAATTTGATATTATTCTTTTGGAAACATTTTCATGTTATGTTGGTTTATTTTAAAGACAATTAATCATCGAAGACGATAATTCTTATGGGGGGAGATATGATACATCCCCAACTTACAATTATACTTAATCATTAACTTGGCATGATAATCAATAGGATTAGTCATAGTTAATTGATTTGATATTGTGGAAATATCTGATTTAACTTTTGATTATGAAGTGGAAACAGATGTTAAATAGTTTTGTAAATTAAATGATTTTTTCTTTCGAGATTTGATAATGATGCACTGATTGTAATCTTGTGATTCTGAGTGTGATAGGAAAATGAACGTCCTTCGGAGAAGAAGAGTATCATCCTGGAGGAAGGGTTAGACGTTGTGAAAATATAAGTTGACTAGCCATCTGATTAATCAACTTCTATGTCCTTCTCAATCCTTTTGTAAGTTGTCACATGTCATGACTCTTTTCTTTTATTTCCATGTTCTTGGTAATATCGTTGTCGTTGAAGTTATCACAACAAGTTGTGATGACCAGATAATGTTCTTGGAACATCATCCCTAGTCGAGAGACAATAGAGTTAAGAGATGATGAGGTCTCTCTTACCTTTTGTTCTTAGGGTCATTATTTTTCCCTAGTCATTTGACTAATGGGAATAGTCAATTCTGGGGGAGTATTACTCGACCCTAATAACTAACATTATTAATGTGAATCTTTTTGTGATTGCAATCTCATAGTGATAATCCTTAGATAAGGATGAAACCTCTTAATAGGTTCTTACCTATAATATTGTTATTATTTACTGATCTTAATAATTGTATTCTATCAAATATTACTAATTTGTTTTAGTCGATCATGAGGATCGAAGGGAGCTTCGAGCTCAACCTTCCCATGTATGGAAAGAATCAAGCCACCTTTTGTGGAGGCTCTACCGAGTGGAAAGGTAGTTATCAATCAAAATTGGCATGCCATGGGACCAATTATCATGTGTTGGGTTTTCCATTTTTGAGTAGTCACTTTTGAGGGGATTCATTCATTGTTGCTGCCAGGGTTTGGAAGAAAGGTAGCAAAACTGTTCAGGGAGAACGTTAGAGGAAAGAAGCTGTGAGCAGCTAGATAAGTCCTGGTCAGGAACTACATCTTGATTATTAGCTTGTGATAGGTAATATGGGGAACAAATATCCCATTTTCTTTTTGTATGATGAGTTTGAAACTCAGTAGGACTTCTGCCTGAGTCCGTATAGCATGATATTCCTGTTATTTGTTAAAAACTAAGGCACAAGGCCTATAGGGCCGTGCCATGAATAATGTTTATATTATTTTCTATGTTGTGACTCAAGGATGAAATGGCTGAGCTATTGTTGTATTAAAACTTCTATTTTTAGTGGTTCAGAGCCATATGGTCAAACCCTAGCAAGTTAATTTTGAGTTATGAATATGTTCAAAGCCATGATGGTTGAGCTAATTAAACATAGTATCTTTCTTTGAGGCCATGCTCCAGGCTATTGAGCCGAGCAGTGAACTTAGCAAACTTTCTTTGAGGTCATGCTCTAGGCTGTTGAGCTGAGAAATGAAACTTTGTAAACTCTTCTTGAGACTACGCTCAGCTAAGTCGTAGTACTATGTAATCTTGTCCATGATTAAGATCAAGGCTCAAAGAGCCAAGTATCATATGCACTATGTTTACTTGGTACTAGCTCAAGGCCTTGTGGTTGAGCTCTATAAAGATAGACTCTTTTCTATGTTTGAGCCCAGGGTCTTTCGACACGGCTGTTTTGTATTGTATAATACATTCTATGATGACTCGAGCTTGAAGCCATTATGGCTGAGCATGTATTCAAAATGTATATTAATCTCATGTCATATGATGACAAAGGCAGAGCCTAAGAGCTCTTGAAATGGAGTAATGAATAACTCCAGATGATTATAGTCGATAATGATTTAACACAGTCATTTGACTATAATGATAGCTTAGAAGGCTTTAATACTTTTCATACAATTGTTCAACTATAATAATAGCCAAGAAGGCATTTAATATCATTAACATAGTCCTTAGACTGAGATGATAGTCAGGAAGGAAATTATATATTGGTGAGACTACAACACCAAACTAACCCCAAGTCGAGCTTGTATGGGAAGCCGACTATGTTTTATATAAAGAGTTGTTTATGAAAGGAATATAGGTGTGCGGAAAATTCTTCCTACGCTAATCTAAAGAGGAGAGATGAGTGCAAATTCTTTTTAAACTTTACAATTACAATGTTATTAACCCAACAATCAAGATATTGCAGCAATACACATACACACAGAAAGTAGATAGAAGAGAGAGAGAGAGAGAGAGAGACAAGATATATATGGGGAAAACCCTTACGGGTGAAAAACCCCACACTCCAAAACATAGCTCAAATGTATTATAGTAAACAATCAAGGTTACAATACAGTTTTAGAGCCAATGCTCTTGTAAGAGTCTTCGACACTCGTATCTAGAGATATTCTCGCAGCATAACAATACCTGTCAATCACATAATACATCTCCTCTCCAAGCACCTGTTTATAATGAAGTTACAAGGCAAAATTGGACCTTCCTTGGAATGGGTGTCCAACTTGGCCTCATGGCCCAAAACCCATGCCTAGGGACACTTGTCCAACACTGCAGCATGGTCATGATACTTGTTATATCACCCCATCCCAATATGGGTGCCTAATCCCAAGATAGGCAATGACAGATGCTCTTACGCATCTTATGGTTGTCACAGAATCCATCATAACTAACTGCTCTTACAACTGTAAGAGAATCTGTCATAACTGCCTATAAATAGCATATTCTACTTACAACACATCATCACCCACCTTGGGGCACCCAAAGATGCCTCCTTTAAAGATGTTATTCGACACATGTCCTCACCTGTCATAGAACCTTCTATTTCTGACTCTTACACGTCATATATTCTGTCATAGGAATCTGTCATAACCATTTTGGTCATGATTCCCTTACACACTAGTCAAAATGCCGACACATGGTAGAAAACCTCTACCACACAAAGGGGATGCCTATCTCCACATGGAGTGAGTTGACCATCCTAGTCATCTTACAAGTGGAGTGACAACTCATCATGCCACTTCACACTAAATGACAAATAGGATGTGCAACAAAATTACAACATAGGCTAAATAAATAAATACAATACAAATAATAAATGCAAGGAATTATCAAGGTTGAGACACCTTAATTCCCAACATTCTCCTACTTGTCGAACACCTTGTAAGAGCCAATAAAAATAATAGGATTTAACTACTATAGGCTGAGAGGCCCATAGACTCCGAACACCATCTAAACTTATCTCTGCCCACTGGTTTTGTCAATGCATCTGCAACATTCTTCAAAGTATCTAGCTTCTCCAAATTCACCTTCCCATCCTCTACCATGTCTCACATGAAATGAAAATGTACATCAATAGGCTTTGTTCTGACATGGAAAGTTGGATTCTTAGCTAGGCAAATCACACTTTGACTGTTACAACAAATAGTAATTTGTCCTACATCAACACCAATATTAGAGCACAATCTCTTAAGCCAAATGGCTTCCTTACAAGCATGTGTAGCTGCCATATACTTAGCTTCTGACATGGACAAAGTGACTATAGGTTGTCACTTACTCATCCAACTAATTGCACCACCAAATAAAATAAACACATAAGCACTGGTGGATCTCCTACTGTCAATGTCCCCTGCCCAATCTAAATCCACAAATACATACAGAATGCGGAGATCCTATAATATGACCATGATAACATATGGAATACTTAGAAGTACCCCTCAGATATCTAAACACTCACTTTACTACATCCCAATGTACCCATCCAGGATTATCCATAAATCGACTAAGAACTTCCACTACTTGGCCAATGTATGGTCTTGTGTAGACCATAGCATACATCAAACTGCCAACAACACTAGCATAATGTACTCTTCTCATGTCCTCCACCTCAGAAGGACATTTTGGACAATCATTAACAGATAACTTTGTCCCCAAAGAAACAGGAAAACACAATGGTCTACAATCTGCCATGCTGAACCTATCCAACACGGTCTTCACATACTTACTCTGGCTTAACCAAAGTTTTCTATTTGCTATGTCTCTTCTGATTTCCATTCCCATAATGTACTTGGCTACCCCTAAGTTTTTCATCTCAAACTATGCTGACAACTGAGACTTCAAATCAAAAATCATATTCTTACCATTCCCAATTAACATCATATCATCAACATACAATGCATGAATGAGAATGCAATCATTGTCAAACTTGTAATATACACAATGATCTGGTTTTGATCTTAGAAATCCAATCGACAACACAAAGGCATCAAATTTTATAAACCACATCCTAGGAGACTGCTTCAAACCATACAAAGACTTTTTGAGCTTGCAAACTAAATTTTCTTTACCTTTCTCTATGTAATGCTCTGGCTATGACATGTAAATCTCTTCCTCCAAATCACCATGAAGGAATGTTGTCTTCACATCCATCTGCTCCACCTCTAAGTCATACGCTACTGCAAGAGATAATAGAAACCAAACAGATGTCATCTTTGCAATGGGAGAGAAAATTTCACCATAATCAATTCCCTCCACTTGTGAGTACCCCTTTGCAACCAGTCTGGCCTTGTACCTTTAACCACTATCATATGCACCAAATTTCTTCTTGAAAACCCATTTACAACCAACAAGTTTTTGTCCTTCAAGCAAAGGCACCAGCTCCCAAGTTTTATTCTTCTCCAAAGAAGCCATCTCATCTTCCATGGCTTCCTTCCAAGAACCTACATCTTTCATACCCATAGCCTCTGTCACAGTTCTAAGCTCATCAGTGTTAGTAAGCAAAGCAAAAGCACAACTAGAATCAAGCAATGAATAACCAAACCTGTCAGGTTGCTTCTTTGTTTGTGTAGACCTCCTCAAAGGCTGAGGTTGAGGTTCTACTTCTTCTTCTGAGCTTTCAGAGCTACTAGAGATCTCCTCATCATCAGGTCTCATAGGGTCTGTCAGTTCAGTCTTCTCAGGGGTAGAAGGAAACTGAACCACATCTTTTTTCTTTTCTATCTCTTCTAGCTGTAGAACAATAGAAGAAGGTGTTAGCTCTCTGAAAATAACACTTCTACTATACAACACTTTTTCAGCCATAGGATCCCAAAGCTTGTATCTTTTCACACCGACACCATAGCCAATGAAAATACACTTAACAGTCGTGTTCTCCAATTTTGACCTTTTCTCCCTAGGCACATGTGCATATACCTGACAACCAAAAACATGAAGATGTCTCCCTAAAGGCTTCTTACTAGACCACACCTCCATAGGTGTCTTACCAACAAGAGCTAATGTAGGAGACCTATTTACTAGGTAGCAAGCAGTGGCTACAGATTCAACCCAAAACTTTTGTTCGAGGCTTGCTCTACTAAGCATACTCCTAGCCTTCTCCATTAGTGTCATGTTCATCCTCTTTGCAACTCCATTTTACTGCGGGCTGTATCGAGTTGTCTTGTGTCTTTCAATCCCATGTTCTTTACAGAACTTATCGAACTCTATCGAACAAAACTCACCACTGTTGTCAGTCCTCAAACACTTAATTTTTTTACTACTCTAATTCTCAACAAAAGATTTGAACTCTTTGAACCGACTAAAGACTTCAGACTTGCTTCTAAGAAAATAAATCCATGTCCTTCTACTGTAATCATCTATGAAAGATACAAAATATATAAATTTGGAAATCGAAGGAACACTAACAGGACCAAACACATCAGAATGAATAAGGTCCAACCCGAAGACTTGTGAGAACTAGAGTAAAACTGAACACGATTTTATTTTCCATATATACAATGTTCACAAAATTTGAACTCGAGATTACAATCATTTAACCCCTCAATGAGGTTTTTATTTTTCAAGGTTCTAAGACCCTTCTCACCAATGTGGCCAAATCTCTTATGCAATAACATTGTTCTTTTAGCAAGAAGCTTGACTTCCAAAGCACGAGCACCCTTGGGTACCTAAAATGCACTACCATTAGAATTTGATACAATAGATTTCTTCACTATTGGTTCAGATGGTGGGGATGAAGCGACTGTAGCTCTTTTCTTTGATTCAGAAGAACTATTGCACTGTGAAGTACATGCCTCCAGCTAAAATAGAGTACCTCTCTAAGTACCCTTTACAAGCACCATTTATCCTCTAGACATCTTGCATCTGTCCTTTGAAAAGACAACCTGCACACCTGCATCATTCAACTTACTTACATAAAGCAGGTTTCGTGCCAAGCCTAGGATGTGCATAACCCTAGTGATCCCCTTCACTCATCCATCAGGGAATCGGATTGAGACTCTTCCATGACCAACAATCTTTAGATGAGAATTGTGACCTAGGTACACTCTTCCACCATCAAACTCTTCATACTTCATAAACTAGTCTCGATGCGATGTCATGTGAAATGATGCACCAAAATTAATCAGCCACACATCATCAGATGCATGGGTGGCCAAGGCTACAATGAAGGCATCACCATCATCTTGTGACTTGTCATAATCTGAATCTGTGACATTCTTTTTCTTCTTCTTTTTCATCTCTTTGCATTCCTTTCAGAAATGCCCAGATTTACCACGGTTCCAACAGAGAGCCTTGGACTTTCCAAGAGATTTGGATCTCCCATGGGATTTAGATCTACCCTTCTCATCTTTCTTGTCCTTCTTTCTCACTTTCTCCTTGGGTCTTCCATGAACCACAAGAGCTTCTTTGGCTGACTCAGTTTCCTTTCTCTGCATCTCTTCAGATAACAGCAAAGACACTACCTCATCCATCTTGAATGTGGTTGTAGTGCTTCTGATGGCCATTACAAGATGATCCCACGAATCCAGAAAAGAAAAAAGCAAGGTCATACATCGATCCTCCTCCTCCATTTTCACACCCACAAATGTCAATTGTGCAACTATCATGTTGAAAGAATTCATGTGATCTACAACAGATCCTCCATCTTCCATCTTCAAATAAAATAGCTTCTTTTTCAAGAAAAGCTTGTACACCAAGGAATTGGCCTGATAAACATCTCCCAGCTTCTTCCATAGTTCTTTCACGATCTTCTCATCATGGAAATTCAATAGGATAGAGTCAGCAAAACTGAGTCTTGTGAGACCCTTAGCCTTCCGATCTTTGAGATCCCAATCAACTTGTGGAGTTCCCATAGGTCTCGATCAACAAGCATGTCTTCCATCTTGAGTTTCCACAACTCAAAATTTGTGCTGTTAAACTTCTCCACCTCTAATCTTCCGGATGTGCCTACCATCTCCTTCCTACAACAAGATTTTATAATACTCTACACAGACTCCCACTCAACCTAAGATTAGCTCAAAAAACTCCTACCTAGCAACAATAACCAAAACTAGCCAGGCTCTGATACTAATTGAAAGGAAGCTAGGTGTGCGAAAAATGCTTCCTACGCTAATCTAAAGAGGAGAGATGAGTGTAAATTCTTTTTAACCTTTACAGTTATAATGTTATTAACCCAACAACAAAGATAACACATGTATACACATAGAAAGTAGATAGAAGAGAGAGATACAAGATATACGTGGGGAAAACCCTTACGAGTGAAAAACCCCACACTCCAAAACATAGCTCAAATGTATTACAGTAAATAATCAAGGTTACAATACAGTTTCAGAGCCAATGCTCTTGCAAGAGTCTTTGACACCCATATCTCGAGATATTTTGGCAGCATAACAGTAACTGTCAATCACATAATACATCTCCTCTCCAAGCACTTGTTTATAAAGAAGTTACAAGGCAAAATTGGACCTTTCTTGGAATGGGCATCCAACTTGGCCTCATGGCCCAAAACCCATGCCTAGGGACACTTGTCCAACACTGCAGCATGGTCATGACACTTCTCACATCACCCCATCCCAATATAGGTGCCTAATCCCAAGATAGGTAATGACAGATGCTCTTACGCATCTTACGACTATCATAGAATCCGTCACAACTAATAGCTCTTACAACTATAAGAGAATCTATCATAACTGCCTATAAATAGCATATTCTACTTACAACACATCATCACCCACCTTGGGGTGCCCAAAGATGCCTCCTTCAAAGATTCTCTTCTACACATGTCCTCACTTGTCATAGAACCTTCTATTTCCAACTCTTACATGTCATAGGAATCTGTCATAACCGTTTCATTCATGATTCTCTTACACACTAGTCAAAATGTTGACACATGGCAGAAAACCTCTACCACACAAAGGGGATGCCTATCTCCACATGGAGTGAGTTGACCATCTTAGTCATCTTACAAGTGGAGTGACAACTCATTGTGCCACTTCACACTAAATGATAAAATAGGATGTGCAACAAAAATACAACATAGGATAAATAAATAAATATAATACAAATAATAAATGCAAGGAATTACCAAGGTTGAGACACCTTAATTCCCAACAGTTTAAACTATTAAGAATGCATATGTGAACCTTCTAATATGAAGGTGGTGAGATCTTTTATGATCATGGTCTCATCATGAGATAGTAGAATAAGTTTATAGAAGAACATAGACTAGTTCTATATGTGACTGAATTATGACTTATTGGTTAATGTTATGAGATATAATTCCTTTTACTTAAATGTAAACTATTAGGTTTGGTGATTAACACCTTAAGCTCATTGGGATAATAAGAGCTATTAAACCTAACAAAGCTAATGAACTTTATTAAGGCATGGTATGCCATGAGTACCATGAAATTGACTTCATCATATGTGATGATTTGCTATTGTAAATGTTAACCATGGGAGACCAAGGCGGTCATGTTGGTTTAATTTGGTATAATTTGAAAACAGAATAAATTGATGAGGAGTCACTAACGCATTACAAAAGTAACCTATATAGTTGTAACTAACTTATTATGGAAGTCAAAGGACCAACACTAGATACTCAGATGGCTATCCAATTGATTTCTAATGTCTAACCTTTCCATGAAAGGTAGGGCCTCTTCGAGTTAGGAAGATGAGCGTGGGACTGCAGGTCCATGGTTGGAAGAAAAGCACCAGGATGATGCTCTCCTTCCCAAGCATGAGACAAGCCAAGGCCTATGAAGATAGATGTCATTGGTTCTAGATATAGTGTTTGCAATTTATGACCAGTTGGTCTATTGTGATGTAAAAACTTGATTAAGATTACTAGAGCATATATTGTATTTGATTAGTGATGGTTACTCACTAAAGATTGTAATGGTTTACTGGATTGTAAGCTTTATTATATCTTGATTAGATTAGCATGCTTAATTGATGGAAAAGAATATGTTTCTTTTGGTCCAAATTTTGGATTATCTCTATCAATTCTTAATTAATGACTTGTTTAAGTTACATGTTTAAGTTAAATCTTGAGTATTATGCAAAGTGATGTTACACTATTCCCCTTTTTGGTGATGTTAGTGGGTTGTTGAAAAGTTTCCACGTAAGGCTAGCATGCCATGCTACTAATCGAGTTTGAATTGATAGGGGAAAACTGACAAGTCATGGTTATCCAAAATGTGGGTGCTTCTTGAGTCTCCATATAAATTTGTGCTCTTGTTGTTGTTTTGTATGCTATTTCTTTATGTGCAGGCAAATATGGAAGTTAATTTCTCAAGTATGTCTTGCTTACCACCCTGCTCCCTTGGATTCTCTTCTTGATTCTCCTGGTTGATGTTGTGTTCCTATAAGATTAAGGAGGTTGGAGAAGCATTGTCTTGAGGGATGGGAGGATTTGGTAAGATTGTGGAAGCAAATTTGCATCTATTAAACTGATGAGAATCCTTCCCTTCTTCAGAACGTGCTCATTTGTGTTTGTAAAAATTAGGAATTATGCTTGGTTTCATCTAATCGGAAATCATTATTTGAATGGCAGAACTTATGTTTGGCATCTCCCTTATCTTCCTGATCTTTGGATTGGAAGAGCATTAATGTCAGACTATCTAAAGCATAGCAAAGTTTCATCTTTCTTATCAAGGCATTCCTTCTTATTACTTGGACTAATTTGTTATTGAAGTTGTTGGTCTTAGAGTTGATAATACTACCAGTTATTGCCAACCTTTTGCGATTTAAATATAGTTGAAATTATGATTTGTACAAGTCTTCTTTGATATAATAAAAGGGATGCAAATTTAGGGTCTATACATTTAAACCCTTAGTAGTTTTTAAAGACCTAAATGCTTCTATTTCTGACGAGTGCACTTTTTGTTTTATTTCTGCATTGACTTGATGTAGTAGGTCACTTCACTTAAGTTGACCTGCTGAAGGGTTGTTAATTCATTATGGGGATCAGCCCCTCCACTGAGTATAATAAACATCGCCGATTTATACAATGGGTGCTGGGCACCATAAACCAAATCAAAGGCTCATTTTAAATTTTTTGGTGAGCGCGAAGACCTTATCAATGGTTGAAATTTAAACTAGTTCTCCTCCTTTCTTTGCAACAATTTTGATGGGCCTTTGAATGTCACTACTTTGAGACTATACTAAAATTGCTTTTTAAAGGCTATTTTTGGTCACTTTCTAAAGGCAGTTAGAAGATATTTTAAAGGAATTTTTTTGAGATTTATTTCTATTTTTCTAAATGCTCTCATGCATTGAAGACTACAAAGAAGGAAGTTTTTTTGTTTTTTCTATAATGTGTAATAATGATTAAAATTCCTTTTTGAGTGAAGCTTAAAAAAAAATTTGTCTTCTTCTCATGGAGATAGTGAAAAGGTTCGAGGTAATGGAAAGAAAGACTGAGATGGAAGAATTGAATTTATTCTCTTACAGTGTAAAATAATAAAGAGATATTATTGTTGTAGATAGAGTGAAATTGAAGAGTTGACTTTGAAAGTAGAAGGTATACAAAGACAAGTTGAAAATGAATGTAGTGGAAAATGAAAAGTTATTTCATTTTTAATAAATTTGTAGGTGCATTAAGGATTAAAAAGATGCAACATGAAAGATGCACTTTTTGTGTGAAGTTATAGATGAAGATTAATATGCAGAGGGCCAGAGAAATAAAATCAGAGAACTGAACAAGACATACTAATATGAAGGTTAGTTAAGTGCAAGAGAAGAAAATGTAGAGATTGTAATTGCAGTGATTGTAAAATGTAGGTGAATAAGGTTATTCAAAAGGTGATTGTGAGAGATGAATGAGATATATTTTACAGGTGATTTGATGAGATGATAAAAGTGATTGTATTTGAATCTTTGAGTGATGAATCATAGGGTATGTAATGGTGCAAATTAGATTGACTTGCAATCATTTCTTGCACATTAGACTTTATGTTTTGATAAAGGTGATTGTATTTGCCAGTGAGGCAGATTTGTGCCAGTGAGGCTTTGTATGTCAATGAGGCATGGTTAATTGTCAGTGAGACAGCTATTGTTGTAATCAGTGAGATTCAAATAAGCTAGTGAGGCAAATTTTTAGAGTGGTTTTTATTCCCCTTGAGGGTTTCCCACTCATCAAAACATGTGTCATGTGTTGTCTTTTTGATTGATTATGTTGTATCTATTTAATCACCTTTATTTAAGTTTTGCATATCATGATAACTATGTCTTTCAGTGAACTCCTTTGCATAATATTTTTGAGTCAAGTTTTGAAATATTAAAAATTATACAACACTGATTCACCCCCCCTCTCAGTATTGTTCTGTACTACAACAACAACTAAATAATTATTTAATTACAACATTATAAAAAATATATCAAAATATGCAATGGTGTACAACACCATATCCCAACATTCTCCCACTTGTTGTATACATTGCATAAGGGTCAAACAATGAAATACATCATAGGTAAACAAGTAATCACATGAATCTCTAGCATGCTCTCGTGCTCCATCAAGATACCTACAATAAAATCAAAGTGACCACCATCTCAAGAAAGAACTTCTATCATCCTCCAATGTGCCACCTATGGAAGAAAAGGAACATGCCAAGGTGAGGATACACCAATCCAAAGAACACAAGCATCAAATCCAAGTGATAACATAAGGCTCCAAGTTGTTGTCAAAAGGAAAAAAAAAACCCACATGACTGGAAATAGCACCCACAGCATATGCTAATACATCCAACCATCCATACCTCATAGGTATCAACAACATCAATAAACTCATGCCAATAACATATCGAACCCATATACTGCAATAACAAGCTCCATGCATAAAACTTGTCAATGAAGAAAACATACATCCAGGAACTCCCACTGCATGGGTAATGTCAAATCTAAAAATAGATCCAAGGCATACCAAGTCTATCAATCAACACTCAAACCAAGCTGCGACTAACCAACAAGCCAATGCAATATCAAGAACAATCACAATGATCCACACATGCATGATAAATCGCTGTATACTCTCTCACAACATGTCACCATAACTATCCCAAATCCAACCATATCAACATGATCCTCTAGGAAGTAGCCATTAGACAAAGATAGAAAAATAATAAATCATAATGTCCTTCTATAAACACCTCAAAGTGGTAAGTTGTGCCAAGTATGATCTCCTCTACAACCCCAAATGAAAAGCCTCAACAACACCCAACCATTCAATCTCATAAGTTTAAATGAACATTTATAACATGTAACCAACATGGATGTAAGCCTCTCTAATCAAGGTAGATCAAACTTATAAGCATTCCATAACAAGGAATAAGCCCAATCACATCTCCTAAACTCCTCATAATGAACATCATAAATCAAACCATACGAACAAGAAGATAACCATGCTAACATCCCTCAAATGAACCCTCCAGAACCAATAACTATAGCTCAAGATCCATATCTATGAGAAGATGAAACATAAAGAAGAATGCATCTAAAAGGATGGGTAATACCTCATAGATGATAAACCGCCAAGTAGACCAAGAGTGGGGGATGAGAATGCTCCTCCAGGATAAAACAAGCCACAATGACTCTCTCGAAGAACAATCTCCTCTAGGTCCATAATGAACTCACATCCATATCCAAGTATAAGGCTCCTTGGTCTATCTACTAAAACCTCCAAAGAGTAACTGTCTCAACAATAGTCTCTAATCAAAAGAGAACTCCAACCTCACTTAAGTCTCCAAGTATCCAAGAGCACCTGTAACCAACCAATACATGCCAGACTCCAAATGCAACATAGCACCATCATGAAGTAGTCAAGTAAATGATCAAAGTACTCAATACCAAGAGAACAAACAAGACCACTATCAATGCTCCTACTACACATCTACATAATCAAGAAGCTCATCATGACATCATGATCTAACCATCTCCTCCAAAGAGATCACATGCAACAAAGCATACAATGATGCATACATCATGTCTCAAAATAACCTATATCATGCCAATACTCTAAGCTAGCACCAAGAGTAAACCATGACATAATATCAACATCTCTAAACAAAGGATAAACATGTCAAATTGACAAATCATACATTGACACCACAACCAAAGACTCAAGTAAGTCCTCCATGGTAAATCAAGATGTCAACATCTCCAATCATATGAAGATAACCATCTCCTGACAACTAAACTAAAAAATGTCAAAGAACTCTCACAACCAAGAGCTCCTCCATGACACCAACATCCACTACAGAAGATCATCCATCACATATGATGAATCCAACATGCTACCAAAGCTCCCACTGAAACTATGATACCGAGCTATCCATGAAAACAAAGTAACCATCTCCTAAATAAAGATTATCCATGGCCCAAACCAATCTAGGAATCCCAATGTAACATCAATAGCTCCCAAAAGGTCGAGTAAAACTAAAATCTCCAAACAAGAATACAAAACCATCACTATCAAAAGCTAACATAAAACCATGTATCTAAGCTCTCCATGACATCGTGATAAACATGTTGCAAGTCCCAACAACCGACTATCCAAGCACTCTAATCATCCATCCTCTTATCCCAAAGAAACATACTAATGCACAAATGACCACAGACAAGGCCAACTAACAAAGTCTGCATAAACACTGAACCAATCTGGTGGATATAGATAGTCCACATCTGAGTTATCCCACTATAGATAAATAGGTGATCAGCCTACAAAACTACATAACTCATAGATCCAAACAAATATAACATGCAAACTCATCATCACACTAGTAAACTACAAATTAAGATATCAAAGAAGATAACATGTAGACTCCAAGACTCAAACACCAAATCAACTCTAGATTTGATTTGCCAACAAGTCCACAAACAAGTAACCATAGTCAAGGAACTAATCACGCATCCAGGAGATAAGAACAATCCCCAAAAACAACACCACAATACCACTTGTAACCATGAATCGAACTGTATAGCCCATACCAGTCAATCGCATACATGATCATGTCATGCTAATGCAAAAGTGTGCCTGCATATCCATGACACCATAGTCATCATCATTGCTGTACATGTACTCAACTCCTGCTGAAATGAGACTCCAAGTCTCACACAAGTATCAACCATGTCGTCAAACTAGAAGACAACCTATTCCTATCTCATCAAAGTACAAACTCTGAAAAGCACCTGTAAACCTGTATCAAGAAGAACTAAAATTGAAACCCTACTATACCATGCTGATGGTCTCATAACAACATGTACTCCCACAAGTTTGTGCCAAAATTCTATTTGAATGCACTCATAAACGCACTCTGAATCTCAGGCTCCTACAAGTGATCAAACAAGTACAACACTCTCTCTGCACACCAAACTAAAAATCTACATGATCCAAACTATAGTACACTGCAAGAGCTCTCCAATGCCTATCCGAAATTGAAAATATGACTCTGCATGCAAACGTTATGAGCATAAAATTGTACTGGAGAAAAGCAAGTTTTAGGCACCAAATTTTGACTGAAATAGAAAAATCTAATGACTAAACCTATACCACTGCATAGTTCTCGGAGAGAGCTTTCCAATGCCTATAAGAAGTCAAAAAACTGATACTGTATGTTAAAGTTATGCCCCCCAGAAGAAAAGGCACTCCTAGGGCTAAAACTGGACCCCTGGTGGGACCTTGTCCATACAATGCTGATGTCATCATGCTGACTAGATGCTGATTGTGCATGACTGGGAAAAACAACAAATGATGTGGTATTTCCTGGGTTGGCATCAATTTGTCTTTGATAGGCGTAGGTGAAAAGTTTTCCATTTGTTTAAATTTCCAAAATCCACAGACCCAAAAAATGCATATAAGGAGGTTTTAATTTTTTAACATAGGTCTGAATTAAATATTTTTTTTAACTGCTGTCATTTCAAATAAACCACCGCCATTTTTAAAAATTTAATATAAAAAAAAAAATTTAAGTTTTAAATGCCCTTAAAGGGCTGCCTTGGGTGAACGACCCAAAGGCCGACAGGGAGCATGTGAGGGGACTAGTGGGGCTGGCCGACATATGTCGGCGGTACCCTGTCAATACCCCCTATGCAAAGGCAAGGTACAGGGGTCTGCAGACCCCCCCCCCCCCCCCCCAATTAATTTTTTTTTCTTAATTTTCTTTTTGATTTCTATATCTTGAAATTTTAATATAGTTTTTCAATTAAAAAAAATTGAAGCAAAAAACTATAATAAAAATTTATTATTGTGCAGGATAAAAAAATTTCTTCAGTGTACCTTTGCACACTGCGATGGCCATACCAGCGAACCTAGGAGTCTAAATTTTTTTTCTTTTTTTTCTCTATAGCGGAATATAGACATATTTTATATGAATCTTCATCTCTCAGGCCTCTTGGACTCAATGGCGAGGTCTGTTTTGTCCTAGGAGGCCATTTGTGAAATTTCCTCCTCAAAACCCTCATGAAACCAAACCAAAAAAACCCTCTTCAGCCATGATTTTTCAATCATCAGATTTGCAACATGTATAGCAAATCTCCAATACCCAGAACCCCCAACCTACAATACAACCTACACAAAACCTTGTAATGCCTTCAATCCTTCTATGCATTGCCATGGCTTCCATTTTGCACTTGATCTACACACACAAGGATTATACACATCTAGGGAGCTCATGCCTCCCTCAACCATAAACATGGCTCTGATACCAACTGTTAGGAATTTGTAGGTCTAATTAAACCAATTCTAGGTAACCCAGTTGGAGAAACAAGATGCAGAAATAAACCAAAATGCAAAGATCAAATGAACAAGCAACAAGATAATACAAGATATACCCTAGGAAAACCCTTTTTAGGGAAAAACTCAATAGCCAAAAGCATTCTTGCTCACATGTATTATTCAGCAATGAAACATTACAATACAAACTCTGAGCCTCCATGAATACCTCTAAACCATCAAGCACATCCAATGCAACCTCCATGTGTACAAGCATAAATCCACACATCACCTACCATGCTTCACAATCTACACTTACAGGAGAGAGCTCAATACAATGACAACCTCTCACAAAACCTCTGTTCACCTACAATCAATAATCCAGCCAAGCCAACCTCAAATAATAACCTTGTGCTTGCTTTTATAATATAAGCTCACACATTACATTGAGAAAACCATGTGCCCCAAAACCATGGGTAACACAAAACCATTGACCCCACATTTGACTATTAGTACTAACTTTTCCTAATAAATCAAAAAATACAAATAATATCCCAACGTTACAATACAACTTATACAAGTGGTCCCAAAATAATTACATAGTGTAATTAACCACACCACCTATGTGCATCACAACTAAATAATTATTTAATTACAACATTATAAAAAATATATCAAAATATGCAATGGTGTACAACACCATATCCCAACATTCTCACACTTGTTGTATACATTGCATAAGGGTCAAACAATGAAATACATCATAGGTAAACATGAAATCACATGAATGTCTAGCATGCTCTCATGCTCCATCAAGATACCTGCAATAAAATCAAATTGACCACCATCTCAAGTAAAAACTCTTGTCATCCTCCAATGTACCACCTATGGAAGAAAAGGAACATGCCAAGGTGAGGATGCACCAATCCAAAGAACACAAGAATCAAATCCAATTGATAACATAAGGCTCCAAGCTGCTATCAAAAAGAAAAAAACCCACATGATTGGAAATAGCACCCACAGCATATGGTAATACATCCAACCATCCATACCTCATAGGTATCAACAACATCAATAAACTCATGCCAATAACATATCCAACCCATATACTGTAATAACAAGCTCCATGTACAAAACCTGTCAATGAAGAAAACATACATCCAAGTACTCCCACTACATGGGTAATGTCAAATCTGAAAACAAATCCAAGGCATACCAAGTCTATCAATCAACACTCGAACCAAGGTGTGGCTAACCAATAAGCCAATGTAGTATCAAGAACAATCACAATTATCCACACATGCATGATCAATCGATGCATACTCTCTCACAACATGTCACCATAACTATCCCAAGTCCAACCATATCAACATGATCCTCCAGGAAGTAGCCATAAGACAAAGAGAGAAAAACTATAAATCATAATGTCCTTCTACAAACACCTCAAAGTGCTAAGCTGTGTCAAGTATGATCTCCTCTACAACCCCAAATGAAAAGTCTCAACACCCAACCATTCAATCTCATAAGATCAAATGAACATATATAACATGTAACCAACATGGATGTAAGCCTCTCTAAAAACATAGAGAAGACATTTACAATCATGCAAAACATGGAGAAGACAACATTGAAGACACACAAAACACAGTGAATGCAATGATTATTTTCTTTTTCTTTTTCTCATATATATATGAAATGTAGATGCAAGTACAAGGAAAGTAAACACAACCCAAAATGTAGGAGGGACTCATCACCAGTAGTCTTTAAGATTGCATATGGGGGAACAGACACGCAAAACAAATCTCATAGTGCAGGAGGGATTCATCGCCACCAATCTTTAAGACTACACTTGAGAACAAACCCGCCATACAAATCAAGCACATCATACAAATCCCAAAGCATAAGACTCATCACCACCAGTCTTTAAGACTATACTTGGGAACAAACACGCAATACACACACATATAGAAGACATGGAGAAAACATAACAGACAAGCGATGGAAGAACCCATTGCTAGGTTCACAGCCATCTCAGGCACATTACAGGCACACACCGATGATTAGGCTTTGCCACAATGATCATCAAAGATACGCTTAAGGGTTAGGATAGTCTCAAATCTACTCCTCACCTACTCGGAGGACTTTTGGAAATGTAACCCAATCTGCATCATGGAGATGCCTTACAATGAAAAGGAAGCATGGCATACAACCCCACCTGCATCACGGAGATGACTTATGGTGAAAAGGACGTATGAGTATACAACCCCACCTGCATCATGAAGACGCCTTATGGTGCAAAGGAGGTATATGAAGTAGATTTTAAGATTGTTCAAACACACTTTACTAGCATCTAGAATAGATAGCTTACCTTATATATGCCTCCACCTTAAGGTGGTTGATATCATGTACCGATATCAAGCATGTTAAGGTAGGAAGAAAACACACAAGGGAACACAGGCTCTCACAAAGCCCATACCCTGTAGAGGTGACATGTACTTTACGATCACCAAATGATACCACAAACACACAATTCCTTGCAAGAAAAGGTGTTAGCATCCATATAATCATGATAATCATCAATGCATATGATCATTCACATAGAGAACTGAGGAATGCAAGATTTAAGATAGACAAAGTGCACGGAGCAACAATATTGTTATGTTTTGTAAAAGAGATGAGACAACATCAAGATCACAAGGAGTGATTCTACTAGCCAAGCATCAAATAATATATATCAACCCCATCGTCATGTATGGAATAGGTCCATTTTTTTATTTCTCACCAAAAGGACACTAGGTTTGCATCAGTATAATATGTTTTTCATCATCTGTCTGCTAGATAAAAGCACTAGAGGAAGAGAAACAATGAATCAAGAGAAGAGAAACAAGTGCCTTAGGGATAGTCACATAGGAGGGTGCCCCCAAGTCACCAACCGCAATGCTATGTCCATAAGACACAACACACAACAATGAAAATAGAGGAGAAGCGATATAGAAGAATGATGATACAAATAGAAGAAGGGTCACAATAGAGGTGCTCTCCCAGTATCCTTGACCTTACAAGAGTATCAAGGGTCATTCTAGGAGGACTAAACAACACATAACACATCACAGGGGAAACACAACACGAAGGTAAAGGGTTAGAAATACTTACCTATCAGTACAATCATACTAAAATTTGGAACTTGTGAGCCTCTTGGAGAGATGCTCTATCAAGATTTGTGTAAAGCTTGAGTGGTTCTTATGAGATTCTTGTTTGTTGTCAAGAAGCCCATGTGATGCTTGTTTCTCAAATTCTTGTGTATATGAAATCTTTTGTTGCTTATGAGGCGGAGAACCACTATTATTTCCATCTGATGATAATCATCTTATTCTTTTCCTATTTTTAGCTAGCTTTCTTTATTGAGTTCATCTACCATAATGACAAGGACTATCTTGTACTATCTCAAACTTTTCATTTGTCAGAGTCTCTTGCTTCGGTAGTTCCTTTTTGATTTTTGATGTATGTTGCATATCTACCGATCCATGAAGGGATAATGAAGGTGGAACTTCAGAATAAATACCTTTTCCTCGTGGACGAGGTGATCCTTGAGTGTTTTCCTTATCCACTTCAATCATAGAAACTATCTCATCATAGTCCAAATAGTCATCCTCTACTTCTAATGTATTTTGTTCCATCAAATTATTATCAGTCTACTTAGGGAAAGGATTAGTGAAGATCTATAAGTTTTGATTCAATGGAGCAACTGACTTATTCCCATTATCATTCACACCCGACACCTGTATAACATTCGAGTCAATGAGGTCTTGTATTTCATGTTTAAGATGCATACATCATTCAGTATCATGTCCTTATGTCCAATGCTAATGGAAAAAAGCATTAGCATCGAAATAAGGTTGTTACATTCTACTAGGATCCAACTCCCTAATCAGAGGAAGCTTCAAGAGATTGTTACTCAGAGCCTGTCCATTATAGAATGATAGGATTCAGATATCAGAGTAAATTTTCTTTACTGATATGGTGCCTTTTCGGATTAGTGATAGAAGACACTTGTGAAAAATTGTTTGAATTATGTCCATTAACCTTGATGAAACTCTTATTATTCCTTTTAAATTTGTTTTGTGATAGTCCACCCATGGATTGAACAAATTGAGCCAATGAATTATGATTTTCATACTGACTAGATGAAAGTTGATAATCACCAAGGGCAGTACATAAATGTTGAAAGGAGTTATACTTCATCAAGAGACTCTTATCACGAATGTTAAGTTGCAGATTTGTAATAAACACCTTCTAAACATCCTAATCCTTCATTTGATATTGAATTTGTGCATAGAGAAATTGATACCGACTAATAAACTTAGTTAACTTTTGTTTCAGACCCTACTTGCAATGAACTAAATCAATCAAGGAGACTTGAGGTCCAATGTTTGCTTGGAAATGTTGCAAAAATTGATCAACTAGCTGTGAAAAAGAATGTATTGAATTCAAAGGCAAAGAACAAAACCATTCTAAAGCAATATCTTTGAGAGATCATAGGAACATTTTTGCTAAAAAATCTTCTTCAAAGTAGAAATCACTAAACATAGCCATGAATACTGCCACATGAGTATTAGGATCACCTTTTCTACCAAATTTTTCAAAATGAGGAGTCTCAAACCTCTCAGGCATAGGGGTTCTCAAGATTGCATAAGATAGGGGATTATGGGCATGATAGGTTGGTATATTAGGTTGTGAAGAATTCGTCAAGTTTGTCACCTTTTCTTGTAAAGAAGTCATGCCTTCCAATAGTTGGTTTAAGATGGCATCATTAGGAGATGTGGTTTGTTGTGAAGAATTAGAACCAAAGTGAGGAGGTGACTGAGCATGAGTAGTGATAATCAGAGGTTGTGAATAGTTCAGGGGTGGTTGGACATATTGATAGGTGGAAGGTGGTTACGAATAGTTATATGTAATAAGTGGATGAGAATAAGTGGGATGGAGAGGTGGTTAAGAGTAATTATTCATAGAAGAGGTCCCCTTAGATACCAAGTTTTGATAGTTAAATCCCATAGCTTTGTAATTTTGTGAATTTGTCCTATTAGATACTCCAATACTAGTGGTAGCATTATTACAAGCATTTGCATTAGTAGTTAAAATCGTAGATGTGAATGTAGATATTCCCTCAGTCAGTATAGGTGTGTTACTTGTGTATGAGACAGTGACGACATGTTCTTAATACCATTCACACATTCAGTAACCATCATGACATTATGGTCTACTATATGCGTTAAAGCTTGAACAAAATTAATACCATCTTGTCCTTCTTTTATCAACTCTCTTATGTTGTGAATCACAGGGACAGCTTCTTCTGCTATCCTTTCATTTCCAACGAATGCTTAAAAATCGGCTAACTCTTTGTCAAGTTTGTTTATTTGCTCATCAGGTACATGTGCAACCACCTCAATAGTGTCATCGACATCATGAAATATTTGATCTTACATAGTGGTTGTAGGAGGTATAATGTCTTACAAATTTTGTGTCTCACCTTTTGTAAAGAAGGTATTCAATAGATTTTCAAGGGTAGGAATATCGTTTTCTTCAAAAGCACTAGATCCCATAAGTCTTCTACTTCTTCTTAAAAGAATGTTTCTATTAGGGAAGTGAGTCATAATACTCATGCAACAACATTTAACACTCAATGCACAAACTAATAGAATAAACCCGAGGAGCAAGATATGTTTAAGATCCAAAATGCTTGATTTTCAAATTTTTCCAATGCAAATCACTAGGAGAAAAGGTGTTGTGAAAAATTTCAAGAGGGAAAGAAAATAATATGCCTAATAATAGTCTAATGATGAAGCAATATCTTTCACAACATGCTTTTAATGCAAACCTAGAGTGATGACAAGTCAAAACCTAGTGAAAATGTGCTAAAATATGCAAATTTTCATCAATTTTCCATGCAAAGGTCTAGTAGGAAGGGTGTTGTAAGAAATATTAGGATGGGCAGAAGATAATAATCCTAATAACAGCCAATTAGTGCAGCAAAATCCTTTACATCACGCTTGTAGTGCAAATCTACAGAGACGATAATGCCAAATCTAATGAAAATGCAAGGTTTTCAAACCCTAGACATGAAATTTTGCAAGAAGAGCACTATGATGCAATACTACTATTAGAAATAAGTCCTAATGATTGTTTGAAATGGGGAGTAAAATCTGAAACAAGATTTTAACTATAAACCCTAACTAATGCAAAACTAGGTTTTTATGAAAAATACACAATTTCAAGCAATTTTTAGCAATTTGAGCATGAAAATGCAATACAATTGACTTCTAAATGATAAATTTATATAATTAAAATAATATATAATGAAAATGATAGAAATTTAATGAAATTGAATGCCAAATAATTCAAACTATGCTAAAATGTAAGCCAAAAATACCAATTTTTTCAAAATATTTCAAATCTTTCAATTTTTTGTAATTTTTTGAATGCAATAAGGTGAATGAATGCAAATCTATCACACAAAACTCAGAAAGGTGCCAAAATGTCCAAAAACATAGGTTCATCAAAATGTTTAGTACTAAAAAGAGGGTGAGTTGGTTTCAATGGTTTATTCAAAATCCTCCTTTCACACCAAACGTTCCAAGGGCATATTAATTGAGTTGAACCTCCAATTTGTGCAAGAGGATTCACCTATCAGGTTGGCCTACCACTTGGGAAGATGTGGAAACTTGGATATGTCAATCAATATCTCAATTTAATTTTCAATTTCACTTTAAACCCTAAATATGCAAAATAGTAAGCAAATTGTCGAATCACGGTAAATCCTTTTAGACTGAGATGAGGGACAGAGATATTTAACTCACTATTTTTTGAAGTTTGGAAGGTGGAGAAGTTAGGGACACCAGGACTAGCAAACAAGTCCAAGGTACCTATTTCTTTGTAGAATTATGATGTCCTTGTGACACTGATCCTCACAGTAGCTTCAGTTTCTGGTAATTCAACTACAGAAGACAATGATGCTAGTGCCCTAGTCCCAGAGAAGCTCCAATGTCTAGCTTCTTTTCATATCCTAAACCCTTGATGTCTGTTAACCTTCCCTGCAACTCCACTTCTTCTAGATGTGACACTTGTAACCTGCAATCACAAGAAGTGTGGGAGGGGGTTGTGGTGTTTAGAGGCTTGCCTTGATCAAGCCCCAGAGAGATATTCAAGTCTTCTAAACACCATTGTCAAATAAGAGTGTGTATCCCGGTGGGATAGAGGCAAACATCCAAATGATAAATGATTGAAAACACAATAGATATCACCTTGAAGTGTAGATCTCATGGAAAAAAGATGCTCTTCATGCCATGAGGAGATGGAGTCAAATCTACAAATACAAACACAATAAAAACAAAGTATTGCTCTACAACACAATGAATGCCTTGAATAACTTTCACAAAATCACAATGCTCATCTAATTTCCATCTAGTTTGGAAATGAAACCTAATCATTCTTGTATATGCAACTACAAAGATTCCCGCTAAGAATTTTGTAATTGAAACTTTAGATGTTGGCATAGGACCTAAATAATGGTCACTAAACTGACATTTGAAATTAGGACAGACCGAAAATAGGGCAGGACTAAGGTGCTAGCGCCTAATTCCACCCTACCATTTTTTTTCAAGATTCATCAAAATGCAATCCCATGGGTCCTACTTGCCATAAGACTTCAAGGTTTTCTCATCGGGTGTTAAAAATAACAAACAAGATGCTCTAAATGCAATAACAAGACCTGGGAGCTAAATCTTAAGAGGGAAAAGCCCCAAAGGGGACATTTTCTGACATAACAAGTGTATTATCATTCCCTTTAGAGGGTGGCGACTCTACTTGTGTTGGAACTAACTTTTTAGGAAGAAAACCAGTTATGTATGAGGAAATGTTATGTGGCTCTGCTGGTGGAGAACCCAGATTAAAAGTAGGCTTTAAGAAGCTTCATCATGTTTAAAGATCAGTCCTCTACAAAGAGGTGGCAACTCTATTTCCATGGACCTCATAAAGAATACAAAGATATTCTAGATCTGTATAAGCTTCAGTCAAAGGAGGAGGGATAGCAACTGTTGTGGTCGCTCCAGGTATTTCTATTTTGGTTTTCAAATAGGAGCCTATGTGAAAAACATAGTATATGAGTTTTAATGGAGTCCCTTATCAAGTGTTAGAGCACTAAGAAAGGGAAAGGGTAGTGATAGTTTGGCATACTGTTGGGTTACTAATAGCAGCCTTATATTGTAAGATGAAGTATGTGTTTTCCATGCTCTGAGAAGTGTGCTCATTAAAAGAAGATCTTAGCAATAGTTGTAATGAGTTATGTTTTTTGAAATTTTAAGATCTTGTTGTAAGAAAGAGCTGGTAAAAACTCCAATATCATGATGCACCAATGTATGGATCCTTGCATTCTCTAAGTATAACCATGACATGTGATCAACTCCATCCACATAGTCAAAGAAATTTCAATGCTAAAAGGATGGAGCCATAAATTTTGATGGCACTTGCGGTTTCCCAAATGTCATACCATCTGAAATTAGAGATAAGTTACCAAAGTACAATGGTACTGTTTAGTGTGAAAAATGTTTAGGGTTTGATTTTTTGATGGTTTGTGGTGATCCTCCTTTCACCACTAAACATTAAAGGACTTCCAGCTGAGTAGAGGGGTCTACTACAGGCTTTTCATCACTTGGAACATAGGGGACGATTGGAATCAGTGATTTTTTAGTGGCGAATATTCACCAATTGGCTAATAGTTGAAATTGGGGATTCAAAATTTGGCTAATAGTTCAAGCTGTAAGGCAACCTAAATCACCACATTTTTACAAAAATTTATTTGTCCTGGTTAAATCGCCAGAACATTTATTTTATCAAACTTTCAAACTCAAAAACTCTCCAGGATATTTGATACCTAATTATATCAAATTCACCTAAATTTTATAAGTCATAGTAGAAAATGAAATTAATTCACCAATAATATTATATAATTATTGGTTACTTTAGGGCCATATCACCAATTTTTAATCACCATCATTGATTTTATTTATAATCTAATGGTTGGGCTTGTATTCCATGGGTTAAAATGTACCCATAGAGCTCCATACCCATCGAGCCTAAAATTGTATTTAGGCCATTGATCTCAATTTATAATCTAACGGCTGGGGTTAAATTTTGCGAGTCAAAATGTACCTGCAAAGTTCCAATTCCCATGGGGCCCAAAATTCCATTTGGGTCATTTACATTTGAGATCAATGGCCCAAAATACAAATGACCCAAATGTAATTTTGGGACCCATGGGCATTGGAGCTCTGTAGGTACATTTTGGCCCGCATAATAGAACCCAAACTTTTAGATTATAAATAAAATCAATGGTGGTGAAAATAATTTAGGGCTGATTTAAAATATTCAATGTTTGATTTAAAATATTAAGTAATTAAGGAATTATAGACACAAGCACTACACCTTAAACTAGTCAATCCCTACCACCCTTGGGCCCTTACTTTTTCCATAGGAATTTAACTTTTTAAAAAAGGAAGGACTCACCATGGTAATTAATGTATTTGCCTATTTTTCATCAAGATTTGCTAGGTTTTTTTACAAATTATTAGTGATGTTAAAAAATTGCCAATAAAATTAATATTTTTTTCAAAAAAAAGGAAAGATTCGCCAATAGAAATTAATATTTTTCCCAAAAAAATGAAAGATTCGCTAAGATTTAATATCTTTTTTCAAGGATTTTCTTAAAGTTATCACTGATTAGAATTGTATAATTTTGTTTTTTAATTAAGCCCAATTACGCTCAAAACCCTAATTTCATAAAATCATAAGCAAACAGAAAAATTATGGAAAATGATCACACACAAAGATATCAAATGACAACCAAATGCATACCAGATTTTGAAGTTTAGTGTATGGAAAAGTGAGGGACTAATGAGAAGGTGCCCTAGTCCAATGCCATAGTTTTTGACAGGATCTGGGAACCTTGTTTGCAACTTGTTCCTATTGTTCCAAAGATTTTCCAGTTGTTGGATCTAGAGAACTAATGAGCGGGTGCCCAAGTCCAGGTCCTTGTTTTCTTCTTTGATCTGCAATTCTAACAGTCTGTACTACTCGCCTACAACTCCACTTCTTTCACTTTCACAACCTATAACCTGTAATCATAGAAAAGTGGGTTAGGGGTTGTGGTGTTTAGAGGCTTGCCTTAGTCAAGCCCCAGAGAGACATTCAAGTCTTCCAAACACCATTGTCAAATAAAGAGTGCATATCCCCAAAGGATAGAGGTAAAATCCAAATGATAAATGATAGAAAACACAATTGATATCACCTTGTAGTGAAGATCTCATGGAAGGAAGATGATCTTCATGCCATGAGGAGATGGATGCCAAATCTGCAAATACAAACACAAGAACAACACAAATTCTACTCTACCACACAATGAATGCCTTGAATCACTTTCACATAAGCTCATGAATCAAAATTTCCATCTAGTTTTCATCTAGTTTACAAATGAATCACTAATCATGCTTATATATGCAATTCCAAACATTCCCACTAAGAATTTCATAATTCAAACTTACCGTGTCAACATAGGACCTAAATAATGGTCACAAACTGACACTTTGAAATAGGTCCTGACCTAAATTAAGGTAGGACTAGGGTGCAAGTGCCCAAGTCCTCCCCCTATTTCAGGCAGGATTTATGTCAAGTGCATCCCCTGAGTCTAAATTTCCATGAAACTTTGGGGTTTTCTCATCGAGAGTCATCAAAATCATGCACGATGCTCTAAATGCATTCTAAAGGACCTAAGAGCTAAACCTTAAGAGGAAAACACCCCCAGGGTTACTTTTTCCAACATATGATTTAGCCCCCACTTTAATGTATGTATAAATGCAAGGCCGATACATGCATTAAAGTATGGTCAACAAACATACCAAACACGCCAAGCACGGAGAAGACATGCCAATCACAGTGAAGACAGTAATAGGCACAGAAAACATGGAGAAGATAGTTATAGTCACGCAAAACATGGAGAAGATAGTATTGAAGACACACAAAACACAATGAATGTAGTGAATACAATGATAATTTTTTTTTCTTTTTCTCATATATGAAATGCAGATGCAAGTACAAGGAAAGTAAACACACCACCCGTAGTATAGGAGGGACTCATCGCCACCAATCTTTAAGACTGCACATGAGGCAACACACATGCCAAACAAATCTTAGAGTGTAGGAGGGAACTATCGCCACCAATCTTTAAGACTGCACTTGAGAACAAACACGCCAAACAAATTAAGCACGCCATACACACACACATGGAAGACAGAGAAAACATGATAAACAAGTGACGGAGTGTTCCTATTTCTAGGTTCATCATCATCTTAGGGACATTACAGGCACACACCGATGATTGGACTTCACCACAACAATCGTCGAAGACACGCTTAAGCATTAAGTTAGTCAAAGAACCGCTCCCTGCCTCCACAGAGGACTTTTAGAAAATGATAGGATGTGCACTCTCCATGAGAAATACACCATCCGTGCCTCCGTAGAGGGATTAATATAAAAAAGGATGTGGGCAATAGCTCACCCCCGTAGAGGGATTAAATGATTGCAATAGATTTCAAACAAATATCAGAGTGCAGGAGGGACTTATCGCCACCAGTCTTTAAGACTGCACTTGAGAACAAACACACTTTGCTAGTATCTAAAATAGACAACTTACCTTATATATGCCCCCACCTTAAGGTGGTTGATGTTATGTACCAATATCAAGCACATTAAGATAGGAACAAAACACACAAGGGAACACAAGATCTTGTGAAGCCCATGCCCCCTGAAGGTAACATGTACTTTACAATCACCAAATGTTCCCATAAACACATTCCTACAAGAAAAGGTGTTAGCGTCCATATAGTCATAATAAACAACAATGAATATGATCATTCACATAAAGAGTCGAGGTTATACTATGGATTCAGAGACCGAGTATAATCGTGGGGCTATACCATGGAAATCTCAAAACTGAGTGTAACCAAGGCGAGATTCAAAGACAAACAAAGTGCATGGAGCAGTAGTATTGTTATGGTTTTTAAGTGCAATAAGATGTCATCAAGATCACACAGAGTGATTCTACTAGCCAAGCATCAAATAATATATATTCCAACCCCGTCATCATGTATGGACTTGGTCCATTTTTTTATTTCTCACTAAAGGGACACTAGGTCCATATCAGTATAATATGATTTTCATCATCCACCCACTAGATAGAAACACTAGAGGAAAGGAAACAATAAATCAAGAGAGGAGAAACAAGTGCCTTAGGGATAGTCACATAGGAGAGTGCCCCAAAGTCACCAACCACAACACTATGTCTATAAGACACAACACACAATAGTGAAAAATAGAGGAAAAACAATATAGAAGAATGATGATACAAATAGAAGAAGGATCACAATAGAGGCGGTCTCCTAGTATTCTAGATCTTACAAGAGAGTCAAGGGTCATCCCAGGAGGCCTAAACAACACATAACACATCACGGGGGAAACACAACACGAGAGGTAATGGGTTAGAAATACTTACCTGATTCATCCCAATGTTAAGAACATACATATCTAGGAGGAGGCCACTCTTGAGGGCAACTATAATAATCGCTACAACGAGTGTGGCCTATCGGCTCAAGATATCTCACATATTGATTTGGTCCTATTGAAATTGTATTAACATTGAGTATAGGACGATGAGAGGCTTTATTTTATTTAAAAGGATTATATCCAATGCCACTTGAGTAATGTCTTGAAGTAGATTCTATAGGTACTAGAATCCCTTGTTGATTTACACCACATCCATTGCCGACATAGTCGCAATTGTTATAAAGAATTTTAAACCCTTGACCATAGAGGGATGTCAATTCCTTAGAAGATGGTGAAGCCTCATAGGTCTCATAATTTGTAGTATAAGTAAGATTATTGTCTTTGTTTTCTACCAAGGAGGCTTTGTTTTTCTTAGGAATTTCAAAAGATTGCTTGGATGAGATCGATGCGACTTTTGATGTGTCAGGTTTATTAAGTTTAGCACTGCAAGGATTAAAATCTAATGAACCCCAATGAACATGAAAAAGTACATTCGATGTTCTAGAGTCTTGTACAACATTATCTGTGGTAGGAGGTATTGATGACTCAACTCATAAGCTATTTAGATTTGTATAATTGTTAAATTCTTTTTTCTTTTCAATATGTAAACAACTATCCGGTTCAGGATCGGCTTTCACAATGTAGAGCTTATCTTTATGGATAAACTTTATTGATCTATGAAGGATAGATGGAACTACCCCCATGGCATGAATCCATGGTCTATCAAGAATCATATTATATGAAAGTGAACTGGGCATGACATGAAAAAGGTAGATAATGTCATAGGTCTAACCTTTACGAGTAAAGTTATGGTACCTAGGGATTGTCTACCAACATATCAAAGGCACGAATGCTAATTATAAATGGTTAATCAAAGAGGCATCAACCTTAATCTTATGTAACAAATCAATACCACAAACATTAAGAGTCGATCCATTGTCAATCATAACTCGCTTTATCAAAATTTTATTTACCGTGACAAAGATTATAAGAGGATCACATTGGTTTTGAACTCCAATTGGCAGTAATTCATGTAGTTGAAAGAGAATATCCATTTTTGTCGCATGCATACAATCTAATAGTGTTGGGAATAAGGTGTCTCAACCTTGGTAATTCCTTGCATTTATTATTGTAATGTAATTTATTTACTTAGCCTATGTTGCAATTTGTTGCACATCTTGTTTTGTCATTTAGTGTGAAGTGGCATGATGAGTTGTCACTCCACTTGTAAGATGACTAGGATGGTCAACACTCTCCATGTGGAGATAGGTGTCCCTTTTGTGTGGTAGAGGTTTTCTTCCATCTGTCAGCATCTTGACTAGTGTGTAAGTGAATCTTGACCGAAACGGTTATGACAGAATCTATGACATGTAAGAGTCAGAAATAGAAGGTTCTATGACAGGTGAAGACATGTGTCACAAGGAATCTTGGAAGAAGGCATCTTTGGGTGCCACAAGGAGATTTATGACATGTTGTAAGACAATATTCTATTTATATCCTGTTTATGACAGATTCTCTTACAGCTGTAAGATATGTCAATATGACAGATTCTATGATGGTTGTAAGAGTCATAAGAGCATCTATTATTGCCCAACTTGGGAATAGGCAACCTCTTTGGGATGGGGTGACTTGACAAGTGCCAAGAACATCCCACAATGTTGGACAAGTGTCCATAGGTGTGAGTTTTGGGCCATGAGGCCATGTCGGACACCCATCTCAAGATAGAGCCATTTTTGCCTTGTATTTTCTTTAAAAATAGGTGTTTTGGAGAGGAGATGTAGTATGTGATTGAAAGGTATTGTTATACTGCTAGTTTTTCTCTAGATACAAGTGTCAAAGACTCCTAAGAGCTTGCATTGCAAGTGTATGTAAACCATTTCAATTTTGATAATACATTGTGCAGGTTTTGGAGTGTGGGGTTTTTCATCCGATAAGGGTTTTCCCCACATATATCTTGTGTCTCTCCCTTCTATCTCATTTCTGTGTGTATGTGTGTTGCTACAATATCTCCATTGTTGTTGTTAAAATTCTATAATTGTAAAGGATAAAATAAATTTGCACTCTTCTCTCCTCTTTAGATTAGTGTAGGAAGCGATTTCTGCACACCTAGCTTCCTTTCAGTTGGTATCAGAGCCTGGCCAGTTTTGGTTCTAGCTGCTAGGTAGGGGTTTTTTGAGCTAATCTTAGGCTAAGTGGGGGTCTTTGTAGAGTATTATGTGTCTTGTTGCAGGAAGGAGATGTTAGGCATATCCAGAAGAGTAGAGGTGGAGAAGTTTAATGGTACAAATTTTGAGTTGTGGAAACTCAAGATGGAAGATCTACTTGTTGATCGTGACCTATGGGAAACCGTTGATGGAACAAAACCTACGACAATGTCACAAGATGATTGGGACCTCAAAGATCAAAAGGCTAAGGGTCTCATAAGACTCTATCTAGCTAACTCTATCCTATTGAATGTCCATGAGGATAAAACTGTGAAAGATCTTTGAAAGAAGCTGGGATCTGTTTATCAGGCCAAGTCCTTGGTGAACAAGCTCTTTCTGAAAAAGAAGTTGTTTTCTCTAAAAATAGAAGATGGAGGATTTGTTGTGGACCATATGAATGCTTCTAACATGCTTGTTACACAGTTGACATCTATGGGTGTGAAAATGGAGGAGGAGGATCGATATATGACCCTAATTGTTCTTTGCCAAATTCGTGGGATCATCTTGTCATGGCTGTCAGAAGCACTACCACCACCTTCAAGATGGATAATGTAGTATATTTGCTATTATCTAAAGAACTGCAAAGAAAGACAACCAAGTCCGCCAAAGATGCTATTGCGGTTCGTGGAAAACCCAAAGAGAAAGGTAAGAAGAAGGACAAGAAAGTGAAAAGGGTAGATCCAAATCTAGTGGGAGATCCAAATCTCCTAGAAAGTCCAAGGCTCTCTGTTGGAACTATGGCAAATTTGGGCATTTCTAAAAGGAATGCAAAGAGGAAAAGAAAAAGTAAAAGAAGAATGCCCCAGATTCAGATTATGACAAGTCACAAGATGATGGTGATGCCTTTGTCATGGCCTTAGCCACCCATACATCTAATGATGTCTGGTTGATAGATTCTAGTGCATCATTCGACATGACCTCGCATCGAAGCTGGTTCATAAAATATGAAGAGTTCGATGGTGGAAGAGTGTACCTGGGTGACGATTCTCATCTGAAGATTGTTGGTCATGGAAGACTCTCAATCTAATTCCCTAATGGATGAGTGAAGGGGATCACTGGGGTTATGTGCATCCTAGGCTTGGCACGAAACCTACTTTTTGTAAGTATGTTGAATCATGCAAGTGTGCAGGTTGTCTTTTCGAATGATGGATGCAAGATGACTAGAGGATCTATGGTGCTTGCGAAGGGTACTTGGAAGGGTACTTTGTTTCAGTTGGAGGCATGCACTACACAGTACAATAGTTCTTCTGACTTGAAGAAAAGATCTGTAGCCACTTCATCCCCACCATCTGAACGAGCAGTGAAGAAATCTATTGTAACATATTCTAATGGTAGTGCACATGCTTTGGAAGTTAAACTTCCTGCTGAAAAGACTATGTTATGGCATTTGAGATATGGCCACATTGGTGAGAAGGGTCTTAGAACCCTAAAAAATAAAAACCTCATTGAGGGGTTAAATGATTGTAATCTTGAGTTTGAGTTTTGTGAACATTGTGTATATGGAAAGCAAAAATGTGTTCATTTTTACTCTAGTTCTCACAAGTCTTTTGGTGTATTGGATCTTATTCATTCTAATGTGCTTGGTCCTGTTAATGTTCCTTCGATTTCCAAATCTATATATTTTGTATCTTTCATAGATGATTATAGTAGAAGGACATGGGTTTATTTTATCAGAAGCAAGACTAAAGTCTTTAGTCAGTTTAAAGAGTTTAAAGCTTTTGTTGAAAATCATACTAGTAAAAAGATTAAGTGTTTGAGAACTGATAACAATGGTGAGTTTTGTTCGGCAGAGTTTGATAAGTTCTATAAAGAACAAGGGATTGAAAGACATAAGACAACTCCATACACCCCACAGAAAATGGAGTTGTAAAGAGGATGAATAGGACATTGATGGGGAAGGCTAGGAGTATGCTTAGTGAAGCAAGCCTTGAACAAAAGTTTTGGGCTGAAGTTGTAGCCACTGCTTGCTACCTGGTAAACAAGTCTCCTACATCAGCTTTAGTTGGTAAGACACCTATGGAGGCATGGTCTGGTAAGAAGCCTTCAGTTAGACATCTTTGTGTTTTTGGTTGTGAGGCATATGCACATGTGCCTAGGGAGAAATGGTCTAAATTGGAGAACAAGGTTGTTAAGTGTATTTTCATTAGCTATGGTGTCAATGTGAAAGGATACAAGCTTTGGGATCCTATGGCTGAAAAAGTGTTGTATAGCAGAAGTGTTATCTTTAGAGAGATAACACCTTCTTCTATTGTTCTACAGCCAGAATAGATAGAAAAGAAAGAAGATGTGGTTTAGTTTCCTTCTACTCCTGAGAAGACTAAATTGACAGACCTTGTGAGACTTGATGATGAGGAGAGCTCTAGCAGCTCTGAAATCTTAGAGGAAGAAGTAGAACCTCAACCTTAACCATTAAGGAGGTCTACATGAACAAGAAAGCAACCTAATAGGTTTGGTTATTAATTACTTGATTCTAGTTGTGCTTTTGCCTTACTTACTAACACTAATGAGCCTAGAACTGTGACAGAGGCTATAGGCATGAAAGATGCAGGTTCCTAGAAGGAGGCCATGGAAGATGAAATGGCTTCTTTGGGAAAGAATAAAACATGGGACTTGGTGACTTTGCCTGAAGGACAGAAACCCATTGGATAAAAATGGGTGTTCAAGAAGAAATTCAGTGCAAATGGTAGTGTTGAAAAGTACAAGGCTAGATTGGTTGAGAAGGGGTACTCACAAGTGGAGGGAATCGACTATGGTGAAATTTTCTCTCCCATTGCAAAGCTGACATCCATTCAGTTCTTGTTATCTCTTGCAGCTTCTTATGACTTGGAGGTAGAGCAGATAGATGTGAAGACAACTTTCCTTCATGGTGATTTGGAGGAAGAGATTTAGGTGTCACAGCCAGAGCATTACATAGAGAAAGATAAAGAATATTTGGTTTGCAAGTTGAAGAAGTCTTTGTATGGTTTGAAGCAGTCTCTTAGGATGTGGTATATGAAATTTGATGCCTTTGTGTTGTACATTAGATTTCTGAGATCGAAATCTAATCATTGTGTGTATTACAAGTTTGACAATGATCGCATTCTCATTATTGCATTATATGTTGATGATATGTTGTTATTTGGGAATGGTACAAATATGATTTCTGATTTGAAGTCTTAGTTGTTAGCATAGTTTGAGATGAAAAATCTAGGGGCAGCTAGGTACATTCTGGGAATGGAAATCAGAACAGACAGAGCTAACATAAAAATTTGGTTAAGCCATAGTAAGTATGTGAAGACCGTGTTGGATAGTTTTAGCATGGCAGATTGTAGACCATTGTGTGTTCCTATTTCATTGGGGATAAAGTTGTCTGTTAATGATTGTCCAAAATCTCCTAGTGAGGTGGAGGACATGAGAAGAGTACCTTATGCTAGTGTTGTTGGTAGTTTGATGTATGCTATGGTCTGCACAAGACTAGACATTGCCCAAGCATTGAGAGTCCTTAGTCTATTTATGGCTAATCCTGGATGGATACATTGGGATCTAGTTAAGAAAGTGTTTAGATATTTGAGGGGTACTTCCGAGTATTCCATATGCTATCATGGTAATGCTATAGGACCTCCACATTTAGTTTGTATTTGTGGATTCATGGAT
Source organism: Cunninghamia lanceolata (assembly GCA_027924645.1). Lineage (NCBI taxonomy): Eukaryota > Viridiplantae > Streptophyta > Pinopsida > Cupressales > Cupressaceae > Cunninghamia > Cunninghamia lanceolata. Next base: position 233,525 of record BSBN01000909.1, on the reverse strand, counting down.
TCTGATTGGGCAAGTGACATTGACACCAAGAGATCCACTAGTGGCTATGTGTTCACTATGTTCGGTGGTGCAATTAGTTGGATGAGTAAGCAACAACCTGTGGTTTCTTTGCCCATGACATAAGCTAAGTATATGGCAGAAACTCATGCTTGCAAGGAAGCTATTTGGATTAAGAGATTGTGTTCAGATATTGGTGTTGATGCAGAACAAATTAGGGTTTGTTGTGACAGTCAGAGTGCGATTTGCCTAGCAAAGAATCCAACTTTCCATGCCAAAACAAAGCATATTGATGTACAGTTTCACTTTATGCAAGACATGGTAGAGGATGGGAAGGTGAATTTGGAGAAGCTAGATACTTTGAAGAATGTTGCAAATGCATTGATGAAATCAGTGGGCACATAGAAGTTCAGATGGTGTTCGGAGTCTATGGGCCTCTCGGCCTATAGCAGTTAAATCCTATTATTTCTATTGGCTCTTACAAGGTGCTTGACAAGTGGGAGAATGTTGGGAATAAGGTGTCTCAACCTTGGTAATTCCTTGCATTTATTATTGTAATGTAATTTATATACTTAGCCTATGTTGTAATTTGTTGCACATCCTATTTTGCCATTTAGTGTGAAGTGGCACGATGAGTTGTCGCTCCACTTGTAAGATGACTAGGATGGTCAACACACTCCACGTGGAGATAGGTGTCCCTTTTGTGTGGTAGAGGTTTTCTACCATGTGTCAGCGTCTTGACTATTGTGTAAGTGAATCTTGATTGAAACAGTTATGACAGATTCCTATGACATAATCTATGACATGTAAGAGTCAAAAATAGAAGGTTCTATGATAGGTGAAGACGTGTCACAAGACATCTTGGAAGAAGGCATCTTTGGGTGCCCCAAGGAGAGTTATGACATTTTGTAAGAGAATATGCTATTTATAGCCTATTTATGATAGATTCTCTTACAACTGTAAGATATATTAGTATGACAGATTCTATGACGGTTGTTAGAGTCATAAGAGCATCTGTCATTGCCCAACTTGGGAATAGGTGACCTCTTTGGGATGGGGTAACTTGACAAGTGTTAGGAACATCCTATAGTGTTGGACAAGTGTCCATAGGCATGGGTTTTGGGCCATGTTGGACGCCCATCTCAAGATAGATCCATTTTTGCCTTATATTTTCTATAAAAATAGGTGCTTTGGAGAGGAGATGTCGTATGTGATTGATAGGTACTATTATGCTACCACTTTGTCTCCAGATATGAGTGTTTAAGACTCCTAAGAGCTTACATTGCAAGTGTATTATAAACCATTTCAGTTTTGATAATACATTGTGCAGGTTTTGGAGTGTGGGGTTTTTCACCTGATAAGGGGTTTCCCCATGTATATCTTGTGTCCCTCTCTTCTATCTCATTTCTGTGTGTATGTGTATTGCTACAATATCTCCATTGTTGTTGTTAAAATTTTGTAATTGTAAAGGATAAAACAAATTTGCACTCTTCTCTCCTCTTTAGATTAGTGTTGGAAGTGATTTCCGCACACCTAGCTTCCTTTCAAATAGAGCTACTACATCATTCGGCTTAATAGTAGGTGGCACAATCACCTTTTGTAAAGCTTCTTGGAGCATTCCATGGTATGTAGGTGATGTTTGTATTAAATCCCAAAGAGAGATCTTAGCTGGAGTAGCACAAAGTTGATCAACAAGATCATATTCTTGACCACTTTTATGAGTAGGACAGGGTGGCGGGGGGAGCATAGGTTGAGAACATGGACGAGAGATAGGAACATGAGGTGCTTACTTTCCTTGCTTTCTATTATGGGTGGTGTATGTGTGAGCAATCACATTGTGGTTTGGTTATTGAGTACCTGGAACCATAATCACCGATCTTAAGCAAGAAGATGCACTAGCTGCCCTGCACAATCATCTTAGGAATATTGCTACAAAGTCTATTAATGAAGATTGAATTGACATTGTTTTCCTCTTGATTATACCCAACATCTATCCCTAAAGGATTTAATGTGAGAGACCTTTTCTCATCCACTAATGCTACATCTTGGCTAGGGAGAGATTTGGAAAGAGATGAATGTACAATGTTTGTAGGGAGATTAGGTATTGTGTCATAAATAGAGTTATCCATAGTCCTCTCATCTAAGGTCCTTGGACATTCAACTATAGGAGAAGTAGGATAACTTATGGAATCATCTTCATCATCATCACCATATGTTTTAGCTATTAATTCCAAAGCATAAAGAGGAGTTTCACACTCATTATTCTCAATGTGTCTTGTTAAATCTTTTACTATCCAAGGGTGTGTACTTAAGATAGATATGAATTTGTCATAATCAGATACATAGCCAAGGATTTCAAAGGAAGAGCATTTAAATATATCCTTGTGATACATAGCTTGTATATAAGTGAGAACATGAGTATTCATATTAAGAAATTTGTAGAAACTCTCGAAGTTTTTGATATATGCATGTAAAGATACCAAAGAAAAATGAGATGAAGATGCCATGGTGAAATTCCTTGTAACATCAATGTAAAATCAGATTTAAAATCTCTTCAAAAGTTATGCAAGAGACAAGTGCAAAACTATATGAGAAAATGACCTAAAATACTTGATTTTATCAACTTTTTTCAATGCAAATAGGTGAAAGAAAAGGTGTTGTGAGGAAATTGATCAAGGGAAGAAAATTATATGTCTAATATTAGTCAAATAAAGCAATAATATCCTTCACACCACACTTTTGATGCAATCCTAGAATGATGACAACTCAAAACCTAGTGAAAATGCACTAAAATATGCAATTTTTCACTTTTCAATGCAAAAACCCAATAAAAAGGGTGTCGTAAGGAATTTTAGGAGGTGTAGAAGATTATAACAGTAATATCAGTCACCTAAATCCATAAAATTTGTCACAACATGCTTATAGTGCCAATCCAAGTCAAACCCTAGTGAAAATATAGCCAAAATATGCATTTTTTCACAAATTTTCAATGCCAAGGCCTAATAAAAAGGGTGTTGTAAATAATTTGAAGAGGGGCAGAAGATAATAACCCTAATAATAGCCAATTAGTATAGAAAAATTCTTTACAACACACATATGATGCAAATCTAGAGAGACGATAAGGCCAAAATCTAGTGAAAAAGCAAGGTTTTCAAACCCTAGGCATGAAATTTTGCAAGAAAACAACTATGATGCAACACTACAGTTAAAAATCAGTCCTAATGAGTGTTTTAAAAGGGTAGTAAAATATGAAACAAGATTTTGACTGCAAACTCTAGCTAATGCAAAACTAGGTTATATAGAAAAATGCATAATTTCAAGCAAATTTTATCAATTTAAGCATGAAAAAGCAATCTAAATGAATGATGAATGAAAATTTTCTATATTTTAAATCAGATATCATGATAATGACAGAAATTTATTGAAATTAAATGCAAACTAATTCAAATTATTTGAAAATGCAAGCTAAAAATACCAATTTTTTTGTAATTTTTCAAGTGCAATAAGATGAACAATGAAATGAATGTAAATCTGAAGCACAACACTCAGAAAGGTGCAAAATTCAAAAGAACATGGGTTCATAAAAAATTTTAGTGTGAAAAATGTTTAGGGTTTGATTTTTTGATGGTTTGTGTTGATCCTCCTTTCACCATTAAACATTCAAGGACTTCTAACTGAGTAGATGGGTCTAAACAGGTTTTTCATCACTTGGAACATAGGGGATGATTGGAATTGTATAATTTTGTTGTTCAATTAAGCCCAATTATTCTCAAAACCCTAATTTCATGAAATCGTAAGCAAACAGATAAATTACAAAAAATGATCACACACAAAGATATCAAATGACAACCAAATGCATACTAGATTTTGAAGTTCAGTGTGCGAAAAATTTGGGGACTAATGAATGGGCATCCTAGTCCAATGCCACAGTTTTTGTCAAGATCTGGGAATCTTGTCTGCAACTTGCTCCTGTTGTTCTAGAGATTTTCTAGTTATGGGATCTAGAGGACTAATGAGCGGGTGCCCGAGTCTAGGTCCTTGTTTTCTTCTCTAATCTACAATTCTAACAATCTCTACTACTCTCCTGCAACTCCACTTCTTTCGCTTTCACAACCTATAACATGCAATCACAGAAAAGTGGGTTGGGGATTGTGGTGTTTAGAGGCTTGCCTTAGTCAAGCCCCATAGAGACATTCAAGTCTTCTGAACACCATTGTCAGATAAAGAGTGCATATCCCCACATGATAGAGACAAAATCCAAATGATAAATGATAGAAAACACAATTGATATCACCTTGTAGTAAAGATCTCATGGAAGGAAGGTGTTCTTCATGCCATGAGGACATGGATGTCAAATCTATAAATACAAACATAAGAACAACACAAATTCTTCTCTACCACACAATGAATGCCTTGAATCACTTTCACATAAGATCATGAATCAAAATTGCCATCTAGTTTTTATCTAGTTTACAAATGAATCACTAATCATTCTTATATATGCGATTACGCAGAGGAATGAAAATACATAGAAATAAGAATAGCGAGAGACAAGTTTTAACGTGGTTCACCCAAATTCGAGCTACATCCACCAAACAAAGACTCCAATATTATTATCTAGTAAATCAAACTAATTACAACTAGCAATCCCTACAACTCAATACTACTGCAAATGCTACAATACAATAATCAATGGAAACCCTAGCCTTTAGCCATTTTTATCACGACTTTTGTCGGTTACAAAATAGGGTTTTTTTATGTTGGCCAATAAAAAAATAACTCCCGATGCCTAAATAAAATAATAAAAAATCATGTGAGGTTTCAGGGGTGTTGCCTCTTGACCCCAAAAGGACTGCTGCTCCTTGACCCCATCTTGGGGGCGCTACCCCTTGACCTCATAGGAATTTGGGGGGAAACCATGCTAATAAAAGTGGGGTAAATTTAATGTCTGAGTCTGATTAGGCTCAATATAACAACAATCTCCCACTTGGAGACTAATCAGACTCCACACCATATCATCTCCCACTTGGAGACTGATCATAACACCACTAACCCTATAGCTCCCACTTGAAATAAGCACCCTAGACTCTATTGTTCTGATTTTATTTTCAGTCTTGAAGACCAACCAAAGCTGAAGAGGAGCTCAGCTTCTCCCTTGTCACTGCCTTTGTAAACATATCCACTAGATTTTTATCTATATGTATCTTTTCTAGCCTTAATTGTCCATCATCCAACACCGACCGAATGAAGTGATACCTTAACTGTATGTGTTTGGTCTTTAAATGCAAGGCAAAATTCTTTGCAACACGTCTGGCACTCTGACTGTCCATAAACAAATAACTATTAGCTTGATGTTTTCCCAATTTTTCCATGAAAGATTGCAGCCATATCATCTCCTTGCTTTCCTCTATTGTAGCTACATACTCTGCCTCTGTGGTGGATAAAGCAACCACCTTTTGCAACCTGGAAATCCAACTCACCATTGTCCCACCTATAGTAAAGACATAACCTATAGTACTCCACCTGGCATCAATATCCCCTACCAAATCTGAGTCTACATAACCTGTTAAATTAGTATTAAAGCCCCCAAAACATATGTGTTTATTGGATGTACCTCTCAAATATATGAGAATCTATTTTATTGCATTCCAATGCTCCAATCCGGGATGCCTCATATACCTGCTTACGACTCCTACAACATGTACAATATCTAGTATTGTGCATACCATGGCATACATTAAACTTCCTACAGCTAAAGCATACAGTACCTTGGACATTTCTTCTTCCTCCTCTTATGTCTTAGGACACATCTCCTTAGTCAATTTCAAATGACTAGACAAAGGTATGCTGACAGCTTTTGCATTCTCCATATGGAATCTCTGCAACACCTTTTCAACATAATCAGCCTGAGATAGAGTCAATTTGTTCTTCCTATCTCTACAAATTTTCATACCAAGGATTTGTTTTGCTGCCCCCAAATCCTTCATAGCAAATGACTGTGCTAACTGATGTTTTAACTCTCTTATGTGATCCATGTTAGACCCTGCTACAAGCATGTCATCAACATATAAACATAAAATAATGTAGCTGTCATTATCCAACCTCTTAAAATAAACACAATGATTAGAATTACATCGGCTATAGCCTTGCTCAGCCATAAAACTATCAAATTTCAAGTACCATTGCCAAGGTGCTTGTTTTAGGCCATACAAACTCATCTTCAATTTGCACACCAATTTCTCCTTAACTTTGACCTCAAATCCTTGGGGCTATTCCATGTATATCTCCTCCTCCAAATCACCATGGAGAAAGGCAGTTTTCACATCTAGCTATTCCAAATGCAAATCTTTAGTAGCCACAATACTTAAAACAGTACAAATAGAATTCATCTTGACAATCGGAGAAAATATCTCATCAAAATTAATGCCCTTTTTCTGTGCAAATCCTTTTACAACTAACCTAGCTTTAAATATTTTCTTACCTCCATCTTCCTCTTTCAGCCTATAAACCCATTTGTTTGGTAAAGCCTTTTTACTTGCAGGCAACTTACATAATTTCCAAGTCTGATTTTTCAGCAAGGAGTCCATTTCTTCTTTCATTACATGCTCCCACTGAACCTTTGTATCCACCTGTATAGATTCATCATACCCTTCTGGTTCACCAGCATCTATTAACAAAATAGAATACAAAGAGGGAGAAAACCTTTTGGGAGGTCTACTTAGCCTTGTTGACCATCTAACATTCACTGGAGTTTGTGGTATTTTTGGTTACTATTGTGGAGCATGAGGAACCACTGGAACATCACTATTTGGAGTATCATCCAGCACCACATAGTCCTTTTCTTTCTTCTCATGCTGCTGCAACTAATCTTTGTACAACACCTTCTCATTGAATACAACATCCCTGCTTCTCACAATTTTCTGATTTTCAAAATCCCAAAGCCTATAACCAAATTCATCAATGTCATATCTAATGAAGGTACACTTTTTTGTTGTTGCATCCAGCTTGGTTCTATTTTCATAATCTACATGAGCAAATTCTTCACATCCAAAGGTTTTGAAAAAAGAATAACTCACCTTCTTACATGTCCATGCTTCCTTTGGAATACCATATCCCAAAGGAATTGAAGGACCTCTATTAATTAAATATACAACAGTGTTAGCAGCCTTTGTCCACATGTTTAAAGGCAGCCCAACATGCAATCTCATGGTCCTTGCATGCTCCATTATTGTCCTATTCATGTGTTCAACCACTCCATTCTCCCGTGGAGTCCCTAGAACCATTTTCTGTCTACGGATTCTATTAAAGGAACAATAATCCTCAAATTCTTTGCTGCAATACTCACTACCATTATCAGATCTAAGACATTTTAATCTTTTACCCGTCTCATTCTCAACCAAGCTTCTCCATTTCTTAAATGTTTCAAATACATCAAATTTCTACCTAAGGAAATAAATCCATACCTTCCTAGTTGCATCATCTATGAATATAACATAATACCAAGAGCCACCAAGAGAATATACCTGAGCCGGTCCCCATACATATGTATGCACAAGCTCCAACTTTTCATCTTTCTTTTGCTTCCCATCCTTGAGAAAACTAACTCTCTTTTGTTTTCCATACACATAACTTTCACAGAAATCCATAATAATATATTTCAAACCTAGTAAAACTTTCTTAGAATGAAGTACCTTCATACCTTTTTCACTCAAATGCCCAAGTCTGTTATGCCACTGCGTTGTCTCTGAACATGCAGCAACTATTTTCGTCTCTTCCTGCGAACCTACATCAACTATTCCTAAACCTGTTTGTTTTTTCTCTGCAATAGCTAAAGTAGAAGGAACAATATGACCTATACAAAGATATAAGGTGCATACTTTCACACCTTTTTTCTACTATTAAGGCACCTTTTGAAACCTTCCAATTTTTATTAGTAAATGTAACAATGTAACCTTCTTCAGCTAGCTGCCCTACTGAAATTAAATTCCTACTGAGCCTTGGAACATGCCTTACCTCTTGTAGTAGCCAATGATTCCCTTTTTGTAACTTAATCTTAATTCTTCCCTTTCCAACAATCTGATAGGGTTCGTTATCTGCCAAATAAACCAACCCAAAATCCCCTTGGACTTAATCAAGAAAATAACTTCTATGGGGCGTAGCATGAAATGAGGCCCCTGAATCTAAAACCTATGAATCATCAGCATTATCTAGGGAAAGAAGCAAAGCATCATCTTCAGATTTATTACTTACCACATTTGCCTCCTTATTGCCTTCTTGTTTGTCTCCTTCTTTATTCTTTCGAGACCAACAATCTTTCTTCAGATGACCTGGTTTCCCGCAGTACCAACAGTCCTTCTGTCCTCTACATTGGGATCTCTTATCCTTTGATTTTCCTCATGACTTCCCATGACCTCTAGAACCTTTTCCTCTCTCCTTGGATCTGCCCCTGCTTTCTGCATTCAAAACACTACCTGATGTGGACCCTCCTGAGCTTTTTCATCGCATTTCCTCGCTAAGGATAACACCAACATCATCATCAAATTTCAAAGTGTTTGAACCAGAGACAAAGTTACTTACAACCATTACCAAGCTATTCCAACTTTCTGGAAAAGAACATAAAACCAAGAGAGCACTCACCTCTTCATCAAATTTCACTTTTATAGAAGTTAACTAACTGGTAATCGTATTAAACTCATTTAAATGATCTGTCACACATCCACCTTCAATCATTTTCAGATTAAACAAAGGCTTCATGAGAAATATCTTATTTGAGGCTGAGGGTTTTTCATACAATTTAGCCAAATCTTTCATCAGTTCACTTGTTGTCTTTGCTTCTATTATATTGAATGCCACAGATGGTGCCAGGCACAACCGAATGGTTCCTAGTGCCTTTCTATCTAGAAGTTCCCAATCCTCATCCATCATTCCTACTGGTTTCTTGGATACTCCTTCAAATGGCCTCCATAAATCCTTCTAATAAAGGTAATCCTCCATCTACATCTTCTATAACTGATAATTTTGCCCATTAAATTTATCAAACTTCAATTTACCCTCATCTGCCATTGCTCCCACTCAAAAGTGAGACCTTCCTGTAGATGATAATCGAACACAACCTACTCTGAGACCACTTGTTAGGGTTAGCTGACAGAAGATATTAATTAAATGCAAATAAAGATTAAACAGAGGAATGGAAATACATAGAAATATTAACAGTGAGAAACAAGTTTTAACGTGGTTCACCCAAACTCAGGCTACATCCACCAAACAAAGAGTTCAATATTATTATCTAGTAAATCAAACCGATTACAACCAGTAATCCCTGCAAATCAATACCGTTGCAAATGCTACAATACAATAATCAACGAAACCCTAACCCTTAGCCATTTTTATCATGACTTTTGTCAATTACAAAATAGGGTTTTTTTATGTCGGCCAATAAAAAATAACTCCTGACGCCCCTTGACCCCGTCTTGGGGGTGCTGCCCCCAAACCCCCGCAAGGGGCGCTACCCCTTGCCCCATAGGAATTTGAGGGGAAACCGTACTGATAAAAGTGGGCTAAATTTAACCTCTGAGTCTGATTAGGCTCCATATAACAACAATTACAAACATTACCACTAAGAATTTCATAATTCAAACTTACCGTGTTGGCATAAGACCTAAATAATGGTCATAAACTGACACTTTGAAATAGGTCCTGACCTAAAATAGGGTAGGACTAGGGTGCGGGAACCCAAGTCCTCACCCCTATTTCAGGTAGGATTTATGTCAAGTGCATCTCCTAAGTCCAAATTGCCATAAAACTTTAGGGTTTTCTCATTGGGAGTCATCAAAATCATGCAAGATGCTCTAAATGCATTCTAAAGGACCTGGGAGCTAAACCTTAAGATGAAAAAGCTCCCAAGGTTACTTTTTCTGACATAACAAGTACAAAGAATGAGTCTGCAGACAAGTGCTTACAAGAATTCAATAATCTAATGGATGGCTATGAGGTAGATCATGAGGATGTGATCATGAGGCTATTTGTTCAGTCTCTGAAAGGAGATGCAAGAGACTAGTTCTCTTATTTACTAACATGCTCTATCTATACTTGGGATGAGTTTGAGGCAAGTTTTATGGAGCAGTTCGGTGAGAGGATTAGTGCAAGTGCAGCAATTATTACTTGTATGGGCATTTAGAAGGAAGAAGATGAGTTAGTCCCAGCATTCAACCTAAGATTTGTTAAAACATTGAGGGAGATCCCTGAAGCCATGAGGCAAATGATGCAACCAGCTTAATTATTTACTTGGGAGCTTTGAGGTGGCCATGATCATTGAATGACTAGAAGCCTCAAACCTAAAATTATGGGCCATCATAGGGCTCCATATGCAAGCAAACAACGCAATTTAGAGGGTAGTAATGGTGTCCAAAATAACTACCAGCCTATTGTCCCAGTTTATAATTCAATCTATCATACTAGTCATGTTTCTTATGGGTCGACACATGGTGTAATTTACACAAATGATATAAATATGTTCCATATTGCAGTTATACCTCATGCATATGTGGAAAAAGCATATGGTCAGCCAGGTAATGGTGTGTGTAAATCTAAAAATAAATTTCAAGTGACATGTGTGCAACTGACTTTGAGAGTTCTTCTCTTCATGAAGATAGTACTAGTATCCAAGGTATAGCTAGCTTGTCTTTAGCCTTGAGTGATTTTAATGAGCACCATGAGAATCTTTGGATCAAGAGGTAATATCATTGTCAGATGACAATGACCCTCAAGGATTCTCAAATCCATTGTATGATGAGGAAATGGAGATGGACCAAGTAATCTCTTATTGCAATGTATTTGAAGATGGGTTTTATAAGTTTGCAAGTCCATTATATGAGGAAGCAGTTGTACTTTCATGTGATTTAGGTATTGCATCAGTTTGTGAAGGAGATAACTATGCTGATGAAATTGTCATATAAGATATATCATCATCTAATGAATTTGAGTATTGTTGTGTTGTTGATCCTAATAAAGATAAACACAATTCATGTGACCCCAAGCATAGTTTTCACAATGATGAAGGAACCCTTGAATGATCAAGAGCCTATGTTTATCCCTATTCAAGAAGGGGTATGTAAACCAGGATCAGAGATCTTTGGCCCATATGAAAATGATATTGGTGTGTGTACCATGGATAATCTATGTTCAATATTGATTGGTTTGGATGTGCATAGTGATGGATGCATGGATCAGAGGTTGATGTCACTCCCAATTTGTGATATGAATGATATTGAAAATGTCTTAGATTAGGCTGGCTTAGAATATGTTGATATGGCAGAATTCTCAAACTTATGTGAAAGGCATTCAAATGATAGAATGAACAACATAAATGATTATAATTATTTTTCTTCCTATACACCTAGAAGTTTCTTTCCTAGTTTGCATCGATGGCCCTATGATGATTTCATGTTTTCCATGCAAACATATGATGAAATAACACATAATGATCCTAGTTGTATGGTGGACTATGAGTGTTTTCAATTTCTAGTTCAGTTGGATAAACATTTAGTGGAACATGACAATGAACCAGAAAAGGTGAGATGTCACAATGATTATGAATTTTAGTTCGTGTCTGAATGTAATTTTTAGATTGATAGGGTCGATGTTGACAGTGGCAGGCTTAGTGATATCGTTAAGAATGTCAATGACAAGGCTAGTTTGTGGGCAATTTGTGGCAGTGTTTTCAGACTTGGCCTGGTGTAGATAGTGGAGAACAGAATATTTGATAGAGGAAGGGTTTGGTTCTTCATTTTTGGGGCCCTGGGCCACCAAATGAAATTTGATCTATGGTCACCTAAGCAATGACTAAGCTACCTAATGGATAAGGCACCTGGTCTACGTTCTAGAGAGGTCTGGAATCTCGCCATGCCTGCAATGGGCATTCGTCCCTAAACATGATCCATTATTTGCACCTACATTCTAGTGCATTCTCCCAGGCCCTTGGTGAATATCCTCTAGGATTGCTAAAACCTTGTAAAACCCTGGAGCCTAGTGTCTTAGCCTTGTTTGCCTCAGTTGCTTCCAGTTGTATTTCACTGTTGACTCCCCTCAGCTCATTCCCACTCACTTAGGTTGTCCCTGAGGCATCTTTTTTCGTCGAGATACTGACCCCTACACCTAAGACTACATGTTGTATCCAGTGATAAAAAAATATACCTAATAAGTTTCAATGATAGCCCACCCTTATTTTATGCATTGGGTATGTTTTATGTAGATCTTGTGTTCATTCAACCTAGTGTGGCCCCCCCATTTGTGAATACTTTTACACATGTGTTGGATTGAGTCCCAGTGTCCTTGCCATGACCGTGAGGTTTTCTATTTTCACCATAGCTATCTCTTCTGGTGGCCTTGGTTCTTGGCTCTTGCGATGCTACGGGTTCTGATGTGGCAATTGTGTGGTGTTCAAGTTGGCACTTTGTGAGAAGGGTACTCTTCCACTGGGATTTCTTTCAGGCTCCCATGGGCTTGTGTGGCACCATGTTGTCTTCTATCATGGCTAGGCCTGAGTGGGAGGTGTGTGCTAGCACAAAGGATTCACAAGTGCTGACATAGCTTTTCGCCATGGTTTGAGCCTTCATGAGAAGTTTTATGGAGTTCCAATGGGACTGCGAGGGATATGTTGCTAGCTTTGACAGGCCTAGTGGTGTGTCGCACTGGGGCCATGGTATTCGCTAAGATCTTGGGAGGCTCGATGCAAAAGGAGAGGCATTTATGTGGAAAATATGATCACTGTGCCTTGTCCAACTGGTCTTCGCTTGAGAAAAATCAATTTTTGTAGAGACTGTTGATTTATGTTGATCTATGGCTAGGATTCAAAACTAATGAATGACTTCGTCTAGGCACGTTTATTTTTCCTTTATGTCCATCGATATGGTTCATGAGGTGGATCTAATGGTTGAAGTTGGATAAGGACTGGAGTGATCACATGCATGTTGCGATGCATTTGTTTGATGGTAGGTTTCTTCATGCATGTGGAGGATTTCCTTCACCACTGTTGTGTTGGTATGTGGTGACTAATCATGCAAGTAATGTACACATATAACGTATCCTTGCCAAAGTCAATTGTTAATTTTTTGTTAACTAACAAAAGAAAAATGACATTGTAAAACCCTAATTCGAGAAGCTTCTAAAAAGCTTGTTATAAGTGGCTGGGATGTATGTTGCAGGTATGGAATTTCCACTGGATAATAAAATCATTGGATGGTTGAGTTCCTGTGGATGTAGCCCATATTGAGTGAACCACGTTAAATTTTTGTGTTGATCTCTTTTATGTTATTCTTCATTGTTATATTTGGGTTATTTAATCTGCATATAATTGTTAGTGTTTATTGCTCTGATCTACCTGAATCCTAACACATTGTATAGGGGATCAGCCTCTAGGATGATTGTCTAGGTGTAGAATCAATTCTTAGGGATCTATTCTGAGTTTTTGGGGACTTCACGCTCTTGTCCTGGTGGAGTTTGAACTAGGTGTGCTATTTGAACTGGGATGATCACTGGGATCGAGGGGTTGGATTTGGCTTTCCCATTATGGAAGCTGACAGCTTTGGGATTCAGGACATCGACATGAGGTAGAGTGCCACCTCTATTACCCTTTATGGTGATGTTAGTGGGTTGTTGAAAACTTTCCACGTAAGGCTAGCATGTCGTGCTACTAATCAAGGTTGAATTGATAGGAGAAAACTGACAAGTCATGGTTATCTAGAATGTGAGTGCTTCTTCAGTCTTCGTATAAATTGGTGCTCCTATTGTTGTTTTGTATGTTGTTTCTTTCTGTGCAGGCAAATATGGAAGTTTATTTCTCAAGTATGTCTGGCTTACCACCTTACTCCCTTGGATTCTCTTCTTTATTCTCTTGGTTGATGTTGTGTTCCTATAAGATTAAGGAGGTTGGAGAAGCATTATCTTGAGGGATGGGAGGATCTGGTAAGATTATGGAAGCAAATTTGTATCTTTTGAACTGATGAGAATCCTTCCCTTCTCTCTATTTCCATCTAGATGTGGCATTCAAGTTTCAATCTGTTGACTACAAGGACTTCCTATTCTTGTGGGTCCTCAGATTTTGCTTGATGGAAGAGAGATAGTGTTGCTCTTTTTTCCCCTTCCTCAGTATCTTGGGTTCTAGTAGAACTTAGGCAGAAATGGAGGGCATGTTGCTCATCTGGTTTGGACAGATGGAAGTGGAAGTGGAAAAAATGACAGTTGTTGCTTTCTTTTTACTTGGATTGTTGGTGTCGCAAACACCAAGTACTAGTGGCTTCCTCTAGTTTCTGTCTAAATGAGGTGGTTGGAAACCTCCAATTGAAAGAGGAAGAGTTGCTTGCCTACGCATGGGACTAGGCTTAATGATAGGATTTCTTGAATCATGTGCTTCCTTCAATGATTATCCCTGGCAGGTATCCTTACTTTTTCATGAGCAACTGGGAAGACAAGGCATGGGGTGCTTATATTGGGAACAAGTATCTGATTGGCCAATGTGGTGAAGGTTTAAAGAACATATTAGAAGGTGCCACCTGTCATCTCATGGTTTGCCCCTATATGAAAAGTAAGGAGGCATACAAGACAAAATTAGTTACTTTTGTCCACCTGAGGTAGTGATTTGCTGCAAAGGACGTGTCTTAGTGGATTGAAGGCAGTTATTCTCTTTGTGCTCCCTTAATTAGATTGTCAAATGAAAATGTGATACCTGTTAGTGGCATGAGGTTTGTTTCTCCCATGTTCTTATAAATGGGAATTTAGGGCCAAGAGAAAAATAAGGGGAGGGGGTTTTGTTGTTTTTGAATCTCAAGTTATGGATGGTGGGGTGTCTTGTATTTTGATCCATTGTAAGTAGATTAGAATTTCTTCTTAATCTGTGTTCAAATCTGTAGAGCATTGTTATTCTCAAATTAATACAAAGACATATTGGTTATGAGATCCTTTCTATGTTGCATTTGATGAAGTTAGTATGATTTCTAAGTATCAAGGATATTTTAGTTCATCTCTGTAGTTCATTGCATTATGTATGTTTTTCTTGCTTTCTCTCAAAGGGAGATATAAATGCTTGGAAAATATTCAATTAAGTATTGTCTGTATTACGGTTTTAAAAGGATACTTATGTATTTTCATGTCAGGGAAGTATTGATATAAGGTATTAATGTCATTAGTCCTTTAGTCTTGAGATAATGTTGCTTCAATGATACATAGGTTACGCCAAACTCGACTCTGTAGCCCATTGGATTAACTCATTGGTCCCTCACTATGTTAATTTGTTGATTCAGACCCACCTCAAGATAATCAAAACATTTCTATTTCTATTGTTCTTTCATAGGTAGTTTTGGGTAAATGTTTGTTCTCAGCCGAGTTTAAACTATATTACCAGAGGATTAAGCCAATCCAAGTGGAATCAGTCATTTCTTTGGTATATTGTCACTGAGAAACTTCTATTTTGATACAACATTTAGTAGTAGTCTAGATATATCCCTTGAATGTTGTTTAGGTACACCCGCCTTGGTCTTGCAGAGCTAAAAGTGCACAGGATTTTTCAACTTCTAGGAGTTGTGATCCTATTCGTTGGCCACTGACCTAAGATTCATAATGATAAGAAGTTGGCTAATCTTTAGGGGATTTTAGACAATCAGTTGGAGGAACCAACACTCACCTCTCTTGAAAAGGAATCTTATCTTGGAAAAGGCTTCCACAAGGTTTATATAGCTAGGTCTTAGCTTACAAGATAACTCAATGGAATGTTTTAACTGTACCAACAAAGAGGACTTACATCCAATGCAAAAAAACTTTAGTGCATTTAGGGTTTGATTGCACATGACCTTGATCAATTTTCTGATTTGACAATGCATAAACAAGCTGATATATACCTAGATTGCTATAAAATATGTGATTTCAACCTACAACCAACAATATGCCAACTTGTATTAACTAAATATGAATTTTGTGATAGCACTTTGCAAGTTTATGAAACCTAATCTAACAAGATCTGATGAACAAAATGCAAAAGGAAAAGGGATAGAGATCCTATACACAATTACAAAAATGATCAACAAATAAATAGACAATTCCCAACAATAAATGAATCTCTAGTTAACCAGGTAGTCCATAATGCCATAGAGATTGTGCAATCTTCTAAGGAAACACAAGGGTTTTCAAATTGTGGAAGATTCATCCAGTACCCAACTCCTACCACAGCTAAATGAATTCACACAATCAAACTTAGCTCAATAAATTAGCCTAGACTAACTGTGCACAATGACATACAATCAGCAATCCATCAATGGTATGGACAAGAAATCCATCAAATATCTAAATAATTAACCATAAATGCATCTAAATAACTAATTCTAAAGATGAAGAAGTAGCATGAAAACCATATACAACCAACAAAATGAACTTAAATGGTAGAGTAAAATGAAATTATGTTTGTATTCATTCAAACAAATGGCAAAGTTTCAACAATCCTTTCTTCAGCACTTCCCTTATTAGCTTTCACAATGAGAGAGGTTGCATTTATATAGAGAGGCAAGCATACTGAGTTTTTCAATGGATGGTGGAGATTAACTCAACAACAAAGGTTTAGATTACATTGCATTTAATGAGGTACAACAGTTCATTGCATTTCAGATTTGCATTTGTCTTTATAGAAAAAAGATAAAATACAGCCTTTAAATACATTGAACCTAGACAAAATGAACACTCATTTGGCTGTATATGAGGAAAATCCAATTTCCAAGACAAAAAGAAGTCAAAGGAGAGTCATATGACATGTAAAAACATGAGCTAATGTAGATTGATGGGATTTCACATGTGGATGGATCACTTTACTGTCTATTGTCATCCAAGTCAATTTTGCATTGTCTGATTGGACAAATCACTTTTCCATTGAGTTGCTTGGTCAAGAGGAGTATATGGCATGTTTTTATGAAGACATATATCCAACTGGATGCTTGCTAGATCAACATTTGATGACTAGACTATTGGAACAAGTGTAGACAGTTATGAACAAGTCTTGAACATTCAACTGGATCTGCAGGAACAACAGTAGTGTAGACTTGATCTTCTGTGTCTTCTAGCTCCTGGGGCTTATCTTCATCATCTTGGACATCATTCTAACTTTCTCTCGTATGTGCAATAGCAATTTGATTGGAAAAATGATGATTCTGCATATCTGGATCAGCACTACATCTTTATGTGTTCATCCTTCCAAGACAACTCCAACTAGCTCCTTTGTCCTTTTAGACCTGCAATTCACAATGCTAGGCATCAATTTCATCATAACAATCATTTTCTATCAAAATATATCAAAAGATATCCACTTGCAGCCATGAATTCATATGGAACAACTCAATGTCAATGTTGCTCCCTTATGAAGAACTTCACAAATATGGCATTTTCTAGTGATTTTCTAAGGTTTTTCATCATTTTTGACTACCCATTTGGCATGTATGTTGATCTGGGATGTTTTTTGGCTAGTTGGATCCATTTGGAGTCATTTATTTTTCATTTTTAGTCCTTTTTTGTAAAAAGTGGGACTTTTGGGGGTCACTGGATATTCATGTGCAATGACATTAATTGATGCAAAACATGCCCAAAATCCATATTAACTTGGTAAAAATGTTCATCATGATGTAGTAAATGGATATGCAATTTAAATTCATCATTTAAACCATATTTGTACCCTCAAAAAATCAGTTTTCTAGGCCAAATTGGCAAAGAGCAGGGATTTTTTACCCTCACTGGATATATCCAATGAATGGTGATTTTAGCGTTGGCCTTCTTTACACCTTCAGTGGGGATTTTACGTGTCACTAGATTTGCAAGGTTTTCTATCACTACTAGATATATCATCTTGGGACTTCATTTAGCGCAGATCCCGTTAGGTGGTTTTTTAGTGCAAAACATCTAATGAATGCTCTAGCGGGGTTTTTACTTTGCACCAAACCGGTGGAGATTTCGGCGCTCATTGGATATGTCTAGTCAAGGAAAATTTTAGTGTTAATCTAGTGATGAATACTTTTAGCACTAGCTTTAGCAAACGCCTTCAAACCTTTTAGTAGAGGATTTAGACCTCACAGGATATATCCAATGGATGCAATTTTTAGCACCGATCTTGTGAAGTGGGTTTTTAACACTTAGTTGTGTGAAAGGATTTTATTGCTGATATCCAATGACACAGGATATTAGCAAAAACTGTAGTGAGGGGCATTTTTTCTACCAGATTTTGAAGTAACCTGGCTAATAGTATATTTAAAAATATATTTAAGTATCCTAATACTTTAAATATTTTGAAAAATACTATCAGGATGTTTGAGATAGGTCCCGGATCCATGGGATTTAACATGTAGATTCTATATTTTTGAGGATCCACTCGATTTCAGACTTAGTCAATTTTTCAGGGTTTCAGGACATTAGACTTAGCCAATTTTAGGGTATCAGAGACATGCACCAGGGTGAAAGAATATGGACCCCTTAGTAAAATGTTGTGAAATTTGACATGATTTTGCAACTCTAAGGCATGGAAACTAAGAATTTCACTAAGATACCTCCTGTAGTAGCAGTTTCAAGGACTATATCCAGTGACAGGATTTTACAACAAAATGTAGTGACACCAAATTTCAACACAAAAGGCAACAAATGGCTACTTCTTAAGCACAAACCCAATCAAGACTCCTCCAAATCAATCATGAAAGGCATCAAACAACTCAAAACATGTCATATACTCAAATTTGGAACAAATCCTGCATTCTATGAACAATTTCACCTTCTCATTGTCATAAGGAGGAAAGGTTGAGACTCCAAGCTAAAACAAAAAAGGGGGTCTCCATTTGGAAAATTGGGGCATGTGTGCAAGGCACAACAAATGATGACTCTATTGGGGAAATGCTCAAGAGAATTTTTAAGATAAATGATAGTTTCGAACCCATAATATGTGTGTTTCCCACTTATTAAACTAGACAACATGATACAATATTACAAAAGTAGAGATCACTAACTCAACACAACTATCCATATCTTGAAATTCTAAGTGTGTGTAGTTACATTCATTCCTATCCTTCTGCAACCAAGATCTTCAAGGCTTACTTGCATTAAGCTATGTAAATATACACACCTTTTGAACTACCTTGGACATTGCCCCGCTACCAGTAGGCATCTATAGCCTCGATGGGGTTGTCTCTATGATTCCCTCAAGCATTGCTCTACTGCCTATTAGGCTTCCATAGCCCCTGATAGAGTTACTTGAATCCTCTAGCTGATTGAACATTTTAATAAGGAGATTAGGAAGTATTGATTTAGTAGAGTATTCATTTGATAATGCATTGAGCTTAGCTCATTTGATATGAGTATTAAATAATACCGCATACCCTTGTAGTACATGATAAATATCACATGGGCTACGAATTGGTTCAACTTCCTTGGGTTGGAAATCATAGTGGTAGCAAAGGTGAGCCTATAGATTTTTCACTTAACCCAAGATCACTGAGATTCCTTCAGAAGCTTCAGGATTATTTAAAGTGTGAGAGATATTGGACTAGAAAATACTTCAAGTGAACCAAACTAATGACTCCTTTCCCATGAACAAGCATCATACTATCTAAAAGTAACAATAGAACCCACAATAAGACCTAAGTGGAAATCCAAAGTTTCTCAAGGAAATCCTCCTAATTACTTACCCAAAGAGGACCTTTTGCACAACTGCATAGCTGCCACCTTATTCAAGAAATGGAGAACCCTAGTAAAGCAAGTGTAGGAAACCAAACCTAAAGAAACATAACAACCTAAAGTATGAAAGCAAAAAGAATAGCAACAACTAACAACTAACAACTAAGGAAAAGCAAAAACAGAAAGAAGAAACTTAAACTAAAACAACAGACTACTAACTAAAACCTAACTAGAAACAAGCAGAACTATGTACAAAGGCCCTAGACAACAAGTATTTACACTTCCTCATGATTTATTTCTCAAGACATGCAGGAGTAACAAGGTGTAAGTTAATGTCCTAAGTCTGGCAAACTCATCTTTGTACTCTGAATAGGAAGGTATAAGCAAATTGGGCTCATGTTCAGGGTACCAGTCACATAGGATTAGCAGTTGGGGTAGTTAATTAGGGCCATGATCAATCTAGATGCAAGTTGTCTTACCCATAATTCCATAATCAAATTGATAACTATTGAAACTACGTGAAGAGGGGAAGATAAAACCTAATTTGCAGTACCATCAAGCAAGAATGTAAGTTCATCACCTTGTTGCATTGTGTCACCTACTTTCACACCTTCAGGAGGTCTCAGTTTGTGATGGGTCATAACATGTGCATCAGATACCTCTAGATTACTAAATGCTACATCAAACTCCAAAGTAAATAGGGAGTCTAGACAACCTTCTTCAAAATGTGGATCATTTATGCATGAATTGGCTAAAGTAAAGTCTGACATGTGTGGTGAATTTCCATGCAGTAGCATATCCTTGCTTATTCTTGATACCAACTCGATTATGTGATCAAGTGATTGACATGAAAAAGCTTCCAAGCCATCACTCTACATGACTATTTGATTTTTATTCTCGGATTGCATATGTCTGCCTCCATTTGTCATCATTGGGTTAGCATAAACCATGTGGGGATTTTCTTCATTACTGGAGTGAATAGGATCAACTTGATGAATATATGATATACTTGAATTTACTTCACCAAAACCAATCACATGTTCCAAAAATATTCCTATGTAGCAATCAGAAATCTTCCTATTTGGACTATACATTCATTGTCTGCAGCAGCAACAGGGTCTCTTTCTTCTTGCAAAACTGGATTCTTGATGTCAATGTTGTCTTGGAGTGATGCATTATCCTAATTTTGTCTATCTAACTCAACTAGAGACTCTGTTGGAGAAGCTACATTAGCTTGATATGACTGATCATGATGGTATACTAGGCTGATACAGTCAAGAATTTGATCATTTCTCACTAGACAGTCTGGTTGTGGCTCAAATATGTCAACTAGAACAATTTTCTACATTGTTGTCAATGATCTTTATTCATCTAGAGGACCGATTCCTTCTTGTTCTTGCACATGTTTGACTTGATCTAACTACTATTCACACTTAGGATTATCAACAGACTAAAATGAACTGTTGTTTTCTACTTCTACATAAGCACACTCAGGTTGAGGACTTGATATTTTTGAAGCATTTGATTGATGATCTGCATCCTCAGCATGAATGTTAATCAAGTCAGATTTATCATTTGTCCTGTCCACATCCTTAGTAGCAGAAATATGGCTCTATTTATTGCTCTGTTTATTGTCCCATGACTAAAAATTAGATTTTTGCCATGCTAGGACAACATATCCTGTGATTGACTGGTCCAAACCTAGTAGACGAAAACCAATCTTTAACCAAGAAGGGATCTCATATATAAGCTATGTAAGATACTGAGTTTTTCAATGGATGGTAGAGATTAACTCAATACTAATGGCTCAAATTACATGGCATTTAATAAGGTACAATAATTTGTTGCATTTTCAGATTTGCATTTGTCTTGATAGAAAAAGATAGAATACAACCTTTAAATAAATTGAACCTAGACAAAATGAATATTGATTTTGCTGTATATGAGGAAAAGCCAATTTCCAAGACAAAAAGAAGTCAAATGAGAGTCATATGACATTCAAAAACATGAGTTGATGTAGATTGATGAGATTTCACATGTAGATGGATCACTTTACTGTCCATTGCCATCCAAGTCGATTTTGAATGTTCTGATGGGAAAAATCAGTTTTCCAATGAGTTGACTGGTCAAGAGGAGTATGTGGCATGTTTTTATGGAGACATATCCAACTAGATGCTTGTTGGATCAAAATTTGATGACTGGACCATTAGAACAAGTCTAGACAGTTGTGAACAAGTCCTAAACATTCAACTAGATCTATAGGAACAACAGTGATCTAGACTTGATCTTTTATGTCTTCTAGCTCATGGGGCTTATATTCATCATCTTGGACATCATACTAACTTTCTCTTGTAGGTGCAGCAGGAATTTGGTTGGCAAAATGATGATTCTACATATTTGGATCAGCACTGCATCTCTGTGTGTTCATCCTTCCAAGACAAATCCACCTTGCTCCTTTGTCCTTTTAGACCTACAATTCACAATGCCAAGCATCAATTTCATCATAAAAATCATTTTCTATCAAAATATATCCACTCACAGCCATGAATTCATATGGAACAGCTCAATGTCAACATTGCTCCCTTATGAAGAACTTCACAAATCTAGCATTTTCTAGTGATATTCTGAGGTTTTTCATCATTTTTTACTACCCATTTGGCATGTATGTTGATCTGGGATGTTATTCTGGACATTATCCCCTTTTTGCAAAAGCGCGATTTTTTGGGGCCACTAGATATTCATGTGCAGTGACATTAATTGATGCAAACCACACCCAAAATCCATATTAACTTGATGAAAAAGTTCATCATGATGTAGTAAATGGATATACAATTTAAATTCATCATTTAACCCATGATTGTACCCTTAAAAAATTAGTTTTCTAGGCCAAATTGGCAAAAATGAGGATTGTGGCCCTCATTGGATATATCCAGTGAAGGCTAATTTTAGCGTTGGCCTTCTTTACACCTTCGGCAAGGATTTTATGTGTCACTAGATTTGTGGGGTTTTCCATCGCTACCAGAAATATCATGTTGGGGCTTCTTTTAGCATAGATCCTATAAGGTGGCTTTTTAACGGAAAACATCTAACGAATGCTCTAGCAGGGTTTTTACTCTACACTAGACAAGCAAGGATTTCGGCACTCACCAGATATGTCTGGTGAAAGAAAATTTTAGCGTCAATCCAGTGATGAAGACTTTTAGTGCTAGCTTTAACAAACACCCTCAAACCTTTTAGCAAAGGATTTAGACCTCACAGGATATATCCACTGGATGCAATTTTTAGCGTCGATCCTGTGAAGTGAGTTTTTAGCACTAAGTTGTGCGAAAGGATTTTAGCTCTGATATCTAGTGACATAGGATATTAGCACAAACTATAGTGAGGGGAATTTTTTCCACCAGATTTTGAAGTACCTTGGTTGACAGTATATTTAAAAATATTTAAGTATCCTATACTTTAAATATTTTGAAATATACTGTTAGGATGTTTGAGATAGGTCCCAGATCCATGGTATTTAACATGCAGATTCTAGATTTTTGAGAATCCACCAGATTTTAGACTTAGTCTTTTAGGGTTTTAGGACATTAGAGTTGCCAATTTCAGGGTATCAGAGGCATGCGTCAAGGTGAAAGCATAAGGACCCCTTAGTGAAATGTTTTGAAATTTGACATGATTTTGCAACTCTATGGCATGGAAACTAAGAATTTCACTATGATACCTCCTGTAGTAGCAATTTCAAGGACTATATCCAGTGACATAGGATTTTAGAGAAAAATGCAGTGACACCAAATTTCAGCACAAAAGGCAACAAATGGCTACTTCTTAAGCAAAAACCCAATCAGGACTCGTCCAAATCAATCATGAAAGACATCAAACAACTCAAAACATGCTAGATACTCAAATTTGGAACAAATCCTACATTCTATGCATAATTTCACCTTCTCATTGTCATAAGGAGGAAAGGTTGAGACTACAAGCTAAAGCAAAAAAAGGGGTCTCCATTTGGAAAATTGGGGCATGTGTGTAAGGCACAACAAATGGTGACTCTACTGGGGAAATGCTACAGAGCATTTCTAAGATAAATGACAGTTTCAAACCCAGAATCTATGTGTTTCCCACTTATTAAACTAGACAACATGATACAATATTAAAAAAGGAGAGATCACTAACTCAACACAACTATCCATATCTTGAAAGTCTAAGTTTGTACAGTTGCATTCATTCCCATCCTTCTGCAACCAAGATATTCAAGGCTTACTTGCATTAAGCTATGTAAAGATACACACATTTTGAACTACCTTGGACATTTCCCCGCTACTAGCAAGCATCTATAGCTCCGATGAGGTTGTCTCTATGATTCCCTCAAGCATTTCTCTAAATCATGTTAGGCTTCCATAACCCCTGATAGAGTTACTTGAATCCTCTAGCTGATTGAACATTTTGATAAGGAGATTCAAAAGTATTGATTTAGCAGAGTTTTCATTTGATAATGCATTGAGCTTAGCTCTTTTGATATGAGTATTAAATAATACTGCATACCCTTGCTGCACATGATAAATATCACATGGGCTACGAATTGGTTCAATTTCCTTGGGTTGGGAATCATAGTGTCAGCAAAGGTGAGCCTATAGATTTTTCACTTAACCCAAGATCACTGAGATTCCTTCAAAAGCTTCAGGATTATTTAAAGTGTGAGATATTGGACTAGAAAATACTTCAAGTGAACCAAATTAATGACTCCTTTCCCATGAACAAGAATCATACTATCTAAGAGTAACAATAGAACCCACAATAACACCTGAGTAGAAAACCAAAGTTTCTCAAGGAAATCCTCCAAATTACTTACCCAAAGAGGACCTTTTGCTGGACTGCACAGTTGCCACCTTATTCAAGAAATGGAGAACCCCAACAAAGAAAACATAGGAAACCAAACCTAAATACAAATAACAACCTAAAGTATGAAAGAAAAGAGAATAGAAACAACTAACAACTAACAATTAAGGAAAAGAAAAAATAGAAAGAAAAAACTTAAACTAAAACAACAAACAACTAACTAAAACCTAACTAGAAACAAGCAAATCTATGTGCAATGACCTTGGACAACAAGTATTTACACTTCCTCGTGATTTATCTCTCAAGACATGCAGGAGTAACAAGGTGCAGGTTAATGCCCTAAGTCTAGCAAATTGATCTTTGTACTATGAATAGGAAGGTATAAGCAGGTTGGGCTCATGTTCAGGGTACTAGTCACATAGGATCAACAGTTGGGGTAGTTCATTAGGGCCATGATCAATCCAAATGCAAGTTGTCTTACTGATAACTCTATAATCAAATTGATAACTATTGAAGTTGAGTGAATAGGGGGAAGATACAACCTAATTTGTAGTACCATCAAGCAGGAATGTAAGTTCATCACCTTGCTGCATTGTGTCACCTACTTTCACACCTTGAGGAGGTCTCAGTTCGTGATGGGTCATATCATGTGCATCAGATACCTCTAGATTACTAAATGTTGTAGTAAACTCCCAAGCAAATAGGAAGTTTGGACAACCTTCTTCAGAATGTGGATCATTTGTTGAACTCTACATGAATTGGCTAAAGCAAAGTCTAACATGTGTGGTGATTTCCATACAGTGGAATATCCTTGCTCATTCTTGATACCAAATTGATTATGTGATCAAGTGATGGACATGAAAAAGATTCCAAGCCATCACTCTACATGACTATTTGATTTTTATTCTTGGATTGCATATGTCTACCTCTATTTGTCATCATTGGGTTAGCATCAACCATGTGGGAATTTTCTTCATTGCTAGTGTGAATAGGATCAGCCTGATGAATATATGATATACTTGAATTTACTTCACCAAAACCAATCACATGTTCCAAAAAAATTCCTCTGTATCAATTAGCAATCTTCCTATTTGGACTGTACATTCATTGTCTATAGCAACAATAGGGTCTCTTTCTTCTTGCACAACTAGATTCATGATAACAATGTTGGCTTGGAGTGATGCATCATCCTGATTTTGTATATCTAACTCAACTGGAGACTATATTGGAGCAACTACATCAGCCTGATATGACTGGTCATGATGGTATACTGGGCTCATACAGTCAATAATTTGATCGTTTCTCACTAGACAGTCTAGTTGTGCCTTAAATATGTCAACTAGAATAATTTTTTGCATTGTTGTCAATGATCTTTCTTCATCTGGAGGACTGATTCCTTCTTGTTCTTGCACATGTTTGACCTGATCTAACTGATGTTCTCACTTAGGATTATCAACAGATTGGAATGAATTGTTATTTTCTACTTCAGCATAAGCAAACCTAGGTTTAGGACTTAATATTTGTGAAGCATCTAATTGTTGATCTGCATCCTCAGCATGATTTTTAATTAGGCCTGATTTATCATTTATCTTGTCCACATCATTAGTAGTAGAAATATGGCTCTATTTAATACTCTGTTTATTATCCTATGACTAAAAATTAGATTTTTTCCACACTGGGACAACATACCTTGTGATTGACTAGTCCAAATCTAGTGGCTGAAAACCAATCTTTAACCAGGCAAGGATGTCATATTCATTATTTGGGTGACCTATAGACCACATGCATTGTCTGACATCATCATCTAGACATGTATTTTGATGAATAACTTGAGGGACATTAGTTTTTTACATATGCAAACTGCCCTTTTGAAATGAATTTATAGCTCCTCTAGCCTCAACTCTTTGGGTGCTTTCAACTGAGACATGATCACATGCATACACATCCATCCATGCTGCAATTCCTTGTTCTAACCTACTTGGAAGTGACAAATGAATACCACTATCATACTTACACCTTACTTCAGGCTTGTACACCTCAAAAATAGGAAGTAATCCATTCAAATGTAGATCCTATCTTTAGAGGAAGGTTAAATAGTCAACCTTGTCATGCAACTCTCCAGGATGTATAGTGCAAACCTGGGGTGAACTAAGATCAAGCAATGTTAATGGAGGGTACTTCATCCTAATCTTCCTATCTAACACTTCTCTAAAAAGTGGAATGTCTACTTGGAAGTTCTCTTCATGACATGACTATTGTGATAGTCCTCTGAAGAATGAGGGGATCTCATTGTTGGAGTACAATATCATCCACAACATCTCTTATGTCCTGTTCCATCAAATCAACTGAGGTCTTGAATATGATCATTCACTATCATGAAGATAAGTATATTAAAGAGATTAGTAAACCATCACTACCAATTAGAGATCAAAAAACACCAACACCATGAAGTGATTCCTAAGGATGCATTATTTTACCATCTTAATAACCTTCCTTATGATTATCCTGATCAAGATCAAGACATGAACATGAGAACCCCTGAACCAAAGTAGAACATGAAGCATAGAGATCCTTAAGCACTGAAATGATCATGAACATGAACATGAACTGAAGCAAGGTCATGACAATCATATCAAACCAGTAACTTTTGACAAAGCACATCACTGAAGCACATCAACTGACTTTTGACATCAATGACAATCACTGTATACTCAATAAACTCCCCCTTTGTCATTGATGGCAAAAAGATTTAAACTCTTTCTCTCTCCCCTTTGATATCAAATGACAAATGTTGCACAACTTCCCATATGATGTAGCATTGTCCAATCATTGTTCACAAACACTACTACTCATCACTGACATTTGACCAAGGAACTAAGGAAGCAAAAATGCATATTCACTCTATCAACACTATCTTTCTATTCTCTAATTATAGTTTTATGTCTCAAGAAGGTGATTCAAGATTGTAGTCAAAGGAAGACCATAGACCAACTATAGTCATTATGCAAAACATTGTTTGTTTTGTCATTTCACTGTCAAAGTACCTACATACCCCTGTGGCTGTCAAAAAAATACCTGCCCTGCTCATTGTATCAAAACTCCTGCTTCACTATAAGCACTACTATTACTTGTTGATAAAAAACATTAATATTACTACTCATCTTGGCATCTTAAACATGACTCCATCACAATGATCACTTGATTCTATATTGCATACAAGTTTATCACAATGTCAAACTCTTGAAACTTCCTTTACTGCCTTCTCCCCCTAAGACTATGATGGATCTCTTGGAGAGTATGTGGTGTAGTGATACTATTACACACCATACAAGAGTTTCACAAAGAAAAACAACTCTTGATGAATGCCAAACATTGTTAACACCAAAACTCACTGTCCTTTGAAAAGAACACCTTGAAAGATCACTTGAAAATGTATAGCACTATCAAGAGGACAAGATTTGCATGAATAACTTATTAGCACCACTTTCACTTTGAAACATCTGTATAATAATAAAGGCTCTCCCTCCTTGATCATTCAGTACATTGTATTGAAACACTATTTGAGCAACTGCAAACCACAATCCAAGCATGAAGAGCACAGTCATGAAAGTATTGCAAAACCACTGTTAGAGCATTGTGATCAAGCAAATGTCACTTCCTCTAAACCATCAACAGGAAAATTCCATTAAGATCAACGTACTTGTACAAGTACAAAGAGAACAATTGGATACCAATTTTTCAAACAAAAATGCTAAGATCACTGTCACTATATCCCTACAAAGATATCAATCATCAATTTGCCTTTTATAAATTTTGCGAACGTAGACAACAAAGCATATAATAACAAAGCATGGCATCTATCCTTTTTGAGTTGACTGTCATAGTATGTTTAAGCTATCATTGTTGAATCAGATGAATTAATTATGCCATTGTTCATTCCACCCTCTATGACTAAGAACATGATAGTTGACAAATCACTTGTGAGACAAGGAACTTGATACACAAGACATTACCAAAACATTACCACTGATTATGCTTATACTAAACCATCATAAATATAAAGCAGATTAAGAAACATTCCATGATCAAGAATATTTGATCAACTCCACTATCCTTAAACACTCAATGGAAAGCACTCAGCCACTTGTCATAAGAAAGATACCACCACACTTACTCCTTGATGCATACCAAAAAAAACATTGTATCAACAATATTGTACCCTAATACCACACAGCTTCTTATTACTCCTACCATGCATCAAGCAAAAGCATTGAAACCTTGGTGAATGTTCACAAACTCAAGCCATTGTCTCAAACAAAGATTATCTGCATACAAGGTGAGCATCACTATCACAATAACCAAAAGACTATCAATCTGATCAAGAAAATTAGTTTATTCACTACCACACCTTTTATTACACTTGCACTATTAAATAGATATCAATCCCATTGAGAACCACTGTGAATTGAGTTATCACTTGAATGAGGCATGAAACAAGTATGAAATACCATAGTACCAAGCATGAGCCAACCATACTCTATCAACTTTGACAACTATTTATCAAAAATAAACCTTCACTATAATACTGTCAACATGAACAAGGTCACAAATCAGCTGCAATCATAGCACTATATTTTGTCTAATTCATCAAAATATAGACATTGTCATATTGACAAACAAGAGTAACTACTATCTAGACAACCACATCAAGATTTTGCACTGTTCATATGACAACACCATTCCACTAGAAGACTTATGATGAAATACACATTTGATATGAAATGGAAAAAGGATTTCCCAAACTGTTTTGCCTGAATAAGCACATAAGCAAATAATGCAAGAAAACTATGAATGATAATCAAAATAGTCGCTCCTTTATTGATCTCTAACATGTACACATCTGTAACAACCTTAATGAATGTCCTTCACAACTATTACATTCTTTGATTCAATTGTCCTTATTTTTTGGAGTACCAATGATTGATTACTCTTTTTACAACTACACTGCATCTACTCTTAATACTCTTGAGACATGGTGATTACCTCTTGACCTTGTTATAGACTTCTTAACTGCCTTTAAATCACTACCCTAAATCTAGATTAATTTTTGTTTGGTTCTCATCTTTCTTGTTGACAACCTCATAGTTGTTGTCTAAGGGGTTTAAATGAAATATCAATTATCATCTCCCCCTCACTTCATGCTACTTTTTATGTACTTGGAAATGCCTTTTGTGCATAAAGCATAGGCATAGGTTCTTTCTATTTTTGTTCCTATTTCCTCCTCCAAACTTTCTCAAGCTCTTTCCTTTTCTAAGCCTTTCTAGACTCTTCCTTTTTTCTTATTTGACATGTTTGACTTCTTAATGTGACTAGGTGGCTTCACAGGATTTCTTCTGCAATAATGTGTTGTATGTCCAAGAGTTTTACACCTATAGCATATGATATTGCTATCTAGACCAAAGGGATGATAATTTCTTGATATTCCAAGAGTACTTCCATAATTATATCTTCCATGCACCCAACAATTTCTTGCTATATGACCAACTTTATTATAGTTATAACAAACATTGTTATTGTCCTGATTTAGCAAACTATAAGAACTCTTATCCTTATTCCATCCAAGGCCATTTCTTGAATGAGTTCTATAGCCTCTAGCTCTATGACCATAAACATGACATGTGTAGCAATAACCATGAAATTAAGAGTAGTTGTACCTTATTGAATGGTATTGCCTGACAGGTGGAGATCTTGAGGTTATGATTGTCCTTCTACCTTCATCAACACATTTATCTTCTGTCTTATCTGTAGGAGCAGTAGCATGATGACCCAAATCTATCTTCTTCCTTTGTGTATTCCTGACTTTAGAAGTCTACCCTTCTTCATATCCTATTCTTGTAGTGTCCTTATAATGCTTTTGCTTCCTCAACAAGTAATTTAAGCATCTAGTACTCTTTTCACACTATAGATTCTTGTCCAACTTAAAAGATGCCTTTTCCAATTCCTTTCTCAAAGAGACTATTTCTGACTCTAGTTTTAGACATTCATTAGTTTTGACTTCTAGATCAAAATTTGTAAAATCAACTGCCCTTTTTGCTTATTCTATCTCTATCTTTAGGATGATAATATGTTTGTTAGACTCTTCAAGAGCTAAAGAAAATTTTGCAAGATCTAAAAGTACCTTGTCCTTGGAGTCTTTTTGTTGTTGAAGTTGGTCTTCTAAACTCTAGTTTTCTTTTTTGAGTTTCTTGATTGTATCCAGAGCACACAAGAGTTCACCTTCCATATCAATATCACACTCCTGTTAATCATACTCTTCACCCAAAAAGAGATCTCCTTCTTCATCATCAATTTCAACCACAAAATCATCTTCTCTTTCATCAAGTTCTTGTTCACCTACACTCACAATGAAATCTTCCTTTTTATCAAAACTCTCAATTGCAAGACCATTCTCTTTATCACACTTTGTATCAACATTCAGGGGTGACTCATTCAATAACTCATTCCTTGACTTGACTAGGGCTTGTTTTACAACCTTTTTCTTGGCATCTTTCTTTTCTCTATTTCTTTTACACTTTCTCATAGTACTCCACTAACGGGACCTACCCAGGTTGTTTAAACTTTGAACAAGTAACATGTCTCTGATACCACTTGTTGGAGTACAATATCAACCATAGCATCTCTTAGATCTTGTTCCATCAAATCAACTGAGGTCTTGAACATGATCATTCACTATCATGAAGATAAGTATATTAAAGAGATTAGTAAACCATCACTACCAATCAGAGATCAAACAACACCAGCACCATGAAGTTATTCCTAAGGATGCATGCTTGTACCATCTCAATAACCTTCCTTATGATTATCCTAATCAAGATCAAGACATGAACATGACAACCCTTGAACCAAAGTAGAACATGAAGCATAGAGATCCTTAAGCATTGAAATGATCATGAACATGAACATGAACTGAAACAAGGTCATGACAATCATATCAAACTTGTATGAAGTCCTAAAGCACATCACTAAAGCACATCAACTGACTTTTGACATCAATGACAATCACATACTCAACACTCATGACTGAAACCCTTTGTGTATCCTTCGAAGCTAAATATTCTAAGTATTTACTTCATCTCAGCATCTGCCATAAACTAACAAAACTAAAAACTTGCATCAAAACCTCTATTCTACCCTACTTCTAGTGCCAATTCTATTGATGGTAGTTTTAGCATGTAGCAACACAGGTGAAATGTAAGTTATCTCACCTCTCTTGAAAAGGAATTTTATCCTGGAAAATGTTAGGAATTAAGGTGTCTCAACCTTGGGAATTCCTTGCATTATTTATGTTTGTATTTATTAATTCATTGCCTATGTTGTAAATAAATTGTAAATTCCACATTGTCATGTTGTGGGATGTGGCACGGTGATGTGTCATCCTACATGGAAGATGACAACTTGTAATTTCATCCTCACATGAGGAGATAGGTGTCCCACTTAGTGGTAGGATAATTTTTCCATGTGTTGGCATCTTGGATGTTGTGTAAGGGAATCTTGACCAAAATGGTTATGACGGATTCCTATGACAAAGTTATGACATGTAAGAGTCAGAAATAGAAGGTTGTAAGACAGGTGAAGACATGTGAAGACATGTGTTATGAAGCATCTTTGAAAAAGACATATTTGGGTGTCCCAAGGTAGAATATGACATGTTGTAAGAGAATATTCTATTTATAGCCTGTGTATGATAGATTCTCTTACAGCTGTAAGTTGTAACTGCTATGACAGATTCTATGACGGTCGTAAGTGTCGTAAGAGCATCTATGACGTGTTGTAAGAGCATCTATCATAGCCCATTTTGGAAATAGGCAACCTCTTTGGGATGGGAGCTATGGACAAGTGTCAGGCACATTCTACAATGTTGAACAAGTGTTCTTAGGCATGGGTTTTGGGCCATGATGCCAAGTTGGATGCCCATCTCAAGATAGGACCAGTTATGCCTTGTATATTCTATATAAACAAGTGCTTGGAGGAGAAAATGTATTATAGGTTTTACAGGTATTGTTATGCTGCCAGATTGACTCTAGACATGAGTGTCGAAGACCATTGAAGCTTGCATTTCAAGTGTATTGTAAACCTTATTCAGTTTTGATAATACAGTGTGCATGTTTCTAAGTGGGGTTTTTCACCCGATAAGGATTTTCCCCACCGTATATCTTGTCTCTCTTCTTCTGTCTTCTTTTTGGTTCATGTGTATTGTTGTAATATCTCATTTACATGTTTCATATTGCTGTTATTGTAAGGATTAATTTGAATTTGCATAGCTCTCCCCTCATTAGATTAGTGTAGGAAGCAATTTCCACACACCTAGCTTCCTTTTAGTTGGTATCAGAGATTGATCACCTTTAGTCCTAGTTGTTGGGTAGGAGTTTTTTGAGCTAATCTTAAGTTGAGTGGGAGTCTATGTAGAGCATTCTGAATCTTATTGCAGTAAGGACATAACAAGCACATCTGGAAGAATAGAGGTGGAGAAATTCAATGGCAATAATTTCAAGTTGTGGAAGCTCAAGATGGAAGACATGCTTGTAGACTGGGACCTCTGGGAAACTATCAATGGCACTAAACCAACTGCATCACAAGCTGATTGGGATCTCAAGGATTAGAAGGCTAAGGGTCTCATAAGACTTAATCTTAATGATTCTGTTATGTTAAATGTCCATGAGGAGGCTACTGCAAACTTGCTTTGGAAGAAGTTGGGAGATGTGTATCAAGCCAAATCCCTGGTTAACAAACTTTTTCTAAGAAATAAGTTGTATTCTCTTCGAATGGAGGATAGAGGATCCATTTCTAAACATATGAATGCTTTCAACATGCTGGTTGCACAATTAACATCCATTGGTGTGAAGATGGAGGAGGAGGATCGATGTATGAGCTTGCTTTGTTCTTTGCTGGACTTGTGGGATCACCTTGTCATGGCTATTAAAAGCACCACATCCACTTTCAAAATGGATGAAGTGGTATCTTGATTGTTATCTGAAGAGATGCGGAGTAAGTCTTTTGAGGCAGCCAAAGAGGCTCTTGCGGTTCATGGAAGACCCAAGGAGAAAGGGAAAAAGAAGGACATGAAAGCTACGAAAGGTAGATGCAAATCCCATGGGAGATCCAAATCTCCTGGAAAGTCCAAGGCTCTCTATTGGAAATGTGGTAAATCTAGGCATTTCTGAAAGGAATGCAAAGAGGAAAAGAAAAGAAGAAGAACCCAGATTCAGATTCCAACAAGTCACAAGATGATGGTGATGCTTTCATCGCAGCCCTAGCAACCCATGCATCTGATGATGTCTGGTTGATTGACTGTAGTGCATCATTCCACATGATCTCACATCAAGACTGGTTTACCAAGTATGAGGAGTTTGATGGTGGAAAGGTGTATCTGGGTGATGACTCTCATTTGAAGATTGTTGGTTGTGGAAGAGTCTCTATCTGATTCCCTAATGGAAGAGTGAAGGGAATCTCTGGGGTTATGCACATCCCAAGCTTAGCATGGAAGCCACTTTGTATAAGTATGTTGAATGATGCAGGTGTGCAGGTTGTCTTTTCAAAAAAAGGATGCAAGATGACTAGAGGAGCTATGGTGCTTGCTAAGGGTACTAGGAGAGGTACTTTATTTCAGCTAGAGGCATGCATTTCACAATGCAATAGTTCTTCTAACTCAAGGAAGAGTGAAGAAGTCACTTCATCCCAACCATCTGAACGAGTAGTGAAGAAATCTGTTGTATCTAGTCCTGATGGTTGTAACCGTGCATTGGATGTTAAGCTTCCTGCTGAAAAGACAATGTTATGGCATAAGAGATTTGGCCACATTGGTGAGAAGGGTCTATGTACCCTGCAAAATAAGAACCTCGTTGAGGGGTTAGATGATTGTAATCTTGAGTTTGACTTTTGTGAACATTGCATATATGGAAAACAAAACTATGTTAAATTTTATTCGAGTTCTCACAAGTCTTCTGGTGTGTTGGACCTTGTTCATTCTAATGTATTTGGTCCTGTTAATGTTCCTTCATTATCAAAATCTATATATTTTGTATCTTTTATAGATGACTACAGTAGAAGGACATGGATTTATCTTCTCAGAAGCAAATTTGAAGTCTATAGTAAGTTTAAGGAGTTTAAGGCCTTTGCTAAAAATTAGACTGGTAAAAATATTAAATGTTTGAGAACTGACAATGGTGGTGAGTTTTGTTCTACAGAATTAAATAAATATTGAAAGGAACTTGGGATTGAAAGACATAAGAAAAATCCATACACCCCACAACAAAATGGAGTTGTAGAGAGAATGAACAGGACACTAATGGAGAAGACTAGGAGTATGCTTAGTGGAGCTGGCCTAGAACAAAAGTTTTGGGCTGAAGCTGTTGCCACTGCTTGCTATCTAGTAAACAAATCTCCTACATCAACTCTTGTTGGAAAGACACCCATGGAGGTGTGGTTTGGTAGAAAGCCTTCAATAAGGCATCTTCATGTTTTTGGTTGTGAGGCATATGCACATCTAGGGGGAAGTGGTCAAAATTGGAGAAAAAGGTTGTTAAGTGTATCTTCATTGGCTATGGTGTCAATGTGAAAGGATACAAGCTTTGAGATCCTGTGGCTGAAAAAGTGTTGTATAGCAGAAGTGTCATCTTCAGAGAGCTTACACCTTCTTCCACTATTTTACAGCTAGAAGAAAAAGAGAAGAAAGAGGATGTTGTTTAGTTTCCTCCTACCCCTTAGAAGACTGAACAGAAAGACAATGTTGGACCTGATGATGAGGAGAGCTTTGAAAGCTTTGAAAGCTCAGATGAAGAAGCTAAACCTCAACCTCTGCTCTTGAGGAGGTCTACACAAATAAGAAAGCAACTTGAAAGGTTTGGTTTTACATTGCTTGATTCTAGTTGTGCTTATGCTTTGATTACTAACAATGATGAACCTAGAACTATATTAGAGGCTATGGACATTAAAGATGCAATTTCCTGGAAGGAGGCCATGGAGGATGAAGTGGCTTCTTTAGAAAAGAATCAAACTTGGGACTTGGTTCCTTTGCCTCCTGGATGAAAAATCGTTGGATACAAATGGGTGTTCAAGAAGAAATTTAGTGCAGATTGCAGTGTTTAGAAGTATAAGGCCAAATTGGTTGCGAAGGCGTATTCACAAGTGGAGTGTATGGATTATGGTGAGATCTTCTCTCCTGTTGCAAAGCTAACATCCATTCAATTCCTATTGTCTCTTGCAGCAGCTTATGACTTAGAGGTAGAACAGATGGATGTGAAGACAACTTTCCTTCATGGTGATTTGGAGGAAGAAATCTACATGTCACAGCCAGAGCATTAAATGGTGAAAGGTAAAGAAAATTTGGTTTGCAAATTAAAGAAGTGTGTGTATGGTTTGAAGCAGTCTCTTAGGAGGTGGTGCTTGAAGTTTGATGCCTTTGTGTTGTCTCTTGGATTTGTGAGATCAAAATCAAATCATTGTGTTTATTATAAGTTTGATGGTGATCATATTCTCATTGTTGCATTATATGTTGATGATGTTGCTCATTGGGAAGCGTAACAATATGATTTATGATTTCAAATCTCAGTTGTCAGTACAGTTTGAAATGAAAGATTTAGGGGCAGCCAGGTGCATTCTAGGAATGGAAATCAGAAGAGACGAAACTAACAAAAAACTTTAGTTAAGCCAGAGTAAGTATGTGAAGACCGTGTTAGACAGGTTTAGCATGGCAAATTGTAGACCATTGTGTGTTCTTGTTTCTTTAGGGACAAAGTTGTCTATTGAAGATTGTCCAAAATCTCCTAGTGAGGTGGAGAACATGAGAAGAGTACCTTATGCTAGTGTTGTTGGTAGTTGATGTATGCTATGGTCTGCACAAGACCAGACATTACCTAAGCAGTGGGAGTCCTTAGTCAATTTATGGCTAATCATAGATGAGTTCATTGAGATGCAGTTAAGTGAGTGTTCAGTATTGAGGGGTACTTCCAAGTATTCCATATGCTATAATGGTAATGTTACAGGACCTCTGCATTCTATTGATATTTGTGGATTTGTGGATTCAGATTAGGCAGGTGACATTGACAGCAAGAGATCCACCAGTGCTTATGTGTTTACACTGTTTGGTGGTGCTATTAGTTGGATGAGTAAGCGACAACCTGTAGTTGCTTTGTCCATGACAGAAGCTAAGTATATGGTAGAAAATCATGCTTGTAAGGAAGCCATTTGGCTTAAGAGATTGTGTTTAGATATTGGTGTTGATGCAGGTCAGATTACAATCATTTGTGACAATTAGAATGTGATTTGCCTTGTGAAGAATCCAACTTTCCATACCAGAACAAAGCATATTGATGTTTAGTTTCACTTCATGTGAGACATGGTAGAGGATGGGAAGGTAAATTTAGAGAAGGTAGATACTTTGAAGAATGTTGTAGATGCATTGACAAAGCCAGTGAGCATAGAGAAGTTCAAATGGTGTTCAGAGTCTATGGGCCTCTCAGCCTATCGTAGTTAAATCTTGTTATTCTATTGGCTCTTACAAGGTGTTTGACAAGTGGGAGAATGTTGGGAATTAAGGTGTCTCAACCTTGGTAATTCCTTGCATTATTTATGTTTGTATTTATTAATTCATTGCCTATGTTGTAAATAAATTGTAAATTCCACATTGTCATGTTGTGGGATGTGGCACGGCGATGTGTCATCCTACATGGAAGATGACAACTTGTAATTTTGTCCTCACATGAGGAGATAGGCATCCCACTTAGTGGTAGGAGAATTTTTCCATGTGTTGGCATCTTGGATGTTATGTAAGGGAATCTTGACCAAAACAGTTATGACGGATTCCTATGACAAAGTTATGACATGTAAGAGTCAGAAATAGAAGGTTGTAAGACAGGTGAAGACATGTGTTATGAAGCATCTTTGAAAAAGGCATATTTGGGTGCTCGAAGGTGGACTATGACATGTTGTAAGAGAATATTCTATTTATAGCCTATGTATGACAGATTCTCGTACAGCTGTAAGTTGTAACCGCTATGACAGATTCTATGACGGTCGTAAGTGTCATAAGAGCATCTATCATAACCCATTTTAGAAATAGGAGACCTCTTTGGGATGGGACTTGTGGACAAGTAACATGCAAATTCTACAATGTTGACCAAGTTTCCTTAGGCATGGGTTTTGGGCCATGAGGCCAAGTTGGATGCCCATCTCAAGATAGGACCAATTATGCCTTGTATATTCTATATAAATAGGTGCTTGGAGGAGGAAATGTATTACAGGTTTTACAAGTATTGTTATGCTACCGGATTGACTCTAGACACGAGTGTCGAAGACTATTGAAGCTTGCATTACAAGTGTATTGTTAACCTTATTCAATTTTGATAATACATTGTGCAGGTTTCTAAGTGTGGGGTTTTTCACCCGATAAGGGTTTTCCCCACCATATATCTTGTCTCTCTTCTTTTGTCTTCTTTCTAGTTCATGTGTATTGCTGCAATATCGCATTTACATGTTTCATATTGCTATTATTGTAAGGATTAATTTAAATTTACATAGCTCTCCACTCATTAGATTAGTGTAGGAAGTGATTTTTGCACACCTAGATTCCTTTCAGAAAAGACTTCCCCAAGGTTTATATAGCTAGGTCTTAGCTTGCAAGATAACTAAGTGGAATGTTTTAGCTATACCAATAAAGGGGACTTACATGCAATACAAACAAACTTTAGTGCATTAGGGTTGATTACACATGACCTTGATCAATTTTCTGATTTGAAAATGCATAAACAAACTGATATATACCTAGATTGCTATAAAATATGTGATTTCAACCTGCAACTAGCAATCTGCCAACTTGCATTCACTAAATATGAATTCTGTGATAGCACTTTGCAAGTTTATAAAACCTAATCTAACAAGATATGATGAAAAAAATGTAAAAAAAAAAGGGAAAGAGAAAAGGGATAGAGATCCTATAGACAATTGCAGAAATGATCAACAAACAAATAGATAGATTCCCAATAATAAATGAATCTCTGCTTAACCAGGAAGCCCACAATGCCATAGAGAATGTGCAATATTCTAAGGAAACACAAGGGTTTTCAAATTGTGGAAGATTCATCCAACACCAAACTCCTGGTGCAACTCAATGAATTCACACAATCGAACTTAGCTCATAAAATTTGCTCAGACTAACTATGCACAATGACATACAATCAACAAGCCATCAATGGTATGGATAAAAAATCCATCAAATATTTGAATAATTAACCATAAATGCAACTAAATAACTAATCAAAAGGATGAAGAAGAACCATGAAAACCACATCCAACCAACAAAATGAACTTAAATGGCAGAGGCAAATGAAATTATGTCTTTATTGATTCAAAAAAATGGCAGAGTT
Organism: Cunninghamia lanceolata; assembly: GCA_027924645.1. Classification (NCBI taxonomy): domain Eukaryota; kingdom Viridiplantae; phylum Streptophyta; class Pinopsida; order Cupressales; family Cupressaceae; genus Cunninghamia; species Cunninghamia lanceolata. Next base: position 194,589 of record BSBN01000909.1, on the reverse strand, counting down.
TCAACAATCCTTTCTTCAGTGCTTACCTTTTTATCTCTCATAATGAGAGAGGTTGCCTTTATATAGAGAGGTAAGAATACCGAGTTTTTAAATGGATGGTGGAGATTAACTCAACACCAATGGCTCAGATTACATGTCATTTAATGAGGTAAAATAGATTGTTGCATTTTCATATTTGCATTTGTCTTGATAGAAAAAGACAAAATACAGCCTTTAAATAAATTGAACCTAGACAAAATGAACACCCATTTTGTTGTATATGAGGAAAAGCCAATTTCCAAGACAAAAAGAAGTCAAAGGAGAGTCATACGACATGTGAAAACATGAGCTGATGTAGATTGATAGGATTTCACATGTGGATGGATCACTTTACTGCCCATTACCGTCCAAGTCAATTTTGAGTTGTCTGATTGGACAAATCACTTTTCCAATGAGTTGACTAGTCAAGAGGAGTATGTGGCATGTTTTTATGAAGACATATCCAACTGAATGCTTGCTAGATGAAAAGTTGATGACTGGGCTGTTGGAACAAGTGTAGACAGTTGTGAACAAGTCCTGAACATTCAACGGGATCTGTAAGAACAATAGTGATGTAGACCTGATCTTCTATGTCTTCCAGCTCATGGGGCTTATCTTCATCATCTTGGACATCATACTAACTTTCTCTTGTAGGTGCAGTAGCAATTGGGTTTGCAAAATGATGATTCTGCATATCTAGATCAGCACTGCATCTATGTGTGTTCATCCTTCCAAGATAGCTCCAACTAGCTCCTTTGTCCTTTTAGACCTACAATTCATAATGCCAAGCATAAATTTCATCATAACAATCATTTTCTATCAAAAGATATCCACTTGCAGCCATGAATTCATACGGAACAGCTCAATGTCAATGTTGCTCCCTTATGAAGAACTTCACAAATCTAGCATTTTCTAGTGATTTTATGAGGTTTTTCATCATTTTTTACTACCATTTGGCATGTATGTTGATCTGGGATGTTTTTCTAGCCATTTGGAGTCATTTATTTTACATTTTATCCCCTTTTTGTAAAAAGTAGGATTTTTGGAGGTCACTGGATATTCATGTACAGTGACATCAATTGATACATACCATGCCTAAAATCCATATTAACTTGATAAAAATGTTCATCATGATGTAGTAAATGGATATGCAATTTAAATTCATCATTTAAACCATTTTTGTACCCTCAAAAAATTAGTTTTCTAGGCCAAATTGGCAAAAAATGAGGATTTTGGCCCTCATTGGATATATCCAGTGAAGGCTGATTTTAGCGCTGGACTTCTTTACAACTTTGGCAGGAATTTTATGTGTCACTCGATTTGCAGGGTTTCCCATCACTACATGATATATCATGTTGGGGCTTCTTTTAGCGTAGATCACGTTAGGTGGTTTTTTAGCACAAAACATCTAACGAATGCTCTAGTAGGGTTTTTACTCTGCACTAGACCGGCGGAGATTTTGACGCTCACCGGATATGTCAGGTGAAGGCAAATTTTAGCACTGATCTAATGACGAAGAATTTTAATGCTAGCTTTAACAAACACCCTCAAACCTTTTAGCAGAGGATTTAGACCTCACAGGATATATCTAGTGGATGCGATTTTTAGCATCGATCTTGTGAAGTGGGTTTTTAGCACTGAGTTGTGTGAAAGGATGTTAGCGCTAATATCTAGTGACACAGGATATTAGTGCAAACTGTAGTGAGGGACATTTTTTCTACCAGATTTTGAAGTACCCTAGCTGACAGTATATTTAAAAATATATTTAAGTATCATATACTTTAAATATTTGAAAATATACTATCAGGATGTTTGAGATAGGTCTCGGATCCATGGGATTTAACATGCAGATTCTAGATTTTTGAGGATCCACAATATTTCAAACTTACTCAAATTTTTAGGGTATCAGAGACATGCATCAGGGTGAAAACATATGGACCCCTTAGTGAAATGTTGTGAAATTTGACATGATTTTGCAACTCTAAGGCATAGAAACGAAGAATTTCACTATGATACCTCCTGTAATAGCAGTTTCAAAGACTATATCTAGTGACATAGGATTTTAGAGAAAAATGCAGTGACACCCAATTTCAGCACAAAAGATAACAAATGGCTTCTTCTTAAGCACAAACCCAATCAGGACTCCTCCAAATCAGTCATGAAAGACATCAAACAACTCAAAACATGCCAGATACTCAAATTTGGAACAAATCCTGCATTCTAAGAACAATTTCACCTTCTCATTGTCATAAGGAGGAAAGGTTAAGACTCCAACCCAAAGCAAAAAAGGGGGTCTCCATTTGGAAAAATGGGGCGTGTGTAAAAGGCACAACATGTATAATGTCGAGATTGATTATCAACTTGTCCCACTACAACTAATGTATTATCCTTCAAATTTTTGATTGTGACTGAATCTGGGATGAACTCAACTTTCCTTCCTTTCTCAAAGTGAGTGATTTGGTAGAATGAGAGAAGGTTGGTTGATAAATCAGGTACATAGATCTACACCCTTGAATATGCCACTGTCAACATCAACAATGCCTTTCCCTGTTACATCTACTAGAGTTTCATCACCTATAAGAATATGGGGCACAAAACATGATTCTAATACTAAAACATGTTCTTGATCAAAACCCATATAGTGCAAAGCACCTAAGTCAAGTACCCATGAATTTGTAGAATTTGTTAGTGCAACGAGTGCAATAGCTTTCCCTTTCCTTGAAGATGAAGTTGGTGACTCTCTGGGTTTAGGGGGATTGATGTTGTTCTTTTTTAGAAGATTCTTGAGTTCATCAATCTCTTTGAAAGACATGAATGTTCACCATGACCCTTCCTTTTGCAATATGTGCAAGGAGGGTACTCCTTTTTATGTGAATTCCTTTTCTTGTTAAAGGATTTCCAATCTCCTTGTGAGTTAGATGATTGCCCTTTTTCTTTATCTTTCTGTGACTTATTCTTAAATTTTTGCTTCTTTTTACATGTACCTAAACCTGAACTTGAACCTGAAGCTTTCTTCTCCTAAGGTTGACTTGCAACTAGAGCTTGTGATTTGGAAGACTTGATTAAACCCATTGCTATTAACTTGTCTCATTCAGCCATTAATATCTCAGTAAAGGTTTCAAAGGAGGGCATAATGTATGCATGTCCCATTGTGAGCCTATGAGTCTAAAAACTAGAGACAAAGGAAGCATATTTAGGACCTAATTTATGTAAGGCATTGAATACTAACTGTATATCCTTCTTATCAATCTTACATTCTAAGAGTTGAGCTCTAAGATTAATGACTTTAGTGATATAGTCTTGTATATTAGCAAAATTATTAGGATCTAAACTTATGAGTTTGTTATCAATTTGATAACCTCAAACTTCATCTATCTTACCATACAATGATTGTAATTTTTCCTAAACTTCTTTTTGAGTTTTACATGCTTCAATGTGAAAATTGAGACCTAGTGACATAAAAGATCTAATATATCCTAGAACCTTTGTGGTTTCAAATATCCAATGTTGCTTATCCTTTACATTAGTGGGTTTAGTAGTAAGAGTTGTTACATATGGCATATAGCCAAGCATAATTAATGTGTTCCATGCATTTTGTTTCCATGTATTATAATTGTAAGGTGTTAAGAGAGGAAGCTTTGGATTTCCCATGATATAAGAAAGAAACCAACTCACACCAAAAATGAAAAAATATAGATACACCACCACAAGATCCCCCCTTGAACTATTGAATATGATTCTCTCAGCAAGTAATGATAGGGCACTTTATAATTGAGTGCGATTACAAGACTAGATTATAGAATTCTAGTTTACACAGAAGCTCAAATAAGCATGTACGCTGAAAGTATAGAAAATATGTAGTTTGGTACAAAAATTCTTACACCACTGTGTTCTGCTCAAAAAAATATCAACTTTCAAAAAAGACAGCACCTCAATCTGAGGTCGTACGTGAAAGTTATGGAGATGCAAAGGTGCAAAAATTGGGAATTGGCAAGAGCTATCTATGAGAAACACTAAATTATAGAAAAATCTAGAGGAATCTGAAAAAACTAATTGTACAGTGTCGAAGAGCATGAAATTTTAGCCTATATTAAAAAACAATTTGTCAAAAAATACCTCTATATGGCGAAATGGAGGGCTCCCAAAGTTGCCTAAAAATGTCTGACTACTCAATGGTGAAGGGAAAAAAAATCCCCTTTGGTCCAAGGATCTGGTCACATGGGTGACCTATTGCTAGGCTGGGCACTGGTGGAGTTTTTGTGGAGCTTCTAGAGGTGCGCCGATGGAGTGACAGAGAGCTAGAGGTGCACCGACAGAGCGGCGGAGAGCTGGCGCAGTGGCACTACTTGAAGTGGTGTCACCCTTAGTGTGGTGTCGGCCAACCTATGGGACATTGGGGCCATCCAAGCGGGACTAGATTGAGGTCTCCGAGGCTGGATCTCTATCTAGTAGCCTATCCTCAACCCTATCTGCTTGTCCGCGGGCCTGTAAAAGAAGCCTACAGGTAAAAAAACAAAAAAAAAGATTATGTTTTTTTTTAATTTTTTTTACCCTTGCCTATTGTACAGTCCATATATCATACCAAGAAAAAAAAATTGCCTTCTTTTCCCAAATTTGTCCAAATTGGACAAATTTTATATGAAAATGGTGGTTTTCACGTCTTCTGAGTGCAACGATGAGGTCCATTTGGTGCAAAAATGGTCTAATTTTTAGGTACTCGCCTAGATCTAGCTTTGAACTATTGGATCAAACCCTCTACCAATCTCACCTCCTTTGTCCAAAACAGATGGATTAATAGGTTTTTTTGGTATCTCGAGCACTCTAGACTCACTAGTGAGGTCAAAATTTGTCCATGGAGCTTTGTATTGTACCTGCATAAAAAATCAAATAGAAACCCCCTTTGAATCTAGTATTTTATTTCCTAAATTTTTTAATCTCCAGATCATGCATGCATGAAAGAGAAGAGTATACTCTTTGAATAAGAAAATAAAAATGAGATTCAATATTCTAGAATATATAAGCTAACTAAAGACTCAAATAAGCTCTTATACCATGTTAGAATAATCAAGTAAGATTTATTGAATCTAAAAGAAAGCATTAACAGAATAAACACAGATATGATCAAATAAACTCTATTCATATCAAATGCATAATAAATGTGTATCAAATAAACAAGAGGCCATTACTTATATAGAACAAGGCAATGCATGAGATAAACCACCTGAACTCACACAACACGTGAAGTTTGACTGAAGTTTGCATGCAAGAGTGGAGTGGAACTCCATGATAAAAAGATAGGTGTCAATCATGTGCTACAAAAATGCACATGTTGACTAATAGCTAAGTAAGCTTATCCTATCTAGTGCATGATATTAATTAAAGTATTTAACTAATAAACTAATTAGATAAGTAATTAGTTGCACCAACATAAATAAATAAATGCAATAAAGTAAATAAATAAATGCACCAACAATAGGAATAATAAACTACATAGGATTTACAAGGTTGATGGTACCTTAATCCTAACATTCTCCCACTTGACATCATACATTGTAAATACCCATAGGAAAACAATAAAATAATCAGGCACTACAAACAAGGCCCATGGCCTCTCTACACCAAACAAATTTCTCCGTGCTCACAGGCTTGGTTAAAGCATCTGCAACATTCTCATGAGTGTCTACCTTCTTCAGCTCAATCTATCCATTTGCAACTGTTTCTCAAACAAAGTGATACTATACATCAACATGCTTAGTCTGACATGATACATAGGAATCTTGGCCAAAAAAATAGCACTCTGGCTATCACAACCAATCTAAATGATCCTACAATCAAAATCAATACATGTACACAATCTCCTCAACCAAACTACCTCCTTAGAGACATGAGTAACAGCCATATACTCTACTTCGGTGATGGACAAAGCAACTATGAGCTACCTTTTTCTCATCCAACTCACTGCTCTGCCAATCAATGTAAACACATAGCCACTGATGGACCTTCGATTATGCAAGTCACCTAGTCAATCTACATCAAAAAATCCCTGTATGTCCAAAGTTTTGTCAACACTATCAGTACCAAAATAAACCAAATAGTAATCAAGAGTTCCTGCTAGATATCTAAACACCCTCTTCATATAATTCAAATGTTGTCTACCAGAGTTAGACATAAATCTGCTCAAAACTCCCATTGCTTGGGCAATATATGGTCTAGTGCAAACCATTGCATACATCAAACTCCCTAAAACACTAGCATATGACACATTAGACATATCCTTTAAATCATCCTCATTCTTTGGACACATATCTAATGAAAGCTTAGTACCAATGGGTAAAGGAACTCTAACTGGGTTACAGTCCTACATACTAAAACTCTACAAAATGGTATTCACATACTTACTTTGTGATAACCAAAGATTTATGTCATCTCTATCCCTTTTGATCTCCATCCCCAAAATATGCCTTGCAGCTCCAAGATCCTTCATTTCGAATGCACCTGAAAGTTGAGCTTTCAACTCACTAATCATACCCTTAATATTGCTGAAAAATAACATGTCATCAATATACAATGCAATGATCGGAATATAATCATCAATACAATGAATGTAAACATAGTGATCCTCCTCACTTCTAACAAAACCCAATTTCAACAGAAATGAATCAAATTTATGGTACCACATTTTGTGAGATTGTTTCAAACCATAAAGAGACCTCTTTAATTTGCAAACCCAATGGTCTTTCCCTTTTACCTCAAAACTTGTAGGTTGTTGCATGTAAATTTCTTCCTCAAGATCTCCATGCAAAAATGTAGTCTTAACATCCATTTACTCTATTCCTAATCAGAAGTTGTAGCAATGGATAAAAGAAATCTAATAGAAGTTAACCTAGCAATAGGAGAGAATATTTCACCAAAATCAACTCCTTCTCTCTGGGAGTATCCCTTGGCTACTAGTCTAGCCTTGTACTTATCCAATGAACCATCTGCTCCAAAATTCTTCTTAAAGACCCACTTGCAATCTATGGCCTTTCTTCCTTTGGGAAAATTAACAAGATCATAAGTGTTACAAGAGTCTAAAGTCATCATCTCCTCTTGCATGGCTAACTGGCAAGACTCACTATCATATGCATGAATAGCTTCCCTATAGGATCTAGGCTCATCTTCAGTGCTCAATAAATCAAATACACAACAAAAATCTGGTGGGCTATACTTTTCAACTAGGTTCTGTTGTCTTGTAGATCTTCTCAGAGGTAGAGTAATAGACTCTTTAGGTTCTTCTGCATACGCATTTATACAAACTTCTTTTGTTACAACAGATTCTTCCTCATCAGAACTTTCACTTGAGTCTTCTTCTTCTTATTCACCCCCCAATCCATCATTATGTTCTTCCTGAGGTGCATCTTCATACTCTAATTCAAAATGCACTCTCTTCACCTTTTCTTCTCTTTCCTTTGGTTATTTAGGTACTGAAATAATACTAAGTCCCTGAAAATAACATCTCTAGAATAGATAATTTTTCAGTTTAGTGGATTCCAAAGCTTATAACCTTTTACATTATCACCATGTCCAATGAAAGTACACTTTTCAGCTTTTAGATCCAACGTAGTTCATTTTTCTTTACACACATGAACATATGCCTCACAACCAAATACCCTTACATGTGAAATAGAAGGTTTATTACCTATCTACATTTCATGTAAGGAGTTAAAAAAAAGCCTTACACGGAGATCTGTTAACCAAGTAGTTTGCAGTACACAGCTTCTACCCAAAAGCATTTGTTCAACTGTGTTTCACTTAACATACATCTAGCTCTTTCCATTATTGTTTGATTCATCCTTTCTGCCACTCCATTCTGTTGTGGTGTATATAGAGGTGTCTTCTATCTAACAATACCTCCATGCTTATAGAATTCATCAAATTCCTTAGAACAGTATTGTCCTCCATTGTCAAATCTCAAAACCTTTATCTTATGATCTAATTGCTTTTCAACTAAAACTTTAAATTCCTTAAATTTAGTGAAAACTTCATATTTGTGATGCATAAAATAAATCTAGGTAAACCTTGAGGCATCATCAACGAAGGAAATAAAATAGATTTTCCAATTGATTCAACATCCACTGTGTTGTGATGTTCACAACATGCCCCATTTTACCCTTTAGCAAAATGAGGACCCCTGTTGTGGCTTGTGCTTTTGTGTTTGGTTGGTTCTTCTTGCTTGGCCATATTCATAAATTGTCTTCAATGCTTGAAATTTAGGTTGCATAATGCTTGGTGAAAAATGATTGTTACCAGTGAAATATGTGTCAAAAATTAGCTAGGGTTTCCTTTTGAATGATTCAAAAATTCTGCATATTTCAAGAGTTATGCTTATTTAGGTGAAAAGTCAACACTGGGTTGGTCTGGTCAACGTGTATCTGGTATACATTGTCATTTACATGTATCTTTGATACAAATCCAAAATATACATTGGCGGATGCCAAAAGACGTTTAAAGATGGCATATAAGGTCATGGTCATTTTCTTTGCATGGTTAATACATTACGAGTAGTATACTCTTTTTTTTCATATATACATGGGCAGACCCGAAAAGAGTGTTCAATTGAGTCTAGAAAGCGGAAATGAATGTTGTTATTTGCATATGTTTTGTATGTATAAACACATGTATCTAAAATACAGATACAGGTCCAGACGCAATCAAAGATTTAAAACTCATAAACTTTAGGTGGGGTCCATGCTTGTATATTTAGGTGTATGTATTAAATATACAAAACGGGAGAGATGCAACAATGGATTTGAAATTAGAATTAAATCGTGAGTAAAGTGTATTTATGCATAACAAGAAGTAGAAAAGTCAATATCATGCATGTATGAAAGTCATATGTATATGATATACAAAAAGGTGATACAAAGGAAATATATACAAAACCATACCCAAAGGTGATTCCAAGATATTTTAAAAACCCGATGGGTCTATGTTTGTATGTTTGGAAATTGTCTAAGATATACATGAAATATATAAAAACAAATATACAAAAATAAACAAAAGGGAAAATGGTAAATGCATAAAGGCAACTTGTATCTGCTTTAAGATACAAAAAGGAAACTTAATGACAAAAAGGAGCTATTAAGTCAAAATGTTAGTAGTGATGTCATCACTCTTTCTTTGTATATTAATAAAAGTGCATGTATAAGATATACAATTGAAAAAGTGTAAAGCGGCCAACGTACACAAAATTCAAATTATGCATCAAACAACAAAAGTAAAGTGAAAATCAAATGACACATATTGATTATAGCATTTAATGCTTATCTACCATGGAATACCTTAATTGCAAAAGAGTTAAAGGAATTTTGATTGAGTTAATCTTCACAATTGCATGTAGAATTATGTTGCATAGCATTTTACAGATCTAAGGTGAAGTACGATTCAAAGGCGAATTGTGATTTCAAGGCAATTGCAGTGAATTCAAATGGTAAATCTCTTGTTAATAGTATTAAAGTCAATGGTTGCGACTTCAGGTATGTATCTAAAATCCCAATTGCATTTAACAGAATTTGATTGCGGTAATTTTATAGTGATTAGAGTAGAATAACAGAAGTGGTTTAAACTTAATTAATCATTGTGATAAATTGTGAAACTTGAACATGGTGGGGTAGATATATAGAATTCAAAAAGGGAAAAAGAGAACCCTAGAGAGTGAAGGCAATTTTGATGATTTCTTGAGAAGAAAAAGGCAAGTGGTAGAGGCTAAGATAGCCAAAATTAATGCTAGAGCCACACTATTGGACTCTTATGCACTAGGGATCACAGTGGCTATACCTTCGTGAACCTTTACATTAGCAAAGGGAGGAACACCTACCTCAACTGCCACAATAGAGCATGATCCAGTGTAGGCAACTGCAGTATCAGAACAAACATCTACACCCACAGTGCCTATACAAACACCAAGTGTCCAAGTGACATCATGGGCTCAACAACCACCTTTAGAAACACAAACCCAACAAGATAAATAATAGGGGTTTATATAGGTCAAAGAGGAAATGACCAAGGAGATGGTGGGAAAGGCATCAATGGCCCAAGCACCCACAAAAGATAATAGACAAATAGTGGATGTGGACAATATTGACGATGTGGATGATATTGAGGATGATAAGGATGAAAGTAAAGATGAGGGTAGCGATGATAGCTTGGATATGAGTAGTGAGAAAGAGGAGGATAAGAAAATACCAAAAACTCACCTCATGTTAGAAGCATTTGATGCAAGTGCATCACAAAAAGTAGCAACATCACAAGATCAAAAAATTGCCATATCATCAAAAGAATATGTAGAAATAACTGATCCATTTGATAATTTAGTGCCTAGAAACATCATGGAGGAAGTCAAAGAGGTAGCTAAAGAAATATTAAGAAATCAAGAAGAGGAGAAAGAAAATGAGGGTAGGGATAACATATCAGCTGCTCAAGAAGAGGGTGTACCAAGTCAAGAAAATATGCCTGCAGTTGCCATGGAGGAACAACAAAATGTTGAAGAACAACAAAATCCCCAGCAACAACCTCTTCAAGAATAGCCACCTCCACAACAAGAGGAGCATGAAGAATTGTTGGAATTAGGTTGGACATCTGAGAGGGGGGAGGTGAATCAGTTGTCACAACTTTAACCTTTTCTACTTTAATCTTCTTCCACAACTAACAAACAGATTAATGATGTAAACATTGAAGTATGAATTAACAACACATGAGCAGAAACAAAATGAACACACATAACACTAGAATTTTTATGTGGAAACCCGGTTAAGGGAAAACCACAGTGGGGGTTAACCCACAAGATTTGTATCCTATTAAAAGTACTTAAAAGAAATGGGAAGGCACTTTCCTTCGGGTGCACTACCCAGAGCTCACTGCTCAAAGAGGTTCACTACCTATAGGAGGCTAACTACCTACAAGATTTTATGTTTAATACAGGAATAATGAATTGAGAAATAGCATCTTCTTCATGCATGGTTCAGTCCCATTGAAGCGCTTAACTCCTCTACTCTGCTCTGCTCTACCACATCTTCACTCGCATACACACTTTTGACGACCTCACTTTTCTTATTTATTTATGACATCGACTTTGGAAAGATCATCAAAGTTGGCTTTACAAACATCTTATTACAATTGTTCTTCAAGGTCGGCCTAACAAACTGTTACAATTACAAGATTTGATTTGATAGAAAGAATTACATGTGAATCCTTATAGTGTCGGCCAAACATTTTCTAAGACTTGAATCTTCTTCGATCAACACACTATGCTCTAGAGAATTTCTCTTAGATCATCCACAACACACTTGAAACATCTAGTCAGCCAAGACTAGGAAGAACAAAAATACCAAGGAATAAATCTTCAATCAATGAGCCCAATCTTTAATGCGGACCTCCAACACAGCAGGCACATGATCCAAAGACCTCCACAAGCACATTGAATTCAACAATAACATCCGTACTACTCCAAATCATCAGAATCACTTGCATCTTCATCCAATACCTCAAGAACATTGTCTGCCATGACTGTCACACTAGAAAGATTTCTTGCAGACCTCCAAACCATGAACCACTTGAGTTGAGGATACACACTAACTTCCCAAACATGCATCTAGATCTGCAGATCATAAGTTTTCATTACGGAGTAATTCAGACCAATTTCATGTCACTCTATCTCTTCTGAACACTCCAAAACCTGGTTCTACTCAGATGGCCATAGCTTCTACAAATCTTCATCCAGACCTTTCAAATCTTAACTGGAGCTACTTCAAACAATCCTCTACACTGCCATATGGTTCATGTACTTTGATCTTTATTCCTCTAGAAATGTGGAGCAATCTACTTCACTGATCTGCATTGTTTCATCTGTTTCTGACAAAGGGATATGTTGACATCAATGACAACACATCATAGACACATATTTGTAACAATCTCCCCCTTTGTCATTAATGGAAACATATGATGTGAAAAATTGATTCAACCATCAAGACAAGGATTTCTCCCCCTTTCTCTTATCACTTCTGTTGGCACTCATTTTGACCTGGAGGTTGATTTTGCATGTTTAGAGGGTTTCTTCATTTAAACCCTATATTTTCTTGCCCATCGGCATGACCTTGCAGGTGTTTTGGTGATTAGGTTGATGGCAGGGATGGTGTCATTGCCGAGACTTTGCCTATCGGGGGAGAAGCTTATTGTTATTTCGACAGTTTTGATCTCACCAATGGGGATTGTGGTGTGTTCTTTGTATGTCGCTGGGACTTTGTGCTATCGGCAGAGATAATTTTTGTCCCAACAAGGGAGATGGTCAGGCCGATGAGGGTTTTTTGGGTGTTCATCGGCAGGAGTTTGCATATCAGCCAGGCAGATAGGTGATTCACCAATGCATTGGATGTTCCCGAATGGAGTTTGGATTGATGTGCCATCGGCACGACATTGACTATCGGGTGAGCGGGCAGGTGTTGGGCCGATGGCATTTGTTTGGCCGATGGATATCTATTGGCGAAAGTATGGTCTATCGGAGAGGGATCTTTTTCATGCTCCGATGACTTAGGTCTCGCCGAGTGCGAGATGCAGGGTTATTCGAAGGCATCAGCGTAACATTCTTCATTGGCTGGGAAGTTTTTGCTTTGGCCGATAGCTTTGGTCTGGCTGACAGGAGCATGAAGGGTGGCCATCGGGTGAACCGTGTGTATGGTCTTGCCGATGATGTCATCGGCGTGGTGATTGTCATCAGCAAGGGTTTTTTAGGGGCCGCCAATATATGTAGTCTGGCCGATGAAGTTGTTCATCGGCGTGATGGGGGACATCAGGTGAACTGCAGAATACCTGACCGATGGTCTACCTCTGGCCGATGGGGATGTTGGTGACTTGCGGAGGTGTTATCGGTATGACTTGTGTTGTCGGCGAGGATGGATTGCATTTAGCTGATAGCGTGGGTCTGGCTGACGAAGGGGCGGGGCCTAGCTTGTTGATGTATCGGCGTGATTGGCTGTGTCAGCCGAGGGGTTTTTTGCTGGGCCGATGGTAGTCGTCTTGCCGAAGAGGGTGTATTTTTCTTGGCCATCAGAGAGACTTGGTAGATCGGTGAAGGTCTGGAGAGCTGGCCCGATGGTTCATCTCTGACTGTTGGAGGGGAATGTGGAGTAGGCATCGGCGTGACCTTTGAGATCAGAAAGGAAGCTTTTGGGTTGGCCGATAGACTATGTCTAGCCGACAGAGGCTTGCGGTGCGGTCGGTGAGACAATTGAGGTCGGCGGAGGATTTGTGGGCTTGGCCGATGGTGTTGGTCTTGGTGATGGGCTTTGGGTTGAGAGGTGTGTGTCGAGCGTGGCAAAAGCACTCGACACCTTTTCTCTTTGCGACCATGCTTATAAAGCGCTAAAGGGGTTTTCGCACCATGCATGTGGGATTATTCCCCTGTGTATTTTGAACCTGCGAAGAAGCACATTTTGGCAGGAAATTCTTTTTGAACATTGCGGTGTTTTTCCTGGTGGTTGCGGGTAGTTGAGCCATCAATGGCAACAGTGCAGGGGTATGGGCGACGGGACAAGCGATCAAGTTGCCCCATTGTGGATGAAAACTCCCGGATGGTGGCACAGGGCTCGAGGCCACCCCTGTCGACTCTCCTGCCTATTGCGTTGATGACTTATGGGCACCATTTCTCATGGGCTGTATCTAGCGGTTTTTTGTAATAGTCATGTAATTAATTGCTGTGAGGTACACTTTCTGGCCAATATAGGCACACTGTGTTACCATTGTTTTGGTGGTTGAAAGTTGAATATTTGGCTCTGTAACACAATACAGTTCGTTTTGGCTGCTCTGTCCATAAAAACCTGTGAGTTTATGTATCTCTTGTTGTACGTTTTTGCATGAATCCACTGATTTCATGGTTAATTCTATATGAGAAATGCTATGTTAGCATGTGTTTTGTTAATTCTGTCTCCAGTATTGCATGTATCTTTCTTCTGAGTCTGGATATTTAAGCAATGTTTGAGACTCTAGAACATAGAATTCTTGTGTTGAATGTCTGATCTCTTAACTTCTGCTCAAGGGGTAGATTAAATTGTTCTCAGATTGAACATTGAGAAGGGTACACTGCAGTAGGGATGCCATAAGTATAGATAGCTTAACACTCTGTATTGGGAGATATCTGTAAGGCAGGTATCATATGTATCCCCCTGAAATCCAGTTTTAGTTGTTCATGCATATCATTCACAAGTGTATGTCTACTGACTCCAGGCCCTGGATAGGCACCAATCTTGCTTTGTGTTTGTGTTACAACCATGTCCAGCTTTGCATCCAAACTTTAAATCAAAATCAAAATCAAAAACAATCTTTAGGACATTAGAATTAGTTTTAGGATCCTCAGTCCTCTGTCTACAACTGCAAATAGGCCCAAAGCTAGCCCCTTTGCTCTTATCTTTCAGTTTTGGTCTACTTACAGGAGGACTTATCTGCTTTTTGTCAGCATCCTAGCCTTTGTATGCATATCCTCATGGATGTTGAATAGGGAATACCCCCCTAGGTTTTGCAGAGCCTGAAGAAGAAGAGGAGATAAAATATAGAGTCTATCTCCTACACTGTTGGCCCCTGGCCCAGAGATCCTATTGATCATTGATGGCTACCTTGTAGGGAAATCTGGGAATAAGCATCTAGTCTGGGAAAAAACCAACAACTTCTGTAACCACTTTCTTCACTGCTCCCCTTTTCATCAGTAACTAGTTTTTCACATGACTTCTCCCCCCCTTTGACATCAATGGCAAAGGGCACATACTTGCAATCTTTTTTCCCCCTTTTGTTTCAACTGATCTCCAAAATTTGCATACTAACTACTCCTCCTAAGTAGTATCTTCTTAACATCAATCTGGATCACAAGATATGACTGTGACTTCCACCAGACTGATGCACATTAGTTCATCTTAGTTTAGAATAGGAGGGGTAATAACCCCTAGTTTCCCTCTAAAATACTCAAGAGTATCCTTAGGTAGAGGCTTGGTGAATATATCCACAATCTGATCCTTTGAAGAAACAAACTCCAATCTAACTTCATTCTCACTTAACTTCTCTCTCAAGAAGTGAAACTTGATGGATATGTGCTTTGTCTTTGAATGCAACACTAGATTCTTTGAGATATATATTGCACTTGAATTATCATAGAAGATTGTAACAGGCTCTTCAAACATAATTCTGATATCCTTCAAAAATTGCTTCATCCACAAGACTTGAGTACAATTGCTTGTTGCAACTATATACTATGCTTCTGCAGTAGACAGAGATATTACCTCTTGCTTTTTTCTCAACCAAGAAACCAATCTCCTTCCCAAGAAGAATGCACCACCACTAGTATTTTTTTTTTCATCCACATCTCCTATCCAATCAACACCTGTATATGCATGAAGAGTGAAGCTATTATCCTTTGGATACCATAAGCCATAATCAGATGTTCCATTTAGATATCTAAAAATTCTTTTGACTGCTACAACATGGGATTCCCTAGGATCAGCTTGAAATCTAGCTACAAGTCCAACTGCATTCATAATGTCAGGTCTGGTCTGAGTCAAATAAAGCAGTCCTCTGATCATTGATCTATACCTTTTTTGATCTACCTTAGGTGAATCATCATCTTTACTCAACTTGCATCCGGTTACCATAGGAGTACTTACTAGTTTTGAGTCCTCCATTCCAAACTTTTTCAACAATTCTCTCACATACTTAGACTGAGATATGAAGATACCTTTATCTAACTGAGTGATTTGTAGACCTAAGAAGAAATTCATTTCACCAAACATGTACATTTCAAATTCACTCTGGATCTGATTAGCAAATTTCTTACACATGCTTCCATTTCCACCAAAAATGATATCATCAACAAATACTTCAACAATTAAGATGTGCTCATGATCAATGTTGAAATAAAGATTACTATCAGTTGTACCTTTGCTAAATCCTAGCTTTAGCAAATACTTATCTAATCTTGCATACCAGGCTCTTAGGGCTTGTTTAAGTCCATACAAAGCTTTCCTCAATCTACAGATCATGTCTTCTTGATCAGACAACTGGAATCCTTCCAATTGCTCAATGTAGACTTCTTCCTCTAACTCTCCATTCAGGAATACTGACTTGACATCCATCTGGTAAACTTTGAAATCTTTGAAAGTAGCAAATGCAAGAAATAATCTGACTACTTCAATTCTTGCCATTGGAGCAAATGTTTCTTCAAAATCAATTCCCTCTACTTGAGAATATCCTTTGCATACCAATCTTGCCTTGTTTCTCACAACTTCACTATCTTCATTCAATTTATTCTGGAAGACCCATTTGGTTCCAAATGCATTTTTGTTTTCAGGTCTAGGAACAAGATCCCAAGTATGATTCTTTTCAATTTGCATTAATTCTTCTTCCATTTCTTTTATCCAATTTTCATCATTACAAGCTTCATTCACTATTTTTGGTTCAATCTTTGAAATCAAACAATACTTTACTTGATCTTTAGCAATTCTTCTTCTAGTTTGAACACCTTTATTCCTATCTCCTATGATTTGATCTTTAGAATGATTCAACCTTACATACCTGGGGGTTTTGGGAATTTCTTGAACTTCTAATTCTTGAGCTCATTCCTCAACATCTGTACTAACTTCTTGAGTCACTAGATTTTCCAGATCACTTTGGATCTCAATCTAGGTTTGAACTTGCTTTCCTTGACTTTAAATTTCATCTTGATCATCTGAACTATATCTACAAGGCCTAGAAGGTCTTTCTTTGCTTTCATTAACCTTGACATTAGCACTTTCAACAATCTTTTTCAATCTCTTGTTGAAACACCAATATGCCTTGCTTTGAGTAGAGTAACCCAAAAATATTCCTTCATCACTTCTTGCATCAAACTTGCCTAGATCCTCATCTCTTTTGATATAGCATTTACTACCAAAAACTCTAAAATATTTCATAGTAGGAGGATGACCAAACCATAATTCATAAGGTATCTTACCAAAATTACCTTTGATCTACACCCGGTTAAGAGTGTAGACAGTAGTACTCACAACTTCTCTCCAATAGACTTGTGGAACATTTGCTTCCATCATCATGGTCCTAGCAGCTTCTTGAATGGTCTAGTTCTTTCTTTCCACAACTCCATTCTACTAAGGAGTCCTAGGAGCAAATAACTATCTTTTCATTCCATGCTTTTCAAAGAATGTATCAAACTCACTAGAGGTAAACTCTCCACCTCTGTCAGATCTTAGGCACTTTATCTTCACACCACTCTCATTCTCCTCAATAACCTTGAACACCTTGAATTTCTCAAGAGCTTCTGATTTTTCTTTCAAGAAAGTTACCAACATCATCCAGGAGTAATCATCAATAAGCAACATAAAATATGTCTCCTTGCACACTTCTAATTCTAGCAGGACCACATAGATCAGTATGCACAAGTTCCAAAAGTCCACTTGAAAATTGTTCTTTACTCTTTGTTGGTTAACAGATTTGTCCTTATTTACAAATATTCTATTCTGACTCTATACCCTTCTTCTTCCAAGGACAAATGAATTAATCAACAAATGGGTGAACTATCGAGAATAGTTCCCCTCTAAATTTAGGTACAACTCCCTTTAAGATCTCCAATGAATTCAATCTATTTTAAATATTCAAACACACTTTTAACCAGAAAGTGCCTAAAGGCAAACTAACATCCATACATCATCATGTTATGAATGCGATATCCCTTTTTAAAACATCATTTGGTGATAGAATGCACAGATTCTATTTTTAACACAACCAGATACATAAGCATATAAATGTTGCTGAACAATAAATGATAGAACAAATATAATGAATTGTCCAAAAAGAGCAATTACCATATGAAAGAAGATTTCGTACAGAAAACCCAATTTCAAATACTCAAATGCACAGATTTAAGCATGCAGCAATTGTTCCTTCTTCTCATTCACAGATGAAAAATATTTCAAACAAATACCATGTATATTCTAAAATGATAGTAGTTCAGCTTCAAAAAATTTCTATCTTTTTTTTCTATTCTCCCCTGTTTAGTAATGAAAAACATATATATATGATAGCCCTAATTATCTGACCATGTAAACCAAACCCAGATTTAAAGTAACTCTGACCCATATGGGATTTAGTTTTTACAAACTGATTTAAAGATTAAGTTTTTGAAAATAGCATAACTGAAAAACTGAATAAAGGAAACTGAGCGAATAAGATCACAACTGAGGCAATGGATTTGAATCTCCAAATTTGCTATTAGCAATCAGGGAGGCATGTTGAGTCTTCCACTCCTGAAAAAGTGTAACAAACTCCTAAATTTTTAGAAGGTTGGGGATGCCTATGTGTCTCATCCTTGTCTTCCAAACATCTTTCTCTCTCCGTATTATCCCAACCTTTTCCTTGTGTTCTGGGAGTGCTTCAATACAGAGATAAAGAAGTGACTCTATCTTAGAAATCTGGGAGAAATCCTCCATTAATATGTTGTCACTTTCTTTGATGAAGCTGATTTTATCCTTAAAGGATTGAATTACTGTATCGATATTCTCCTCTGGTTCCCCATTGTCCTTTATGTATTTTACATCAATACATTGTAAATCATGCTGCAATAATTGGGTGAACTCAGTTATTTCCTTAATCATTTTTGTAAGTTCAAACCGCCCTTGCCGAGATATAGAATTTCTTCATTTAATGTTTTTCTTATTCACATACAGCAAATCTTCATCCAAAACTATTAAACTCTTTTCTGACAGAAATTTTGCTACTCCATATTTTTGAACCTCATCAATTTGATTCATTACATTCATCCACTTGCCTTCATCTTTCATCCAAGAAGCAATCTGTGCCTTAAGGTCATCAATGGTGGTTGTAGTTTGATCATATATATTCTTAAGTTCATGAATATATTCAGCACCTTTCTATGTGATACAGTCCAACCAATCATCGAATACCTTAGTCACCATTCTATTCCTATTAACCTAGTCCAACATCTTCTGGTTAGCTGGTGACTTAGGATCAAAAGATAGAGAAAGCTATAAAATCGGCTATGGACTGGGATTATGAATGGCATCAATATATTGTGCCATGGCACGTAGAGCTTGCTTCAATTCTTCTTTGTCTTTCTCATCCTTCCAAGTTTGGCTATCCTTCCTTTTGGTGGATGCCTCAAGATGATGAACATCTGCAACTCTTGAAGCAGCCCCAAGATCCACCCTTTCAATAGTGAAATCTTGCACAGTGGGGTCTTGAACCTCTTCATCAGTTGCTGGCCTGGCTATCTCTGCACTCCAACTCCCAGTATTAGGGTCAATACTTACCCTGGATGTTGTTTTCAGTTTCTTGTATTTAGGTGTTTTCCCCAAACATTTACTCACCATGTCTTCTAAAGGCAAAGAAAATGGAATTACCTTTCTTTTGTCACTAATCGAACACTCTAGCCATTTGGGTGTAGGGGCTGAGGCTTCTTTTCCAGGGTTCAATTGACTAGAGGACCCATCTAAAATCATCATCAGTTCAGGAGTCTCTAAAACAACCTCTTCTACTCTCGGTGAGCCAAGTTCTTTATCACCCATTGCTTCCCCTAAATCCTCCTCAGAATTCAAATCCACAATTATTCTTTTAGGAACCTGCTTTCTCTTTCTGCTTTTAGTTCTGGATCTGGTGGCATGAAGGGGTGGAATAGTGGTGAGGGCTTTCTTGGATCCTTTGATGACAGGACTCCTTCTAGTTTTTGACTTGGAAGTACCTGCATCATAGATAGCAATAGGCTAGTTAGAGGAGCTTATCGGGAATGGTGATTCAATCATTGACGTACATTGTTGGGAATCTTTATTCTGAAACCCTTTCAGTTTCTGTTCCCTCAACCATTTTTTGGTCCTCCTTATCACCAGGAGAGTTTTCACCTCAATCCTATCTTGTTCCTCTATACTCCAGTCAATTTCTAGAATAGGTGATTGTTTTATTTGTTCAAATTGGGGGTCAATCATCTGTTCTTCATTATCAATAACTCCATAAATGTCCATACTCAGATTAAGAATGATTATCTGTCCTAAAGAGAATCTACACCACAGTCTCCTCCTGACCTGAAATTCATCTGAACGGTCCTCCCAGTAATCCTCCAATTTAGGGATATGTGAATGCCCTATTCTAGAATCCAAGTTATCCCTGACAAAGCCTTTGTTGTCAAATTGGGACCTAGCAGTGAAGAATTAAAAATTGAACTTTTTAAGGTTCACTTTTAAATTCAAAGCATCAAATTTTGACTGGCACGAGTAATGTCCAAGTTCAATGGGGAAATAGATACCAAATCCTTTCTTTGTTGAGAACTTTTTATCCACATGTGCTAACTATCTACATACCTCTATCAGCACAAAACGATCAAACACATACCTGGGCAACTTAACAGGTTCACTGTCAAATCCCCCAACTCTGATATAAGTGAACTTGAAGAATTGAATAAAGAAACTACCATATATGTTGACCAACCACATTGCTTCATTAGACATTCTCTTATTCAAATTACCTGCCAGTTCATAAGTCATTCTCCCAGTAAAAACATCATTAACCCTCTTGTAATTCTCATAACAATTGTGCATCTACAATTGTGAATAATATTCATAAATTTTACTATCCTCAGCTAAGGGTGCATGAGGAAGTCCTAACCATTGTCTTGTAGATGCTAGGCAATAGAAGAGGTATGAAGACATATAAAAAGCTTTATTACCCAAAGGATTATTCAGACCCTGATGCAAACATTCAGCTGCAATTTCTGCCCAATCCAAATATTGCTCTCCTTGGAGGATAACCTGTATGAAAAAGTACATCTAGTCTTCCCAAAAATATGCCTGTGTGCTACCTTCCAGCCTGTGTAGTAATACCACAATATCTCTCACTTCCTAAATCATGTGATCTCTTGTAAGTGGTCTAGGCAGCCTTGAACCTCCTTTCTGAAATTTCAGCAACCAGTTTCTTGCTATCACGCTTCTGTAGTTTGTTTTCTTAAGTGAGAAATGCCCATAGGAGGAAGAAATATTAAGGCTAGAATATGCTTCCTTAGGTGGTATTCTCATCACAGACATTAGGGTTTGTCTATTGACATGAAACAACACACTACCATCTGCATTTCTGATGCACCTGTTTTGGGCTTCATACCTATTCATGCACTCCAGAACTAATTCAGGGCACTGTACAGCTGTGGGAAAGGCTGCAGCTTCAACCAAACCACTTTCTAATATCTTCTTCATCATGGGAGTTGGCACAGGATTTCTAGACCTTTCTCTAAATTCTTCTAAATCATATTGCACTAGTGAAGTATCCCCGAACTCAGGATGAGAAAAGGTAAGACCAGGACCATGTTCATAACCCAGACAAGTAGATTTCATAGCCATAGTTGGAGGATATAACAAAAAATGCTTCAAACTTTGAAAATAATGTCAGAAACTCAAAAGATTTTTCTTCCAGCTAAGAAATGGAAACAGTATATAGGAAGAACAGAACTCACCTTCAAAATATCTAAAATTACTTCAACATTTGAGCAAATTAAACCTTATACCTCCTGCGCTATTCTCCTCTGCGTCGCACAATATGTTCACTTGCTAAATTGGGCTTGTTCTCTATTAATAATGGCACTAACCAGATTGAATAATTATTACCCGAAACAGTACGTGCCAAAAATGTTTGAAAAGACATGAATTCTGACATCTTCATTAATAGCAAGTATTATTCATGCACGATCATGATGTATAATGATTATCCGCAATCTCCCCAAAATTAGAACTTTCTGTTTCATAATGAGTTTCAGACATATTTTCCTCCAACTTTCCCACTAAATTTGACTTAGAAGGCCTTGGGAAGAAATGAGATCAAAATCACCGAACCCTTGAACCATTGAACTTTTGGGGTGTGGTTCAATGTGGTGGTTCAATCATACAAATTGGATCATACAAAGGGGCAAACGGTTCACTTAGTGAAACATTGAACTTAGACTCTTGAACCATTGAACCTTTGGAGTGTGGTTCAATGTGAAGGTTCAAGGACGCAAGAACTACACAAACTGACCAACATTCACGTGGCTTTGCAAAAGACCTTTGACTATGAAACAGTGCACCATTGAACTTTGAACCATTGAACCTTTCTATAGAGTTCAAGTGAATGGTTCAACAACATATTAAACTACACAAAAGAACTGAGTAATGTGACTCATTATAAGGCATTGAATGTTGAACCTTGAACCATGGAACATTTGAACCATTGACAAAAAGGGTTCAAGTTCAACCCGAAAACTCAAAGATGTTTTTAATTACACGAAACAAAACAGCTTGTTTTTTTTACTATGAAACATCAAACCATTGAACTTTGAACTTTGAGAATAGTTCAGGTTCAAAGGTTCAAACCTTAAGTAATTTCATACACAAAGATGGTAGGCGGGTAACCTTTGAAGAATAAAGAGCCAATTTAAGAAATAAAGGTATGACCAATAAGATAAAACAGAAAATCGACTCTTGCTTAGGGAATTTCACGAATAGATAAATAAGGGTGACTCAAAAGGTAACATTGGCTCTGACTGGGGACTACATTTTATGGCAAAATGCAGAGAACTTAGAAGCTCTGGTTACGCAAAAATTGAAACACAGGGATAGAAGAAAAGAAGCAAGACAAACCAAAACTAGGAAAGGAAAACACAAAACCAGACAATAAAGGAAAGGCTATGTACAAAATAGGGGACTCCTGTTTCACAGTTGATACAATTTAAGATCCTATCCATTATAGGACAAGGGTAAAATAGCTCCATTCAGATATTCCAATTTAAAAGAATTTGGACCCAGTACCTGATGAATTTTGAAGGGTCCTTTCCATAGCGAGTCAAATTTGCTATGTGCTCCTTTTGGTTCTCTCCTATCCCACAGCAATACTTCATCTCCCTCCATGAACTTTCTAGGCCTTGTTTTTCCATCGAAAATCTCTTTAACTCTAGCCTGATGAGCAGTAATTCGATCAACCAATTCATTCCTCTCCTCTTCAATTTTAGTTAAGTACATAATTCTCTTCTCCAGGGAATCTTGGAAGTATTGATCCTCGATTATACTTTGTAGTTTGGTTGCAGATAGCTCCAGAGGTAAAGCTAACTAGGCACCTATCCCATAAATCAATTCAAAAGGTGCCATCCCTATTGCCCTTTTTGGGGTTATTCTATTAGCCCAGAGTGCTTCATATAATTTCTTATGCCAATCCTTGGGGTTATCATTCACCAATTTCTTCATGATAGCATTTAGATTCTTGTTACTGGACTCTGCTTGTCCATTCCCTTGGGGGTAGTAATATGATGAATGGGAGAGAGATATACTATGCTCATAACAAAAAGAAGTCATTTCAACTGAAGAGAAACTGGTAGCGTTATTTTCTACAAGCTTCTTGGGAACACCAAAACGTACTAATATATTTTCTTTGAGAAAATTACACACCAACTCTGAAGTTGTTCTCTTTACAGGGGCTGCTTCAACCCATTTCGTGAAATAATCTGTTGCTGTCAAAATGTGGGTATGTCCTGCACTTGAAGGGGGTGAGATAGGCCCAATAAAGTCCAAACCCCATTGTTTGAATGGTTCTTCAATAGTAACAGGCCTCAAAGGCAAAGCTGCAAGTTGTGGCCTACCTGAGAACATTTTGCATTTCTCACAGTTAGCCACCCATTTGTATGCATCTTTAAACATACTTGGCCAATAATAACAATTCCTGAGGATTTTGAAAGCTGTTACTGAAGAAGAGAAATGTCCACCACAGGGTTCATTATGGAAAACTTCCAAGAGCTTGTCCTATTGCTCTTTGTCTACACATCTTAGGAAAGTCCCATCTAGTCCCTTTTTGTAAAGAACATCCCCCCAAAGAACATATTTTGTTGCTTTTAACTTTAGGTTTCTTTTCTCTTTCAGAGATAAGTGACTAGGAAAATCTCTGTAAGTAAGATAATATGCTACATCTAGAAACCATGGGTCTTGTAGACTTACCAATAAGACAGTGGGAAATCCTTCTATATCTTCTTCTTTGTTTTCAGCAATCAACTTGCATAGACCTTGACCTTTGACCAATTTAGTTGGCCTAACCTCCAGATCATATTCTTGGATTTTGGCAACCCACGTTGCTCTATTGTTTAACCCAACATCTTGTTGAGTTAGGATACTTTTCACAGTAGAACTTGGAACATATATAACTGAATGGGAATGAAGTATATAATATCTGAATTGTTTAATAGCCTCTACTACAGCAAAAGCTTGTTTTTTAGCCAGAGCATATTTAAGTTCATGCTTTTTAAGGGGAACGCTCATAAAGGCTATTGGGACCTCTTCATCCAATTCATTTTTCTGTAACAAAATACCAGACATGGTATGTTTTGAGGCATAACAGTAAACAATAAAATCTTTTTGAAAATTAGGATTTACCAAAGTGGGTGTCTATGCAATCACCTCCTTGATATCCTCAAATGCCTTCTTAGCAACATCATTCCATTTGAATGTCTATTTTTTGCTCATCATTCCCACAATATGCTTTGTAATTTCAGCAAAGTTAGGAATGAACCTTCTGAGAAAATTGATTTGGCCAAAGAAGGACTTGACTCCAATCCTATTAGAAGGGAGACTAAGATGTTGTATCACCCTAACCCTCTCTAGATCAATCCTGATTCCATCTTTTGAAACTAAGTGCCCCAACAACTTTCCCTCTATAGCACAGAAGACTGACTTCTTGGGATTGAGTGATATGCCATGAATCCGACACCTTTGTAAAACAGTCTCCAGATCCTTCAGGTGATCTTCTCTATTTTTGGAGAAAACAGTCAGATCATCAAGATAAATAACAATAATTCTATTTTTCAGATCCCTAAAGGATGAATCCATCATCCATTGAAAGGTTGCACCAGCATTGATCAAGCTAAGGGCATCCAGTTATAGGCAAAAGTTCCCCGAGGTGTAGTAAAGGCAGTCTTATGTTGATCAACTGCAGTCACACCTATCTGATTGTAACCTAAGAATCCATCCAACATGGACATCATTTCTAACCCAGCAACTATTTGCAAGATGTGATCCATCATAGGTAAGGGATAGTTATCTTTCAAACTAGCCTAGTTCAAATTCCTAAAATCAACACAGATTCTTATTTCTCCATTTTTCTTACGCACTGGAACAATATTTGCCACCCAAGTGGAGTGATGAATTGGATAAATAATTTTGGCCTTCAACATCTTGTCAATCTCCTTAAAGATGGCCTCAGCAACCTTTGGATTATAATTCCTCAACTTTTGTCTGAATGGGGTTGCGTTTTCTTTCAAGGGAATATGGTGTTGAAACTGCCCATGTCTAAAAATTTTAAGGTCATCATAGCACTAGGCAAAAACATCTTTATACTTAATCAGCAGATTGATTAATTTGTTTCTCTCTTCAGGTGAGCAACACTTACCAATAGAAATCCACTTAGGGTCAGCCTCACTCCCAATGTTTATTTTCTCATAGTCCCCAGATTTGCCAGTATTCTGAACAATTTTGCCCTTAGTATATTCATCTCTTCAAGTAAACAAATGTTCTAAGGAGACCAGTCCTTTAGGGATTTTGTTTCCCTTCAACTGAATTACATCAACTTTTGGATTAATACCTAGATCAAGACTGAATTCTTTACATTCTGTTTCGAAGCCCTCAAAATAAGTTCCCAGGAACATCTCAACATTCTCCAAGAATTTTCTGATCTGATTATCACTCTCAAAAACTTGCCAGCTTTTAGCATTGTCCAAAACATTAGGGCGATATACCAGCTCTATTCTATAAGAATCCTTTCTAAACTTAGGATGTGGTAGAAGAAGAGAAGCTGATACTGCTAAAGAATCTACCCAGGTGTTATAGTCCCTAGGAATTGCTTCAATAGAGAAGGCATCAAAGTATTCAATCTCATCCCAGACTATATTTCTATAATGCTTTAATCTTTCATTTTTAATAGAAAAAATGCCTCTTACCTGTTTCACAATTAATTCAACATCTCCTCTCACTTTAAGTACTTTCACACCCTTTCCTTTGGCTTCATATAGCCCAAGCAATAAAGCTTCATATTCTGCAGTATTATTAGTGTTCTTGAACTCTAATTGAAAAGAATAAGAAACAATTTCACCTTTTGGTGAGAACAACACAACCCTAGCCCCTGAACCATTAGTAGCACAACTACCGTCAAACTCCATGATCCATAGGTCATCAGGATCAATAGATTTTTGGATAGGTTCTTCCTTGAGGTCTTCCTCAAACCTCTATTCAGAAGAGAGAAAATACTTACCAAATTCATGTTCCTCAAATAAAATCTGGGACTTGGGATCATTAGAGGGATAGATAGTAAACTTGCACTTAGGTTCAGGTTCTAGCTTTACTTTCTGCTCCCCTACTAGAATTGTGGCTTCTGACTAGTCCAATTTAATCTACCCACCCAAGTCCTTGCAAAATGTCCTGCTCAACAACATCCCATAACTAGCAGGAATATCTACTACCAAGATAGTCAGCTTAACTCTTTTGTCAGGATAAGCTGCAAGGGCAACTCGTGCATCCTTAATCTATCCAAGCAAAGAAATCTATTTATCGTCCATAGAATAACACCTGCCACATGTTTTGGTAAGGGACAAGCCTAGGGCTTTGGCTACAGAAGAAGGCATAATGTTATCAGAAGCACCTAAGTCAATGATACAATTGTTGATTTGTGGCCATTTATGAACAGGGAAACATAAAATGGGTTGGGCTTCAAGTCAGTCATATAAGAGGTATCATTAGACGAATTGAGAGTCATTCTAGGGTTATGCATGGGTGACTCAGGTGGAGAAGCAAATAGTTGAGCAATGGGAGACTCAGCATTAACATTTAGTTGACTTCTAGTTTCAGCTTGAGTAGGACCACTTTTAACATATTTAACCAGTTTATCAAGTTCATTACGCTTTAACTTGAGATACTCAAAAGGAGAGATTTGAATTTTTGTAGATTTACAAAATTCTACAATATCAAAAGAAGCTTCTGGATCATTTCTATGCAACAATTTAATTTCCTGAGCCTTCAAATTAGCATCATGAGTTATAATAAAAGGCTCCTTACCTTTACCAGGTACTTCTTGCGTATTAGAGGATCTCATATTCCTCTGACTCCTGGTGAGCATGGCACATGAAGGATCTTCAAGGGTAACCAATATTTCACCTCCCCTTTCTGAATCAGATTCATTTTCAAGGAAGTTTATCTCAGAGTCACCAGGCTCCTCAAAGTTCCTTTCTTCTTCAGTAAACTCCCCCAACACATCTTGAGTAGCAGTCATTTGAGCATACCTGAGCATCTCTAGACAAGAATTTCCATCATGGTCAGTAGTCAAATGAAAAGCACACGTGTTTCCTCTTCCAGGAGGAGCTTCAATAGTCAGCCTTGGTTGTGCTGATGTCAGGGGTAAAGTCCTACCAGCATTTGCCTGTTGATTCAAATTTCTCCTCCCAATATCTTGATACGGTTGTTGGAAAGAAGGACCAGCTTTAGGTAATTGTCTCTTTAAGGCAATCATATCATTAACCAGTCTTTGCACTACAGGATCCGTAGATGATAAGGGGTGAGCATTTCGCACTTGGACCTCTTTCTTCCATTTACCAGCCATAATAAGATCATCCTCCAATCCAACTGCCAAGGTTTGTGCAGCTGCTAAATCAACAATTGCACCTCTTCTAAGATGAAAACTGATATCAGGAGGCATTAAATTAATAAAGAAACATTTTTTATTCTCAACAGTTGGTCTTTTAGCAGTAGGGATTTTGTGCACTATTCTATTGAATTTGTCTATGAATTCTCTCATAGGTTCATGTATCTCCTTCTTAAGCTGAGTCAGTTGAGCAAGAAGGGAATGCCCATCTTCTGCACTTTTGAACCTATTTTCAAATGCAGTTTTCATGTCTTTCCAATTTGTGAGTGTAGAGTCAGCTAGATGATAGAACCATTGCGCTACAGTATCAGTTAAAGTTTGTACAAAAAGCCTTATAGCTACATCTTGGTGTTGCACACCCAACACACCACATGCTGCTGCAAAGGCACTCAGATGTTCGTCTGGTGATTGCCTTCCATCCCCATTAAATTTGGGTAAATTCTCCCTTGCATTTTTAGGTAGAGGATTTAGGTTGGCCCCTAAATTTAGAGGTCCTATGGTTGCTCCCCAAGGTTGGGCCATTGGTAGAAAGTTTATAGCAGAGGGGATGATAGTACCAAAAAGAGTTAAAGCTTGACAGACAAAGGATGTAGAGGGTTTAGGGGGGCTAGGAGGTCTACTTCTAGCTCTTCTAGTATGGGCAAAGATATAAGGAAAATTAAGGCTTTGTAGTGCTTAAAAGGTAGGATCCTCAATTCCCTCTCTTCTCAAAGACCTTGTATATCGTCTAGAATCCATCTTATAATATTGCAACTGGATAGGTAGCTATTAATTTCTTTCCTGTTCTTGATTTCTTTGCGCTTCAAGGGCTTGATTTCTTGTTGTGTTTTGTGCTTGCCTTCTTCTCTGCCTGAGCAATAGCAATCTCAGGTTATCAGCTAATTCCTCCTTTTTTTCTAATACTCTGCTTGCTCTTCTATAATCTTCACTATTCTGACGAGTACACCAAGCAAGGGTATTCAATTGGCCAATAATGTCTTCCTACTCGTCCTGAAAACCAAGATTAGGCTACAGAACAGGAATTATGTTTTCATGTGGAAGCACCATTGTTGCTTCATATTAAGGCAACCAATCTTTTAATCAATGACTTTGTTTCCCCAGCAGAGTTGCCAAAAACTATTGGTTAAAATATTTGTCCTTATTTACAAATATTCTATTCTGACTCTATACCCTTCCTCTTCCAAGGAAAAATGAATTAATCAACAAATGGGTGAACTATCAAGCACAGTTCCCCTCTAAATTTAGGTACAGCTCCCTTTAAGATCTTCAATGAATTCAATCTATTTTAAATATTCAAACACACTTTTAACCAAAAAGTGCCTAAAGGCAAACTAACATCCATACATCATCATGTTATGAATGCGATATCCCTTTTTAAAACATCATTTGGTGATAGAATGCACAGATTCTATTTTTAACACAGCCAGATACATAAGCATATAAATGTTGCTGAACAATAAATGATAGAACAAATATAATGAATTGTCTAAAAAGAGCAATTACCATATGAAAGAAGATTTCACACAGAAAACCCAATTTCAAATACTCAAACGCACAGATTTAAGCATGCAGCAATTGTTCCTTCTTCTCATTCACAGATGAAAAATATTTTAGACAAATACCATGTATATTCTAAAATGATAGCAGTTCTGCTTCAAAAAATTTCTATCTTTTTTTCTATTCTCCCCTGTTTAGTAATGAAAAACATATATATATGATAGCCCTAATTATCTGACCATGTAAACCAAACCCAGAGTTAAAGTAACTCTGACCCATACAAGATTTAGTTTTTACAAACTGATTTAAAGATTAAGTTTTTGAAAATAGCATAACTGAAAAACTAAATAAAGGAAACTGAGCGAATAAGATCATGGCTGAGGCAATGGATTTGAATCTCTAGATTTGCTATCAGCAGTCAGGGAGGCACGTTGAGTCTTCCACTCCTGAAAAAGTGTAACAAACTCCTGAATTTTCAGAAGGTTGGGGATGCCTATGTGTCTCATCCTTGTCTTCCAAACATCTTTCTCTCTCCGCATTATCCCAACCTTTTCCTTGTGTTCTGGGAGTGCTTCGATATAGAGATAAAGAAGTGACTCTATCTTAGAAATCTGGGAGAAATCCTCCATTAATATGTTGTCACTTTCTTTGACGAAGCTGATTTTATCCTTAAGGGATTGAATTACTATATCGATATTCTCCTCTAGTTCCCCATCGTCCTTTATGTATTTTACATCAATACATTGTAAATCATGCTGCAATGATTGGGTGAACTTGGTTATTTCCTTAGTCATTTTTGTAAGTTCAAACCACCCTTGCCGAGATATAGAATTTCTCCATTCAATGTTTTTCTTATTCACATACAGCAAATCTTCATCCAAAACTATTAAACTCTTTTCTGACAGAAATTTTGCTACTCCATATTTTTGAACCTCATTAATTTGATTCATTACATTCATCCACTTGCCTTCATCTTTCATCCAAGAAGCAATCTGTGCCTTAAGGTCATCAATGGTGGTTGTAATTTGATCATATATATTCTTAAGTTCATGAATATATTCAGCACCTTTCGATGCAATCCAGTCCAACCAACCATCGAATACCTTAGTCACCATTCTGTTCCTGTTAACCTGGTCCAACATCTTCTGGTTAGCTAGCGACTTAGGATCAAAAGACAGAGAAAGCTGTGAAACCGGTTGTGGACTGGGATTATGAATGCCATCAATATATTGTCCCATGGCATGCAGAGCTTGCTTCAATTCTTTTTTGTCTTTCTCATCCTTCCAAGTCCAGCTAACTATCCTTTTGGTGGATGCCTCAAGATGATGAACATCCACAGCTCTTGAAGTAGCCCCAAGATCCACCCTTTCAATAGTGAAATCCTGCACAGTGGGGTCTTGAACCTCTTTGTTAGTTGCTGGCCTAGCTATCTCTACACTCTAGCTCCCAGTATTAGGGTCAATACTTACCCTAGATGTTATTTTCAATTTCTTGGATTTAGGTGTTTTCCCCAAACATTTACACACCATGTCTTCTAAAGGCAAAGAAAATGGAATTACCTTTCTTTTGTCACTAATCAAACTCTCCAGCCATTTGGGTGCAAGGACTGAGGCTTCTTTTCCAGGGTTCAATTGACTAGAGGACCCATCTAAAATCATCATCAGTTTAGGAGTCTCTAAAACAACCTCTTCTATATTCGGTGAGCCAGGTTCTTTATCACCCATTGCTTCCCCTGAATCCTCTTCAGAATTCAAATCCATAATTATTCTTTCAGGAACCTGCTTTCTCTTTCTGCTTTTAGTTCTAGATCTGGTGGCACGAGGGGGCAGAATAGTGGTGAGGGCTTTCTTGGATCCTTTGATGACAGGACTCCTTCCAATTTTTGACTTGGAAGTACCTGCATCATAGATAGCAATAGGCTGGTTAGAGGAGCTTATTGGGAATGGTGATTCAATCATTGACGTACATTGTTGGGAATCTTTATTCTGAAACCCTTTCAGTTTCTATTCCCTCAACCATTTTTCAGTCCTCCTTATCACCGGGAGAGTTTTCACCTCAATCCTATCTTGTTCCTCTATACTCCAGTCAATTTCTGGAATAGGTGATTGTTTTATTTGTTCAAATTAGGGGTCAATCATCTGTTCTTCATTATCAATAACTCCATAAATGTCCATACTCAGATTAAGAGTGATTATCTGTCCTAAAGAGAATCTACACTATAGTCTCCTCCTGACCTCAAATTCATCTGAACAGTCCTCCCAGTAATCCTCCAATTTAGGGATATGCCTTCCAGAATCCAAGTTATCCCTGACAAAGCCTTTGCTGTCAAATTGGGACCTAGTAGTGAAGAACTGAAAATTGATCTTTTTAAGGTTCACTTTTAAATTCAAAGCATCAGATTTTGACTGGCACGAGTAATGTCCAAGTTCAATGGGGAAAGAGATACCAGATCCTTTCTTTGTTGAAAACTTTTTATCCACATGTGCTAACTATCTGCATACCTCTATCAGTACAAAATGGTCAAACACATACCTGGGTAACTTAACATGTTCATCGTCAAATCCCCCAACTCTGATATAAGTCAACTTGAAGAATTGAATAAAGAAACTACCATATATGTTGACCAACTACATTGCTTCATTAGACATTCTCTTATTCAAATTACCTGCCAGTTCATAAGTCATTCTCCCAGTAAAAACATCATTAACCCTCTTGTAATTCTCATAACAATTGTGCATCTGCAATTGTGAACAATATTCATAAATTTTACTATCCTTAGCCAAGGGTGCATGAGGAAGTCCTAACCATTGTCTTGTAGACGCTAGGGAATAGAAGAGGTACGAAGACATATAAAAATCTTTATTACCCAAAGGATTATTCAGACCCTGATGCAAACATTCAGCTACAATTTCTGCCCAGTCCAAATATTGCTCTCCTTGGAGGATAACCTGTATGAAAAAGTACATCCAGTCTTCCCAAAAATATGCCTGTGTACTACCTTCTAGCCTGTGTATTAATACCACAATATCTCTCACTTCCTGAATCATGTGATCTCTTGTAAGTGGTCTAGGTAGCCTTGAACCTCCTTTTTGAAATTTCAGCAACCAGTTTCTTGCTATCACGCTTCTATAGTTTGTTTTCTTAAGTGAGAAATGCCCATAGGAGGAAGAAATATTAAGGCTAGAATATGCTTCCTTAGGTGGTATTCTCATCACAGACATTAGGGTTTGTCTGTTGACATGAAACAACACACTACCATCTGCATATCTGATGCACCTGTTTTGGGGTTCATACCTATTCATGCACTCTAGAACTAATTCAGGTCACTGTACGGCTGTGGGAAAGGCTGCAGCTTCAACCCAACAACTTTCTAATATCTTCTTCATCATGGGAGTTGGCACAGGATTTCTAGACCTTTCTCTAAATTCTTCTAAATCATATTGCACTA
The DNA here is from genome assembly GCA_027924645.1 of Cunninghamia lanceolata. Lineage (NCBI taxonomy): Eukaryota > Viridiplantae > Streptophyta > Pinopsida > Cupressales > Cupressaceae > Cunninghamia > Cunninghamia lanceolata. The sequence continues at coordinate 161,921 of BSBN01000909.1, read as the reverse complement.
GTGAAGTATCCCCAAACTCAGGATGAGAAAAAGTAAGACCAGGACCATGTTCATAACCCAAACAAGCAGATTTCATAGCCATAGTTGGAGGATATAACAAAAAATGCTTCAAACTTTGAAAATAATGTTAGAAACTCAAAAGATTTTTCTTCCAGCTAAGAAATGGAAACAGTATATAGGAAGAACAGAACTCACCTTCAAAATATCTAAAATTATTGCAAAATTTGAGCAAATTGAACCTTATACCTCCTGTGCTATTCTCCTATGCGTTGCACAGTATGCTCACTTGCTAAATTTGGCTTGTTCTCTATTAATAATGGCACTAACCAGATTGAATAATTATCACCTGAAACAATACGTGCCAAAAATGTTTGAAAAGACATGAATTCTGACATCTTCATTAATAGCAAGTATTAATCACGCGCGATCATGATGTATAATGATTATATGCAATCTCCCCAAAATTAGAACTTTCTATTTCATAATGAGTTTCAGACGTATTTTCCTCCAACTTTCCCACTAAATTTGACTTAGAAGGCCTTGGGAAGAAATGAGATCAAAATCACCGAACCCTTGAACCATTGAACTTTTGGGGTGTGGTTCAATGTGGTGGTTCAATCATACAAATTGGATCATACAAAGGGGCAAACGGTTCACTTAGAGAAACATTGAACTTAGACTCTTGAACCATTGAACCTTTGGAGTGTGGTTCAATGTGAAGGTTCAAGGACGCAAGAACTACACAAACTGACCAACATTCATGTGGCTTTGCAAAAGACCTTTGACTATGAAACAGTGCACCATTGAACTTTGAACCATTGAACCTTTCTATAGAGTTCAAGTGAATGGTTCAACAACACATTAAACTGCACAAAAGAACTAAGTAATGCGACTCATTACAAGGCATTGAATGTTGAACCTTGAACTGTGGAACCTTTGAACCATTGACAAAAAGGGTTCAAGTTCAACCCGAAAACTCAAAGATGTTTTTAATTACACGAAACAAAATAGCTTGCTTTTTTGACTATGAAACATCAAACCATTGAACTTTGAACTTTGAGAATAGTTCAGGTTCAAAGCTTCAAACCTTAAGTAATTTCATACACAAAGACGGTAGGCGGGTAACCTTTGAAGAATAAAGAGTTGATTTAAGAAATAAAGGTATGACCAATAAGATAAAACAGCAAATCAACTCTTGCTTAGGGAATTTCACGAATAGATAAATAAGGGCAACTCAAAAGGTAACACTCTTGAATGAAGTTCTATTCTGTTTACCCAATTGGCATTCTCTACACATGCTATCAGCAAGTTTCATAAGTTTTGGAAGATCTGTCACATCCTGAGTAGAACTTATCTTGACAATATTATCAAAATTCACATGATATATTCTCCTATGCCATAACCAACTCTGATCAATCTGAACAATCAAACAACTTTTTTCGGTACCACTTAAATGAAAGATGTTACCTTTCGTTTGTGTACCTGATGCAATCATAGTTCTGAAGCTTGCTAAGATTTTGCATTTTCCATCCTTGAATCAAAGATCATACCCTTTGTCAACGAATTGTCCAACACTGAGAAGATTATACTTCAATCCTTCTACATACAGAACATCATTAGTGTTATTCTTACCATCAAAAGAGATGGATCTACCATGAATTCTACCAGCTAAATTATCTCCAAACTTCATGATTCCACTTTCATATCTTTCCAAACTTATGAACTTACTTTTATCACCAGTCATATGATGAGAGCATCCACTTTTAATCACCAATTCGTCCTTTTCTTCAATCTGAGTAGCCAAGGCACTTTCTACTTCACACAGCTAGTAGATTCAGTAGACACCGGATCTTCTTCTTTGATGACAATGAACACTCATTCATTTCCTGAGTTACTGCCCATATCAGATTCATCATCAGTGACACTTTCTTCATCTTCTTGGGCATAGTAACATTTCTTCTAATCCCTTGATCAGTTAGGGTTTGTCTTTGAAACCCTCTTTGGACACCTTGAGGTAAAATGACCAATCTTATTACAAGAAAAACATTTGAGAGGCAACTTTCCTTCATACTTATTGGATCCTCTTGGCAATATTTTGGCAATAAGGTTTTCAAGTTCTACAGCCTCACTTTCATCATCATCAAGATCCTTCCTTGCCTTCTCAAATCTATTTGATCTTCCTGAAGAACTTTCACCCAGATCATATCTTTATTTTCCATAAACACTGGCCTTAAATGCAGATTCAGACTTAGGAAGAGAGTCACCAAACTCACTCATTTCAAATGCTGAAAGCTTACCAACCAACTGATCCCTTGTAACAATTGTCACAGTCCTAATCTCTTCAATGGAAGTAACTTTATGCTTGTAATCCGCAAGTAAGGATCTGACCACTTTGGCAACAATATCTGATTCTTCCAATATTCCACCAGCACTCCTGATAGCCGTCACAAGTTCATTCACCTTCTGCATGTAGGAAGTAATGTTTTCATCTTCATTCATTATCAACCTTTCGTATTTACCCTTCAGGCTTTGTAGCTTGGCACATTTGACATATTTATCACCTTTATATAGAGTTTTCAACTTTTTCTAGATTTCATGAGAAGTTTTCAATTCCATTTGTCATTTTTGTATCAGTCAGGGCACTCAACAATGCTTCTTTAGCTTGAATATTGTATTCAGCTTCCCTCAGTTTGTCTAGAATTGAAGGGCCATTCTTCATAATCTTATATTCATCCTTAGTTATCAACCAAAAGGCATCACCCATACATTGTAGATGACACTACATGCACACCTTCCAAAGGGAATAATTTGTTCCATCAAATCTTAGACTTTCCTTCTTGTAAGTCAACATCTTGGATCTCCTCAAGTAGTCAAACTTCTTTTAGAGGAACCGGCTCTGATACCAATTGTTGGAATTAGGTTAGACAACTGAGAGGGGGGGTGAATCAGTTGTCACAACTTTAATCTTTTCTGCTTTAATCTTCTTCCACAACTAACAAATAGATTAATGATGTAAACATTGAAGCATGAATTAACAACACATGAGTAGAAAAATAATGAACACACATAACACCAGAATTTTTACGTGGAAACCCAGTTAAGGGAAAACCATGGTGGGGGTTAACCCACAAGATTCGTACCCTGTTAAAAGTACTTAAAAGAAATGGGAAGGCACTTGCCTTCAGGTGCATTACCTAGAGCTCACTGCTCAAAGAGGCTCACTGCCTATAGGAGGCTCACTACCTACAAGATTTTATGTTTAATACAGGAAGAATGAACTAAGAAATAGCATCTTCTTCATGCCTAGTTCAGTCCCATTGAAGTGCTTAACTCCTCTGCTCTGTTCCCACACTCTACTCTGCTCTACCACATATTCACTCGCATACACACTTTTGATAGCCTCACTTTGGAAAGATCATCAAAGTCAGCTTTACAAACATCTTATTACAATTGTTCTTCAAGGTCGGCCTAACAAACTGTTACAATTACAAGACTTGATTTGATACAAAGAATTACATGTGAATCCTTATAGTGTCAGCTAAACATTTTCTGGGACTTGAATCTTCTTCAATCAACACCCTACACTCCAAAGAATTTCTCTTAGATTATCTGCAACATGATTGAAACATCTGGTCAGCCAAGACTGGGAAGAACAGCAATACCAAGGAAGAAATTTTCAATCAACAAGCTCAATCTTCAATGTGGACCTCTAACACAGCAGGCACATGATCTAGGGACCTCCACAAGGACATTGAATTCAACAATAACATCCGCACTACTCCAAATCATCAGAATCACTTGCATCTTCATTTGGTACCTCAAGAACACTGTCTGCCATTACTGTCACACTAAAACGATTGCTTGTGGACCTCCAAACCATGAACCACTTGAGTTGAGGATACACACTGACTTCCCAAACATGCCTCTAGATCCGCAGATCATAAGTTTTCATTGTGGAGAAATCCTGACCAATTTCCTATCACTCTGTCTCTTCTGAACACTGCAAAACCCAGTTCTACTTAGATGGCCATAGCTTCTTCAAATATTCATGCGAACCTTTAAAATCTTCACTGGAGCTACTTCAGACAATCCTCTACATAGCCATATGGTCCATGTACTTTGATCTTCATTCCTCTGGAAATGCAGAGCAATCTACTTCACTGATCTGCATTGTTTCCTCTGATATGTTGACATCAATGACAACACACCATAGACACATATTTGTAACAAGAAAAACAACAAGAACATGAACAACAAGAAGAAAAAAAGAAGCAATAAGAGGAAGAAGATCATGAAAAACAAGAGAAAGATGAAGTCATAACAAAAGAACCTTAGGATGAAGTAATGAATGATAAGGTTATAGGTGCCAGTGTAGAAGTACCATCCTAGGTTGGATCAGAGGTAAGGCAAGAGTCAGTAGTGCAGTTAGCACCCATTGATATAAAAATCCTATTAGGTAATGAGGCCACCAGGAGAGGTAGAAGGAAAGAAAGAATAATGTTTGCAATAAAGAGAGATCCCTCGAGGACAAGGATTGTGCAAATGGTAGTTCCACAAGCAGAAAAAGAAAAGGGAGAAATAGGGATGGAAGAGTACAATGTCATAAGCATGAACCTTGGGCATGTTAATCAGGAGTAGCATATTGAAGAACTACAAGAGACGACTAAATTGTCTACCAATAAAAAGAGAAAAGACAAACAGAAGATAATCAAGTTGAAAGGGAACATTGCCCAATTGCAACAATTTATTCAAGGAATGTTTGATCCTGGATAGAGTTTACTAGAATTGTCCTCAGAATTAATTGTTTTATCTAAGAAGAAAATAAATGAAATGGAGAATAAAAATCATGAAGCTAGTGTACTAGTAAAAATTGCAATTGACAATTGGAATATCACCCTAACTAAGAAGAATAATTGTGCCACTCTTCTGCAAAAATGTCAATCAAGGATAGTACAGAATAGAGATGAGTTTAAGAAACTCAATGCCATGGAGGGGCAAATAGAATTATTAGTGAAGGAGGGGGTATTAACTTTAAATGTTGTTTTTCAAATACCTCGGGGAAAGATGGAGTTAAAGTTTGAAAAATACATACTCAAACCCTGTAGTAATAAAGTGCAAGAGTTAGAGAAAACTACTCAAGAATTGTTGGAAAAACATGTAAAGATAGTGTAGCATCTGGTAAAACATCCTTGTTCCAAAGTTTAGATATATGATGTAGATATAGCTGTAAGGAGTTCAAAGATACCTTCCAGTCATGCATTGATGATCCCATGAATAAATTGAATGAAGAGGCAATGGAAATGATAATGAAGTTAAGTGCTAAAATCAAGAAGTATCAAAAAAGAAAATAAGATATGGAAGGTAGGACACAAATGTTGAAGAAAAACGTGGAAATGTAGCAATATACATGGGATGCTTCTCAAAGAACATGTCATGCATCTATATAAGCATTAGCTAAAAGATATACAAGTCACATGAGAAAGAAGAAAGGGGATCTATGGGTAGAGGATATAGGGGATAGCGATTAAGGTGTTCGCTTCATTCTTTGTTTGTTCTTTGTACACATAGGAAAGGTCAACAATGAAGGGTCAACTGAAAAGATATTTTGGCAATTCAATGAAAGATTCTAAAGGGCATCATTTCATTTGAGAGAATATTCTCTCAAGATATTTTGGGAATGACAACTAGAAAAAAAGTATATTCCATGGATATTCTTATGTGCCAGCTGGTGCATAGTTGGCAAGTTTTTTTCCACCATTGATATTGTATTTTGAATATGAGCCTTTGATGAGATTTTGTAACCGTTGCAAAGGATCTAGGTCTATATAAAGATTTTTTCTATACATATTTTAGTACACACAACATACATAGGGAATTTACATAGAAAGTAGTAAAGCTAAGCAAGTGCAAGAGAAGTGACTAAGGAGAGTTCTTTGAGCATTGTTGTTTTGGAGGAGCCGCCTGTGTCTATAGAAAGGATAATGTGGAACATCCTATTTCCTTTTTACATCTATAAAAATATCTATAAGTTTGAGAATTTTAGTGATATTCAGAATATTTGAAGTCATTAAATATTGTAAATTGGAAATGGCTAACATATATTAGTAAATGTAAATATCAAGTTCCTACGTCTATTCTAGAGTGTTACTTGATGAATGTGTTTCTGATATATTTCTTTTAATGATCACAATTTTGTATGTGAGTTTATGAAATGATCTGGATTAACATATGTAAATTTATCTACTTCTAAATTGTCCAAGATAATCAAAACTTGTCAACGTGACTAACAGAGCATCGTAGGTTGTTTAAATCATGTTTCTAACCCTATCTTTTGATTTTTCTTTTATCAATAGTTTAAATAAGTAGCTGAAATGCAGTTATCTAAAGGAAATTGTTAAAGATTCTGGTAAATACATGGAAATGCTAAAGATCTTTTGATAATTTTCATAAAATTTAAGATACATAGTTTGTTTCATTGAAATTCATGCAAAGATTAATAGAGAAGTTACAAATATTTGTAAAGGATCAATGCTTTGATGATAATTTGGAAATATTTGCAAAGATTGAGTAACAATAGCCAGTAATAAAAATTTATATCACATAAGGCCCCTTGAACAAACAACTTCACATTGAACCCTGAGTAAATCTAACACAGTCATGACCTGACTACTTAAGCCTTGGGATTGTGAATTACTACTCAATAATTCTCCATATCTTTCAAGATAGATCAAGTTCTTAGTGAATTTATCTCATGTTGTGTGTGTATAACAACTGTATCAATAGTTTTTGGCACTAGGAGGGTCTGATAGGATTTAAAGCAAGCTTTGTGCAAACTGGCTAACAGGACTGGTTGAACGACTAGGTCCGGGTCAAATCCAGGGGATATTTTCTTGCAATTACCTGATAGACAAGGTAAAGGTATAAATAGTCCCTTAATCTTAAGTCCAAGAACTTTTTAGCCAGGGAGTTCATCACATACTCCTCCAAGTCTAGGTTCACCTTTAATTCAGCCTAACTTGATAAATCCAAATGTTTTTGTGTTTAGACCACTGAATTTTGGTTTAAATCCTCATAATCAACCAAAATTTGGTGTAGTTCCACCTAGAGATCCTGTCATGACATTCTTTAATGTGGAATTGCCTATAACCTTCGGTGTATATCATGACATGCCAAACAATCCAGACAAGATATGTCCAAAAATTCAATTACATCAAGATGTAGAAGATCACATAAGGATCTTCAAAGAAACTTGCTTCAGGGCAAGGATAGCACATAAGTGCGGTATGTAGGTTGTTTCCTTTTACCTTAACTAAACCAACTTATAGCTAGTATGACAATTTTCCTAATAATCACATCATGAGTTGGGTGATTATGGACGAATCATTCTTGTCTAGGTTTAGAATTCCAATAGAGCCAGCATCACTATATCATATGATGTAGGAGCATCCCTGGTTCAAGAGAAATCTTGCATCAACCAAAAAAAACATTTGCATTTCAGTTTGTTGGCATTTTAGTTCTTTCATTTTCTAGTTCAGTTCAAGCAGTTCAGTTAGTAGTATTTTTTAGCTTGTGGTCCAGTTTTGGCATTTCACATCTTGCGGATCTGGACTTAGCATCTACATTCATTCATCTACATCATATCAAGAATTTAGAGCATTTGGATTAGTTACCGAAAAGATATCTCTATCAGAAGGTCAACTATTTTCTCAGAGCAGAACATTCTAACAGTTCCTGATAATCAGCTGAAGGAGAAAGGTTGCAGATCATTCCTTGATTTATGGATCTCAATGACATGTCATTCAATGTCATGTGGTTCATGAATGACCTTCCCCAAGGGTCTGTACATTGTTCCATTCATTTGAGGAAGTGTTTTATGCATTTAGGTCTGACCTATCTGTGAACACGTTACAGCTCTTCATTGGAGTTTGTGACCTTCCTTGGCTGATGCGGAGGAATCTATTGGTCCAGAAATGATATATAAAGATGTAATACATCCTTAGGAAAGAAAGTGATCAATTTATAAAGTTCATAAGATAGTGATAACTAATAATTTGGATTTTTATGCGAAGGGAGCTTCAAAGCCTTATCTTGCGCATGTATGTAATTAGGCCTGTGAGCCCTAATTGTAAGCCTACATGTTGTTGGCCAGATTGTATTTGAATTCTTTGATATATTGAATGAATGAATCTACATTTGTTCCATTTCTTGAGTTGTTTCCATTGTGTTTACTCTTGCTTCATGGTCTGGACAATTCATTCTATGAACCTTCCTACCGTGACTACACCATCATAGGTTAGCAGAGATAAAAAGAAGTGAAGGAGAATTCATAACTGTTTTCAATGATCATTTTCAAAAAGCTTATTCAAGATTAGAAGGTCCTTATACTTTAACTAATGATACAATGTTACAAATGTATTTTGTTGCTTTGTATCCTTTAACTGCAATGTTTGTTAAGAGATAGGTACGTGCAGTGACAAATTTATCTGAAGCGTATGAGGCCATGAAAATAAATCAAGAGATGCAGCTAATAGGCCATGGACCTTTAGTGAGCCTTAGAGGTACTACAATTCCTAATTAGATGTAGTAGTTGAATGGAGCACTGATGCATCATACTCCAATGTTTAATCTAGTACCTACCCGTGCTATGGTTCCATACACAGGCAATGTTGCTAATGATGACAAATTCAATGGCCAGTCATTTTTTCAAGCTCCACAAGATGCTTACATAGCTAAAACACAAGAAGACAGAGATGAATTGAAATAAATCATTGCTAACATGAGAAGGTTGACTACAAAGGTGACTCAGATGAGAAATCATAGTTTCTATGGCCAGAATCATCAAAATAGCATTCATTAGAACAAAGGAAATAGTAATCATCAAAATCAAGGATAGGGACTACAGAATAGAGGTCATAATGGAGACAATAAGGCTCATGGAAATGATAATAGAAATTCTAATCATCCTAGACCTCCTAGAATTTGGAATACGAGACGAAATAATGGTACTTTGGCTTCTCCTTTTGAGAATCTAGATAATCAGGAATCCAAACAACCTGCTAGGGTGCAAATAGTAGATGTATCTCTTAAGAATTGGTGTAGAATCCATAACATGAGTGCCCATGCCAAGCTTGATTGTCCATAGTTCCATTTGGTAGCAAGTATCTTCAAATTGGAAGTGTAGAGCCATACATCGAAATTCCTGATTCTTAAAGGGAATGAGATAGTACCATCCAGATATGAGTCACCCATGGTTCTAGAGAGTTTCACATTTTCATAAATGAAGGGGTGGATCAGATAGAAGAAGCTAAATCATATTATCATGAAAGTATGTATCCTAAATCAACTTTAGTGTTGGACATTTCTCAATTTCCCTTTGAAACTGAGAATGAAGTGCAAGGTGAAGTAGATGAAGTCCAAGCATTTCAACAGTCTCAAAAGAATCATACTTACAACTTGAAAAGTAATAACAAGCCTAGAGGTCCTTTCACTACTTCTACACCTCCAAACAATTTTAATACACCACCTGATCTGCATTCAAGCACCAATCCTCTACCTCCAAAGGCAAATCATTAAGGTGCTAGTACTTCAGTTTCACAAAAGGTCCTGGTAGGTAAATCAAAACCTAATGATGCTTCTAAATTGATGAGTTATTTATCTGAAGAGATTAGGAAGATAAAAGTGAATGTTCCTTTGTATGAATTGTTGAGAAGTCCAAGAGTTAGGACTGCTTTTATGAAGTCTTTAGATGAATCCAGTCCTAGAGAAAATTTAATAAGTCCAAAGGGTCACAACAAGGAAGTGCAAATTAGGGACAAGAACAAAAGTCTTGAACAACCTGCAAATACTAATGTAGTGTTGTATACAAAAAAGGAGTCTCCTCCTTTCTTGTTAACCTTAAGAATCTTTGAAAAAAAATATGCACAATTGCATGGTAGACTCTAGAGCTTCTGCCAATGTCATGCCATTAGGAGTGTTTAAATCTTTAGGACTTAGCCCTACTAAGTCAGCCAAGGTTGTAACACAATTAGACAAATCTAAGGTGAATGTTGTAGGAGAGTTGATGCATATACAAATGTAATTAGTTGTTGATCCCAGAGTACAATAGTATATTGACATTTAGGTAGTTGATATACCTGTGAATTATGGAATGTTGTTATGTAGGGATTGATCTAAAACTTTAAATGGATATATGGTGACCAATTTTTCACACATGGTTACCTTGGAGAGGTATCCCCAACTAGATTAGGATTGAGGTGGAACTAAAAATGAAGCACATGATAACAGAGTACAACAAGAAAAATGAAGTGTTGTATGCTACAATAGAACCTGGTGTATATAGAGTTTCCAATAGGGGAGTTCAAATAGAAGAAATTTTGGCCCTTGATTTCGAAAGGAAACCTATAGACAAAAGAACTAGTGTGCTCATTGAATATGATTCTGGTTCTTCTGATGAAGAAGAAAGCACCGTGAGTAATTTTAACCAGATCATAAATCAAGAAATCTGGAAATGTATTCAACATGGAACTTCTATTCAGGATGTTCTATGTAAGGGATGGTGCAAAGTTCATAAGACTACCCATTATGAAGAGGATTGTGGAATGTAAAGGGAAATAATTGAATATCAACATAGGAAATGTATGGCACAAATGAAAAATAAGGAGGGTAGACGTGATGTTGATAGTCCTAGGAATACTTGTGCTATACTGAAAGATCCAAGTGATTTTGTGGAAACAAGAGATGACAAGCATTTTAACCCTCACAAACCTATAGAAAATACCACAATACCTAAGGTCAGACAAAAATGCATAAGAAACCTATACATGCTCCTACAAAGCCTAAGGTAAATAAAGTACTTCTTGTAAAGGTAAAATATCTAGTTTGTAAAAAGAATAACATGTGGATTTTAAAGTGTGACGGATCAAAATCCAAACAAGGAATAGGTGCTGGTATGGAACTTATTGATCCTGATGGTAAGTCATTTTTAGCATCTTACAGATTGCAATTTCCATGTAGAAATAATGTAGTGGAATATGAGGCACTAGTACATGGATTAGTAATGGCTATCAAGAAGAAGGTGAGAGTCCTTCAAGGTTTATTCAATTCTAAACTGGTAGTTAGGCAAGTTAGGAAATTATATTCACACAATTTTCAGAGAATGGTAAGTTATAGGTATAGAGTTTGGGATTTGATTGAATACTTCGATGCTTTCAATATTATACATGTTCCTGGAGAATTAAATCATCGTCCAGATGCTCTAACAGTCACAACTAGTACTCTTGAACCATTAGCCTTGTCATGACTGAAGAAGTTTGTGATAGAACTAGTGGCAGTTCCTAGTGTACCTAATAATGTAACAAATTTTTAATTATTTGAGGGGGACCAGTAGATCCTTGATTTTATAATGAGTCATGATGTCTTTAAAGCTCAGATAATTGATGAACATGATAGACTAGAAGTATCTTGCGATGAGGAGGATATCATTGACTTAAAAAGTAACTCCTTACCAAAAGGGGTTATTAAGTTAGAAAAGATCTTTAATTTTGATGGAATCGTCAGACAAAGAGACCTTCCTAAAATAGAAGGAGGTAAGTATGATCCTTTCAACTTAGGTACTGATAAGGATTCTCAAAATGTGTTAATTGGTAAAACTTGTTCCACTGAGTTGAGGAATGATATAATCGTTGTATTGAAGGTTTATAAACATGTCATCACATGGACATATGCGGACCTTAAAACTTATGATGCGTCCATCATAACTCATGTGATCCCCTTGAGACCAAGAGTAAAACCATTTAGGTAAAAATAAAGACCTTTGAATGCCATACTAGAACCCTTGATTTTTGAATAGGTTAAAAAATTGTTATCTGCAAGGATAATCTTTCCTGTAAGGCATTCTACATGGGAAGCTAACCTAGTGCATGTAAGAAAAAAGAATGGAGATATCAGACTGTGTGTAGACTTTAGAAACCTTAATAAAGCATCAAAGAAGGATAATTATCCTTTACCACTTTTAGACGAGGTTTTACAGACAGTCAATGGTGTCAGGATGATGTCCTTCTTGGATGGATTTTCTGGCTACAATCAAGTTTTAGTAAATAAAGAGGATATATTGAAAACTACTTTTACTTGTAAATGGGGTAACTATGCTTATAAAAGAATGCCATTTAGTTTAATCAATGTAGGGTCTACATTCCAAAGGGCCATGGATATTGCTTTTTGTGGATTGGTTGGTATGTGCATAGTGATTTATATGGATGATTTAACAATTTTCTCTAAAGACAGGTCTACTCATGCAGAGGATTTGAAGAGAGTGCTACAGAGATGTGAAAAATATGGTTTATCTTTGAATCCAAAGAAATGTGTCTTCAGGGTAACAGAGGGTAAGTTACTGGGGTACATCATTTCTAAAAATGGGATTTCTATAGACCCAGATAGGGTGGAAGGAATTAATAAGTTGCAATTGCCTGCCAGTAAAAAGGAACTAAAGTTATTTTTTGGTAAAATCAATTTTGTGAGAAAATGTATCACTAGTTTTGCTGAGATGGTATAGCCTTTGAATGCTATGCTTAAAAAACATGCTTAGATAGAGTGGACTCTAGTGGCTAGGGAAACTTTCAAAGATATAAAAGAAGCAATCACTAATGCTCCAGTACTAACTAGTCCAGATTATACTAAACCATTTTATATCTATTATTTTGCATTAGAACACTCATGTGATGCAGCCTTAACACAAAAAGGTGAAGAAAGTGAAGAAAGGCCAATAGTGTTTATGAGTGCTCCTCTTAAGGATGTTGAGTTAAAGTATCTGGATATTGAAAGACAATCGTTTGCATTGGTAAAAGCAGTGAAAAAGTTTAGACATTACATTTTAAAAAGTCAAGTCAAGGCTATTGTGCATGATGCTGTAGTAAAGATGTTGTTGATGCAAAATGAACTAGGAGATAAAAGAGGGAAGTGGATCACAGTGCTACAAGAATTTGATTTGGAAATCATCCCAATGAAATTGGTTAGGGGTCAAGCTTTGGTACAGACAATAGCTAACACAAATCCCAATATTGTGAACTAGCAATATGTGGTAAATACAACAACTATGAGCGGGTGGTATGATGATCTTACTTCATTCTTAATATCAGGGAAATATCCAAGCCATATGAAGTCTTCCCAAAGAAGGGTGTTAATGATGAAAGCTCAAAAGTACATGATTTAGGGAGGTTTATTATTCAAGAACCATGAAGGAATATATCTAAGATGTTTGAATAGAGACCAAGCTGATAAAGTGTTGTTGGAATTACATGATAAGTATGGAACAACTCATGGATCTCACTTAGCTATGACACATAAACTCTTAAGGGCATGATACTATTGGCCCACCATGTTTAAAGACACTAAGCAACATATCAGGTGTTATCATACTTGCCAAACCACTACCGATAAGGGAAGAAATATGACTCATCCTTTGCAGCTTGTAATTGAAACTAGACCTTTTGCACAATGGGGGCTGGATTTTATTAGAGTTATCAACCCTCCATCTTCTGTGGGGCACAAGTTCATCTTTATAGTGACTGATTATTGCACCAGATGGATGGAAGCTACCCCTTGCAAATTGTCTACCACTGAAGTTGTCATCAAGTTCTTAGAGGAGAACATCATAACCAAATTCAGAGTACCTTATGCACTAGTATGTGATAATGGCCTTACCTTTTCTTCTTTAAAATTTTCAAACTGGACTTTTGAATACGGTATTGTGTTGATGTTTTCATCAAATTATTATCCACGGGGTAATGGGTTAGCAGAGTCTACTAACAAAATTCTGCTAGACATCATTAAGAAACTAATTGCCAAAAATCCTAGGGAGTGGAATACTTTGTTGAAATATGCTTTATGGGTGGATAAAATGAAAGTTAAAACTACACTGGGTAATTCCCCATACCATTTGGTATATATGGTACAAATCCTATCTTGCCTATTAACTTGAGAATTCCAACCTGGAAATTTGCTAATGAATACATAGGCTTTGATGACCAAAGGGAAGCTAGGATGATTCAATTGTTACACCTAGATGAAAAAAGAACCCAAGCCATTGATAAATTTGCTAAACATCAAGCAGTGGTTAAAAGATGGTTTGATAAATGGGCCAGGGTTAAAACATTCAAAATTTTAAATTTAGTATTATGTTGGGATAAAGCTCGTGAAAAGAAAGGATATCATGGAAAATTTGATAAGTTGTGGGTAGGTCCATTACAAATCTCTAAAATTATAGGAGACAACACATTTAGGTTGAATACCTTGACTAGGGAAGATATTCCATTACTTGTTAATGGTCAATATCTTAAACATTACTTTCAAGCCTAAAAGTGTTGAGTTGAATCTCACTATGTACTACATTGTAAATGTTGTATAGTTGTTTGTTTTTGCTTGTTGGTTGTGTTGGTGTGGTTTTCTATTTGTGTGTTTTGCCTTTGGTTTGAATGTTTCTACGTTTGTTCTATTGCTGGTGGTCTTCATTTTGATTTTGGGTATACAGGAACAGACTACAACTTTAGAAAATAGTTGAATTTCTAGAATTGAGGAAACCATTTGAAATTTATGCATGAGTTGTGACTTTTACACACCTAGATGAAAAAAGAACCCAAGCCATTGATAAATTTGCTAAACATCAAGCAGTGGTTAAAAGATGGTTTGATAAACGGGCCAGGGTTAAAACATTCAAAATTTCAGATTTGGTATTATGTTAGGATAAAGCTCGTGAAAAGAAAGGATATCATGGAAAATTTGATAAGTTGTGGGTAGGTCCATTACAAATCTCTAAAATTATAGGAGACAACACATTTAGGTTGAATACTTTGACTAGGGAAGATATTCCATTACTTGTTAATGGTCAATATCTTAAACATTACTTTCAAGCCTAAAAGTGTTGAGTTGAATCTCACTGTGTACTACATTGTAAATGTTGTATAGTTGTTTGTTTTTGCTTGTTGGTTGTGTTGGTGTGGTTTTCTGTTTGTGTGTTTTGCCTTTGGTTTGAGTGTTTCTACGTTTGTTCTATTGTTGGTGGTCTTCATTTTGATTTTCGGTATATAGGAATAGACTACAACTTTAGAAAATAGTTAAATTTCTAGAATTGAGGAAACCATTTGAAATTTATGCATGAGTTGTGACTTTTATAAATGTATTTTGCTTTTTTGGTCTTTTAAGGATTATATTCACCATCAGCAAATTGAGATATTCAAGGAATCATATAAATACACATATTTAAGATTCTAGGAGTAGGTTTGGGAGATAGTGGATACTTGCATTAAGTGAAAAATCTAAAGATTTGCCTTTGCTACCACTATAATCTCCACCCTGTATATCAAGAATAGGATTCCATTACCTGTTGACCATGAGCTTCATTGCAATATCATACGTATCAAAAGGAATAATGAGTAAAGGAAAATGATCATTTGAAACATATAAGGGCTACCAGATAACTCCACCGGGGCTATAGATGCTTGACTGGTAGTGGGGCTCTATTTGGGGAGATTATAGCGATAACCTTGTTGGGGCTATGGATGCCTGACTGCCAACAAGGCTCTATCTAGATTGGCTTAGAAGGTTAACTCCATCTATGTAGTTTAATGCAAATGGTTATTTTTTACATCTAGTTCAAAGAATGGGAATTAATCAATTACACACACTTAAATTCCTTTGGAGGTTTCTTTTGGGGTTAATGAATACATTCTTGTTGTGATTGAATAGCACTCTTGCATATGGAAAAGTTGAAAATTCATGGTTTATTTTGTTTGGTATCCTGAATCCTTTTAATTTGGTTGTTTTATTTGGTTGCTAGTTGTTTTGATGCTCACAACACGCCTCATTTTACCCTTTAACAAAATGACGACCCCTGATGTGGCTTGTGCTTTTGTGTTTGGTTGGTTCTACTTGCTTGGTGGTATTGGCAAAATGTCTTCAATGCTTGAAATTTAGGTTGCATAATGCTTCAAGAAAAATGATTGTTACCTGTCAAAAATTAGCCTGGGTTGCCTTTTGAATGATTCAGAAATTCTACGTATTTCAAGAGTTATGCTTGTTTTGGTGAAAATTCAACACTGGGTTGGTCTGGTCAACATGTATCTGGTATACATTGTCATTTTCTTGTATCTTTGATACAAATCTAAAATATACATTGGTGGATGCCAAAAGAAGTTTAAAGATGGCATATAAGGTCATGGTCATTTTATTTACATGGTTAATACATTACGGGTAGTATACTCTTTTTTTGCATACATACATGGGCAGACCTAAAAAGAGTGTTCAATTGAGTCTAGAAAGTGGTAATGAATGTTGTTATTTGCATATGTTTTGTAAGTATAAATGCATGTATCTAAAATACAGATAAAGTCCAGACATGATTAGAGATTTAAAACTCAAAAACTTTAGGTGGGGTCCATGCTTATATATTCAGGTGTATGTATTAAATATACAAAAGGGGAGAAATACAACGATGGATTTGAAATCAGAATTAAATCGTTAGTAAAGTGCATTTATGCATAACAAGAAGTAGAAAAGCCAATATCACGCGCATATGAGAGTCATATGTATATGATATACAAAAGGGTGATACAAAGGAAATATATACAAAACTAGACCTGAAGGTGATTCCAAGATATTTTATAAACCTGATGGCTCTGTGTTTGTATGTTTGGCGATTGTATAAGATATACATAAAATATAAATAAACAAATATACAAAAATAAACAAAAGGGAAAATGGTAAATGCATAAAGGCAACTCGTATATGCTTTAAGATACAAAAAGCAAACCTAACGACAAAAAGGTTCTATTAAGTCAAAATGTTTGTAGTGACGTCGTCACTCTTTCTTTGCATATGAATAAAAGTGCATGTATAAGTTATACAAATGAAAAAGTGCAAAGCGGCCAACATATACAAAATTCAAATTATGCATTGAACAACAAAAATAAAGAGAAAATCAAATGGCACATATTGATTACAGCATTTAATGCTTATCTAACATGGAATACCTTAATTGCAAAAGAGAAAGGAATTTTGATTGAGTTAATCTTCACAATTACATGTAGAATTATATTGCAAAGCATTTATAGATCTAACGTGAAGTGTGATTCAAAGGCAAATTGTCATTTCAATGCAATTGCAGTGAATTCCAATGGTAAATCTCTGTTTAACGATATTAAAGTCAACGGTAGCGACTTCAGGTATGTATCTAAAATCCCACTTGTAATTAACAGAATTTGATTACGGTAATTTTACAGTGATTACAGTAGAATAACAGGAATGGTTTAAACTTAATTAATCATTGTGATAAATTGTGAAACTTGAACATGGTGGGGTAGATATATAGAATTCAAAAAGGGAAAAAGAGAACCCTAGAGAGTGAAGGCAATTTTGATGATTTCTTAAGAAGCAAAAGGCAAGTGGTAGAGGCTAAGATAGCCAAAATTAATGTTGGAGCCATACTATTGGACCCTTATACACTAGGGATCACAGTGCCTATACCTTCGGGAACCTTTACATCAGCAAAGGGAGGAACATCTACCTCAACTGCCACAATAGAGCATGATCTAGTGCAAGCAACTACAGTATCAGAACAAACATCTACACCAACAGTACCTATACAAACACCAATTGTCCAAGTGACATCAAAGGCTCAACAACCACCTTTGGAAACACAAACCCAACAAGAGAAAATACAGGGGTTGATACAGGTCAAAGAGGAAATGACCGAGGAGATGGTGGGAAAGGCATCAATGGCCAAAGCACCCACAAAAGACAATATAGAAATAGTGGATGTGGACAATATTGAAGATGTGGATGATATTGAGGATGATAAGGATGAAAGTAAAGATGAAGGTAGTGATGATAGCTTGGATATGAGTAGTGAGGAAGAGGAGGATAAGAAAATACTAAAAACTCACCTCATGCTGGAAGCATTTGATGCAAGTGCATCAAAAAAAGTAGCAACACCACAAGATCAAAAAATTGCCATATCATCAAAAGAAGATGTAGAAATAACTAATCCATTTGATAATTTAGTGCCTAGAAACATCATGGAGAAAGTCAAAGAAGTAGCTAAAGAAATATTAATAAATCAAGAAGAGGAGAAAGAAAATGAGGGCAGGGATAACATATCAGCTGCTCAAGAAGAGGGTGTACCAAGTCAAGAAAATATGCTTGCAGTTGCCATGGAGGAACAACAAAATGTTGAAGAACATCAAAATCCCTAGAAACAACCTCTTCAAGAATAGCCACCTCCACAACAAGAGGAGCATGAACAACAAAAACAATAACATGAACATGAACAACAAGAAGAACAAGAGGAGCAATAAGAGGAAGAAGATCATGAAGAATAAGAGTAAGATGAAGTTATAACAGAAGAACCTCAGGATGAGGTAATGAATGATAAGGTTACAGATGCCAGTGTAGAAGTACCATCCTTGGTTGGATCGGAGGTAAGGTAAGAGTCAGCGGTACAATTAGCACCCATTGATATAAAATGCCTATTAGGTAATGAGGCCACCATGAGAGGTAGAAGGAAAGAAAGAATAATGTCTGCAATAAAGAGAGATCCCTCGGGGACAAGGACTGTGCAAATGGTAGTTCCACAAGTAGATAAAGAAAAGGGAGAATTAGGAATGGAAGAGTACAATGTCATAAGCATGAACCTTGGGCATGTTAATCAGAAGCAGCATATTGAAGAACTATAAGAGATGACCGAATTGACTGCCAGTAAAATGAGAAAAGATAAACAGAAGATAATCAAGTTGAAAGGACACATTGCCCAATTACAACAATTTATTCAAGGATGTTTAATCCTAGATAGAGCTTACCAAATTACCCTCAGAATTAACTATTTTATCTAAGGAGCAAATAAATGAAATGGAGAATAAAAACATGAAGCTAGTTTACTAGAGGAGTATGTAAAGACATTCAATGAAAATGGAGAGGAATTAATAAAATTGGTAATTGGTAATTGGAATATCACCCTGACTAAGAAGAATAATTGTGCCACTCTTCTGGAAAAATGTCAGTCAAGGATAGTACAAAATAGAGATGATTTTAGGAAACTCAATGCCATGGAGGGGCAAACAACATTATTGGTGAAGGAGGGGGTATTAACTTTAAATGTTGTTTTTCAAATACCTCGGGGAAAGATGGAGTTAAAGTTTGAAGAAGGCATACTCAAACCCTGTATTAATAATGTGCAAGAGTTAGAGAAAACTAGTCAGGAATTGTTGGAAAAGCATGTAAAGATAGTGCAGCATCTGGTAAAACATCCTTGTTCCAAAGTTTAGATATATGGCATAGATACAACTGTAAAGGAGTTCAAAGATACATTCCAGTCATGCATTGATGATCCCATGAATAAATTAAATGAAGAGGCAATGGAAACAATAATGAACTTAAGTGCTAAAATTAAGAAGTATCAGAAAAGAAAAGAAGATATGGAAGGCAGGGCATAAATGTTGAAGAAAAACGTGGAAATGCAACAGTATACATGGGATGCTTCTCAAAGAACAAGTCATGCATCTATATCAGCATTGGTTGAAAGATATACAAGTCACATGAGAAAGAAGAAAGGGGATCTATGGGTAGAGGATATAGGGGATAGCAACTGAGTTGTTCACTTCATTCTTTATTTGTTGTTCTTTGTACACATAGGAAAGGTCAACGATGAAGGGTCAACTAAAAATATGTTTTGGCAATTCAAAGAAAGATTCTAAAGGGCATCATTGCATTTGAGAGAATATTCTCTCAAGATATTTTGGGAATGACAAATGGCAAAAAAGTATATTCCAGGGATATTCTTATGTGCCAACTAGTGCATAGTTGGCAAGTTTGTTTCCACCATTGATATTATATTTTGAATATGAGCCCTTGATGAGATTTTGTAATCATTGCAAAGGATCTAGGTTTATATAAAGATATTTGCTATACATATTTTAGTACACGCGGCATGCATAGAGAATTTACATAGAAAGTAGGAAAGCTGAGCAAGTGCAAGAGAAGTGACTAAGGAGAGCGCTTTGAGCATTATTGTTTTGGAGGAGCCACCTGTGTCTGTAGAAAGGATAATGTAGAACATCCTATTTCCTTTTTACATCTATAAAAACATCTATAAGTTTGAGAATTTTGATGATATTCAGAAGATTTAAAGTCATTAAACATTGTAAATTGGAAATAGCTAACTTATATTAGAAAATGCAAATATCTAGTTCCTACATCTATTCTAGAGTGTTACTTCATGAATGTGTTTCTGATATATTTCTTTTAACAATCACAATTTTGTATGTGAGTTTGTGAAATGATATAGATTAACATATGTGAATTTATCTACTTCTGAATTGTCCAAGATAATCAAAACTTGTCAATGTGAGTAACAAAGCATTGTAGGTTGTTTAAATCATGTTTCTAACCCTATCTTTTGATTTTTCTTTTATCAATAGTTTAAATAAGTAGCTGAAACATAGTCATCTAAAGGAAATTGTTAAAGATTCTGGTAAATACATGGAAATGCTAAAGATCTTTTGATAATTTTCATAAAATTTGAGATACAGAGTCTATTTCATTGAAATTCATGCAAAGATTAACAGAGAAGTTACAAATATTTGTAAAGGATCAATGCTTTGATGATAATTTGGAAATATTTGCAAAGATTAAGTAACAATATCTAGTAATAAACATTTAAATCACATAAGGCCCCTTGAACAAATAGCTTCACATTCAACCCTGAGTAAATCTGACACAGTCATGACCTGACTATCGAAGCCTTGGAATTGTGAATTATTACTTAATAATTCTCCATATCTTTCAAGATAGATCAAGTTCTTTGTGAATTTATCTCATGTTGTGTGTGTATAACAACCGCATCAACACACTGGACCAAACACATCCGAATGAATAAGTTTCAATTTATCATTAGATTTATTACTATTTGAAGGAAATAGAAATCTATTTTATTTTCCAAACACACAGTGTTCATAAAATTTGAATCTCTCATAAGAATAAGATAAACCATCTAACAATTTTTTTATTTAAGATAGTCTTTAAACTAGACTGACTTATGTGGCCCAATCTACGGTGCCTCAACATACATGTTTTTTCAATATTAGTCTCATATGCATAAGAGGCATTACAAACAGTATTGGATTCTAGTTTAAACAAAGTTCCCAATCTTTTCCCCTTCGCTACCACCAAGTTTCCTCTCACCAATTTGCAGCTATGCTTATCAAATGTCACATGCATTCCTAAATCATTCAACTTTGAAATAGAAATCAAATTTCTAGCCAATCCAGGTACATCCAAAACACTAGGGAAGGTTTTAATTCTCCCATCACTGAAACACAACATTACCTTCCCTCGTCGAATAATAGGATATGTAGAGTTGTCCCCAAGGTAAACATTTCTTCCATCATACTCTTCGTATGTGGAAAACTAGTCTTTATGTGGAGTCATGTGGTATGATCCTCCTAAGTCAACCTACTAATGATCATAAGAAACAACATTACATGAAGAAAGTAAAACCTCATCACCTGCATTCAAAGACTTATCAGTAGTGGAAACCCATTATTTCTTCAGGTTTCTACATTCCTTTTTCACATGTCCTCTCTTTTCATAGTTCCAACATTTAATTATGTTCTTCTTTGTAGGAGTCTTAGAACAATCCTTGTCTTTAGACCCCTTTTGATCTTCTTTTGGTCCTCTTTCCTTGGACCTTCCCCCAACATTGAGAGCATCCCCTAAACTATCTGAACTTTTCTTCCTCAATTCTTTTGACAGTAGAACTAAAACAAGAGCATCCAACTTTGGATCTATGAGATTAGCAGTGACAACCAAAATATCATTCTCCCATGACTCAAGTAAAGAATACAAAAGCAATATACATTTATCTTCCTCATTTACATCATCTATAGATGCTAGTTGACTCAAAAACAAATTAAATGAATTCAAATGGTTTGTAACTGATTCACCCTCTTTCATTTTCATGGAAAATAATTTATGCTTTAAATAAAGTTTTTTTACCATGCTCTTGGCTTGGTAGATCTCACCCAAATGCTTCCACAAGCTATGTGCAGACTTCTCACATGCAACATTCAATAGAAAAAAATTTGCAAGACACAGCCCGATTGTACCTCGTGCCTTTTTATCCAGTCTATCCCACTCATCTGGAGCATCATCTTCACGTTTCTTCTCATTGATAACAACCAACCACATGTTTCTTTCCTCTAGCAAATCCTCTATTTTCAGCTTCCACAATTCATACCTTGTGCCATTGAACTTTTCAATGTCCAACCGAAAGGTAGAGGCAACAGTGGATGCAACCATGATATCTACACAAGATCTACAAACAAACAACAACCAAATCTCCCACTGCAGCTAAAAAACCTTCACACTACCACCCAAGAATCAAAACTGGCCAGGCTCTGATACCAAATGTTAGAAATGAAGGTACAAACCACACAACAGAAATCTAATTCAAACCTTATTAATGTCCTCTAAATAATGTAGAATAAATGGAGATTGCAACAGAAATTAAACCCACTACACAAAAGTAACATGCATTAAAAACTAAACACATAACATAGTATGTAACATGGAGAAAACCCTTTCAGGTAAAAAAACTCCACCAAGAAAATAGGCTCCAACTTGTATTACCTTTAAATATGAGATTGCAATACATGCACTTCCTCTTCTTCTTTAGTCTTCAACCTAGCGACACCTATTACTCTCAACTCTACTAAAAATGTAGTACAAATATCCTTATAAAAGGGGGTTGCCTTCTAGGGCAAGAAAACTAACATAATATTAGTCATCGGATATGTGACCTAATGATGAATAGTCCAGATTTACAATGATAAAATATAAATGTGGTTTTGGGGGCGCTGCCCCCAAACCCCTGCTGGGGTACACGGCCCCTGGACCCCCCACTAGGGGGATGGTCCCCTCAAACCTCTCGTAGGGGGAAACCCCCTTGCAACCTCCTATCACAAATGAATTAGTGTCAGGTACCAGATATAAACATGTGGCTGAAACAAGATCACTACTGGTGAAACCTTTCATCCCTTATGGGTGATTTATAAACAATACTAGGAATAATAAATTACATAGGATTTACAAGGTTTATGGCACCTTAATCTTAACAATTTTGATTAAGCTTGGCTTAGAGTGGGTCATGAACGAAAAATCTTGTTGAGTTTGTGGAGAGTTGGAAAGCCCCTTTATTCCACCTGAGGATCAGGGAGCTCTAAAGGCAGACCCCCCCACTTAGGATGGAGCATTTGGAAAGAGATGAGCAATAGAATCTTTAGAGATTCAATTAGAAGCCCTAAAGATGTCTTTTTCTCATTCTTCAAAATGGTATCTGAAAATATCTCTAACTGTAGTTTGAATACCACTAAAATCCCCCCACCCCTATGGAGATGCAACTAGCTAGAAACTGGGGAATCTCCTCTAACATCTCTACTTTTGATAACTCCAAAAATATTGCTCACCAGAACACTACTTAGAAACCCCCTCCCACAAGATTGGTATAAGTTGAATTTCGATGGAGTTGCTAAAAGTAGCTCAGGAGTGGCTAGTGGTGGGGGTATCATCAAAACTTGCAGTAGTCAACTGATTGCAGCCTATGTGAGAGGTATTGGCAGTTAGACTAACAATTTGTTGGAAGGGATAGCCTTTCTTTGGGGCTTAAAAGTTTCCCTCACCTTGAAAATTGACAAAATCCAAATTGAAGGTGACTCAAAAATTATTATTGATGTTGTGTTTGGTAATGTTGACACTGGATGGCTACTCAATGATATTACCAGGGATATAAAAGGCCTCTTGGTTGGTTTTAAGGAAAAGGAAATTTCCCACACATACAGGGAGGGAAATAAGGTGGCTGATAGCTTAGCCAACCTTGGTCAAAATTTTACCAATTGGAGGTGTTGGTGGAGTTTGGATATCCTCCCTAAGCATGTCCAAGACCTCCTCCTTAAGGAGCTGCCCTAATCTTCTTTGTTGTGTGTCATGACTTGTGGGGTTGAGAATTTGAATTTAAACCCTTGGCACACATTTTTTCAAGGCTAGGGTGGAATGACTTGGAGATGAGTCAGCAAGACTATAGGGCTAACTCAACTCTCTTATCACATGGTCTATCACGTGGATGAAAAGGTGACGGGGTGGAGATTTTTCTCCCTCTTGAAGACTTGTTTTAATGATTATAATGATATTGACCATCATAGATGGTACACTAAATTTAGCTCACGTATGGTGAACTTATTACTTAGTGATATCATGAGACAACGAGATGATGAAGAAAGTTCTCAATACCAAGGAATTCTTAGTTGTATATCCATAAGGAACAAGAATCATATTTTACCGCATCTACTTATGCACAATCTTACTTCTACTATTCTTCTCCCTACCAAGCTTCAAGCATCTGTTACAATGGGTGGAGATAGAATGAGAACTAAACATATTTTGTGTGAAGAGTTTAAAAGGAATGAGACATTGTGGCATATTTTTTGTGAGGGGGGGTTGCCTCCTACCTGGAATGTCTAAAAGGATACGATGAAAACTTGTCCATGCAATGTGTTGCCTCATGGAACAATAGAAAAGTGCAGATAGGTGGAGTAGGGTTTGAGATATCTAATGAGTTCATAGGTCTCACCACTAGCATGTCTATTAAGGGAATGAAGAAGAAAAGATAGTAAAATTTCTGACCTAGAGAATATGGCTATTTTTCTAAAACATGGCGAGAAGCTTTTTAACCTACAAGGCAGATTTGACTATGAGAAGGTTTCCAAACCATGGGATGAGGTATGCTACATGGTTATGAAGTACTTCACTCTGGATGGCTGCTTTAGGTGATTCTATCATTATCATTTTGTTCTCCTTAATCACTTTAGGAGGAACCTTCTAATAAGATTTTCCTTTTACCTTCTTTCTTCCCTTAAAACTTCAGTTAATGTTGTCACAGAATTGCACTCCCAAAACCCTGAGAAGCTGATGATCCCCTTGCATCAAGGCCTGATTTTTTGTTTGTACAATTTTCATCTTGCATTATGCCCCCCAAGCTGATTACTACTATTTTGATTGATAGCTCCTCATCTAGTGCTCCTTAGTATGCTAAAGGTAAACAAGGGTATAGGGTGGTGATTAGGGAAATCACTCCCGAGACTCCTCTAGAAAGTGAAATTGACCCTAGGGTTTTGACCTCTAAGAAAAAGCCCAGCTCCTAGCTCAACCCAAATAAAAACCCTAATTTAGACAAAACCCCTCTTGTCCAGGATGAGGTTGACATTGCTCTAAAAGATGACACTAATACTCTTAGCCTAGGTAAGAAGTCCTCTAAGAGGAAACTAGTTGTCTCTGATGGAAAAAGGGACAAAAAGCTAAAGAGGGCCAGGAAAGGGAAGGAAGGCACATGCATATTTGTGAATGTTGGTGAATTGCTCAATAAGGAGGGTTCTAAACTAGAGAAAAGTAACTTGGAGATTGTTTTTTTGGTGGGTGACAATGAGGATAGTGATGACACCCAGGAGGAGGGTAAGGTTACTCCTCAAGGGAAGAAAATGAGGAAGCCTACTACCCAAAGGTCCAATAGGCTTGCTAGTAAGCCCACCCCCTTCCTCAAGGAGTTGTAAGGAAGCCATTTGGCTTAAGAGGTTGTGTTCACATATTGTTGTTGATGCAAGATAGATTACTATCTGTTGTGATAGTTAGAGTGTGATTTGCTTAGCAAGGAATCCAACTTTCCATGCCAGAACAAAGCATATTGATGTATAGTTTCATTTTGTGTGAGACATAGTAGAGGATGGGAAGGTGATATTGGAGAAAGCAGACACTTTGAAGAATGTTACAGATGCATTGATGAAACCAGTGGGCACAAAGAACTTCAGATGGTATTCAGATTCTATGGGCCTCTTGGCCGCTAGCAGTTAAATCTTGTCATTTCTTTTGGCTCTTGCAAGGTGTTCAACAAGTGGGAGAATGTTGGGAATTAAGGTGTCTCAACCTTTACAAATTCTTAGCATTATTTCTTTAATTATATATTTATTTATTGTCCAATGTTGTAATTACTTACACATTCAGTTTGGTCACTTAGTTGAGGTGGCACGGTGACATGTCATCTTGCTTGGAATGTGACTTGGATGGCCAAGTCAAACCTACATGGATTTAGGTGTCCCATTTGAGGTTGCACTATTATGCCATGTGTCAGCATCTTGTGGTATGTGGAAGAGGATATTCCATATGACAAAATCTATGACGTGTAAGAGCCAAGTTTGGAGATTCCTATGACAAGTGATAACAAGTGTTGGTGAGTATCTTTACATGAGGGAAAGGCATCTTTGGGTGCCCAAGTTGGGCTATCACATGTTGTAAGAGGAATATGCTATATTTATCATTGTATGATGGATGCTCTTACAACATTTAATTTTGTTATGTTGGGAAAATCTATGACAACTGTAAGATGTGTAAGAGCATCTGTCATAGTCTATTTTTAGCCTTGGAGTGCTCCATATTGGGAAAGTCAAATCTGCCATGTATGACAGATGTAAGGGATGTATTTGCAGCAAGGATAAGTGTCCTTTGATATGGGATAATGGCCATGTGGCCAAGGTGGACGCCTATCCCAAGATGCTTCCAAAATATGCCTTGTAATCTCTATATATTACATAGTTTGGAGTTGTAGTTGCATAGTGTTTTTACAGGTACTGTTATGCTGCCAGAATAACTCCTGAATCGACATTTGAAGACTCTTGGAAGAACTTACATTGCAAGTGTATTGTAAACTATAACTATTTTAGATAATACATTGTGTAGGTTTTAGAGAGTGGGTTTTTCACCTGAAAAGGTTTTCCACACGATGCATCTTGTGTCAATTTCTCTCTGTCTACATTCTTATTTTGTGTTTTTTGTTGTAATATCTTGGATATATGTTTCATATTGCTGCAATCATAAGGGTTAAAATTAATTTGCATACCTCTCCCCTCATTACATTAGTTTAGGAAGCGATTTCCACACACCTAGCTTCCTTTCACCAAACATGGACCATAAGGAGCTCTATGATAGTTTTTCCATGCCCTCAAATGACATATGAGAAGGAGTCTAAAAACTCCCTTATAAATCGTACAAATAAATGCTTGAATGTGCCCTTAGAATTGAACAAGCTACTATTGATAGCAGAAGAAGGGAGTATGATACGAATGGAAGGTTGGTAAACCATGATAGGAATAATAAATCAATGAAAAGCAATCAAAACATAAATGGGTCAATAGACACTTTACCATCTAGGAACAACAACTATGATTACAATAGTCATACAAATTTGTGGAATCAAAATGTCAACAACTATCCCTTGAGAATCAATAAGCACTCATACAACAATCATTCTAAACCTTAAAATTATGATCATAACAAATACTGCTCATTTCATAAGAGAAAGGGGAACAATATCAAGTCATGTTAAGAGTACCATCACTTCATATCAAACCTCCCAAAAGATCAACCATTCATGGACACATTCTCACAAGATGAAGGAAATAGTCCCAAGAATTGTCAAAATGTCTTTGATCAAAACACCTTAAGCCTCGTGGAATTAGACAAAGATCCAGAATTTTGTGTTACCCAAGGACTAGAATGGCTAGATGACACCTCCATCAGTTCAAAATTTTTTCACATGTTAGAACTTCTCAAGAGTTATCTTATGCACAAGAATGCTCTCCTCAATGCCTTAGATCTAGGCCATCTAGTTCAAAACACTCCAAATAAAAAATGTTCTTCTTCAATGTTTGATTTTGAAAATTTACCCTTAGATGATGACAGATAAACAAGTTGATCTCCCCCTCCTCCTAATAGTCCAAGTTCAAGACTATTACATCAAATGTTTAATGATAAATGATGGGTCTATAATCAACATAGTCTCTTTCTCTCTTCTTCAAAGAATGGGTTATGACAAAACTCAAATCGCTGACAAGAAACTTCCATCATTAGAATTCATGATAACCCAAACATTCAAACCATGGGTAACATTAATCTTCAAATCACATTGGGTCCCATTATGTCATTAATGAAGAAACCATTTACAACATGATCCTAGGGATGCCTTGGATCTACAGGATGAGGGTCATTCCCTCCAAATTAATTCAAGAAATCCTCTTCTCACACATGTGACAAACCCATATCATCAAAGGAGACCTTGATCCTTTCAGTCTGTATAGAGTTGAACAAGCCAAAAATAAGGGAAAGACCATGAAAACTACTAATGACCCAAAAATTAAAAAATTTGAAAGAGATACATCAAAAAAAATCACAAATATAGCTAAGACCTCAAAATGTATAGGGGAAGGGACAATAGAAGAATTCCCCTTCAATCCCCACTTAACAAAGTCTTATGCTCCGTTCAACTTAGCAATCATTCCTATAAAGCTAGATATGAGCATCCATACAATTGAGACCACCACTAATAAAAAAGGATAACTAGAATGCACACATAAACTAGGAGATTCAACACCAATTTCAGTTTCCCCTCAAAAGTTCAAAACAAATATTGAGACTCAACAAAAATAGAAAATGATGAGGCAAGGGGCCAATTTGTCAAATGATGAAATATATAAGTGCATAAAATTTCTCATTGAATTCAAATAAATTTCCACACCAAACCTAAGAATGGCCTTGCAAAGAATTTCAAATGATGGATATCAGACAACCAAGTCAACAAAAATAGAAAAACAATGCAATAACAAGGTCATTCCAAAACCATTCAAAGTTAGAGATTGTTTACTCATAATCTACAATCTAATCAACAAAGGATGAAAGTTCAAAGAAAATTGGATAGGTCCTATGTAGTTAAGGAAGACATCAGAAATGACACTTACCACTTGTGCACTATGGAAGGTGAAGAGTTGAGTATCTGAAAACTCCAGAGAAATTGAAAAAAATATAAAGTTCAAAAATTAAAAAAATTGAAAAATACAAAAAAAAAATTCAAAAAGAAAAATAAAATATGCATCCTTCATTATGTCCAACATGCATTTGTGAGTGATATTCTCTTGTTCAATTTTTTCTCTAGTAAGGAGTTTAAGGTTGCCTAGGTATAAGTTAACCCTCTAAGCCTTTGAGATTTTGTAAATTTATATTCACCATCAATAGTTTCTCTCTTTACATTTCCCAACAAATTCAAAATAAAGTTTATCTCTTAGCTTTATACTGATCCCATTCCTAATGAACCATGATGTCAATTCTAAGAAAATTCAATATTCAAACCTATAGTACTCAATGAAAGCTTGCAAGTAGACCTTCCCCATTCCTCCTTAGCGAAAGGGAAGTCTGACAAGATAGTGAAAGCTCTTGGTGGTGCCCAACCCCTTATCTTTCCTAGCCAAAAAATTCCAAGGGATCATAAATCCATAAGAAGAAATCAAAAATAAGAGTGCAATTAAAAAAAGATCAAGAAAAACAAAATTAAAAAAAAAAAAGATAAAATACCAAAAAATGAGAGAATCAAGAAAAGATATTGCAAAATACAAAAAAAAAAAGAAAAAGGAAAAGAGAAAAAAATGGAAATAGAGGATTATTGATATCCATACTCTTGGGTGGAGATAAGTCTAATATTGAAGGTATGAGGGTGCCATCTATAAAAGAATATAAAAAACAAGAGATAGAAAGCACACACATGCACTATCTAGGTAAAGCCAAGAGTCTAACTATCTTTAGGACCATCTTTTTCTCTAGAGCCTTTCCTTTACCCCAAGTATGTCTTGTTGGTTATCTCTAATCTAATTCTAGAAGTTACTGATAAATTTGTTACTTCTCTAAGTTGAAATCTCGACAAAATGTCTTGTCTAGATAAAGATCAATATTTAACCTTTTGTGAAAATAAGTTCAAGATTTGTTCCATTTCCCTCCCATTCCCACTTGAGTCCTTAATAAAATCTCATCCCAAGGTTTATTAGATCTCCCTATGTTAAGGCAACTTGCAATCCCCTAAGTCAAAAATCCTACTTAAGAGCAGTCATAGTGTTTGTTCCACTTGCATACATTATGTCATAAGAAAATCAAAGCAATAACTCATATCATAGCTCATGGAATACATAGAAATAGGAAATTGTGTGAAGTTTCTACCCACATGTGTTTTTACATCCGTACACTTCGTGTTACATCTTATGCATTTCAAAAAAGACCAAAAACATTTCATAATCATTCTAATCTTCATTCATATGAGAGTTTTATAATTAAAGCAAATAAGAGTCCTAAGCTATTCATGTGTACAAAAGATAAAAAAGGGGAATGAGATATCAACCGCAATAATAAATGGAACTTGAATGAAATCATCATAGTGCATGCCAAAATTTTGAGTTGATAAAACCTCACTATTAGAGTCCTATGCGCTAAACAAACTACACTCAAGCATGCAAGTCTCCCCCTGCAAGGGGGCAAAACCAAAACTCAAGACTAGGACATCAAGGACAATTCTAACCAACCTCTACGAACCTGCTTTGAGGTCTCCTCTGACTATCTACTACATCAGCAACTCTATAAGTCATGTGAGAATTGGAAGGCATCTAACTAGGAATTCATGAATGACATGGGCCTACTATCTGAGCCATGAATATTGTCGTTGAACCCCAAGGTTGGCCATATCTTAAAGTAAGGCATTCTCAACCTCAAGCATGTTGCTCCTAGCTCTCTGAGAAGCAACTTCTTGACCTGCATGATAAGTGTGAATTAGGATATTCATATGACAACCTCCTTAGGAGGGCAAGTGAGCATCAATAATAAGACTCTCTCTTGATCAACCAGTACAAGGAAGCAACACATCTAAGGAAGCATTGTAAAAGAGTTCCCTCCATCTATCTATCTCTAAGAAGATAATGAAGAGACAATAATCCAAGGGTTAATTTCATACCATTACATCAAAGTGATCAAGAGCAACAAGAAAAGGAGAAATTTATTAAAGTACTCATGAGGATTGTTTGGCTACTAAGAGGAATCCATGATGAATCTTCTTATGATCTGCCTTTCCACTTCACAAGGTATTCTTTGTATTGTCTTCCTCTAGTGTTGCGTCCAACTCTGTTGTCCAAAATGGCTTCAATCTGCTCTGGTGCTTGTTGTGGTAACTGCTTCTTCAAGTCTTCTTCCATGCTATCACTGAACTCTACTTCATGATACTGATAAAGGTCTGCAATGTTGAAAATAGGTGATATACCCAATGTCTCCAGTAACTCTACTTCATATGCATTTACTGAATCAAATTTCTTGAGTATCCTACAAGGTCCAAACTTCTTCATCTTCAATTTGTTATATGTCCCAATTGGAAATCTTTCTTTTCTCAAGTATACCATCACTTCTCCAACTTCAAATTCCTTATGTCTTCTCTTCTCATTAGCTTTCTTTTTGTACTTACTGTTCATCTTCTCCAAATGCTTCTTCACCTCATTATGTACTATCTTCATGTGATCTACAAATTCGTTTGCTTCTGCACTTCTCTTTTCCTCTATACTGATATCTCTTAGTTCTGCTACTCCTCTAGGATTCACTCTAGTCACAATCTCAAAAGGTGTTCTTCTGATACTCCTATTCACTGAATTATTGTATGCAAACATTTCAACAAGTTTCCCAAACTCCTATTCACAACCTCTGTCTGTCCATCAGCCTATGGATGAAAAGTAGAAGTGAACTTCAAATCTGTCTTCATCTTCTTCCAAAGTGTCCTTCAAAAGTATCCAACAAACATTGTGTCTCTATCTGAAACTATACTCTTAGGTAATCCATGCAATCTCACAATCTCCTTAAAAAATAGGTCAGCTACATGCACTACATCGATTGTCTTCTTACAAGGTATGAAATGAGCCATCTTTGAAAATCTGTCCACCACTACAAATATTGAATCATGTTCTCTCTATGTCTTAGGCAATCCCATTACAAAATCCATGCTTATGTCTTCCCAAAGTCTCTCCGGTACTGTCAAAGGTGTATACAATCCAGTGTTCTAACTACCCCCTTTTGCAAATTGACAAACTCTACAACTCTGTACAAATCTACGAACATCCTTATGTATTTGAGGCCAAAAGTAATTTTCACTCACCAAAGCCACTATCTTATCAATGCCAAAATGTTCTACTAATCCACCACTATGCTTCTCCTTGATCAAATTATCTCTCATTGAACTTCTAGGTATACACAACTGATTTCCTTTGAAGAACATATCTTCTTGAATGAAATAGTCCAACCACTTACTCCTCTCTGTCACAACAGGTTCATTACATGCTTTCCAAGGTTTTGCAAAATCAGTGTCTCCCTCATACATATTCTTCAATTCATCAAAACCCAACACTTCAACTCTCATCTCTGTCAACAAGTTTCTTCTTCTACTCAATGCATCAGAAACTTTGTTTGATTTACCACTCCTATGCTTCAACACAAAATATAAATCTGCATGAACTCTACCCATCTTGTATGTCTTTGATTCAACTTACCTTGACTATTCAAATATTGCAAAGCTTGATGATCTATATACAACACAAACTCCTTAGGCAACAAGTAATGTCTCCACTTCTTCAAGGCTTGAATTATGGCATAGAACTCTTGGTCATAAACTGAATATCTTCTCCTTGCATCATTCAACTTCTCACTGAAATATGCTACAGGTCTACCTTCTTGACTTAACACTGCTCCAATTGCATTCCCACTTGCATCACAATCTACTTGAAATACCTTATTGAAATCCAGTAATTCCAAAACAGGTTGTTCTCTCACTTTCTGTTTCAACAACTCAAAACTTTTATCTACTCCAAATGTCCAATTGAAATCCTTTCTGTCACCTCTCATTGTTTCTATCATAGGGTTGCAAACTAAACTAAAATTTCTGATGAACTTCCGGTAGAAACTAGCCAATCCATGTGGTGGTAATCACCTAGGTTTGGGGCTTTGAAATTAAGTTGCAGGTCAAAATGTACATTCGTGGGCTTGCAAAAATCTTCACTGGCCTTCTAAAATGTTGAAAATTTGAGTTATATGCATGTTTTAATGTATATCGGGTTGCATATACATTAGTGGAATCTTTCGCAAGACTCCTGGGAATATTCTGCACTTGTATGCATTTTCAATTGCATATCAGGTTCAAGGTGGAAGATACATTAAGGGAATATTCTGTAGAAGATCCTATGTTTGTATGTGTAGGAATAAATGTATGTCAATATACATCAGGTCTTGTGCAATGAAAAATATACAAGGGGACCAGATATACATCTGCTACAATGTAAAGGTTCATCACCAGCACATACAATGAAAAGATACATGGGGCCTTGTATACTTGGCAACATACAAAGTAGAGGGAGATACATCTGGTAGGGCCCATAGGCATATACAAATAGGTTTGTATATTTGGCATACAGGAGAGGCAAATATAAGGTTGAATGTATGTTTGACATACATTGGTGACATACAAGAGGGAATCTATATCGCATATCCTAAAAGATTCCTTGCTTGTATGTTAGGGGATTTGTATGTTTGCATATACAAGGTGAAAAGGGCAAAATAAAGGTGCAAAAGGCCAGTGATAGAAAATTAAGGTGCCTACATGGCACGATATCATTGGTTGGTGACTCTTTATGCATGTTTTGTGACCATTGATCCCAGCGATGAATTCTTTGATCGACGGCCTTATTTTGAGCCTTCAGCGATGGTTTTTTCTGGGCAAGTGCAGCCATTTTTGAGTGGGAAAATCTTCAAATGCATCTGTTGTTGCATCCCATAGGTGGTTGAGCCATTTATGGTAGAATTACAAATAGGCATGGGCTGATGGTTGAATGGCCAAGTACCAGGTTTATGACGAAAATCTTCCAGCGGCGGCACAGGGCTCGAGCTCAACTACTCCTCACCCTTCTCTTGCTTCTTCTTGTTGTGTCCCCTGCTGCTACATTTATTATTTTGAGCGTCATTTCTCATGATGCATTGTATCTGGCAGATTTTTTATTTAGCCTTGTAATTAGTTTTGCTGAGTTCACAGTTTTGCTATAAAAAGCCAAACTGTGTTACTCATTAGGGTTGTTGAAGACCTAGGCATTTTTGTGTAAATAATGAAGAACAGGGCATGATCCTAGGTTGTTTTATCTCATTTTGGAGTTTATGTATTGCATCTGTGATGTATCTTGCACACATGTTCAGTTTCAATGTCAATTTTATATGAAAAATGCTTCTTGCATGTGTTCTGTTGTCTGTCTCCACTTGTTGTATGCATTTTCTTCTTTTGAATCTGGTTGCTAAGGGTTTCTCAAATTCTAGGATATAGTTTTGTTGTATCACATGCTTGATCTCTAACTTCCTTTCAAGGAGAGGATTAAATTATTTTAGGTTAAGGTATGGAGAAGAGTGTATGTCAGCTGGGATATTTGTAAGTATGGACAGTCAAATACTTATCCTTGGGTGATGTTTGTAAGGCAAGCATCAGTCCTAACCCCTTGAAACTTGAATGCTAGTTGCAAGCCATTCTTATGTATATGTCTATTTGACTCCTTGCCCTGAGATAGGCACCGGTCTGCACCTGGGTTAGTAGTTATGATCAAAGCCCCTGTCTTGCATCCAAACCATCAAATTCAAACCATTCCATAATTTTAACCTGTTAGTTGTAGGAGTAGGATTAGGAGCCCTGCATGCTCTCATACATAACTAGACACATATGTCCAAGAATATTGCCAACCTTGTGATGTATCATCCACATCTTGGTCCAAACATGAGAGTATTCTGCCTGTTACTGTCAAGCTAAATCTTCCTGTCATTGATCTAGTCAATGTTACATCTTTAGTTATAGGGACACCCCCCTTGGTGCGGTAGAACCAGAAGTGAAGGGGAGGTAGCTCACGCAACCTCCCGTAATCTATTGGTAGAATCTTCCCGTGCATTGGAACTGGCAAACCCTCTGCCGATTTAGAGAAAATAACCAACAGATTTTGGCGACTCTGCTTGGGATGATTTGATGAAAACAGAATTTATTTTTATCCATCTGAGTCACCAACAGAATTGGTGACTCTATTGGGGAGAGAGAGAGTCAAGCGATTTGAAGGCTAAAAAATCTAGTTTCCAGTGAAGTTGTTGTAGCAAGATCCAAAAACGACCATGTGGTGCTCTGCTGGTGTGGTGAATCTAGAAAACATAAGTGCCTTGATTTTTTGTCCTCTCTGTGAGAGGTGGCGACTCTGTTGATTGAACCTATCAGTGCTGCAACATATTTCCAGGTATTCCATCCTTTTAAAAATGATGAGTTTAGAACAGCAACCCTGGTTGTGTCCTAAAAGAAGACCATTTTTTATTGAAAGATATAAAGCCCTAAATTTTAAAGGAATATGTGGTTACCCAAACATTATTCCCAATGAAATTATAAATTGTTTACCAAAATATAGTGGATCAGATTCTAAATCGGCAAACAAACATCTCCAAAAATTTTGTAATTTAATAGAAGATTATTAGGTAGAGGATGAAGATGTTGTAATGAGACACTTTGTTCAGTCATTAGAAGATGATGCTAGAGTTTGGTTTTCAGACCTGCCTGTATATCCAGTTTCTTCATGGATAGATTTAGAAATTACATTCCTAGAGCAGTTTACTGAAAGATTTGATGTGGCCTCATTGATCATACATTTATGAATATCCAAAAGGAAGATGAGGAATTGGTTCCAACTTTTAATCTTAGATTTATTAAGTTGCTTAAGCAAATCCCTAAATATATGAGACCCAATAATCCATTGTGCTTAGCAATTTATTTGGCTGCATTTGATGAAGAAATGAGTTATTCATTGAGAGATAAAGAACCAGTCACACTTCACCAAGCCTACCAATTTGCTATGAATATAGAAATCAATGAGAAATATGGAATTCCAGTAGGTTTCATGGCCACAAGTTGTAAAAATAGTTATCAAACTAAATATATTTCTGTTGTTCCAGTGTGTTCATAGATAGATGACTGTGTAGAGGGAATTATATTTCAGAATAATGTGTGCAGCCATGATGTGTTACATGAAGAAAATGTTGTAGAAAATGTAGGCACATCCTATAATGATGAAAATAAAGATTGTTATCAGCCTCTAGAAGACAAGCCTGTAGACACAAGATGCCCTTCAATTGATCAAATGAAAGACATACATGAGGTTGTGTCCTGCAGTAGTATGCATATCCCAGTTATGCCTGATTATTTGTATAAAATGGATATGCGAAGCTTCACTCTAAATGTAAAAGATACAGTTTCAAGGGATGGCAGTGAATATGATAATGATTGTCAGCATTCAAATGCATATGTGAGCCTTTCAAATGATGAAATATATATGGATGTTGAATATGAGTGTTTCCTTGAAGATCCTCACCACCTTCACAGTACAAAGGTTGAAAAATCTGATTTTGATTATCAAGGCATTAATGAAGAGGAAAAACAGGGTCACTGTTCAGAGGTGAATGGACAAGTTGCAGATGTGTGTGCTCATACAGTTGGGGATAGTGTTGATTACAGGGGTAATTATGAAGTTTTTAATGTAGGGTTGCATTCTGAGCTATTTATGCCTTCTTTTGAGACATTCCAGGTGGACATAAATGATATGATTGCTGAGCATAGTAATGATGAATATATGTATACTTATAAAGATAAATTTGATTATGAGATGTTGCTTGTGCCTGAATATTGCATGTTTGATACAGAGGAGCTCTTATTTTTTTAAGAAGGGAAAACTTCTGATGCAGATTCATTTGTTTCATGTGAGTCTGTCATTTTCCCAAGCAACATCAATGACTCATATGATGATGACATTCTACAACTCATGATAATGTACACTGATGAGGCTCGTTGTAGATTTGTCAATGAAAAAGAAAGGAGCAGCAGCACAAACAATTGCAATGCTGAGTGCTACAAGTGGTTAAATGCTTTCAACCTTCATTTGAAGAAATCAAAATAGAATCAAGTGTTTGACAAAGGAAAACTCTGGTTTTTCCTTTTTGGTGGCCCTGGGCCGCCAAGTAAATTTTAAATAAATGTGTTTTGTGATGCAGGTTGGTGCAGTTTTGACTCTATTGCCCAATGGATAGGGACTGGTCTACATCCCAGAGATTTGAGGTTCTCTCCATGCCTGCAAGAGGCATGCATCCCTAGACAAAGCCACTGGTGGTGATCACCTAGGTTTGGGGCTTTGAAATTAAGTTGCAGGTCAAAATGTACATTGGCGGACTTGCAAAAATCTTCACCGGCCTTCTAAAATGTTGAAAATTTGAGTTATATGCATGTTTTAATGTATATTGGGTTGCATATACATTAGTGGAATCTTACACAAGACTCCTGGGAATATTCTGCACTTGTATGCATTTTCAATTGCATATCGGGTTCAAGGTGGAAGATACATTGAGGGAATATTCTGTAGAAGATCCTATGTTTGTATGTGCAGGAATAAATGTATGTCAATATACATCGGGTCTTATGCAATGAAAAATATACAAGGGAGCCCGATATACATCTGCTACAGTGTAAAGGTTCATCGCCAACACATACAATGAAAAGATACATGGGGCCTTGTATATTCAGCAACATACAAAGCAGTGGGAGATACATATGGTAGGGCCCGCGGGCATATACAAACAGGTTTGTATATTCGGCATATAGGAGAGGCAGATACAAGGTTGAATGTATGTTTGACATACATTGGTGACATACAAGAGGGAATCTATATCGCATATCCTAAAAGATTCCTTGCTTGTATGTTAGGGGATTTGTATGTTTGCATATACAAGGTGAAAAGGGCAAAATAAAGGTGTGAAAGGCTAGCAATAGAAAATTAAGATGCCTACATGGCACGATATCATTGGCTGGTGACTCTTTATGCATGTTTTGCGACCATTGATCCCAGCAATGAATTCTTTGATCGACGGCCTTGTTTTGAGCCTTCAGCGATGGTTTTTTCTGGGCAAGTGCGGCCATTTTTAAGCGGGAAAATCTTCAAATGCATCTGTTGTTGCATCCCATAGGTGGTTGAGCCATTTATGGTAGAATTGCAAGTAGGCATGGGCCGATGGTTGAATGGCCAAGTACTAGGTTTATGATGAAAATCTTCCAGCGGCGGCACAGGGCTTGAGCTCAACTACTCCTCGCCCTTCTCTTGCTTCTTCCTGTTGTGTCCCCTGCTGCTGCATTTATTATTTTGAGTGCCATTTCTCACGATGCATTGTATTTGGTGGATTTTTTATTAGCCTTGTAATTAATTTTGTTGAGTTCACAGTTTTGCTATAAAAAGCCAAATTGTGTTACTCATTAGGGTTGTTGAAGACCTAGGCATTTTTGTGTCAATAATGAAGAACAGGGCATGATTCTGGGTTGTTTTATCTCATTTTGGAGTTTATGTATTGCATCTGTGATGTATCTTGCACACATGTTCAGTTTCAATGTCAATTTTA
Organism: Cunninghamia lanceolata; assembly: GCA_027924645.1. Taxonomy (NCBI): domain Eukaryota; kingdom Viridiplantae; phylum Streptophyta; class Pinopsida; order Cupressales; family Cupressaceae; genus Cunninghamia; species Cunninghamia lanceolata. The sequence continues at coordinate 123,494 of BSBN01000909.1, read as the reverse complement.
TATGAAAAATACTTCTTGCATGTGTTTTGTTGTCTGTCTCCACTTGCTGTATGCATTTTCTTCTTTTGAATCTGGTTGCTAAGGGTTTCTCAAATTCTAGGATATAGTTTTGCTGTATCACATGCTTGATCTCTAACTTCCTTTCAAGGAGAGGATTAAATTATTTTAGGTTAAGATATGGAGAAGAGTGTATGTCAACTGGGATATCTGTAAGTATGGACAGTCAAATACTTATCCTTGGGTGATGTTTGTAAGGCAAGCATCAGTCCTAACCCCTTGAAACTTGAATGCTAGTTGCAAGCCATTCTTATGTATATGTCTATTTGACTCCTTGCCCTGAGATAGGCACCGGTCTACACCTGGGTTAGTAGTTATGATCCAAAGCCCCTCTCTTGCATCCAAACCATTTCATAATTTCAACCTGTTAGTTGTAGGAGTAGGATTAGGACCCCTGCATGCTCTCATACATAACCAGACACATATGTCCAAGAATATTGCCAACCTTGTGATGTATCATCCACATCTTGGTCCACACATGAGAGTATTCTACCTGTTGTTGTCAAGCTAAATCTTCTTGTCATTGAGCTAGTCAATGTTACATCTTTAGTTATAGGGACACCCCCCTTGGTGCGGCAGAATCAGAAGTGAAGGGGAGACAGCTCACGCAACCTCCCGTAATCTGTTGGTTGAATCTGCCTATGCATTGGAACTGGCAAACCCTCTGTCGATTCAGAGAAAATAACCAACACCATGAAATAATTTAACTTCTCCATTGCTCTTTGGTGTAGGCCATTCAACAATTGCTCTCTTTCTCAGGGTCCACCTTCAATCCTTCCACAGAAATCACAAATCCCAAATATGCCAACTCTTCCTTCATGAAACAACACTTCTTGATGTTTATCAGCAATTTCTCTTCTCTCAAGCTCTGCAAAACTTGTTTAATATGCCACAAATGCTCCTCTTTTGTCTTACTAAAAATCAAAATACCATCCAAGTACACAGTCACAAACTTACCCAAGAATTTCTTCCAGACTTCATTCATCAATCTCATGAAAGTACTCGGTGCATTTGTCAATCCAAAAGGCATCACTAACCACTCATACAATCCTTCATTTGTCTTAAAAGCAGTCTTCCATTCATCACCTTCTCTGATTCTGATCTGATGGTATCCACTCTTCAAGTCTATCTTTGTGAATTATCTTGCTCCACTCAAACAATCCATAATATCATCCATCCTAGGTAAAGGAAATCTATACTTAACTATGATCTTGTTTATTGCTCTGGAATCAATACACATTCTCCATTCTCCATCCTTCTTAGGTACCAACATAGCAGGTACTGCACAAGGACTCAAACTTTCTTTGATCAAACCTTTCCTCAACAACTCTTGTATCTGTCTATTCAATTCTTCATTCTCTGCTGGTGTCATTCTATGTGCTGCTTTATTAGGCAAACTTGCTCCAAGTATAAGATCCATGTGATGACTGATACTCCTTATAGGTGGCAATCCTTCAGGTACATTATCTGATATGATGTCTTCATATTCTACTAGCAGTTCTCTTATCTCCTTCGGTTGTGATTCTTCATTCTCCTTCAATGTTCCAAGCTTCTTAGGAATCAAAGCGTAACACATATTCTCATGTCTCAAACCATCCAAAAAATTTCTTCCATCTACCAAGAAGATTCTAGCATTTCCACATACTTCACTCTTAGGATCATCTTCTAAAGGAATCAAAGTAATTCTCTTTCCATTTTCTGTTATAGTATATGTATTCTTTCTCCTATCATGTATAGCCTTTCTATCATACTGCGAAGGTCTACCCAACAAGATATGACAAACACCCATAGGCATAATATCACACAAGACTTCATCATGATAAAATCCAATATGAAATTTCACCAAACATTGTTCACTCACTAGTATCTTATGATCATCCTGAATCCATGCTATCTAATAGGGCTTAGGGTGTTTCAATCTTTTCAACTTCAACTTAGTCACCATCTTCTTTGAAACTAGGTTATCAGAACTACCACTATCAATTACAACTTTACAACACTTACCTCTTGATTTGCATCTGGTTATGAACAAAATTTTTCTCTCTTGTGGTTCTTCATCTGTCTCTGTTTGAAATAGTGCTCTCCTCATCACCAATGATGCTCCTTTCTCTAGTTTACCAACTAAAGAGGGGTCCTCTAGTTCAACAAGTTCTTCTTCAACATAGGCTGGTCTTCCACTATTTTTTGTCCTCTTACTTGTACTACCTTGATTACACTAAAATGCTCTATGTACTTCACCTCCACACTCGAAAAAAATACCTCTAAATGTCTTCTTATCAAATCATCTTCCTTCTCTTCTATATCCTTCATTCCGGTATGCACTAGGGTTTCCTCTCTAGTAAAAATTTATATCATCTCTCTGGTAAGGACTATTATCTCTGTCATCCTTCAATGGGTTGTCAAACTTGTTCTGCTCCAGAAATGATCTATCTCCTCCAGAATAAGTCCTACCTCTCTAAAATTTACCTCCTCTGCCTATTTGTCTCTGATCATGTCTTTTATTCAGCTTCTCTTCAACTTTCAAGGCAAACTGATATGCTTCTTCCAAAGATGTCGATCAAAATAAGTAACAAAGAAGATCTCCTACAATTCATGTTTATCCTAGGGTTTGGTGAGTTTCCATTGGCAACCAAACCCTAGGTCTTCATGATACCATATTAGCTTGATTTTGGCAAGAGAACTTGATATGCATCCTTGAATTCACTCATAATTCATAGATTTATGATGTCAAGCTTGCTAACTGTCTAAGATGATGTCTGAAACAAGAAGATCCATGATACATTTAAGATCTACCATGTATGAAGATTGTTATGATAGTCAAAACAACACTTTCACCCTTTTTCCCTTGCCTATATCATAATGTAAAATTTAATCTAAATCATAAAAAGTAAATATTATATACCTTTATGCATCCTCCCATAAGTGTGGGCCTAGGATAAGGAGTTTGGGCTTGAAAAAGGGCTTTATGATCTAGTTTATAGGAAAAGGTAGTCTTATAATGATAGACCCAACAAAGTTTAACACCTTTTCATATAATTTAACACTTTTTAGGCTTAAGGACCTCTTGTCCATACAGTTAGCTATGTGGGCCCCATTAGTGATCTCATAATATTAGTGAAAGGTAACGGCCAACTAGAAATTTAACCATTTTCCCCTCCCTTTTCAATTCAAATTTTGGCACCCAAATGACTTGTGAATGGTTTCAAGGCTTAATTAAGGGTTATGTGTCTTTTTTAAGACTCTTAAGCAAATGTTTGAAGGATTTAAATAGTCCAACAATGATAAAGAGAGGAAGAGAGAGAGAGAGAGAGAGAGGTCTAGAATACCCTCATTTCACCTTCTATAGGTCTAGCGTACCCTCATTTCACCTTCTATATGGGTTATGGACATAGAAGAATGAGGAAGAGAGGAAGAGAGACATAGGGATAGAAACACATTTGGCATGATTTGCATATCTTCATTTCACCTTCTATATGGTTTCCATGCTTTACATATCCTCATTTCACATTTCTACATTTTCTTTACGCCTACCAGTTGTATTTTCTTGAAAGTTTCTAAAGCCTTATCAAAAAATCCATTTTGTGCATATCATTTAATCATTGCATTCCCTGAGACAACATTTCTTTGAGGCATCATGTCAAACAGTTCACGTGCCTTATCTATGCTTCCACACTTTGCATACATGTGTATCAAGGTAGTTGCAACTAAAACATCTGACAAAATTCCCATATCCTTTATGCTTTTATGGATGTCTGTGTACCCTATTCCAAAGATTCTTTATGCATTCCATGAGATGGGATCTCTTTGAGGTGTACTATCAAATAGTTCATGTCCCTTTGTATCTAGTGTTGAGTGTTGAATTGAAAGAACAAGGCATAACTTGGAGAACACATTGGATAACACCTTTGATTAATGCCCTAGAACACATTGGATCAAGTGAGAGCACCATATCAACCTAAGGAGAGTAGAGGAAAGACCTAAAAATGGACATTACAACATAGCTTTTAGTTTAGTTTCATCTACTAGAAAGGTGCTAGGAGTGAAATTCTGCATTCTATACCTTGTGGCATCAAATTAACTATGCCAACACATCGGGGTGGATGGTTGAATGCTACAGGAGGTTTCTTTTCAGTGGTGAAGCCTCCTGGTTGTTATCAGCTACATCAGACAGAGACAATCTTTTAAGAGCCCTAAGACAAAAAAGGTTTCAAACTTTAGACTAGTTGTTCTGTCAAATCATGACACCTACAAACATCTTCTTTGCATGTATAGGTTGATGTCAGGTCAACCTAAAAATGCTTGCCTCATTTTGTTAATCAAATTCAATTTCCTATGGTGGCAAGGAATGCAATGTTCCAAAATGCTTCAATCTCATGCAGTGGAAAGGTGATAGGAGTGAGATTTTGTATTCCACACCTCATGGGGCTGAATGCACTAAACCAACACGTCAATGTGGGTGGGTAAATTCTAGGGAAGATCTCATTTCATGCAGCAAGTGTCACAATCATTCTAGGCTACAAGCTTCCAGCAAAGTCGCTTAAGATCCCTATGAGCAAAAAATTGCCAAACTATGACGAAGTAGTTCTTGGAATCCATGGCACCTAGGAATGTTCCATTTAGACCTATAGGTGTACATGGGGTCCATCCACAATAACCTCTCTTGATTCTTTATAACTCCAATCCATTTGACCATGCTAAAATTAAATGCATTCTTGTAAAATGCATCAATGGCATTTAGCATAACCTTGCCAAAAGCCATATTTTTTGTTCTACATCTCGTGGGGCCGAATGGACTGCACCAACACATTAGGGTGTGTAGGTAAATTCTATTATAGGTCTCATTTTGTGCACCAAGTGTCCCAGTCATTCCAGGCTATAGACTTCTGACAAAGTCACTTAAGATCCTTGAGAGAAAAAACTACCAAACTTTGACAGAGTAGTTCATGAAATCTGTGGCACTTGGGATTGTTTTATTTGGACCTACAGGTGCATGTGGGGTCCATCCATAATAACCTCTCTCATTTATTTTCAACTCTAGTCCATTTGATAGTGTTGAAATTAAATGAGAGAGGTTATTATGGATGGACCCCACATGCACCTGTAGGTCCAAATGAAACAATCCCAAGTGCCACAGATTTCATGAACTACTCTGTCAAAGTTTGGTAGTTTTTTCTCTCAAGGATCTTAAGTGACTTTGTTAGAAGTCTATAGCCTGGAACGACTGGGACACTGAAATTAAATGCATTCTTGCAAAATGCATCAATGGCATTCATTATAACCTTGCCAAAAGTCATACTTTTTATTATGTGCCTCATGGAGCTAAACAGACAACACCAACATGTCAGGGTGGGTGATAAATACTAGATGAGGTCTCATTTCATGTGCCAAGTGTCCTAGTCATTTCAGGCTACAGGATTCTGGCAAAGTCACTTAAGATCCCTAACAACAAAAAATTGTCAAACTTTGACGGAGTAGTTCTTAGAATCCGTGGCACCTGGGAATGTTTTGTTTAGACCTATAGGTGCATGTGGGGTCTGTCCACAATAACCTCTCTTAGTTTTTCAACTCTAATTCATTTGACCATGCCAAAATTAAATGCATTAGTGGAATTCAACATAACCTTGCTAGAAGTTGTATTTTTCATTCTGCACCTAATGGGGCCAAATGGACTGCACCAAAACATTAGGTTGGGTAGGTAAATTCTAGAGATCTCATTTCATGTGCCAAGTGTCCCAATCATTTTGGGCTACATGCTTCCAATAAAGTGTGAGCTGAAATTCTGTAGCCCGGAATGACTGGGACACGTGGCACATGAAACGAGACCTCACCTAGCATTTACATACCCACCCCAACATTTTAGCATAGTCCATTCATCTCCATGAGGTGTAGAACAAAAAAATGGCTTCTAACATGGTTATGTTGAATGTCACTGATGCATTTTGCAAGAATGCATTTAATTTCAGTAGGGTCAAATTGATTGGAGTTGAAAATAATTAAGAGAGGTCATTGTGGATAGATCTCATGTGCACTTTTAGGTCTGAGAAAAGCATTCCCAAGTCCCACAAATTTTGAGAACTGCTTCGTCAAAGTTTGGTAGTTTTTTCTCTTAGGGATCTTAAGTGACTTTGTCAGAAGCTTAAAGCCCAGAATGACTGGGACACTTGGTCCATGAAACAAGACCTCTAGTAGCATTTACCTACCCACCCCAACATGTTGACACAATCCATTTGGCCCCATGAGGCATAGAACAAAAAATACGGCTTTTGGCAAGGTTATACTAAATGTCACTAATACATTTTGCAAGAATGCATTTAATTTAGGCACGGTCAAATGGATTGGGGTTGAAAAAACTAAGTGAGGTTATTGTGGATGGACCCCATGTGCACTTGTAGGTCTAAACAAAACATTTCCAATTGCCACGAATTCTGAGAACTGCTCTATCATAGTTTGGTAGTTTTTGCTCTTAGGGATCTTAAGTGACTTTGCTAGAAGCCTATCGCTCGAAATGACTTGGACACTTGGTGCATGAAATGAGACCTTCCCTAGAATTTACCCACCCACCTTGATGTGTTGGAATAGTTTGTTTGGCCCCATGAGGTGTGGAATGCATAATTTCACTCCTAGCACCTTTCCACTACATGAAATTGAAGCATTTTGGAAGACTATGTTCCTTGCCACCATAGGCAAATGAAATTGATTTTTAAAAAATGAGGTAGGTATTTATAGGTAGACTTGACATCCACCTATACATGAAAAGAAGATGTTCATAGGTGTCACGGTTTGACAGAACAACTGGTCCAAATTTTGATGTACCTTTTTTGTCTTAGGGCTCTTAAGAGACTATCTCTGTCTAATGTAGACAATAACAACTAGGAGGATTTGCCACCAAAAATACACCTCCCCTATAATTTACCCACCCACCTTGGCATGTTGCCATAGTTTGTTGGGCCCCACAAGGAAAAGAAGATGTTCATAGGTGTCATGGTTTGACAGAACAGCTGGTCCAAATTTTGATGTACCTTTTTTATCTTAGGGCTCTTAAGAGACTATCTCTGTCTAATGTAGACAATAACAACTAGGAGGATTTGCCACCAAAAATACACCTCCCCTATAATTTACCCACCCACCCTGCCATGTTGCCGTAGTTTGTTGGGCCCCACAAGGTGCAAAATGCAAAATTTCACTCCTATCTCAAGTTTGTAAGTTTATTGAAGAGGGAATATATGTAAGAGGCTTGTTACTTCAATAAGGAATGTTTTTTATATCCTGTAGATGGAGATAAAAAAATCCATATAAATATTCATGGGATCCCAAACAGAAGGACCGCTAGAAGGTGAAAGATGAGAAGCATGACAAAAACATGTTTTATAGACAAAAGTAAGTAATATATGAAAGCACATGAAAAATCATGGAATGGTGTATAATAAACATAATATGAATCAAAACTTAACATGAAATCACATTCAATTGTTATCAATTCTTAGCACCAAATGTCAAGAAACACATGATGGTTTGTAAGATGGAACTCTTATCATTAAAACTCATAGTAACATCATGATATTATGGTTACAATTTATCCTTATAGGATATGACAAAGATAAGTTTGATTTCATGATGCAAAGATAAGCTTAATGCATAATTTGGAATTGTGATATGGGATTTAAGAGAGTCTAGACTATTCAATGAACTAACCTAGATCAATCTTTCTCCAAGTCACATTGGAACACAAATCGATGAAAACGTTAGTGTTTGGCTACTTTCCTCAAGGGAGAGCCAAACTGTCCAAATTATGTTCCTTTCTTGCAAAGAGGAAATATTGATAACCAAAGAAATTAACTAAGCTATGCACTGTGTTCACCTAAATGATAAACTGGTTAAATCTACAAAAAACTATCACAAAGCACAGAAACAGGAGCAACGCAAGAATGAGTAGACAGAAGGGAACCTGGCACTAGAAGTAGAGATAGATTGGTTGGACACTAGAGCCTAGCATTGAAGTCCTTAGGGTTTTTCCTAAATTTATATCTTACAATACCTGTCCTTGTTACTTCCATCTTTATGTTCCTTTTGCTGTCCAAAATCACCTAATACAATCTATACACACAAAAAGAGGGAAAATTTTGTGGCTATATAGGATTTTTCCTTAGTCAAGCCCCTATTTTAGTATTCCTACCACATGGATAGATAGATTAGTAACAAATAGTGTGTGCTCTAAATCTTCAGTGTGTATAAGATTGTGATGAGCAGTGACAAATAAACAAAACCCTACTCAAGTGTGTTAGAGTGGATTCCTATATGCATCAAACAAGGTAATGTGATATCCAACCCAAGAGAGATGTGTTACTCAAGGGAAACAAATTCATAGAATACAACTCCAGCTCAATGAAGTTGGTTGATCAAAGCTTGAAGGCAAGAAGCAACTGAAACATACCGATCATTAGTCATCAGTGGTACAAGCTAATCATCAGTCAATAATCCCAACCATTCTACGTTAATCATGGAGCTTCAACAAAAGAGAGCAAGGAGTGTGTAGATCATGTTCAAAGAGCAAAGCTATAACATAATATTCAAAAACCTATAATAAATGTCGCATCATGTAGCCTTTTTAGATTGTAAAATATTGGTCCTTCAACAATGACAAGCCTATTAGGTTAAATAGGGAGCTAAAGGAGGTATTCTCAATTTAAATTTGAATAGGCTGACATAATGTTCTCGAGTGTCGAAAGCAAGGTTGCATCATCCAAGACAATGACCACCTTAAGAGCCTCAAACTTTTCTGGAAGGAAAAGGTAGGACACCAGCACTGGGCACTAGTGTCCTTGCAGTATGAGCCCAAAATGCGTCTAGTGATTTGGGACTTGACCGGGATCTAAACATTTCCTAAGGTTTCATCATGTGGTTTTTGATGATTAAATTTGCATATAACTACCAACAATGGGGAATATCTTAAATGTGGGACTTGATTCATGAGACAACCTTCAGATTCTATAGAAGTCAGCTCTTCCTTGAATCTTTGATATATAGAAGAAAAGAGAGAAATGTTGAATAATAAACAACTACAAATTAAATCTAATCTATGGCGATGCGCCAAAACATAATCTCACACATAAAATACAAGCAGCACAATGCATCCATTTGTTGATAATAACAATGAATCATATCTTTCAAAAGAGAAAACACACATGATTTTATAGCAACCTTCAAATGTTATCACTCTGATATTGAATCACACAAGCCAAAATGCATCACATACAACAAATAGGAATCTTGAAACAAATTAGCACAGAACGTCACCACTCTTCATTGTTGTTTAGAGAATAAAATCTAGAAGGGCAAAGTTTGCACAGGCATATGATATTCAATCCTTTCTGAGAAATGCCCATCAAGTATTTTACAAGATTCTTACTATTTTTTGGTATCTTCTACAGATATTCCAACCCCTGAAAAAAATTACATATGCGTATTTAAAACAATCTCCAACTAGAGATTTTGAAAAGAAAACAATAGTCTACTAAAAATGAAACTAAAACTTAAAGAGCATCAAAGACATCAATGGTTGTTCAGACTGTGGTTTAAATATTCCCTTGACTCTACATGAAAAATGAATCATTATGTTGACTCCTACTCATACCAATAGTATAAGATAGAATGTTTTCAGAAACATTTCTCTTTTGGAGATGCACGGTGCAACCATGTGGCCATTTCCTTTTCTTTCCATTGGGACCCACCATATGATGCATAGTGTTGACACATAAGAGACTTCAACCAATGGTGCATCAATAAGCATTATTTCCTTTTCTTTCCCCTTCATTTCCACAGTGATGCCACGTGTATATCCATAGCCAATGGTACAACACAATATACTATCAAGATTGTCAACCTTGAAATGATGTGGGAAACAGACACATGAATTCCACTATGAAGGATTTAGTGAATGGCACATAAGGAAACCATGTCAATATCTGTTAGTTTAAAATGACGCATCATGGTGACACATTGCATCCTCCTACCAATAGCGCAAAAGAAACCCTTTCGCAACTATAAAAACTCAAGATAGAGCACCAAGGTGACATGTGGAGCTTCCTTCCTTTCTTTGATTCTGCTAAAACTTTGACAGGAAGATGAAACTGTCATAGACTCTTTTGACACCTTGGGCTCCTGCTTGTATTTTATTCATTGTTTCTATCAATGCCTCAAGATGCAAACTAGTATATGCTCTCAAAATGACTCCAACCCCATCAGCGAACAAAATAAAGAATGTATTAAAATGTAGGGCTTTTTTCTTTACAATTCTTGGAGACTCACCAAGGGATCTACACTTGCAAAGAAGAACTCAAAAATCTCTGAAACAACAAAAATAATAAAGAAACAATAAAATTGTGGAACCACCCCTAGAATCTGCATCAAAGTTTCTTAAGAGAAATCTATAGAGACACCCACACACTATTAGATGACTAAACCTTCTTCTTTAGAGCTTCAAAAACTATATCCAAATCAATAATCTCCTTATAGGAGAAACTTTGCAAGATCTGAACTGCAACCTTAATCTGAAACTCCAATTGAGAAAGTGGTTGCAAAACTATCACCACTTCTACAACACTCAGTGTTTGGCTCAATGTTTGGAATGATGTATGATCATTCTTCTTACTGATCAATAGGGCTTTAATCTGTTGCTCAGTGAAAACTATTTTGCCATCAAGAAATGGGGAGGAGAGTCATAATTGGACTAGTTGTTCAATGTGTCCCTTCATTTCTTTTACCACCTGCTCCAAAGCATTTAGGTGAGCCTTGCATTTGAGAGTATCTTTATTCTAGCTCAAAAATTCATTAACTTTCACTATAGTCATTCTCCTATTATCCACCCCTACTGCTTGAAGAATCTCCTTGGAAGCACTATACGACTTTTGCACTAGCAACTAGGATATGGCAACCTTGGGGGTAATGGATAAGAGAGTCTACTCCACTGTTGCACCTACTTCCACACTAAGGCTCTGGGCATCAGATATGAATTTTAATGCAAGCTTGAGTCGTGAAGTTTCTTCAGATATATGCCCCTGATATGAAACATATAGTTGTTGGATAATGGGAAATACCCCAGAAGTTGGTGGCATGTGCAAGCTCCTACTTCAATTGTAGAATTTGTTGCTTCTTCACCTGAAGCTTATCACAAAGTTGCTTATTTGAATCCCTTCAATCTGATTGAATATTGTCCAATTGAGTCACCTCATCTCGACTGTCTTGCAGGCTCCTCTCCATCTTGATCTTCTCTTGTATTAATGATTCAACTGAAGCTTTGGCATAATCCAATTCTGACTACAAACTTGTTTTCTTGGCATGTTCTATTTGGACTACTTCTTTCGGCACTCTTCCTTGCAAGTTAAGAGTCAGTATGGAAATCTCCATATCTTTTAGGTTGCATTTTCCTCTACGTTCAGTCGATCTACAGTGTCTTTTACTCATGATAGCTCCAGCCCCTGTTTCTCAAGTTTCTTACTCATTTTGATGAAGTCTATAGTCACAAACTTTTTTGTCTCTTCCATGAGCTCAACTTTGTCTTGTGGCCCAGCTTAGGTGCTAGATTCAAACCAACTATATGAATGGAATAATCTCTAGTCTCATTTGTTTTTGTGGTTTGATCACAATATGGTTCATATGTGTGATCATCAAAGACTGTTGTGAATGGTCATATAATGACTACATGCACAGAACTATAGGGGCTCTCCCTTCCTTTTTCCTTTGTTTCTCTAGGCGAGCTTCATGTGCCTTCCAGGTGGTCTCAATTTGCTTATGAAAATCTGTTAGGGACTGAATCACTCCATCGACAAAGGGGAAACCTTGGGGAAAACCATATGGAATGGTTACCTACTATTGTGTTGAGGAAGAACCAAGACTAGCTGTAAATGGTGATTGCATCATTAAGACATAAGGGGAAAATGGTGGCAAGTTTAAAAGGGGGGGCTGACAATTGTGAGGCAATAGGTGAAGAGAAAGAAAGTGATTGGGTCATGGGTGATGTGGCAAGTAATGGAGGAACTGTAGAAATGAGGGATGCCATTAGTGGATCAAGAGAAGATTGAGAAGAAGAAGAGGGCATAGGAATACTTACCTAAGTGACTCCTATTGCTATGGCACCGACTGTTGGCCCCATTAATGGTGTTAAAATAATAATCACTTCTTCCTCTTCCTTAGATTCCTTCTACAACTTGAGCTTCCTTCTTTTTCTTGTTGGTTCTTGTCCTTTCTCTTTCTCCTCTGATTCTTCCTCTTCTTCTTCCTCCCAAAAAATCTCACTTACATCATATGGGGAAGCAGGTGGTTCATGCTCATCATCCCACAATCGCTACTAGGTCTCATCGGTGCTGACATCACCAAAATTTCTCTTCATTTTGAAATTGTCTTGCCTATACTTCTGATAGGCATTGATCTTTTCTACGCTCCATTCCTCTTTTACAAGAGCCACCTTGAGACCCCAAGTCATTAACCTAGAAGGATCATAAGCCCTTTTGAGCTGATAAAATTCTTCCCAAGGATGTTTAGATTTAGATGGAATCTGATCTAATTCAATACAAACATCAGTAGAATCGGTCAAAGGTGATCATCTGGCCTTAAAGAAAGTGTGAATTTGATGCTCAAAAGGAAATGGGGATTTTGATTGGGATAACCATTTTTTTCATTAAACTATTTGGGTCATACACTCAATGATCCTTGATCTGATCCAAACCCAAATCCACAAGTTTCAACATTAACAAATGTTCTACTTGCCTCTTTACCACTGTGATACTACCCTTGGAGAAGGGGATGTCATATATGGATTTCTTCTTTCTTCCAGCCCCAAATTAATAATCTATCACATCCAACTAGCGAGCCAGTTCAATAGTGACAACTCGATCAGTCAAAAATTTATGAATCCTAAAAGGCTCCTCTTTGAAACCATGGACTTTAATCACATTGTAATGAGCCCCAAAGAACCAATCACAAGGTACATGAGTGTTGGATAGTATACTTTTCTACCTATCACTCACCATGAAGGTTATATTATCTAGGCTAAGTTCAATAAGAGATGGGGCCATGAAACATTCTAAAAACCCATAGTAATCAGAAGTGACCGATAGTAGAGGAGTCCATGCTAAAATAGGAATAATCTTTTGTGTATCTACTAAATCATTGGTCATAGCCAGTTGTATGTTGGGCTGAAAGAGTTATGGATTCTGAAATAACATTAAATGTAGCAAAAAGGAGGAATACCTAAAAAATTGTCAGTGACCAAAATGAGCCAATTTATAAGTTATCATGTTAGCTATGACTTCTGAGAATTCTATTTTGTAGGCTTGCTTCTTGATGTCTGTCTTTAAATAGAAAATAGCCGCCAGCTGGATGTCGTGCACATTGATGTCATTGTCAAGGCTGAAAATGAAGGCCAACATGGAGCATGCATCTTGCACATCATGAGTGAAGCTAGATATTGCAATAGGGAGGTCTGGCAACATTGTGTTATCCGGCTCCAAGCGAACTTCCATATTCAGGAAGCTGAGTTGATTTTCCCTTATTTCCCAAATCTTTTGCAAATTTTTGAGGTTACAAAAATTAGATGCTGGATCATATTCTATCCTCAACATATCCCTTATAGCTTGGGCATCAATAATTATTTGATGTTTCTTCTTGTGATTGTCCTCGTGCTCTAGTCATAACCACGTATGCAAGCATCTATCAATTTAGGACACGGGTGTACCAGAGGGACCGTGCATTGAGCCAACCTATAGCTCCATATTCTTATTCCAAAAGTATTTGACTCTCCTACCTTTACCTTCTCAATCATCCATGCATGTGCTCCTTCACTCAAGTTCTTGGGATTCTTTGTGAGTACAGGATCATATATGTGGTTTGCAAGATCAAAAACCAAGATTGAATCCTGACATTTACCCTTCCTGAGCTCTTTGATATTTGGCAATATAGGCTTCAGTTGTGCAGGATCTAAGGCATAAGACTTGTTGTTCTTCAACTCCAGAGGAAGCCTATGCAATTTCTTTGTGATTGAAGTCCTTATTTTCCTTGGGGTCTCACTTCCTGAAGTTTATTCCAATGGTTCCATTTTCGTGGCTACGCTCCTTATCCCGAAACAACAATATTCCTTCAAAAAACTTGAAACAAATTTAACACAAATCACTGAATGTTCTTCCTCTTCCTCTCAAAAATTATCAACTCTGTGTTTCTTCTAATGGTCATTTAGAGTTGGAAATACATTTATATAGATGCTCCAGTTTGTGCAAATTTATGGCTCTAACTTTGACATCGACACCTTTTTAAAACTGACATAAATTTGCACATTATAACCTCTTATCATTGGATATTTCTAAGATTTTCATGATGATGGTGGCTTAAAGAGGGATTTATCATTTAATACCGATCATGTCCAGTAGTTGAGATTTCTCTCCAAGTTGGAACTTCAAGAAAACTTTTGATGAAGAACAGACATGTGGCATCTCTGATCCAGTATTATTTAAAGCTTAAACATTGTGTAGTTGACACTTATTTGAAAAGAGGTGGGAAATAACTAACTCAAGAAAATACATCCTAAACTAACTATACACATATACAGAAACCTTAATTGAAATGTTTCAAGAAAATCTTGTTGACTGAGATCTTCAAAACCTCTCCTTTTTCACTTTCCAATTCATATGCATTATTTTTCTTACAGGCAACAATCTTGAATGGGCCTCTCCATAATGAGTTGAACTCCACATGTTTCCCTAGTTTGGCGGCTCTCTCTTCCCATTTCAGAATCCAATCACCCACTTTGAATCCCGGTTCTCAAGTCTCTTGATCAAACCATCATTTTACTTTCAATTGGTGATTGATCATCGTGTCATATGTTGATTCTCTTTTCTCTTGGAGATCCAATAATTCTGCAAGTCTTACCTGCATTGATCCATCCTCTTCAATATCAAGTTGCTTGATTAGCCATAGGGCCAAAATTTTAATTAATATTGGCATTAAGGCTCTTTTCCCATTTACCAATTCATAAGGAGATGACTTGATAATTTATTTCAGAGTGATTCTATCTACTGGGTCAACCCACAATAGTGGGTTACACTTTTGTGGATGAAGAAAAATTGAAGGTGCCAAAAAATCTTTAGCAGACACCTTCGTTCGAAGGTCTCTTCTTTGAACAAAGGCCTTGTTGGCCAAGTCAAAAAGCAGATCGTCAAAACCTTCATTCGAAGGAGGTCTACAAATGAAGGTGATTGAGTGCCAAATAAAAAATAATAAAATAATGCCTTTGCTCGAAGAGGGTCTTCGAGCAAAGGCATTATTTTATTGTTTTTTTATAAAAAGGGTTAAGACTCTCAAATGATATTTTTTTTGTCATTTGAGAGCTTGTAGCAGAACGAAGGAGACAGGGAATGGCATCTAAAAGAAATAGGGAATGGTGTCCACGAAGGTGATAGGGAATGACATCCATGAAGACCCCACATGATAGCATCTCCATACATGTCGAGCTCCAGTCATAGTTGAATATAGGCCACATCACCATACACGTTGAGCAAACTCCCATATTCAGGTGCATAAATTTGTCGTGCCATTTCTAATATTGTATATATGCAATGCTTGCATGTTCACTTGAATACACCAGTTTCTTACCGATAGGGGCTTCCATGGTTTCCATTGCAGTCAATTAAATAAAGAAAATTTGCTGCTATGAAACCCTAGTTTGGCAATAGGATTTGTGATTACAATTAATGAAATATAGAAAAATTCAATTAAATGCGGGAATTTGATGAATTCAGTTAAAGAAATAGAACAGTTTGGCAAACCTTAGTTTTCCAAACTAGGGTTTGTCATTACAATCAATAAAATTGAGAAACCATTCATAAAAAATAGAATTTTTTCTTGATACAATGAAAGAAGTATCAAACCCTAGTTTGCCAAACTAGGGTTTGACAAACCCTAGAGTTTTAAAAGAAATTAGGGTTTGTCAAATTAGGGTGAAAATATTAATTTACTTTCACCCTAATTTGACAAACCCTAGTTTGATAAACTAGGGTTTGTCATTACAATTAATAAAATAGAGAAAAATTTCATAAAAAATAGAAAATTTTCTTGAGACAATGAAAGAACTATCAAACCCTAGTTTGCCAAACTAGGGTTTGACAAACCCTAGAGTGTGAAAAGGAATTTGGGTTTGAATTTAGTTTCACCCTAATTTGACAAACCCTAAACTAGGGTTTGTCAAACCCTAGTTTGGAAAACTAGGACCGTTTATCTTTTGATCCTTGTCAGATCCTACTTCCCATATGGCTTATACATATACTAAACCTACTAAATTCATCACACACATGGATATTCTAAGAATAGAGGCATTGCATTGATATGTAAAGTTCAAGAAAGTATAGACAAATGGAAGATAAACATTACACATATTCATGAGCACAAAAATCCCTCACTTGATAAGATGAATCTTGGAAAAACAAGTCACATGAATGTCAAGATCCTAGTCTTGTTCACCATATGTAGACCTCAAGAAGCTCATTATTTGGATAGTGACACAAATTTTGTAGTTTACATGTGTAAATTTATGTATTTTTGTGATGTTTCTTGTACTGGATACACTATAAATCATATTGAGTTACCATGGAAATATATGAATGTATAATTTCACAATTTTTCTATTGTAAACATAAGTATGACAAAAATAGTCAAATAAATAAACAAAAAAAGGGTCTAGGAAGGAGGGTTATGGCAATAAATGTCTTTACAAATGATGTAGATAAGATACAAAAATTTCAAGTTAAACATTCATTAGAACTCCTTTTATAACCATGATCAAACAATAAATTTAATCCAATAATAGTTACTAAAGTTGTTTCTCTTTTTAATCCTTCTTTTGAGAAGATAACAATGAAACATAATAACAAGCTACTTTAACTAAGATTATTCAATGCTAAGTCTTTGAACATTGTTAATATTTTCCTATTAAGCTATCTAATTCATGGTGAAAGAAGACATTAAAGCTACCTTAGAACATTCCCTAAACTCAATGCTATTTTCTAAGGTCAATTTGCATTTGTTATTAACCAAGAATTATGAAGTGAAAAAATGTCATTTCATTCTAAAATTTCCCAATTCAAAACTAGTGTGCTAGAAGGTCGGGTAGGTAAGTAGTATATTTTTTATCCAAAAAATTGGATAAAGGTCTAGTTTTTGTGCAAGGAGATTCATTTTTTATGTGAGCAGATCTTAGTTGTCACATAACGAGATCTTAGTTCTTAGATAGTGAGATTTTATGCTTGTTTATATATTTTATTGTATTTATAAGTGTTTAAATATCTACCATGTTTGGTCACACATGTCTTTGAGCATTGAAAACCATTGTAAATGGTGGACTATTTGATTAAGAGTGATAAATAGGTCTTAGCATAGTTAGATTCATTATTGGTAAAATTGTGTGAGGTCCTCCTAGTTTATAGACTAATTTCATTAGAGGAATCCTCCATAGTTGAGACCCCTAGTAATTAGGGCTTTGAAGCCAACACCACAAGTAGCAAGGAATTGCCTATTAGTTGTCAATGGGGAATGTTGGAATATTTAATACATAGTTGACATAAAATACATACCTGATATCTCCCAAAACACTCTATGTGGAATGTATCTGTTTGTTCTTGAAGATGTGTTGGCCTCATTTGGTGCAAAGTGTAACTTACACCATTCAACAACATCATGTGCATCATTTATATAGTCTCCATGATAATTCATTTGATGTTTCCTTAGAGCACGTTTGATGCAAGCTCTTGCACCATCATGTTCACCCTTTCCATGCCCACTCTCAAAGAAACTCCAAACATGTGGTATATTGTCATTTCAATGATATCTACATAGTGCATAAAATGGCCTTGCTGATTTGAATTGTGACGCACATCCATCTGACCATACAAAATGCCTTTCAAAATTTACACCCCTGCTTGCCAAATATCCAAAAAACTTCTTAAAGCAATGTTGTACAAAAAGTGTGATAAAAGTGATATTCTTTCTTGATGACTCGTACTTGAAATGTACTTTCAACACCATCCAAATCCAATTGTGCATGTCAATAACACACATGCACCATAATAGTGATCTGCTTTGAAAAGTAATACTCTGATTGAATCTCTTTTTGATGTACAAAAGAGTAATTTTCTGTAAAGTCAACCACTGATAAAATTGTTCCAGGTGGGAAAGTATCTCTTAATGTTTGAAACTGTTGTGCTTGCCACTTAGCAAAAAAAGCATGATGTATGTATGGTTGAATCAATTTATGAAAATTTTCCATAAATGTTCCAATAGGTATCTCCTCTTCTACATAATCTAACCTTGTGGATTCTTTCCCATGTTTTGTTTGAAAGTTTACATACTTGTACCTCTTGCAATTTACCAACTTCATTGGGTTGATATATTCATTTCTCAAAGGCATTTTAGCCAAATTTCCACATGTTTCACAAAGACCTTTTATGCAGTTTATTTGACCATTTCCATTATCATCATCTGATTTATCACATAAGATGGATGCTATGAACTGACTTGCCCATTTAGGAGGTGCATTTACAAGACCATCACTATCTTCACAAATCTTTCAAAACACCTGATAGTAGAGATCAAATTCAATATGATAATGACAACAACAAGTTTTAAAAACCTTGTTTGTCTTCACATAATATGGCCTTAACCTTTCAAACATTGTTTGCCCAATCTTTATATTTGGATTTGAATTACAAAAGTTCACATACATCTCATGTTGTGTTATCTCTAGCCAATGTTTTGTATGTAGTTCATAACTATTGGGCCCAATTCTGTGTTTGATAACATCTCTACTATTTGATGAAGCACGAGTATTATCATTCCAAAATGTTGAGATCAAGTTTCTAACATCTTGAATCCTATCAGATCAAGGAGCTCTACACATAATTGCCCAATTTTCTTTCAAGGTACTATCATCCAATAATTTTCTCCTTTTCACATATTTTGTTACTGTCTTTCTACTGAAACCAAGCTCAGATGAAATTGAAGACAATTGTCTTTTTCTAGAATTTCTTTCACTTACAATGCCTATGAACATCACTCTTCTTGTAATGGACTTATCTGCAGATCGAGATTTTTTCCCGATGTAAGCCAAACCTTCTTTAACATTTTCAACAATATCTTTTTCTAGCTGTGAACCTTTCCCCTTTTTCAATGACAAATCGACACCCAACAATTGTAATGGCTCATGTAGCTCCTTACTAAGAAGTACAATTGATAACAATTAGGTTCGGATGACAAATCAAGATTATCAAAATGAGCAATTATTTTCTTTGCAGTTTTATTCATTGACCTATTATCAGTACGTCTAGGTTGTCCAACATAATCTTTCAATTTCTCAATATCCATTTTAAGTAAATGATCTAAATTTCTATAAGAAATTTTTCTTTTCACCTCTTCAGCTAGATTAATATGCTCATCCATACCAGTCAAAGGAAGCAATCCTGACCCCTCTCCAACATCCATTGTTTGCACTTGGACCTCCTCTTGGCTAACATCAACTATGTGTTCTTCAACAACATTTTCTCCACTTTCTGTATCACAAATGAAGGAAATACATATTAAAATAAAATTATTTATTTTATAAAATAAAACTTTCTAAATAATAAACATTCTTTTTATTTTATTGATTTATACTCTTAAGTTCTACAATGTAGAAATTATTATGTTTTCTAAAAAATAATTTCATTCTTTAAGAAAAAGAAAATCTAAAAAGCATTCTAAAAATATTTCAACAAATATTTTCTTAAAAAATTTCTTTTATTCCTTAATTTAGCATTAAAAATCATAAAAACACTAATAAAAAAGCTAAAAAAACATTCATGATAAAAATTTATTAGATAAAAAAAGCTAACAATTATTATAAAATATATTTTAGAGAAAGAAAATAAAAAAACAGCGATAAGAGTTTGTTTTAAAATTAGGAAGTGTGGCTTTTTAAATATAAAGTTTTTAGATTTAAAAGAATTTTTAAATAAAAATAAATAATCAAGAAAAGAAATAATCTAAAATGAAAAGTGAACTTGATTTTTTTAATAAATTATAATAGAAATATATGTTACCACTTTAGAAAAAACAATGAAGTTGAGTTGGAGATAGGGAGAGGGATATGGAGAGTTAGAGAGGGACAGAGATAGCTATGAAGGCCCCAGTGAGGGAGAGGTAGAGGTAAAGAGAGTGGGCAACTTGAGAGAGAGAGAGAGAGTGGTGGATAGAGAGAGAGAGGTATGTATTTATCTCTAGGTAGAGAGGTAGAGATTATAGTCAAGAATGAGGAATGAATTAAACTAAATGACATCGAAGCTACATGAAATCAATGCATATATATTTAACCATAACTCAAGTGACCTAGATTAAATGACATCCTACTACATGATTCATCAATACATGTCTATATTTAAACATAAATAAAATGACCTAGACTAAAAATAGAAAAGAAAATATATGCATACCTTGTTTTTCTTTATGATATTTTTCCAATCTTTCTTCATTCAATCTTGCTATAGTTTCTACGGAATACTTTCGTGT
The DNA here is from genome assembly GCA_027924645.1 of Cunninghamia lanceolata. Lineage (NCBI taxonomy): Eukaryota > Viridiplantae > Streptophyta > Pinopsida > Cupressales > Cupressaceae > Cunninghamia > Cunninghamia lanceolata. The sequence goes on along the minus strand of BSBN01000909.1, from coordinate 102,860 downwards.
AGTCTTATTTTGTCTTGTCCTTTTGTTTTACATCTCCTTCTTTGTAAAATATGACTTGAAAATTCTTCTCTCAAAGATTTCTTGGACTCCCTTGCACAAGAAAAATGTAAATTTATCTTGTTTGTAATTGACTTATAATGAAAAGTACCCATAATGTTATTTTTAGATACTTATGCCAATCCTTCTTATGATCTACTCCCATTCTTTTAATAAGCCTGATTAGGTTTTTATTTGTTGTTTCTACCAAAGTGTTTCCTCGTGGATAATAATTTGAAGAGGTTTTCAAGAAAATACCATTCTTCAAGGTGAATTGAGAGATCTTTGACCCAAGAAATGTCTTAGCATTATCAAATATAATTGTGTTAGCAAGACCAAACCTGGTGACAATTTCTTCCAGAAAACTGAGGATAACATTTTTGTGGCTTCCTTTAATGGCACTACTTCACTCCATCTTGTGAAATAGTCTGTCACTATGAGGATCCACTTGTGGCCTACACTTAACACTGGATTGATCATCCCTATGAAATCTAGACCCCATTGGGAAAATGGCTCTTCTACCATGATCAGGATAAGAGGTATGGTGGCATTTCTTATTTTTCCTGCATAGAACTGACATTGTTGACATTTCTTAACCATCTCATGACAATCCAAGAAGAGGATTGGCCAATAATATCTTCCACAAACTATTTTTGTTGATGTAGTTTTTACTGAGAAATGCCCCCCAGATATCCCATAATGTAAGTTGTATAGAATCCTATCAGCTTCCTCCTTTTCTATGCACCTAAGCAAAATGCCATGGAAATTGCTTCTGAATAGAATACCATTTATTAAGGAATAATTAGATCCCTATAACCTATAGAATCTTCTTTTATGAAAGGGAAGATGACTTGGATACCATCTAGTTTCCATGAAACACAATCTATCAATTATCCATGAACATGAATCCTCTTCTTAATTTGTCAGTATCATTTCTGAAGTTTCTCCTGATTTTACTGAAACATCTAGACTTTGTGCCATATACTTGCAAAGTCCCTTGCCTCTAATGGGTTTAGTCGGTCTAACTTCAACATCATATTCCAAAATCTTAGTGATCCAGTTCATCCTTTCTTCAGTGATCTCTACTTCCATAATATATTCTTGGACACTTAAATGAGCCACAAATATTATGATCTTATTTCCAGTTACCAAATACTAAAATTTATTCAAACCTTTCACCATTGCATAGGCTTATTTCTCTATAAAATTATAATTTGATTCATATCTTTGCAAGGTCCTTGAAAATAATGCAATTGGATGCTCTTCATCTTGAGTACCATCCTTCTACAATAACACTATAGCTGTTGTTTCTCCTCTGTACACATACATCATGAAATCCCTTAAAAATTCTAGATTAACCAAAACCGGGGCTATCAAGATAGCCATCTTAATATTTTCAAAAGCTTGTCTTCCTTCAAGGGACCATTTGAAACTCACATCCTTCTTAAGCATCAAATTGATGGGTTTAACCAATTCTACAAAGTCTGAAATGAAACGACTTACAAAATTGATCTTTCCTAAGAAAGACTACACTACCTTCTTATTCACTAGCAAGGGTAGATCCATGATGGCCTTGACTCAGTCTGGGTCTATAGAGAATCATGCCTTGGATACAATGTGTCCAAGTAACTTGCCTTGTGGTACGCCAAACACACATTTCTTTGGATTCAGTGAGATCCTAAATTCTTGGCACCTTTGAAAGATTGTCTCTACATGATTGTTATGTCAGAAAATGTCCCCTTGGGGACTTATCCCTCTTAAGGTTTAGCTCCCAGGTCCTGTAATTACATTTAAAGCATCATGCATGTTATTTCTGACTCCAAATGAGAAAACCCTTGGGTCTTGTGAAAAATAGGACCTAGGGGGCTACACTTTGATGAATCCTGAGCAAAAATGGTAGGGTGGACTTGGGCGCTAGCACCCTAGTCCAGCCCTATTTTGGGTCTACCTTAATTTCAAATGTCGATTGAGTGACTCTTATTTGGGTCCTATGCCAAGATCTAAAGTTTGAATTATGAAATTCTTAGCAGGAATCTTTGTAGTTGCATATATAAGCATGATTAGGTTTCATTTGCAAACTAGATGGAAATAAGGTGGATTTGATATATACTTGTTATCATACAGCATTCAAAATATTCATTGTGTTGTAGAGAAAAGCATTGTTATTGTGTTTGTATTTGCATATTTGACATCCATCTCCTCATGGCATGAAGATCATCTTCCTTCCATGAGATCTTCACTACAAGGTGATATCAATTATGTTTTCAATCATTTATCATTTGGATTTTTTCCTCTATCCCACCGAGATACGCACTCTCATCTGACAACAGTGTTCAGAAGACTTGAATGTCTCTCCGGGCCTTGACCAAGGTAAGCCTCTAAACACCACAACCCCCTACCACACTCCTTGTGATTACAGGATACAGGTGTCAAGTCCAGTAGAGTGGAGTTGCAAGAAGGAGTGCCAGACATTGAGGATTCAGGATCTGAAAAGAAGTAGGACACTGGAGCTTTTCCTAGACTAGGGCACTAGTCCCCATGTCCTCCATAGTTGAATCCCCAAAAATGAAAGTTGCAATGTAGATTAGTGTCGGAAGGAGATCAGGATCCCGCAAAGAAATAGGTACCTTAGACTTGGGCACTAGTCCCTGTGTCCCTAACTTTTCTGCCTTCCAAACTTCATAAAATAGTGAGTTAGATATCTCTGTCCTTTATTTTAGTTTGAAAGGATTTACTGTAATTTGATATTTGCTTACTGATTTGTATAATTAGGGTTTTTAAGTACACTTGAGCATTAGATAGAGACATTGTTAGACACATCCAAGAACCCACAGCTTCCCAAGGGGCAACCCAATCTGATAGGTGATTGCTCTTACTTAGTGGAGATTCAACTTGGTGTATAATCCCTTGGAATGTTTGTAGTGAAAGGAGGATTTTGCATAAACCATTAAAATCCCATTTTCCCCCTTTTAACAAAAAAACACTACAAAAAATTTTGGTGAACCCATGTTTTTGAACTTTTGGGCACCTTTTTGAGTGTTATGTGATATATTTACATTCATTCATTTCATTGCATTCAAAAAGTTACAAAATTTTTGAAAATTTTGAAAATTTTTAAAAAATTGGCATCTTTGGCTTGCATTATAGCATAATTTGAATTATTTGGCATTCAATTTCATTAAATTTCTATTATTATCATTATATATGATTTAAACTATAGAAATTCATCATTTAGACTTCACTGGAATTGCATTTTTGTGCTTAAATCATCAAAAATTGGTTGAAACTGTGCATTTTTCATGAAAACCTAGTTTTGCATTAACTAGGGTTTGTAGTCAAAATTTTGTTTCAGATTTTACTACCCTTTTTTCAAACACTCATTAGGACTTATTTCTAATAGTGGTGTTGCATCATAGTGGTCTTCTTGCAAAATTTCATGTCTAGGGTTTGAAAACCTTGCATTTTCACTAGATTTGGCCTTATCGTCTCTCTAGAATTGCAACACAAGCATGTTGTAAGAGATTTTTCTGCATTAATTAGCTATTATTAGGGTTATTATGTGCTTCCTCTCCTCAAATTCCTTACAACACCCTTTCTATTGGGCCTTTGCATTGGAAATTAGTGAAAATTTTTATATTTAGCTGTATTTTCACTAGGGTTTGACTTCATTTGGCACTATAGGCATGTTGTGACAGATTTTATTGCATTAGGTGATTGATATTATTGTTATAATCTTTTTTCCATCACAATTTTCCTCACAACACCCTTTCTATCAGGCCTTTGCATTGAAAATTGGTGAAAATTTGCATATTTTAGCACATTTTCACTAGGTTTTGACTTGTCATCACTTTAGATTTGCATCAAAAGTGTGTTGTGAAAGATATTACTGCATCATTGGACTTTTTTTAGGCATATTATTTTCTTTCCCTCTTGAAATTCTTCACAACACCTCTCCTTCCATTCATTTGCATTGGAAAAGCGTTGAAAAATCTAGCATTTTAGGTCATATTCATACATAGTTGTACATTCATTTTCTTGCATATATCATGGATACTTCTTTAGAAGAATTGTTTGCATACATCATAGACATTGATCATTTCTCTAAATTCACTCATGAATATCCTCAAGTCTTGGAACAAATAGCATGCATGCATGATGTTGATCTTTCTATGTGCTCCACATATGAAATCCTTTGTCAGATTTCTGATCTTGATAGCTTCACAACTCTCATGGGAGAATATCCCTTGATATTAGATGATCTCACAAAATTTATAGCTGAAAATATATATAGTATTCATGACCTCAAAATGTTGGATGAAGCCTTAGATGACTTTATGGAACATTGCACTACAATGCCTGTTGCTACATGTGATGATAACTTAGGTTTTCCTTATGATCCCTCTCCCAAAGTTGTTCCCCCTCATGAGGATACTTTGATGCAAGAGGATGATTTCATTGACACCTCTCTTAACATTGTACCACCATCTCTTCATTCCAATGCTCTCTCTGGCCAAGAAGAAGCATTAGTGAATGAAGAGCTCCCACCACTTTCCTATTCCACTGCTCTCCCTGGCCAAGATGAAGCATTAGTGAATGAGGAGCTCCCTTTAACAAAAAACTGTTGGCAAGAGACACTATATGGATTCATGAATGTTGTCATTGATGGCAACAAAGGTTATCCCACACATCCGCAATGCATGATAAGTCCTCACCAGAAGTCAGATTGAAGAAGTGTTGAGGTCCGGTAAGCAAGAACAAAGCAGTCAGTAAGATCCGACAGACAGGTCCGAATCTCTCAGTAGAAGTATCTCAGTGAAGTGTGGATTTGGAGAAGTCAAGAGGAGTATCTTGACTGATAGATTCCAAGGTTTGAGCCTCCGGTGTGGAAAGGATAAAGAGATATGAATGCTTGAGTATCGGGTTCCCAAGTGACAGTGTGAACAGAGGAAGAACTAACTGGCAGAACATCAGACATCATTCCGGATGTGTTACTGATGTTGGTAAAGGTTATGAAGGCATGAATCATGTTTGGCCGACATGATTAATGATTTCCACAAGTATATCCTTGATCCGCATTACTTGGTAAGCAAGGATTCAGCCGACAGATCAGAGTTTAGGCAAAATATTGACTATTCCAGGTGCCGACTAGAAAGGCGATAAAATCACTTGTGCGGATATATATACAAGATAGATTTAGTTATGAGAAGTGTTGTTGTTGGAAGTGAAGTGCAAAGAAAAGCAGTAGAGCTGAATAAAAGCAGAAAGGAAGATCCAGTATGTGAAAGAAGAGCAGCATAAAAGAAGAGGAAAGATGAAGTGCAGCAGATCAGTATACAGAGCCTAACCGGAACTGAACTCCAGCATATGTTGATTCTCCTTATCAGTTCAAGTATTGTATTATACTCTTTATAAATTGTAGACAGTGTGTCTCTTGTAGGCAGTGTGCCTCTTGTGAGTAGTGTGCTCGGGTAGTGAGCCCTAATTGGCAAGTGCCATTTTATACTTCCATTCTTCTAACAGAGAATACAATCTTGGGTTAATCACCCCGTGGTTTTCTCCCTTAATAGGGTTTCCACATCAAAAATATTGTGTCATGTGTATTTCTATTTCATACTTATGTTTGCTTGTTTGAATTGATGCTGCACTAATTATCAAGAAAGTTTAGAAAGCTGAAATAATTAAGATAACTGATTCACCACCCCCCCCTCTCAGTTATCAACAAAAACATTCCATGGATAGATAATGAACATTCATTTAACAAAAATAAAAATCCTACCCTAGTGCATGAAACCTCTATGGATCATCCCACCAACCTTCTTCCTTTAGTTGATTGTTCACACACCTTGGATATCACTAAGGAAGAGAAGACCCTTAATCTCCCTCCTTTGATTGAATATTCAAGTCACTTGGACATCACTAAGGATTTAAAAACATTGACTACCTCTCCTCACAACAAATCACTTCTTCCACCTCCTAAGAGGATAGTGAATAAGTGTACTAATGAACTTCAATGAGAAAACATTCCACCTAACATTGAATCAAAATAGGAAGCATTTAAGAATGAATAAGAGAATAATGATAAAGACTTGGCAATGGTACCTTACACACCTCTTTCCTCTAGCATCCGAGATTGGGAAGAGGATGATTTGCTTAATGACAACCCTTACTTTGGTTGTCCCTACAGGTAAGTATTTCTAACCCTTTACCTTCATGATGTGTTTCCCCTGTGATGTGTTATATGTTGTTTAGGCCTCTATTGTGACCCTTCTTCTATTTGTATCATCATTCTTCTATATTGCTTCTCCTCTATTTTTGTTGTTGTGTGTTGTGTCTTACAGACATAGCATTGTGGTTGGTGACTTGGGGGGACCCTCCTACGTGACTATCTTTAAGGCACTTGTTTCTCCTCTCTTGATTTGTTGTTTCCCTTCATCTAGTGGTTCTATCTAGCAGGAGGATGATGGAAAACATATTATATTGATGCAAACCTAGTGTCCCTTTAGCGAGTAATCAAAAAATGGACCTAGTCCATACATGACGATGGGGTTGTTATATATTATCTGATGCTTGGCTAGTAGAATCACTCCATGTGATCTTGATGTTGTCTTATCGCACTCACAAAACATAATAATACTGCTTCTCTATGCACTTTGTCTATCTTGAATCTTGTATTCCTCGGTTCTTTATGTGATTGATCATATGCATTGTTGTTTATCATGATTATATGGACACTAACACTTTTCTTGTAGGAATGTGTTTGTGGGAACATTTGGCGATCGTAAAGTACATGTCACCTCCAGGGGGCATGGGCTTTGTGAGAGCTCATGTTCCCTTGTGTGTTTTTTCCTACCTTAACATGCTTGATATGGGTACACGACATCAACCACCTTAAGGTGGGGGCATATATAAGGTAAGATGTTTGTTGTAGATGCTAGCAACATGTGTCTATGAATCTTGAATCTATTACAATCACTTAAGCCCTTTGCATAGGTGAGATATCGTGCATATCATTTTTCTCATAAGCCCTCTATGGAGGTGGGATATTGCGCATATCCTTTTTCTCTTAAGCCCTCCATGCGAGGCGGGGATGATGTATTTCTCGAAGAGAGTGCACAATCTTGTCATTTTCAAAAACTCCTCTGAGCAGGCGGGGAGTGCATCTGAGACTATCCTAACCCTTAAGTGTGTCTTCGGTGATTGTTGTGGTGAAGCCCAATCATCAATGTGTAACTGTAATGTGCCTGAGATGGTGATGAACATAGAAATAGGTACACTCCATCACTTGTTTTCCATGTCTTCTCTGTGTCTTCTATGTGTGTGTCTTCTATGTGTGTGTATGTTTGTTGTGCTTGTGACCATACTTTAATGCATGTATTGGCCTTGTGTTTATACATACATTAAAGTGGGGGCTAAATGTTATGTTAGAAAATGTCCCTTGGGGGCTTTTCCCTCCCTCTTAAGGTTTAGCTCTTAGTTCCTCTAATTGCATTTAGAGCATCTTGCATGTTATTTCTTACTCCTGAAGAGAAAACCCTTGGGTCTTGTGACAAATAGGACCTAGGGGGCTGCACTTTGATGAATCCTGAGCAAAAATGGCAAGGTGAACTTGGGCACTAGCACCCTAGTCTAGCCCTATTTTGGGTCTTCGCTAATTTCAAATGTCAGTTTAGTGACTATTATTTGGGTCCTATGCCGACATCTAAAGTTTGAATTATGAAATTCTTAGTGGGCATCTTTGTATTTGCATATATAAGCATGATTAGGTTTCATTTTCAAACTAGATGGAAATAAGGTGGATTTGATATATACTTGTGATCATATAACATTCAAAATATTCATTGTGTTGCAGAGCAGAGCATTGTTATTGTGTTTGTATTTGCAGATTTGACATCCATCTCCTCATGGCATGAAGAGCATCTTCCTTCCATGAGATCTTCACTACAAGGTGATATCAATTATGTTTTCAATCATTTATCATTTGTATTTTTGCCTCTATCCCACTGGGATATGCACTCTCATCTAACAATGGTGTTTGGAAGACTTGAATGTCTCTCTGGGACTTGACCGAGGCAAGCCTCTAAACACCACAACCCCCTCCCACAATCCTTGTGATTACAGGTTACAGGTGTCAAGTCTAGAGGAGTGGAGTTGCAGGAAGCAGTGGCAGACTTTGAGAATTGAAGATCTTAAAAGGACACTGGAGCTTTTCCTAGACTAGGGCGCTAGTCCCCATGTCCTCCGCAATTGAATTCCAAGAAACGAAAGTTGCAATGCAGATCAGTGTCAGAAGGAGATTAGGATCCCGCAAATAAATAGGTACCTTGGACTTGGGCGCTAGTCCATGTGTCCCTAACTTTTTCACCTTCTAAACTTCAAAAAATAGTGAATTAGATATCTATGTCCTTTATCTCAGTCTGAAAGGATTTACTGTAATTTGACAATTTCCATACTGATTTGCATAATTAGGGTTTTTAAGTACACTTGAGCATTAGATAAAGACATTTTTTGACACATCCAAGAATCCACAGCTTCCCAAGTGGCAGCCCAACCTGATAGGTGATTGCTCTCACTTAGTGGAGATTCAACTCAGTTGATAAGCCCTTCGAATATTTGTAGTGAAAGGAGGATTTTGCATAAACCATTAAAACCCCATTTTCCCCCTTTTTAAAAAAAAACACTACAAAATAATGATCAAAATGATCATCCTTTGATTTGGTAAATGTGCATTGAGGTCATCAAGATAAACCAAAATGATTTTATTTATCAGCCCACTAAAAGTAATATCCATCATGCGCTGGAAGGTTTCTCTAGCATTTGAAAGGCCAAAAGGCATTTTTGCATAAACAAAAGTTCCCCATTTGGTAGTAAAGGTGGTCTTATGTTGATCCTCCTCTTTCAACCAAATCTGATTGTACCCTAAGAATCCATCTAGCAAAGAGAATGTTTCTGCTCCTGCCATTATTTGAAGAATCTATTCCATTGAAGGAAGAGGGTAGTGATCTTTGAGAGATGCTCAATTCAAATCCTGAAAATCGACACATAACCTGATTTCACCATTTTTCTTTCTAACTAGAACCAGATTTGACACCCCTAAGGGATTTAATTTTTGGGTTAATGGGCTTTTTTTTTCAAACTAGTTTAGACCCATCGACCAACTCAATGGTGTGTTTCACTATCTCTTTATTATATCCCTGAAGATCATCATAATTCCAAGCTACCACCCTATCATATTTATCACATAAGTAGATTAACCTATCTCTTTCAGCCTAGGTAGTAACATTTCCTACCTTGATCTTCTTACCATCTCTGACTTCTATTTCAGAGTAATCATCCTTATTTACCATGAACTTTCTTTTGTCTAACTTTACATCATCAGGATTGAAAAGACTCTCCAGAGTTATCAATCCTTTTGGAAGCTTATTTGATTTTAGTTGAACTATTTGGTCACCATAAGCTTCTTCAATTTTGGACTGAAGTTGATCAGCAAACTCTCCTGATTGTTGTAAAAATAAAGCAATTTGAGAGTCACTCTCAAAGACTTGCTAATGATCTTTTTTGTCTAGGATGGCAAGTCGAATGACCATTTTGACTGCATTTTCATTGATCAATAGATCTCTTGTTGGGTTGAATTGTGACCCAATTTGTGTCATCTTATCTGCTTTAGTATTTTGAGCCCTTGGGATGACTTCAATATTGAAAGCATCAAATCCTTCAATCAGATCCCATACACGATGGCGATAAGATCCCATTCTGACATTGATAGTTGTTGTTGTTCCTCTGACCTATTTAATCACCAACTCAGAATCCTCAAACACTTTCAACTATTTGATTCCCATTTTTTCAACAAAAATTAGACCATGCACTAAAGACTCATACTCTACTTCATTATTGGTGCAATTGGAATGAAAAAAAAAAATCTCTGAGAATCTTTTCTCCTACGGGTGAGGTTAGATACACATCGGCCCCTGAACCATTTCTACACTTAGCACCATGAAAATTTAGTGTCCATAGTGAAGAACCACCTTCTGAAACTTCTTTTGCTTTCTCTGATGCACTCATCACTTCTAGAATCAGCAGATCTTCTTCAAAAATCACATACGTCCCTAAACCAGTAGAATTGTAGTTCCCATAAGGATCATTTTGCATAGCTTCTAGTAGAAGATCTTCTTCATCTTGATCACTTAGTACAACTTCTTCATCTAGCATTTCCATGTTGAGCTTCTCATCATTTTTTATCATAGCGTGAGTTGCTTCAAAATTTTCCATTACTTCTTCAATAATAAGTTCTTTATGTAGTGGTTCTAACAACACTTTCATTTTAGAGCCATATTTGGTTCTCAAGATCAAATGAGACCAATCTAAGGTGAGATAACCCCCAATCTTGGATGTAAAATCTCTAGATAAACATAAGCGAAAAACTGAAGGAATATCTATTACGAACACTTCTTGGAGTACATTGATATTCAGACATGCATACAATGTAAGTGGAAGTTCTTTGATAAATCCCATTATTTGCACCTTCTTTCCATCTAGTTACATCACCCCCTTTTTCATGGGTTCATATTTTATTTGAAGGGCATCAGCTATTTGTTCGGGCATCATAGTGGTGCTTGCGCCTGAGTCTATCATTGAATTATGTAATAATTTTTTATCCACTATGAGGGTCAAATAAAAGGGCATAGATTTAGTTTTACCTACCTCTACCTTTGAATTCACAAGAGAAACTGTTGGATTTGATTGAGAGGTCTTTAGATTTTCTTTGACCAGTACTTTGCCTTTGTTAGCATCTCCCATGTGAATTGTGGTCACTGGCTTCTCATGCTCATTCAGCGCCTCCTAAAGTAGAGTCTTTTGCTCTAGAATGGCCAATAAATCCCATAGTGAAAAATTAGTAGGTGCCTTCTTCAACTGCTCTACTACATTAAATAGCCTAGGCAGTTGTGAACTTGGGAGATATCCAGAATATTTCATCCTTTCAGGTGATTGATTTAGAGTCCCATAGTTTGGTGTTGTCATAGCATTGTCTTGCTTCCACATTTGTGGGTGAGTGACTTAAATCATTGGATTCTTTCTGAATGTATTTTCTAGACACAACATGATTTTTGGAGTCTCAACAATCTTCCTCTTTGACCATGTGTTGTAATCAAACTGTACTTATGGAGCCTTTGAAGTGGAATCATCATTCATGAACACCACCTCTTCTTCTTCAACCCAAGAAAAAGTGTGCTCTAGAGAAATTTCTACTTCTTTCTCTATAGACATGCCTTGCATTTGAGCCACTAGAACTGTATTTTGTATGGCAGGCAATTGATAATGATATTGTGTGGGCAATGTTTCTATTTGCATTCCTTGTCTTCATTGCTCTACCACCTTTTGCTGTAAATTCCCTCTAGGACAATCTTTAGGCATGTGGGTGCTATTGCAAGGAAAACACTAAGCAATTGATTCCTCCACCAAATTATTTTGACCAATGACCAACTCTCTATTAGAGTTAGGTGCAATATCCTACAATGGCATTGGAATCAGGATTATTTGGTTTGATGGTTGTGAAGGGCCAGGCCTTTGGGATCCGTGATAATGATTGGGTTGATAAGGAGGTTTAGCTCCCTAAAATCCCTGATAAGTAGGCCTTGGGTAAGAGGTCTTCTCCTTTTTTAGGTTTATGATTTCATTTGAGAAGATGTGAAGAATATTCTTAATATAATTCAGTTCTGATTCTAAAGGCATTTCTACTGAGGTCACTGGAGTTTGAGATGAAGGGTAGACATACATAGAAGAATTGGCTTGTGGTGGATTGGAAACCTCTCCTTGGATAGGGATTGATAATTCAAGAAATACATGCATGGGAGGCCTTAGAGGGATTTTTCCAATGTCTATCAAGTTGTTCTCACCCTTTATGGCTAAATTATAGGCCATTGGGAGAGTCTATCCTCCTAACAATTGAATCATAACTGATATGTCTAAATTTAAAGCCTTCGAAGAAAAAATAATTGCCATACTTGTTGGAGGTTAGGCTACCACTAGAAACCTTTGCCAAGTCTTTTGGAATCTTGTGTTAAAATTTGTAATGGCTTCTTGTGGGGCCCTTTTGATAGTAATCAGTTGTTGCAGAAATGATGATTTGTCTCCTTTCTCATTGAACCTATTGAAAAATATGTATCCCAATTGGTCCCATGTGCTAATAGAATTTGGTTGAAGAGACTAATACCAATCTAGAGCCTTACCCTTAGAAGATGTAGTGAGCAATTGTAAAGCCACATTCTACTCCATTACATGATGAATCATGTACACATCCGCTACATCTTTCAAGTGTTCAGTTGGAGTCTTAGAATCTTCTCCCATGAATTTGGCGAGTGCCTTTAGAGCATTATCTGAGATAGGATCCCATGTATCTGGAGCTACTAAGGGAATAAGTGAGCTACCACGAATTCCAATTGACAAAATTTCTAGGAGGCACTGGTGTAGCCATATATAATGGTAATGTGTCAAATCTGGTTGTCCTTCTTCGAGTAATAGTTACTAATGGTGGAACTAGAAGTCCTAGATTATTGGCTAAATGAGCTCTCATCATAGGTCCTTGGTTCATGTGATCTAACTCTTAACCAGACAACTAAAACTTTGTCCCACCAGGCATGTCAAAAACTATTGATGATTAAATTTTTATATAGCTACCAACAATGGTAAATCTCATGAATGTGGGACTTGATTCATGAGGCAACCTCTGGATTTTATAGAAGTTGACTCTTCCTTGAATCTTTGATATATAGAAGAAAAGAGAGAAATGCCAAGAATAATAAACAACTACAAATGAAATCTAATCTATGGCAATGCGCCAAAACATGATCTCACACTTAAAATACAAGCAACATAATGCATCCATTTATTGATAATAACAATGAACCATAGCTTTCAAAAGAGCAGACGCACAATTTTACAGCAACCTTCAAATATTATCACTTCAAGTTATTGAATCACATAGGCCAAAATGCATCACATACAACAAATAGGAATCTTAAAACAATTTAGCATAGAATGTCACCACTCTTCATTGTTGTGTTATGTCGTAAAATGTCCCCCTAGGAATTTTACCTCCTAAGTTTAGCTCTTGGGTCCCTTGTTTTGTATCTTGCATGTTCATTTTAACTCCTAGAACAAAATGGCCTGAAACCCATGCCAAATGGGGCTTGAGGAACATTTGTGAGCTTAACCCTACCCAAAAATAGAACCTAGGGACTTGGGCGCTCGCAGCCTACTCCTGCCCTATTTTAGGCAGGTCCCAAATTTGAATATCGGATATGTGACTGTTAAAGGTGTCCCATGCCAACATATTAAGTTTGAATTACGAAATTAAAGTGGGAATGCATATATAAGCATGTTTAGGACTTCATTTGAAAAGTAGATGGATAATGCAAACTTGTGATCTTATGCTAAGGTGATTTAAGGTGTTCATTGTGCTACAGAGTAGTCTTGTGTTGTTATCGTGTTTGTATGCAAATTTTGGCTTCATCAATCCATCTCCTCATGGCATGAAAGAGCTTCATTCTTCCATCAGAACTACACCTCCAAGGTGATATCTATTTGTGTTTGAATCAATCATTTCTTATTTTTCTTTGCCTCTATCCCACAGGGATATGCGCTCTTTATCAAACAACGATGTTGGAAGGTTTGAATGTAATTCCGGGGATTGAATGAGGCAAGCTTTTAAACACCACAACCCCCAACCATGCTCCTTGTGATTGTAGGTTACAGGTATCAAATTTTGTGGAGTGGGGTTATAGAAGAAGGTTACAAAAGACAAGGATTCTAGATCTGGCAGAAAGAAGTAGCTTGGTGCACTGTCAGGGCTAGGTTGCTAGTCATAAGGCCCTCCAAGTTTGCGGGAATAGAAATCTCTATGACAGTGATAATCAGCATTAGAAGAGGTCCTGACATCTTGAAGAACATCCTACCTTGGGCTAGGGCGCTAGTCGCAGTGCCCTCTGCATCTACAAAGCTAGAAACTGATAGAACAGTGATCATTAGTGTCTAAAGGAGTCCAAAACCCCCTGAAGAAAATACTACATTGGCCTCGAGTGCTAGTCACAAAGCCCCCGACTGTTTTGTATCCTGAACTTCAAAAAATGGTCATTAACTAATCTCTGCCTATTGTCTTTGTGTGCAAGCATTTGTTATAATTTATCTGTTTGCATACGATTTTACATAATTAGGGTTTTGAGCATACTTGAGCATTAAATTAATACATTAATAAGAAAATTCTAAATTTCCCTATCATTACAAGTGACAACCAACCTATAGGTGAATCCTCTTGCAAAAGTTGTGAGTCAACTCGGTTAAATGTCCTTGAATGTGTGTAGTGAAAGGAGGATATAACTATCAACCCTATATTCACTTTTCCTACATAACATTTTGGTGAACCTGTGTTTTATTAGAATATTTCACCTTGATAAGTGTTGTACTTCATATTTACATTCAGTCATTTAATTTTCATCTTATTGTATTTGAAAATTTACAAAAATAATTGAAAATTTAAAAAAAATTATCATCTTAGGCTTGCATTTTAACATAATTTCATTGCATTTCATTTAATTTCTGATATTTTCATCAGATCTGATATAAATTATAGCAATACATCATTAATTAATCACTTCCATTCTATTTTCATGCTTAATTTGTTAGATTTTGCTTGAAATCAGGTATTTTTCATAAAACCTAGTCTTTGCATTAGCTAGGGTTTGTAGTTAAAATCTTGTTTCAGATTTTACTACTTTCTTTCAAATCTGATTTTGGACTATAGTGTTTCATCATAGTGTGTTTTTTGCATATAAATCTTAATTTTTGTATTTACACATTGTGTATTTCAACAAAAATGTGTTCATCCTAGGGTTTGTTTTATTAGTTTGTGTATTGAGTGTTGTATGCTTTTGCATCAGTCTTATAATCCATTTCCCTAATAGATATATCCCCTTAAGGAGAAGTATTAGACTAATGGGTTCTAGTGCCCCTGAAACTAATGGTGTTCCTACCTCTGAAAATCCATTAAACACCTTCTTTACAAAAGGAGAGACACAAATTTTGCAAGTTATTATACCTCCTACAACTACAATGGAAGAACAAATATTTCATGATGTTGAGGACCCTATTGATGTGGTATCACATGTACCTGATGAGCAAATAAACAAACTTGATAAAGAACTAGCCCATTTTCAAGCATTTATGGAAAATGAAAGGATAGCGGAAGAAGCTATACCTGCGATTCATAACATAAGAGAGTTGTTAAAAGAAGGACAACATGGTGTTAAGCACTTTGACGCTTAATGCATATAGTGCATCATAATGTCATGCCAATGACTGAATGTGCTAATGTTATTAATAACATGTCATCATCATCTCATACACAAGTATTGACACCTATATCGACTATTGGAATGTCTACATTTACATCAACAATTCTAACTACTAATGCAAATACTTGTAGTAATGCTACCATTAGTATTGGAGTATCTAATGGCACTAATTCACAAAATTACAAATCCGTGGGATTCAACTATCAAAACCAAGCACTTAGGGTGACTTATTTTATGAACAATCACTCTCAACCACCTCTCCATCCCACTTATTCTAAACCACCTCTTACATACAACTATTCGCAACCACCTTCCACCTACAATTACTCTCAACCACCTTTCATTTCCACTCACAACCAATCTCCTCAAAATGTCATGCACACATCTTCTAATTCTCAAACCGCATCCCCTAATGATGCCCTCCTAAACCAACTCTTCCAAGGCATGACTTATTTACAACAAAAGGTAATAAGCTTCACAAATTCTTCACAACCTAATATACCAACTTATCATGTTCGTAATCTTTTATCTTATGCAATCTTGAGAACTTCTATGACCGAGAAGTTTGA
Organism: Cunninghamia lanceolata; assembly: GCA_027924645.1. Taxonomy (NCBI): domain Eukaryota; kingdom Viridiplantae; phylum Streptophyta; class Pinopsida; order Cupressales; family Cupressaceae; genus Cunninghamia; species Cunninghamia lanceolata. The sequence goes on along the minus strand of BSBN01000909.1, from coordinate 86,911 downwards.
AACTCATCTCTTTGAAAAATATGGTGGAAAAGGTGATCCTAATACTCATGTGGCAACATTCACAGCTATGTGTACTGATTTCTGCTTTGAAGAGGACTTGTTAGCAAAACTTTTTCTATGATCTCTCAAAGATACTAGTTTAGAATAGTTTTGCTCTTTACCTCTGAATTCAATACACTCTTTCTCTCAGCTAGTTGATCAATTCTTACAACATTTTCAATCAAACATTACACTTCAACTCTCATTGATTGATTTAGTTCATTGCAAACAAGGTCTAAAAAAGAAGTTAATTGAGTTTATTAGTCAGTATCAAGCTCTTTATGCACAAATTCAATACCATATGAAGGATGAAGATGTTTAGAAGGTATTCATTACAAATCTACAAATTAATATTCGTGATAAGATTCTTTTAATGAAGTATAACTCTTTTCAACATTTATGCACTGCCCTTCGTGATTACCAACTTTTGTCTAGTCAGTATGAAAACCAAAACTCATCAACTCAAGTTGGTCAATCCATGGGTGGACCTTCACAAAACAATTTAAGAGGAATAATAAGAGTTTCATCAAGATTAATGGACAGAATTCAAACTATTTTTCACAAGTGTCTGCTATCACTAATCTGAAGAGGACACTGTTTCAGAATCAACAACAACAAAGACAATTCACTTCGATATCTGACTCCTTACATTCTATCATGAATCAAGTAGTGAGTAACAACCTCTTGAAGCTTCCTCTAATTAAACCATTGGATCCTAGTAGAATGCAAGGACCTTACTTTGATGCTAATGTTTTTTTTCATTATCATTGGCAACAAGGGCATGATACTGAATGATGCATGCATCTTAAACATGAAATACGAGACCTCATCGACTTGAATGTTATACAAGTATCTAGTGTGAATGATAATGGAAATAAGTTAGTTTCTCATCCAAATCAAAATTTACAAATATTTACAAATCCCTTTCTTAAGCACAGTGATAACATGGTAGAAAAAAATACAATCGAGCAAGAAGATGACTAATATAGAAAAAAATACAATCGAGCAAGAAGATGACTATCTTGAGTATGATGAAATAATTGGTATGATAGAAGTGGATAAGGAAAAGTTTGATAACTCACCTCATCCATGAAGAAATAGTATATATGATGAGGTTCCTCTGTTGTTATCCCTTCAAGGATCAGGAGTCAACCAAAATGCATTGGAAGACAAATTGAACAACCAAAACAAGAAATCATAACACAGAAAAAAAGTTGCTATGGTGGAAGATAGCCCATCTCAATACAATAGATGAACTCAATGAAATAAGAAAGATAAGGATTGGAAAAGAGCAAGATAGTTATCATTAGTAGGAAATAATCCACCTTGCAAGCAACAAAAGATTTCAAATATACAAGGATTTGGGAAACAAGCACCGCAGGAATATCCTGGGAACAAAGAACAATCTAATATGAACCACTCAAGCTTCACACAAAACTTGATAGAGCATCTTTCCAAGATGTTCACAAGTTCCAAAGTCTAGTGTAGTTGTGCCTCAATGTAAGTATTTCTAACCCTTTACCTCTGTGATGTGATTCCCCCCGTAATGTGTTATGTGTTGTTTAGGCCTCCCTAGATGACCCTTGATACTCTTGTAAGGTCAAGGATACCGGTAGACCGCCTCTATTGTGACCATTCTTCTATTTGTACCGTCATTCTTTTGTATTGCTCCTCTCCTCTATTTTATTGTTGTGTACCGTGCCTTATGGGCATAGCATTATGGTTGGTGACCTAGGGGCACCTTCCTATGTGACGACCCTAAGGCACTTGTTCTCCTCTCTTGATTTATTATTTACCTTCTTGTTGGGTGAATATTTTGTCGTTAACTAACTAACAACAAAATGGTTATATCGCCATAGCTATGATGAGATAGAGTCTCTCCTCTCAGCAAGGGGAGCTTCCCTCTAGTTGCTTTAACTATTACAAACAATAGTTTACAAAGCTTATTTACACTAAACACTATTTCCGTGGTGATTCCATTTCATCCTATTCTCTTTTTTCAGAATAGATGTTCTTGCTCTTCAAAATGATAACTTCAACAGAATTAATATTTAATAACTTTTGAACTAAGACAAACCATAGAAACACAAAGTCTTCTATTGCTTGACTTATTTCCCACAAATAAACTTGATTGAATTCAAATGTAGCTCAAAGTCTCCACTCTCATCCAACATGATATAACTAGATTGAACACAACAGTTTATAGCACAAAGTCTTTAAACTATTCTATTCTCACAAATGTAAACACAAACCTCCGTAATGAGAAAATAGCACAAAGTCTATTTAACCATAAGAAAAACACTTCTCTCAATTTTCAATAAAACTCCATGATTCCAAAAATGATTCAATATAACATAATACCAATGACATAAGAACACTGATATCATAAAACAATATGATTCAACTAAAAGTTTGATACTCAAACTGCTTGCTTATATTAATATTTGCTTGAAAATTTGATAAACATGAAAAGCTCAAAGTCTTGATATGTTTTCAATTCGGCAGAGTTTCCTTTCAATAGATAAAAGATAAAAATTACAATAGAGGCCCTCTTTATTTATAGGAAGAGGCCTTGAGAAAATTTAGGAAAAACCTAACTACTTTGACTTATTCAAAAATAGGAGTCCTTATTCACTTAGGACTTCCTAAGTTTTTACATGTAATTACATATGAAAAAAGTACATGTAAAAGTGTCCAAAACTAAATGAAAAGTACATATGAAAATACAAAAATATACTAAGGCAAAGATCAAATATGTCAACTTCCACTGGCATCCATCTTTGCTAACCCTTCATACATTGTGATCATTGCTTGTATTTCAATACTATCTGGTGTCGCAGTGTTGTTGGAGATTACTCTGGCCTTAGTGATGGTATCTCTGATGGTAGGGGTTACTTTCTCATGATCTTTCAACTTGACCTTCAAATTGTCTATGGTTTCTTGATAATCCGTCAAGTTATCCAACGACTCGATTAAGAAAATTCCTCAAACTCAGCTTGCATCATCTTATTGAATTCCTGTATCATCTCATCAACTGGAAGAAACTCATGATTAACATCAATCAATTTACATGGGAGCTGCTCCAACTTGTGCAAGAGACTTAGATCACTGTCATCACACAACTCTTGTGCATCTCCTAGTTCTTTGATTACTTCATTCAATACTTTCCTTTGGTGAACTAGGCCTTATTTTGTTGAAACATATGCCTCTTAATTTGCAATAATAGCATGTGAAACAAGAGGCTTCATTTTCATGCTTTCTAATTTTTCTAAACTGGAATCCAAATATTCAATATCTACAGAAATAGAATCAATCAATTCATCTAATTCTACTCTTACCTTGGCCATTTTTGCTTTTCTTTCTACTGCTGCCTTCAATAGTGAAACACCATGTGTTGACAATTTATTTAAATATTCCTCTACAACCTTCTCTTTTTCTTGAGTCTTTTCAACTTTTTGGACTAAGGGATTTTCAACTATTACTGCCATAGGCTCTATAATTTCTAATGTCATTGTGATTTTCTATAACACCATGGCTAACTGCTCAGCTTTTAATTTGTAGTATTCCTTTTGTTTCTTCTATTCATCATATTTCTCAAGAAGAGATGTGGCAGTGACCTAGAAATCAGCTTTAATACCTTCATGTGTTAATTTCCCCAATTCCACGCTAGATATCACATAGTCATTCACATCAAAAGTATCTTTAGTAGCCTCAGGAGGAGGCTTGGAAACTTCTACATATCTGATACCCTTATCGTCAATAAGCCTTGACATAGTCTTAGGCTTCTTCTTTTGTGCCCTTAGCTTGGGAGTCAGCAATTTCCCCAAATCAATATCATCTGGTGATATCTCTTGTTTCTTTCTCTTAGGAGTATAAGTTGAAAGCCATGGGGAAAGTATTGATGTACTTATATTCTGATCTAGAACGATTGGTGGAGTGGAAAGAAATGTACTTACACCTGTAGTAGTAACAATGGAGGAGTATTGGTGAACATAGTACCTGGTACATCCACATTAACGGCTTGCTCAGGACCCAAAACAAATTGTTCAAACATTGCAGAACCATCAATATCATAAGAAGGGGATGACAAACTAGGAAAAGATCTAGAAGAGAAAAGAACATTATCAAAATTCACATTAGAATCATCAAAAATTGTTTTGGAAGATGATGGAGACTCAGATGATTAAATGTGAATGGGTGACATTGGGGTTATAGGAGGATTAGGCACAGAAACTAAAACAAGCACATTTGGATGAGAAGAAGAGACATCAGTATCCTGTAACACATCTCCATGTGGAGACATAGCTGTATCCTATACATTTTCATGTTCATCTTCTTCTTCCTTCTCCTACTCACCCTCATTGTTTGATCCAGACTTATCCTCAACATTCATGCCTTCAGAAGTTGGTTCTTCAACATCTTGTTCTACATCAACTTCCATTTCTTTAGCAACAGATTCTTCCTCTGCTTCTCTAGATTTACTTCCTCTTGTCACAAATTTGATCTTAGGCTTGGAAGCCTTAGATGTGCTAGGAGCATCATTCTTTTTCTTGGTTCTTATCTCAACTTTCTTTCCTATTTGCTCAAAAACTTCTTCCTCTGAACCGGTTATAAAATCCTTCAATGGTATACCCTTTCTTTGGAGCCACATGTTTGTATTGGCTAACATAGGCTCAAACCTTTTCCTTAAGGAAGTCAATTCCTTCTGAGACCATTGTATAGGAGGTAGAGGAGAATTTTCAATATGCTCATTATCATAGTTGGGATTAACTAATTCTTCATTATCTACCATATCTTCAAGAATACTAGCTAAACCCAAATATTCAATTTGGTCTAGAGATAACCTATTGTAGTCTAGCTTTCTGATTTCCTCTTGTATCCTCAGATCAACCCATATGTCCTCAACCATTGGCTCATGAAATTGAGTCTTTCTTTTGATTTTAACCTTCACTCCTCTATAATCAAATTTTGGCCTCCTCTCGAATTGCTTCATAGTTACCAATTGCATTTTAGTTTCCATGGCCCTGGCTTTTGCTGCAGTTGAAACTGAGTATCTACCGATCTCAATGGGAAATCTAATACCAAGCTTTTTTAACTCCATTTAATTGTTGTGGACAACATCATTTGTTGACACAGCTCCATCAGAACCATTTTATCAGAAGGAAATCTTGGAAACATATAAGGATAGCCTTGGAAAAAGCCAACCCTTAAGTATGTGAAATTCAGAAATTGAAGAAACAAACAACCAAATCATTTACTACTGACCATGCTTCATCTGAAACTCTTCTTTATTCCAAATGAGGATCAAAAAGGCACAGGAACACAGCAAAGAAAGCATCATTTACCCTTCTAAAATGGTGGATTAAACCCTTCAATGTAAGCTGAGGATAATATTGGTAAACAGGAACAACCCCCCTATCCCCTTCATATGTCAAGCCTGGGAAAATCCTCATTGAGGCTGGTATGTACACAAGATAGGAAGTCCTATAGAATTTGAAGGTAGTAGATACCTTGATCAGTTACTCATGGAGAGCATTGCCCATTTGTTCACCCTAGAAGATAGTTTGTTTGCCCTGAAGTATAATTTTGATGAAAGGATACATCCATTCATGAAAAAATGAAGAAGAGACCCTACTAAGAAGAGTTATTAGATCACCCACTTCTTCAACAAAATCACTTCAGGGAAAGATCCTTAGCCACTTGGACAAGTTTGACCTTGGAGTCTTAAGCCACTTGGTATTAATTATCCTTTTAGTCTTCTCAGAATTCTTATCATATTCTTGTTGAGCAATAGTAAAATCAAGTTTCACAACTTCAGTAGGAGTAGGACACATGAAAACCTTATTAACAAACATTGGATCCAGTCTCATGATTACATTCCCATGAGCATCAACCACTACTATGGTATCCCTATTATAGAAATGAACAACCTAGAGAACAAACTTTGTATTGTGTGCAGCCACTAGGAATGAAGACACCAGGTGAATGTTGCTCTTGACAATCTTTTGCATAAGAGGACTGGGGTTATCTGACTTAGTCCTCTCTACAAATTTAGTCATATCCACATGACCAATTTATGTGTCCCAAATATCCTCAACATTCGAAGTGACCAAAGTGATTGGGAAAACACCTTGATACTTGTACTTCATTGCCTTTGCTTTCTTCAAAGACAGCTCAGTTATTTGGAAAAAATGACCCCTCAGTGAGAGTTGATGATTAGAGCAAACTTGCAGAAGAGACTGCAACAAAACGCCATGATCATGTAGTTAGGGGAAATACTAGAAATTTTGTGGAACTGCAAGTTGATGATCATGACCACAGGAGTGAGCTTGAAAGGGCTAGAGTGCAAGTAGGTCAAAAAAATGGAGGAAAGCGGGCTCAAGATAACAATTCAGAAATTTTTCCAAAGTTAGAAAAAATTGAGGGGGTGAATGCATGGACTGCAAAATTTGCCGCCCTTGCATGTTAGGGGAAATGCAAATGTCAAGGCGGTAAAATTTGTCGACCCTACATATACGATAGAACACTGTCAAATGTACAAGTGGCAAAATTGACCACTTTAGCATGAAAGGATGATAGGTTTTGATGAAGTGTATGAGTGGTAAAAATTGCCTCTTTAGCATTCAGTAAAGATAACGCAAATTATGTTGAGGCGGCAAAATTTGCCTTCCTCACATGGGAGTTGTTCAAAACCTAAGTGTTTAAGCAGTAAATACTGTCGCTTCTGCATTTAACTCTAGACCAAGGAACCCGTGTAGGGGTAGCGAATTTTGCCGCCCTTACACAGGGTAGAATGACTAAGATAAAGTATGTCAATGACAGTTTTTAATGCCGATGTAGCAGGACAAACGTGAAGGTGGGGTGATGAAATTCACTGCCCCAACACCAAAAGACCAAAAACCAAATGAAAACAAGTTTGAAGAAACATAAAAACACAGTCGGGAAAAACTACGACTCATTAAAAACTAAAAACTTGGGTTTTTGAGATCGAATGCTAATAGTTAAAGATGACGATAAAACATCTACAATATACAGTTCTAATGATCCATAATAAACACAAAAAAGAAATCTTAACAAAGATTACAACAAAACCAGGTCACTACATGTAGAACCCTAGTTTTAAAATAGAAACAAAAATGAAAATAAAAGCTTACCTTTGACAGGGGACCGAAACTCTAGACGCAACTATGGAGACCAAAAATCTGCTCGAATCCGTAATCCACGTGATTCGAATGATCTCAGGAAGGGTTTGTTAATTAGTTGGAAGGATTAAGAAATGGTAACATAAACAAAATTAAGAATAAAATGATTTAAAAGACCTCAAAAACCATAAAACAAAAACTAAAAGATTGCAATAAATGTCACACGAGTTAACACAAAGTAACATTAATTAAGTGTATCAATGGCCATTTTTATTGCTAGTACACTTAAAAAGAAGCAACATGTCATAGCGGGCATTTTCCCCGCTTGCACACAAAAAGGAAACAACAAGGGAAAAACTCTAAAAACATGCACAAGTGGTAATTTTTGCTGCTCTAACATGTGAATAGATGAAAATTTTCTAACTCCTAAAAAGAGCCAAAAGTGATATTTCGACAAGCTTGCAACTTAGTTGATTTTCACGAATTTTGAGGAATCATCTAAGGGGAACATTACAAGTTATTCTTAGGCGTCATAGGACTACACATGAGGTCAAAGAGATATACCTCAAAACACAAACTTAGAGTGTAGGCTACAAAATGGACAAGTTTCGTAGGGGTCATCCTACAAAATGAGCGCAACTGATTTTGAGGACAACAGCTGGCTCTAACTAGGGAACTTCCTTTGATCGATCTTTGAAATGATCAAAGGGAGAATAATCTAGTCTCTAAGTGCCTTCATCCATGCCATTGGGCCATAGAGTCAAGCTACCAAAAGAAAAGACACAAAAAGACTAAACAAAATTGAAAAATAAAAACACAAAACTATACAAATGTACAAATGAACTTATCTGATACTTCAGGGATTGAATTGCTACAGATGTTGTCCACTATGGGGCAGCAAGAATAGTGTTCCATCTTGATACTTCAGTAAGAAACTATTCTCACCACAAAATTGGTGAATGATGAACGGGCCTCTCCATAGGGAATCAAACTTCCCATGCATTCCTTTTGGCTCTCTCCTCTTGTCCCATAACAAGACTTGATCCCCAATTTGAAATTCTCTGGCCTTCGCCTTCTTGTCAAAAAGTTTCTTGACCTGACTTTGATGCTCAACAATATGTTCTACTACCATAACCTGCTGCTCTTCAAGTTCAGTGAGGTACATTATTCTTTTGTCAATAGAACTTTCATAAGTTCTATCTTCCACTTCTTTTGCCAACTTCAAAGCCGGCAATTCCAAAGTAATAGGTATTTCCGCATTCAAACTATATAGAAGCTAGAATGGTGACATGTCTATTGCTCTTTTAGGAGTAATTCTATCTTCCCATAAAGCATCAAACAAAGCTTTATGCCACATCCTCTAATTATCCTCTACCAGTTTCCTGATAATTGTAACTAGATTCTTGTTGCTAGATTCTACCTGACCATTCCCTTGCAGATAATAGTCCAATGAATGAGAAAGAATGATCCCATATTCAAAGCAAAAACTAGTGATCTCATTTGAAGAAAAACATGTAGCATTATCTACTACAATTTTTTTTGGAACTCCAAACCAAGAAATGATATTCTCCTTGAGAAAATTACATACTACCTCAGAAGTAGCATGTTTAACTAGAATTACCTCCACCCACTTGGTGAAGTAATCTGTTACAGTGAGAATAAAATTATGTCCTGCACTCAACGGTGGGTTCATAGCACCAATGAAGTCAATGCCCCATTGTTGAAAAGGTTCTTCAATCACAACTGGCTTTAGTGGTAGTGCGGCTAACTTAGGCTTCCCAACAAACTGCTGGCAGAGTTCACATCTACTTACCCAATTGTACGCATCTTGAAATAATGTAGGCCAATAGTACCTAGCCCACAAAATTTTATGAGCTCTTACAAGTGCAAAAAATTGTCCTCCACATGCCAAATTGTGAAAAGACTAAAAGTTTTCTTTGTTGTACTTTATCCACACAATGGAGAAAAACTCCATCAAGGCTTCTTTTATACAAATCATTATCTCATAATACATAGTTTGCAGCCTTTAACTTGATTGTTTTCTTCTCTTTATAAGATAAATGAGAAGGACACTCACCATACATGAGAAAATAAGTGATATTGGAATACCACTCATCTGTTGTAGTAACAAAGAGAACAGTTGGCACATCCTCAACCTCTACCTCTTCATCACTTGTTTCTTTTGGAACATTATCAGCAATTAGCTGACATAAACCTCTCCCACGCACAAGCTTGGTGGGTTTGATATCAAGATCAAATTCTTGAATTTTGGCAATCCAATTGCCCCTTTTCATCCCAAATTCTTGTTGTGTCAGGATAGATTTCACTATTGTATCCTGCACCAAAACAACAATATGTGAATTCATAATGTAAAACCTAAAATGCTTCACTGCTTTGACTACAGCATAAGCATGTTTCTCCATATTTGAATACTTAAGTTCATGATCCTTCAGTGGGCAACTCATAAACAAAATCAGAGATTCCACACCTTCATTCTGCTAAACCAGAATTGTTGAAAGTGTATGCTCGGAAGCATAACTATACATTATGAAATCCTTAGTGTAGTCAGGACAAACTAGAACTAGAGCATGAGCTATGGCCCTTTTAATATCCTCAAAGGCTGCTTTACCTTCCACACTCCAACGAAAAGTAGTCTTACCTTTCATCATAATGACAATATGATGAGTTTTCGCTATGAATTCTGAAATGAACCTCTGCAGAAATTCACCTTCCTGAAGAAAGAATGAACTGCAGTCTTCCTAGAAAGCAAAGTAAGACTTTGGATAGATTTGACTCTTTCTGAGTCAATTTTAGTACCTTCTCTAGACACAATGTGACCGAGAAGCTCACCCTCTATAACCCCAAAAACTGATTTCTTAAGATTAAGAGAAATACCATTTTGATGACACCGTTCCAGAACCTGTCACAAGTGGTAGGTATGATCTTGATGATTTTTAGAGAAAATGGTCAAATCATCAAGGTACACCATAATGAACTTCCCCATTTCATCTCTGAAAGTGAGGTCCATTGCTCTTTGGAAAGTAGCACTAGCATTAATCAAACCAAACAGCATGCTGCGGTATGCAAATGTGCCCCAAGGTGTTGTAAAAGTAGTCTTGTATTGATCTGCTTCACTGGCTTCTACTTGATTGTAGCCTAAAAAGCCATCTAACATAGACAACATCTCTGAACCAGTTACAGTTTGTAACACTTGATCCATAATAGGCAGAGGATAGTTATCTTTTAAAGAAGATTGGTTCAGATTTCTAAAATCAACACAAATACAGATTTCTCCATTCTTCTTTCTCACAGGAACAATATTCGCAATCCAAGTGGAATGATGGATAGGAAAGATTATTTTAGCATCAGCATTTTTTGGATTTCAGAAAGAATGGTACATGATATCTTGGGATTATATTGCCTCTGCTTTTGATGATCCTACCTTGAGAGGAATCTTGTGTTGGATCTCCTTGGGTCTGAAAGACTTCAGATCATCATATGAATATGCCAGCACATCAATGTAATGGCGAAGAAGTGTAATGAACTTGAATTTCTCATCAGCAGTGCAACATTTCTTGATGTTAACCATCTTGGGATCTGCTTCAAAACTCAAATTTACTTGCTCAAATTCCATGGATGAACTTGAATCAAGTTGTTGTTGTTCGATATATCTATTATGCTTGTCAAATAGCTTTTCCAAAGAAACCAAACCTTTTGGAATCTTATTCCCTTTTAGCTAAAGAATCTCCTCACCAGTCTGTGAATCTATTTCAAAAACATATTCTCGTGGTGGAGAATCACTACCTTCAAAGTAGATCTTATCAAAGCTATATGTCTTCTCTAAGAAAGCTATGGTCTAATTATCACCATTGAAGAACTACCAATGGTTGGCATTATCTAGTACACTTGGTCAGAAAACCAACTCAATTATGTACTTATCACCTTTAAAATCCTTGTGAGGGACCATAAGGGTGGCAAAGATAGTTAATGAATTAGCACGATAATTAAACTCTCTCAGTACTGCGGAGATTTCGAAAGCATCAAAACCTTCAATGCAATCCCAAACATGATTGCGGTAATGTCTCAGCCTTTCATTCTTGGTTTGATAAAGCTTTCTCACTTGAAAAACAAAAAGCTCAATATTACCTTGTGTGTGAGTATTTTTAATAGATTTAACATTCCGAGTAACGATGACTCGTATTTAGCGGTGTTATTAGTATTGTTGAACTATAGCTTATAAGAGAAAGGAAAAATATCACCTTGTGGAGATATTAGAACTACTCCAGCTCTAGATCTAGTGGAAGAACAACTACCATCAAATTCTAAAATCCAAACATCATTTGAATTTACCTTTTTGATGTTTCTATGACCAGTAGATTCTTCCTCATCAGAGAAGGAAGAATCCGGCAACACTATGCTCTCGTCTGAACTTTCATCTAAATTTTCTTTTGAATCTTCATCTGAATTATCTAAATTTTCATCTGACAAACTATAGGTGTTTTCAGTGGTCAAGAAATAATTGCCCATCCCTGAAGACTCAAACAAAATTTGAGCTTTTGGATTTTCAGTTTGAGTAACACTATATTTTGCCTCCTTTTCAGGAAGCAATTTATGCATGACACCTTTAATAGGTATCCTTGCCTTGGATAAATCCATGTTTAGTTTACCTCCCACATCCTTACAAAAATTATATCTAAGCAAAATGCCATAAGAAGCTGGAACATCAGCAACTAGGACGGCCATCTTGATCCTCTTATCCGGAAAAGATGCAAATGCAAATTGGGCATCCTTGATTTGGTTTAACAAAGGCACTTGCTTATTCTCCATTGAAAAGCATCTCTCAAAGGTCTTGGTCAAAATGAGACTGAAAGCATTTACCACCTTTGTAGGCATGACATTGTCAGAAGCTCCGGAGTCTATGATACAATTGCTTAGCTTGTGGCCATTGACTAACAGAGAAACATAGAAGGGTTATATTTTCCCTGGAGCAACAAAGGGAGTAGTGACTAGGTTATTTTGGGTGGACCTATTCTTGGAGGATTCATGAACAATTTTAGGAGAATCTTACCCTATAGGGGCAGCGTTATTTTTAACATGTTATGCCCTTACTTCCATAGCGTATATGGTTATGAATAGTCGGCTTGTGGCTATCTTAACTCTTAATTAAGTCATATTATCATTAGTATATTGGTATTTAGTTTTTTAGGTCAGAATAAGGCTTCTATAGGGCTATCTAGGTCAGCATGGGTGATATCCTAGGCATAAATAGGTATATATAGGGGTAGTGAGTCTTATTGGATCATCATATTGAGTATTGTGTTCTTACTGAAGACTATTAGAGGCATCCCCCTCGAAGAGGATTAGGAGGTTGCCCCTTTGAAGTGGCATATTATTATCAAGTATTTGCAGCATATTTTCTATTATACTCAGATATTGTGCAAGTTGGTTCATTACAAGTGGTATCAGAGCATGATCTTGCCACCGTAGAGGCAAGGTTTTTTCTCAATATTGGAGGCGGTTTTGAGAAGAGCATAACTTTCATATTTTAGCAAATTTTTTAAATATTTTTAAAGGGTTTTTTAGGACCATATTAATGAAGCTACAATCCATATTTTAGAGGAATTGGACCAGATTTGAGTGAATTATTACAGAATTATGATTTCTACACAATTTATTTGAGATCTACATATCTCACACATCCTAATAAATTGGAGCATAATTTGTATTGGGTTTTTGAAGACAAAATAGAGGAGCGTACAGTCCAAATCTTGGAGAAATTTAAGTAAAAATAAGTGAGTTATTATAAAATTAGGGTTTCCAACAAATTCACTCTCAAGGCTGCAAATTTGTTTATTTTTTGGAGTTTTTTCTGGGTAAGTGGTATCTTGGCTGTAGTAAGTTATAGTAAAAATTTTTGAGAATTTACATTTCATTTGTGTGATTTATTTCAAAAATATTGGTTTCCATCATGACGAGGCTTGCAACAAGAGGCAAAAAGAATGTTGTCACACCGAGGAAATCCCCTAATAGGATGGGGAAACAACAGAGGATATTAATCCCAATGATGAAATAAGGTCAAGGAAGACATTTCCTCAATCAAGTTGGAGATGTGTGGCCTAAGAGGAGATATATCAGACATACGAAGCATGTTAAGTGCCTTTATGAAGGAACAAAGAAAGGAGGTCTCAAGCAACCAAGAACCAGAAGAAGAAGAAGAAGAAGAAGAAGAAGAAGTTCCTAATCAAGTTATCTTGGAGCTAAAGTTAATTTTCCAGACATGCATGAAGAAGCTGAGGACACCAACAGTTCCAAGTTATCTCATTATAAGGAAATATTTTCTAGTTGAAGTTACCACATGGGATGATGAAGATTATATGAAGAAACTACCACAATTGTTCAGCGTTGAGGACAACACTTTTGCAAAGGTGGGGGGCATGTTATGCCCTTACTTCCATAATGTATACGGTTATGAATAGTCAGCTTGTGGCTATCTTAACTCTTAATTAAGTCATTATCATTAGTATATTGGTATTTTGTTGTTTAGGTTGGCCTAAGGCTTCTATAGGGCTATCTAGGTCAGCCTGGGTGATATCCTAGCCATAAATAGGTATATATAGGGGTAGTGAGTCTTATTGGATCATCATATTGAGTATTGTGTTCTTACTGAAGACTATTGGAGGTATCCCCCTCGAAGAGGATTAGGAGGTTGCCCCCTCGAAGTGGCATATTATTATCAAGTATTTGTAGCATATTTTCTATTATATTTAGATATTGTGCAAGTTGTTTCATTACATAGCATACTTAGCTAACCTATCAAATTGGTCAGGGTTAGCTTGTAAATATTCTACCTCAGACATCTGGATTTTGGTTTTCCTAGCATGATCAATTATGTCAAAGAGCTTAAATGAATTAGATACAGAGGTAGGAAATCCTTCATTCTGGGGTTTAGTTGGGGTAGTACTGGTCTGAGGAATAGAAGTAGAAGAAGTAGGATTGTTAGATGAACTTACTTGTTTATTGACAGCCGGGTCCTTTGATTGAAAAGGCAATGAAGTTCCTCATTTGGCAATTGAAATCATAGGTTGAGGCTCTTCTCTTGACTTGCCTTTATCAGCCACTTGTTGATTTGATTGATTTTGGGACCTGGTAAAAACAACATACGCTCCATCATATACCTCTCCTTCTCTTTCTGCTTCATCTTGCTAGTTCAAAAACCCAATAGTAGAGTCACTAGCTAATTCTTCTTCTCTTTCTGTAAAAATATTAGCATTATTTTCCTGATCCAAATCAGGTTGGAAAGAATTATCCTGTTCCGCTTCATAGTAACCAACCGCTGAGTTGACCGGCGGAGCTTCACTGGAAAGCTTTCCCTATGTTGGCGGAAGCCTATTTTGTTGCCTTTGATTTCTTTCAACATTGCCTTGATATGAATTGTTAGAAAATGCCCTTCTTGGTATCTCTATAAGAAGGAGCGGACATACCCTGGGACATTTGCTTTTTCAAAGCTAGAAACTCATTTGCTAACTTCTGCACCATAGGATCTATGGTGCTTGTGGAAGAATTATCAGTAGAGGGTTGACCTTTATTTATGTTTGAATCCCTTCTTATCTTACCTGCAAGGATAAGATCATTTTCAACCTCTGTAGCCAAACTTTGAGCTAAAGGAAGATCGGCAGGATTAGCTTGTCTTAACAAAAAACTTACCTCAGGAAGCTGGTTGTTGATGAAGAAACATTTAAGATTCTCTGCCATTAGCTGAACGGATGCTAGAATCCTATTTGTCAATTTATTAAACTTGGCAATGAAATCTCGCATGGGCTCATGTGGTTCTTTCTTCATCTGTGTCAGCTGGGCTAACAAAGCATGTGTTGGATTAGGTCCAAACAACTAAGAGGGGGGGTGAATTAGTTTTTACTCAATTTCAAATTTTCTACTTTTAATCTTCCTTTACAACTTATAATCAAATCAATTTCAGCATTAAACAACAACACATGAGCAGAAACATAAATAACACACTTGACACCAAGATTTTGACGTGGAAACCCAGTTAAGGGAAAAACTACAATGGGGGTTAACCCACAAAGATTATACTCTATTAAAATTATTACAATGGGGAATGCGCATGCATTCAGGCTCACTAGCCAGAGCTCACTACTCAAAGGAAGGCTCACTGCCTATAGGAAGAAAATTACAATAAATCTAAACTAATATTTAGCATCTATAAATGCTAGAGTTCAGTTCTGGTTAAGTATAGAAAACTGACTTGGCACACTTCATCCTTACTCTGCTCCTCTTATTGCTCTGCTAACATCTGAACTTTTTATCTCTACTATTTTTCACAATTACACCATAGTTGCAATACACACACACACAAAAAAAAATATCCAATTCCATCAACTATATATATCTGCAACATGATCTATAATCATTTTACCAGTCGGCTTCAAGAACATTTAAAACTTTGTTGAGTACTCTGCTCTGTCGGCTAGATCCATACATAATATGAGATCGGGACCAAATCTTGTACTTGCAAACCATCAACCATGTCGGCTGCCATCATGGTTCATCACCAATTTCCCAATAGACAACTTCTATACATCCAAAATTAAGATCATTCACAAGGTCGGTCTGTACTTCTACTACCTGTTCTATCAAACTAAGACCTGATACTCAGAAGCTAATATCTTTTGAGTCCTTCATCACCAAAGAACAAAATTTTGGATTTAGGGTGTCTTGACAATGCTTACAACTACCACCTTAGATCTGCAGCAAGCCATGCCTTTCCACTGGAGAGATCTAGACCAAAATACTGGACCCTGTCACCTACTCTATTCCTGACTCCCAGACTTAGACAAATTCTGATCTTAACTTCTGGTGTGAACAAATTGTGTTATGCGAATGATTGGGATGATCTTAGATGCCATCAATGAAAACACCTATCATGCCTAGCAGTGTCTCTTGCCAACAATCTCCCCCTTTGGCATTGATGGCAACACTTAGTGAAAAATGACTGTGTCAAAAGTAGCTCCCCCTTTGCTTGTGCTTCATACTGTTGTTCACACTGCTTTCCGGTGCTCCCCCTTAGCTAGATTCCTCATTTTTCACTGATCTTCACTGCCCCTTTGACATCAATGGCAAAGGGTGGGGTCCGCAAGCCAAAACTCTCCAAAAATTCTATAAATAATGCCACATATGTACAATTAATCATTAAGTTATATATACATAAACTTGAGAATGTCTGCAAAGCTAGTTTTTATTTACAGAAGTTCAGAGGCCCAAGTGCTCTTCATTCCATCCAAAATTGAAATGTGTCCACTTAGTAAAAATGCATATGCTCCTGCCTTTGTCAATCTGGAGGATCACTTGTCTGAAGTGTAGTCTGAGCTTCTGATAGGGCATTAAACATGGCTTCTAACTTAGGGGCAGTCAATCCCCGGAGCTCACACATTCTCTTCATAATGTTACCCTTTTCTTTAACAAGCCTCTTTATCTCATCTATCAGGTTGATTACTTGACATTCTTGACTTATAGGCGAAACTATTTGAGGATCAAAATTTTGAGAGAAATTTGACAATTTTTGTTCTTGCTCCTTTATCTTTTTCTTAGTATCCTCATTAACTTTGAGCCATGATAGACAAAATTTGTACATATCACTTCCATCATTTAGAGCATTCTGAATACTTTTTATGCTAATACCAAGTATTCTTCTATCATTTCCTATCAGGTTCTTTATTTCACAAAATTTCTTATCCAGGAATTCTTTTTGAACTTTTGCCTCCACAGACTTCTCAAAGGACTCAAAATGAGTATTTACAGAACTTACAAGATTTTTCAAATGTTTGGAGGGGGAATCAGATGGACTCTTCTGGTAGGTAAGCATTAACTTTTCCAAAATTCTGGATGCAAGTCCCAGTAGCTCATTGTCCTCCATGTGGAATTTTAACATCTTTTCTCTGGCCTTTACTTGGGTGAATGATGCTATTTTCATTAGTTGAATTGGAGAGAGAGCATCTAGATTGGCTAGACCTTGGAGTAGTTCAAGCTCATCAAGCTCACACATCTCTTTTTCAAGAAGACTTTTCACTGCATCTGCAGTGTCTCTTGAAACATTTTATGAACCATCCTTTTGTTCATCATATTTCTTAGTATCTACTTTATGTGCTTCAACATTTACACCATCTTCTGCTTTATCTTTCTTTTCTCTTTCTTCCTCTATCTTTGCTTTATCTTTCTCTATGTTCTCTGTAGAGGGACTCTTTCTTGTTTGTTCATCACTTGCTACCTGATCCGGAGGGCTCTGTGAAGTATTAATATTATCCTCTTTCCCTAACGTATCAGGTGGATTAGGAGTATCTCCTGCATCAACTACTTTATCCAACATTTAAGTATCCTCCTGATTTGCTTGTTCTACTTCTGGAACAGAGGCTTCACCCAACTCAGATTGCTACTCAATAATGTTCTCTTCTTCACCATCTGGAACTTCTTCTGTGACTATGGGAAAATTGTGCTTTTTCAATGCTTTTAAGAGAATTTCTTGAGTTTCTTCAATGATTTCACTTGTTTCTCCAAGCATGAGTTTTTTCATTCTCTTTTTGCTTCTAAAGTCATCTTTGACTTCCTTGAATATCATATTCATTTGATTAGGTGAAATCTAAGGACACAAACTTATTAGTTCATGTTCTTTGATCTCCATGTCCTTGCTCTTGGCATTTTCTTTTCTTAACTCCAAAATATTTGCTAGACTTTGTGGCAACTCAAAAGTTATCTCAATTAGTGCCTTGTTGTAGATGTTGAGATATCTGATAGTTGCTTCCTCCAACACCCTTTTATCCACATCATTATATTAATCATAGAATTCAATTGTGGGTTTTAGATTACCATCTACAGTAACTGACATTACCACATCCTCCAGGGAAAGTGTGGGCTTCTTAATATATTCCTCATATGCTTCTCTCTTTTGCTTTTTGCTAGCCATTTTGCTTTCGGAGGACATTTCTTTGGTTACTTTTGCAGCTTTTGTTCCAGTGGCCTTTAGATCCTTGATTTCAATGTCAGAATCTATATCTTCTTCTTCTTCTCTTATGCTTTCGTAGGTCTGGGATGCTTTTATTTTCTTCCTTTTCTCCCATATTTCGGTTGATTTTGCTTCTGGTTTTGCAGTCTTGGAAGGAGCAGGGGCAGTAGCAAAGCTCCTAGTGGTTCTTGAAGTCGAAGAGAGTTCCACCGGATCATCTATTTGTTTCTTATCTTGTTTCTCTTTCTCAGCCTTCTCTGTTCTTTCTCTAAATTTTCTCATAGCTTCCTTAGTTAGGCCCAGATTTTTAGCTAACTGATCAACTTCTTTTCTTACATTCCTATTGGTTTTAGGTTTTCTGAGCTCAATATGCAATTTTAAACTCAGCTACACATAAGTTCTAAATCTTTCAACCATTGTGTCTTTAGGCTTGCTTAGAAGATGTTGAGCATACATATTCAAGATCCTTTCATCTACTTCATACCCCATGGGCATGATCCAAACAGTTATGGGTTCCACTGCTTCCATTAAACACTGATTAGTATCAACCATGAAGCATATTTCATTTTTGTACTTGTCAACAATTGAATTAGGGATTCTTTCCCTTGAGTGCATCATACTTTGAAAATTCTTGAAGTAACCCCATATTGCAGTTTTCTGAGCTTTGAAATCACCAATGCTGCGAAGATGATTTCTGATCTGAATGGCAACTAGCTCATCCTTAGTCCAGTGCACACCTTTTACCCCAGGTACTTCATTCATAAAGTAAAAGAATATACATAGAATCAATGTACCATACTTGAAGGTGTTTTTCTTATCTTTCTTGATTTTGTTTAAATTTTTAATCAGTTGATTCTATAGTAGTTCACACAAGTCATAATCAATATTTTCCTTTAGCATCTTGTATGCAGCATATATGGTTGTTCCAGAAACAGAATTTTCTCTACTCGAGTGGTAAATCTTGTACCCAATCACCATGGAGGTGAATGTGACATCTGGTTCTATAATATCATTAATGGTCTTTGCCCTTCTATCAAACTTGGCACTGGTAGCATCAGTCATTGTCTGGTTTTTCATGGCTTTTAGCATGGGCAACCCACTGGTTGAGTTTAACCCGGTAACATTTTTGATAGCATCCTTGGAAATCTTAAATGGTTTTAACAACCAAATAAATTCATCATGCATCTGACTCAAAACATATCAGACCCATTCATCCTCATCAAAAGTCAAAAACCCCATGAACTAAATAAAGTGTTTATCCTGTAGTGCCTTATACTCGGGTTTAAGTTCATGATTTTCATCCCTGAGTTGTCTCTTAAATAAGTCTACATACCTTGAATCTCCAAATTCATCTAGGTTTGCATGAATATAAACCCTAATGTCTTCAACATGTAGCACACCATATGGAACACTTGAAAAAGCACCTAACAGATCGACTTCTATTGATTTGTGAAGATGCTTCTTAAATTTGGGTCGAGGTCTTTCAGTAATGTCAACAAAATGAGGAGTAGCCATCTCAACAGATTTCAGATTCAAAGTTTCATAGAGAAGTACCTTTTTCTTTCCGCAAGGTTAGAGTTGATCAAATGCCAGTTGAATTCGCTCTTGGTGCATCAGTCTCTAGATTTGTAGCTTGAATGCTCTTCTTATTTCTTCTGAATGCAAAGTGATTAAAATGTGTGACCAATTGACTTTTTATCTTTTGCAAAACCTAATTTGGCGTTGTAATAAATACTATGCCCTAACTTTATCCAGTTACTCTGTTTTTGACAGTTCTTCATGAATCACTCAACAAGTTTTCATATGAACATCTTTTCTTCCGGAGATCCTTCCAAAGATTCTAAACCAATTCAAAATATCCTCTTTTATTGTGCCAGACTTAGGTACCCACTTATTGACTGGGGGAATTTGATGTTTAATGCAGCTCCCCCTGAGCCAGAGCTTCTGTCATAATTCCCAGAGGAATTGTCAGCACCGGATTCCAGTGCGAACTCATCACTATTGTTTATTGTATATTTCTTTGTCCAAATCTTGTTCATTTCGCTCTGTATCTCATTCACATCAATTTTCCTTTTGCCTCTGTCTTGTTTCTGCTCATCCAGTTTTCTATTTACTGGACCTCTTCTTCCATTGTTCCTACTTCTGCAGAATCTTGCAATGTGGCCAGATTTATTGTAGTTAAAGCACACAACATTTCTATTCTTATAAACCTAATTTTCTCTTGATCTGCACTAATTAGCCATATGTCAAAACCCATTGCAAACAAAACAGTAACCATTGAAAGAATTGCTAATTCCTCTATTGTTAGCATTATTCATTATCATATTTCTGCATTCATTTGATCTATGACCATGCCTCTTACACTTGAAGCATTGATCGAAGAAGGATGGATCATTTTGATTTACTTTGCTTCTGCACTGAGTAGCTCTATGACCAAATTTATTGCAATTGAAATAATTTCCATTGAATGATGGATATCTTTGAGCATTAGGTTGTCTTACTAGAGGTTTCTTAGTACTGTTTCTCCTATTCCTTGGTTGAAAATTTCTTTGTCTGGATCCGGAGCTTTCACCTTTCTCATATCCAAGATCATGCTTGTCATCACCTTTTTTCTGACCTTTAATTAGTGTTTCAAGTTTAGCTGAGCTTATCTTGAACTTCTCCTTATACTCATTTGCAATTGTCTCTCAAGTTTTATTTCATTGTCTCTACTTTCTTGTAGATTAGATTCTAGGAGGCCAGCTATCGTATCTAATCTACAGCATTCTTCAAATCTCTCTTTCATATTTTGATTCATCTCTTCTTCAGCTTTCTTCCTGTCTTCAATTTCTTTGGTTAGTCTCATCACTCCAGTTTCCATCTCATGTTTTAGGATAGTAACTTCTTTAGCTAACATTTCACATTCCTTTGTCTTCTCATTCAGGGCCTTGTCTTCATGATGCCTTCCCAGTAGAAGAGGTTGCTCCTTTCCTTTTGAATTGGATTTGCTCAATTTTTCTTTTAAAATCTCAATGAAGTCTTCAGCCTTTTTGAGTTTATCTTGCAGCTCTTGAACTTCTGCCTTGGACTGCTCAAGATCATCTAGGGTGAGATTAAGTTGCCCTTGAAGGTCATATTCATCCATCATACTGCCTTCCCAGATCTTCCTTAAGCTGTTAAACTTTTTCAAAGGAACTTAGCTCTGATACCAATTGTTGGATTAGGTCCGGACAACTGAGAGGGGGGTGAATCAGTTGTTACTCAATTTAAACTTTTCTACTTTTAATCTTCCTTTACAACTTATAATCAAATCAATTTCAGCATTAAACAACAACACATGAGTAGAAACATAAATAACACACTTGACACCAAGATTTTTGGCGTGGAAACCCGGTTAAGGGAAAAACCACATTGGGGGTTAACCCACAAAGATTATACTCTGTTAAAAGTATTACAATGGGGAATGCACATGCATTCAGGCTCACTGCCCAGAGCTCACTACTCAAAGGAAGGCTCACTGCCTGTAGGAAGAAAATTACAATTAATCTGAACTGATATTTAGCATCTATCAATGCTGGAGTTTAGTTCTAGTTAAGTATAGAAAACTGACTTGGCACACTTCATCCTTACTCTGCTCCTCTTACTACTCTGCTAACATCTAAACTTTTTATCTCTACTATTTTTTGCAATTACACCATAGTTGCAATACACACACACACACACACACACACACAAAAAAAAAATCCAATTCCATCGGCTATATATATCTGCAACATGATCTATAATCATTTACCAGTCACCTTCAAGAACATTTAAAACTTTGTTGAGTACTTTGCTCTGTCGGCTAGATCCATACATAATATGAGATGCAGACCAAAACTTGTACTAACAAATCATCAATCATTTCGGCTGCCATCATGGTTCATCACCAATTTCCTAGTAGAGAACTTCTTTACATCCAGAATTAAGATCATTCACAAGGTCAGCCTGTACTTCTACTGCTTGTTCTATCAAACTGAGACCCGATACTCATAAACTAATATCTTTTGAGTCCTTCATCACCGAAGAACAAAATTCTAGGTTTAGGGTGTCTTGACAATGCTTACAACTACCTTAGATCTACAGCAAGCCATTCCTTTCCACCAGAGAGATCTGGACCAAAATACTTGACCTTGTCACCTGCTCTGATCCTGACTCCCAGACTTAGACAAATTCTGATCCTGACTTCCAATGTGAACAAAATGTGTTATGCAGATGATTGGGATAATCTTAGTTGCCATCAATGACAACACCTATCATGCCTAGCAGTGTCTCTTGCCAACAGCATGTGCATCTTGTGCCGGCTTAAACCTAGCTTCAAACTTGGTTTTGAGAATGTTCCAATTAGTTATTGTTTGGGCTTGAAGGTGGTAGAACCAATCTACAGCAGCACCTTGCAGTGTTTCTACAAAAAGTCTCACAACTACATCTTCGTGTTCCACCCCTAGCACACCACAAGCTATACAAAAAGCTACAATGTGTTCATTAGGATGGACTTTCCCATCACCATAGAATTTTGAGAAATTCTTCCTTAAACTATGAGTAAGTTCATGCAGTGGTGATGTCAAATTCAAAGTTCCAAAAGTATTAGCCCACAGGCCTTGAGCTGCCATGGTGAGCTGATTGAAAGATGGGATGACAAGCTTTTGTGGAACTTGAACAAATAAAACTCTGTTAGTAGTTGAACTGGAAGCTTCACTAGGTATAGGAGACCTAGCGTTGGTAGGAGGAAGAAAACTCCTTGTTCACTGAAGCCAAGATTTTGGAGGCAAAAGACCAAAATTATTTTGCTGCATTAACTTGAACACAGGATCAATAATTCTTTGAGCTCTCTTAATTCTTGTATACCTTGAGTCTGCCAGAATGTAATGTACTCAACAAAGATTTAGAAACAACTTAAAACAATGGATGAGGATGAAAAGTTTCAACTCAAAGCATGAGGCTCCAAGTTGCGCGTTCTTCCCTAGTAGAGTCACCAAAAAACTGTTGGGTGAATATTTTGTCATTAACTAACAGAAAAATGGTTATAACACCACAACTATGATGAGATAGAGTCTCTCCTCTCAACAAGGGGAGGTTCCGTCTAGTTGCTTTAACTATTACAAACAATAGTTTACAAAGCTTATTTACACTAAACACTATTTTTGTGGTGATTCCATTTCATCCTATTCTCTTTTTTCAGAATAGATGTTCTTGCTCTTCAAAATGATAACTTCAATAGAATTGATATTTAATAACTTCTGAACTGAGACAAACCATAGAAACACAAAGTCTTCTATTGCTTGACTTATTTCCCACAAATAAACTTGATTGAATTCAAATGTAGCTCAAAGTCTCCACTCTCATTCAACACGATATAACTAGATTGAACACAACAGTTTATAACACAAAGTCTTTAAACTATTCTATTCTCACAAATGGAAACACAAACTTCCATTATGACAAAATAGCACAAAGTCTATTTAACCAAAACAAAAACACTTCTCTCAATTTTCAATCAAACTCCACAATTCCAGAAATGATTCAATATAACATAATACCAATGACATAAGAACATTGATATCATAAAACAATATGATTCAACTCAAATTTTGATACTCAAACTGCTTGCTTATACTAATATTCACTTGAAAATTTAATAAACATGAAAAGCTCAAAGTCTTGATATGTTTTCAATTCGGCAGAGTTTCCTTTCAATAGATAAAAGATAAAAATTACAATAGAGGCGCTCTTTATTTATAGGGAGAGGCCTTGAGAAAATTTAGGAAAAACCTAACTACTTTGACTTATTCAAAAATAGGAGTCCTTATTCACTTGGGACTTCCTAAGTTTTTACATGTAATTACATATGAAAAAAGTACATGTAAAAGTGTCCAAAACTAAATGAAAAGTACATATGAAAATACAAAAATATACTAAGGCAAAGATCAAATATGTCAACTTCCAATAGTATCCTTCTTTGTTGACCCTTCATACATTGTGATCACTGCTTGTATTTCAATACTATCTGGTGTCGCAGTGTTGTTGGAGATTACTCTGGCCTTAGTGATGTTATCTCTAATGGTAGGGGTGACTTTCTCATGATCTTTCAACTTGACCTTCAAATTGTCTATGGTTTCTTGATAATCCATCAAGTTATCCAATGACTCGATTAAGAAAGCTTTTTCCTCAAACGCAGCCTACATCATCTTATTGAATTCCTGTATCATTTCATCAACTGGAAGAAACTCATGATTATCATCAATCAATTTACATGGGAGCTGCTCCAACTTGTGCAAGAGACTTAGATCATTGTCATCACACAACTCTCGTGCATCTCCTAGTTCCTTGATTACATCATTCAAGACTTTCCTTTGGTGAACTAGGCCTTCTTTTGTTGAAACATATGCCTCTTGATTTGTAGTAATTCCAAGTGAAACAAGAGTCTTCATTTTCATGCTTTCCCATTTTTCCAAACTAGAATCCAGATATTCAATATCCGCAGAAATAGAATCAATCAATTCATCTAATTCTGCTCTTACCTTGGCCATTTTTACTTTTCTTTTTGCTGCTTCCTTCAATAGTGAAACACCCTATGTTGACAATTTCTTTAAATATTCCTCTACAACCTTCCCTTTTGCTTGAGTCTTTTCAGCTTTTTGGACCAAGGGATTTTCAACTGTTACTATCATAGGCTCTATAATTTTTGATGTCATCGTGATTTTCTGTAACACTATGGCTAGCTACTCAGCTTTTAATTTGTAGTATTCCTTTTGTTTCCTCTCTTCATCATATTTCACAAGAAGAGATGTGGAAGTGACCTGGAAATCAACTTTAATACCTTCATGTGTTAATTTCCCCAATTCCACACTAGATATCACATAGTCATTCACATCAAAAGTATCTTTAGTAGCCTCAAGAGGAGGCTTGGCAATCTCTGCATATCTACTACCCTTATCATCAATAAGCCTTGACATAGTCTTAGGCTTCTTCTCCTGTGCCTTTAGCTTGGGACTCCGTAGTTTCCTAAAATCAATATCATCTGGTGATATCTCCTGTTTCTTTCTCTTAGGAGTATAAGTTGAAAGCCATGGGGGAAGTATTGATGTGCTTATATTCTGATCTGGAACCATTGGTGGAGTAGAAAGAAATGTACTTACACCTATAGTAGTAACAATTGAAGGAGTATTGGTGAACACAGCACCTAGTACATCCACATTAATGGCTTTCTCAGAACCCAAAACAAATTGTTCAAACATTGAAGAACCATCAATATCATAAGAAGGGGATGACAAACTAGGAATAGATCCAAAAGAGCGAAGAACATTATCAAAATTCACATTAGAATCATCAAAAATTGTTTTGGAAGATGATGGAGACTCAGATGATTGAATGTGAATGGGTGACATTGGGGTTATAGGAGGATTAGGCACAGAAACTAAAACAAGCACATTTGGATGAGGAGAAGAGACATCAGTATCCAGTAACACATCTCCATATGGAGACACGGCTATATCCTGTACATTTTCCTGTTCATCTTCTTATTCCTTCTCCTGCTCACCCTCATTGTCTGATGCAGACTTATCCTCAACATCCATGTCCTTAACATTCATGCCTTCAGAAGTTGGTTCTTCAACATCTTGTTCTTCATCAACTTCCATTTCTTTAGAAATAGATTCTTCCTCTGCTTCTCTAGCTTTACTTCCTCTTGTCACGAATTTGATCTTAGGCTTGGAAGCCTTAGATGTGCTAGGAGCATCATTCTTATTCTTGGTTCTTATCTCAACTTTCTTTCCTGTTTGCTCAAAAACTTCTTCCTCTAAACCAGTTATAAAATCCTTCAATGGTATACCTTTTCTTTGGTGCCACATGTTTGTATTGTCTAACACAAGCTCAAACCTTTTCCTTAAGGAAGTCAATTCCTTATGAGACCATCGTATAGGAGGTAGAGGAGAATTTGCAATCTGCTCATTATCATATTTGGGATTAACCAGTTCTTCATTATCTACCATACCTTCAGGAATACTAGCTAAACCCAAATATTCAATTTGGTCTAGAGATAACCTACTGTAGTCTAGCTTTTTGATTTCCTCTTCTGTCCTCAAATCAACCCAGATGTCCTCAACCATTGGCACATGAAATTGAGTCTTTCTTTTGATTTTAACCTTCACTCCTCTATAATCAAATTTTGGCCTCCTCTTGAATTGCTCCATAGTTACCAATTGCATTTTAGTTTCCATGGCCCTGGCTTTTGCTGCAGTTGAAACTGAGTATCTACCAATCTCAATGGGAAATCTAAAACCAAGCTTCTTTAACTCCATTTACTTGTTGTGGACAACAATCATTTGTTGACACAGCTCCATCAGAACCATTTTATCAGAAGGAAACCTTGGAAACATATAAGGATAGCCTTGGAAAAAGCCAACCCTTAAGTATGTGAAATTCAGAAATTGAAGAAACAAACAACCAAATCCATTTACTACTGACCATGCTTCATCTTAAACTCTTCTTTGTTCCAACTGAGGATAAAAAAGGCACAAGAACACAACAAAGAAAGCATCATTTACCCTTCTAAAATGGTGGATTGAACCCTTCAATGTAAGCTGAGGATAATATTGGTAAACAGGAACAACCCTCCTATCCCCTTTAGATGTCAAGCCTATGAAAATCCTCATTGAGGCTGCTATGTACACAAGATAGGAAGTCATATAGAATTTGAAGCTAGTAGATACCTTGATTAGTTTCTCATGGAGAGCATTGTTGATTTGTTCACCCCAGAAGATAGTTTGTTTGCCCTAAAGTATAATTTTGATGAAAGGATACATCCATTCATGAAAAAGTGAAGAAGAGGCTAGTCCCCTTACCCTATTAAGAAGAGTTATTAGATCACCCACTTCTTCAACAAAATCACTTCGAGGAAAGCTCCTTGGCCACCTGGACAAGTTTGACCTTGGAGTCTTAAGCCACTTGGAATTAATTATCCTTTTAGCCTTTCATAATTCTTATTATATTCTTGTTGAGCAAAAGTAAAATCAAGTTTCACAACTTCAGCAGGAGTAGGACACATGAAAACCTTATCAACAAACTCTGAATTCAGTCTCATGATTACATTCCCATGACCATCAACCACTGCTCTGGTATCCCTATTATAGAAATGAGCAACCTGGAGAACAAACTTTGTATTGTGTGCAGCCACTAGGAATGAAGACACTAGGTAAATGTTGCTCTTGACAATCTTTTGCATAAGAGGACTAGGGTTATCTGACTTAGTCCTCTCTACAAATTTAGTCATATCCACATAACCGATTCTGTGTCCTAAATATCCTCAACATTCAAAGTGACCGAAGTGATCGGGAAAACACCTTGATACTTGTACTTCATTGCCTTTGCTTTCTTCAGAGATATCTCAGTCATTTGGAAAAAATGACCCCTCGGTGAGAGTTGATGATTAGAGCAAACTTGCAGAAGAGACTGCAACAAAAAGCCATGATCATGCAGTTAGGGGAAATACTAGAAATTTTGGGGAACTGCAAGTTGATGATCATGACCACAGGAGTGAGCTTGAAAGGGCTAGAGTGCAAGCGGGTCAAAAAATGGAGGAAAGCGGGCTCAAGATAGCAATTCAGAAAGTTTTCTAGAGTTAGAAATTTTGAGGGGGTGAATGCATGGGCGGTAAAATTTGCCACCCTTGCATGTTAGGGGAAATGCAAATGTTAGGGTGGCAAAATTTGTTGACCCTGCATATAGGATAGAACACTGTCAAATGTACAAGCAACAAAATTGACCACTTTAGCATGGAAGGATGATAGGTTTTGATGAAGTGTATGAGTGGTAAAAATTACTACTTTAACATTCAATAAAGATAACGCAAATTATGTTGAGGCGGCAAAATTTACCATCCTCACACAGGAGTCGTTTAAAACCTAAGTGTTTGAGCGGTAAATACTGTCACTTCTGCATTTAACTCCAGACCAAGGAACCTGCGTAGGGGCGGTGAATTTCACCACCCTTACACAGGGTAGAATGACTGAGATAAAGTATGTCAGGGATGGTTTTTAACACTAATGTAGCAAGACAAACGTGAAGGTGGGGTGACAAAATTCGTCGCCCAACACCAAAAGACCAAAAACTAAATGAAAACAAGTTTCAAGAAACACAAAAACACAGTCAGGAAAAACTACGACTCATTAAAAACTAAAAACTTAGGTTTTTGAGATTGAATGCTAACAATTAAAGATGATGATAAAACATCTACAATATACAGTTCAAATGATCCTTAATAAACACAAAAAAGAAATCTTAACAAAGATTACAACAAAACCAAGTCATTACATGTAGAACCCTAGTTTTAAAACAGAAACAAAAATGAAAATAAAAGCTTACCTTTGACAAGAGACTGAAACTCTAGACGCAACTACGGAGACCAAAAATCTACTCGAATCTGCAATCCACGTGATTCAAATGATCTCAGGAAGGGTTTGTTAATCAGTTGGAAGGATTAAGAAATGGTAACATAAACAAAATAAAGAATAAAATGATTTAAAAGACCTTAAAAACCATAAAACTAAAACTAAAAGATTGCAATAAATATCACACAAGTTAACACAAAGTAACATTAATTAAGTGTATCGGCGGCCATTTTTACTGCTAGTGCACTTAAAAAGAAACAACATGTCATAGTGGGCATTTTCACCGCTTGCACACAAAAAGGAAACAACATGCTAGGGCAGCGAAATTCACCACCCTTACATGTTAAAGAGAAAAACTCTAAAAACATGCACAAGCGGTAATTTTTGCTGCTCTAACATGTGAATAGATGAAAATTTTTGAACTCATAAAAAGTGCCAAAATTAATATTTCAACAAGCTTGCAACTTAGCTGATTTTCATGAATTTCAAGGAATTGTCTAAGGGGAACATTACAAGCTATTCTTAGGCGTCAGAGGACTGCACATGAGGTCAAAGAGACATACCTCAAAACATGAACTTAGAGTGTATGCTACGAAACGAACAAGTTTCGTAGGGGTTGTCCTACAAAATGAGCACAGTTGATTTTGAGGACAACACTTCTTCTAGTGGTTCTATATAGCTGGCGGATGACAAAAAAAAACATATACTAATATGGACCATGTGTCCCTTTAGCAAGTAAGAAAAAATGGACCTAGTCCATACATGATGATGGGGTTGATATATATTATCCGACGCTTGGCTAGTAGAATCACTCTGTGTGATATTTTGATGTTGTCTTATATTTGCTAACAAACAATAACAATATAGTTGCTCCGTGCACTTTGATTATCTTGAGTCTTGCCTTGGTTACATTCGGTTCTAAGATCTCTATAGTATAGCCCCACAGTTATACTCGGTTTATGAATCTGTAGTATAACCTTGGCTCATGATGTGATTATTTCCATGCATTGCTTTTATCATGTTATGTGGTTATTATCTTATGAAAAGATTTCTAACCCCTTTTATTGTAGGGAATTGTGTGTTTGTGGGAACATTTGGCGATCATGAAGCACATGTCACCTTTGGGGGCATGGGCTTTGTGAGAGCTCTTGTTCCCTTGTGTGTTTTCTCTCTACCTTAGTGTGCTTGATACTGATACATGATATAAACCAGCTTAAGGTGGAGGCATATAAAGGTAAGTTGTCTGATGATTTTGGTACTAATGAAGTGTGTATGTAATCCCTCTGCAGAGGTGGGATGTTGTATCTCTGGCATGAGTGCACATCTTTATTTTATATTGCAATCAAAAATCCCTCTACGGAGGCAGGATATCATGCATAGCCTTTTATTCAAAGCCCTCTGGAGACATGGGATATCATGCATATCCTTTTATTTAAAGCCCTCTGTGGAGGCGGGGATGGTGTATCTCTTGAGCTAGTGCACATCATTTTTATTTCAAAAGTCCTCTGAGTAGGAGGGGTTAGTGTATGGACTCCCTTAAGAATGTCTTTGGTGGTTGTTGTGGCATAAGCCCAACTATCAGGTGTGCCTATAGCGTTCTTGAGATGGTGGGGGCTTACCAATAAGTTCCTTCCATCACCTTGTTTGTCATGTTTTAGACATATAGTATGTCTTTGGCATGTTATACGACACTCATGTTTTCAGTGTGTCTTCCATGTGTTTTCCCCTTGTGTAGTCTAAATCTATGTGGCGATGAGTCCCTCCCTACACTCAGGTTTTGTATGGCATGTTTTTCCCTAGTGTAGTCTAAAGCTGTGTGGCGATGAGTCCCTCTCTACACCTTGGGTTTTGTATGGCGTGTTTGTTCTCAAAGAGTAGTCTAAAGTTGTGTGGCAATGAGTCCCTCCCTACACTCTAAGATTTGTATTGCATGTCTTCTCCCCCATATGTAGTCTAAAGTTGTGTGGCAATAAGTCCCCCATACATTTTGAGGTTGTGTGTTGCATTTTTACTTTCCATGTATTTGCATTCATTTATATATGAAAATAATAAAGAAATAATCACTACATTCACTGTATTCATTGTGTTTTGTGTGTTTTCAATATTGTCTTCTCCATGTTTTGCGTGCCTGTTACTGTCTTCATTGTGTTTGGCATGTCTGCGATGTGTTTTCTCTAATGTCTACCTGAGGTTGTGGGCTAGAAATAGTTCCTCAATCTTCGTGTATACATTAGCTTAAAGTGCATGACGTGTTTGTTGTGTTTTGACCATATTTTAGTGCATGTATGGGTCATAAGATCATCCATACATTAAATTGGGGGCTAAATGTTAGTCGTAAAATGTCCCCCTAAGACTTTTACCTCCTACGTTTAGCTCTCAGGTCCCTTGTTTTGCATCTTGCATGTTCATTTTAACTCCTGAAACAAAATGGCCTGAAACCCATGTCAAATGGGGCTTGAGGGACATCTGTGAGCTTAACTCTACCCTAAAATAGGACCTAGGGGCTTGGGTGCTTGAGCCCTAGTCCTACCCTATTTTAGGTAGGTCCCAAATTTGAATGTCAGTTATGTGGCCATTAAAGGTGTCCCATGCTGACATCTTAAGTTTGAATTACAAAATTAAAGTGGGAATGCATATATGAGTATGTTTAAGACTTCATTTGTAAACTAGATGGATAATGTAAACTTGTGATCTGATGCTAAGGTGATTCAAGGTGTTCATTGCACTACAGAGCAGTCTTGTGTTGTTATTGTGTTTGTATGCAGATTTTGGCTTCATCAATCCATCTCCTCATGGCATGAAAGAGCTTCATTCTTCCATGAGAACTACACCTCCAAGGTGATATCTATTTGTGTTTGAATCAATCATTTATCATTTTGTTTTGCCTCTATCCCAGAGGGATACGCACTCTTTATCAAACAACGGTGTTGGAAGGATTGAATGCCATTCTGGGGCTTGACTGAGGCAAGCTCCTAAACACCACAACCCCCAACCACACTCCTTATGATTGTAAATTATAGGTATTAGATTTCATGGAGTGGAGTTGTAGAGGAAGGTTGTAGAAGACAAGGATTCTAGATCAGACGGAAAGAAGCAGTTTGGTGCACTATTGGGGCTCGGGCGCTAGTCATAAGGCCCTCTGAGTTTGTGGGAGAAAAAATCTCCATGACAATGATAATTAGCATCAGAAGAGGTCCTGACATGCCGAAGAACATCTTGCCTTGGGCTAGGGCGCTAGTCACAGTGCCCTTCGCATCTACAGAACTGAATGCTAACAGAATAGTGATCATCAGTGTCTGAAGGAGTCCAGAACCCCTGAAGAAAATACTGCATTGGGCTCAAGTACTAGTCACGAAGCCCCTGACTATTCTGTATGCCAAACTTTGAAAAATGGTCAGTAACTAATCTCTGCCTACTGTCTTTGTGTGTGAGCATTTGTCATAATTTATCTGATTTCTTACGATTTTACATAATTAGGGTTTTGAGCATACTTGAGCATTAAATTAATACATTAATGAGCAAATTCTAAATTTCCCTATTATTACAAGTGACAACCAACCTGTAGGTGAATCCTCTTGCAAAAGTTGTGATTCAACTTGGTTAAATGTCCTTGAATGTGTGTAGTGAAAGGAGAATCTAACTATCAACCCTATATTCACTTTTTCTACATAACATGTTGATTGGAGAACAAAATATGGAAGACCAAAGTTTGCACAAGCATATATTATTCAATCCTTTATGAGAAATGTTCATCAAGGCTTTTACAAGATTCTTACTATTTTTTGGTATTTTATACAGATATTCCAACCCCTAAAACAAATTACATATGCTTATTCAAAACAATCTCCAATCGGAGATTCTAAAAGAAAATAATAGTCTACTGAAAATGAAACTAAAACTTAAAAAGCATCAAAAATGTTGATGACTATTTGGACTATGGTTCAAACATTCCCTTGACTCTGCATGAAGAATGAATCATTATTTTGACTCTAGCTCAAACAAATAGTGCAATAGAAAACACTGTTAGAAATATTTTACTTTTGGAGATGCACGACGCTATCGTGTGGCCATTTCCTTTTCCTTTCACTGGGACCCACCATATGATGCATAGTTTTGACACGTAAGAGACTCCAACCAATGGCACATCAATAAGGGTTGTTTCCTTTTAATTCCCCTTCATGTGTGTGGTGATGCCACGTGTATATCCATAGCCAATGGCGCAACACAATATACTATCAGGACTGTCAACCTTGAAATGTTGCAAGAAATAAACACGTGGATTCCACTATGAAGGATTCAGCAAATGGAGCATAAGGAAACCCTACCAACATATGTAAATTCAAAATAATGTGTTGTGGTGACATGTTGCATCCTCCTTCCAATAGTGCAAAAGAAACCCTGTCATGACTATCAAAACTCAAGATAGAGCACCAAGGTGACATGTGGAGCTTCTTTCCTTTCTTTGATTCCACTAAAACTTTGACAGGAAGATAAATTGTCACATACCTCTTTTGATGCCTTTCGCTCCCGCTTGTCTTTTATTCATTGTTTCTATTGATGCCTCAAGATGCGGACCAGTATATGCTCCCAAAATGACTCTAACCCCATCATCTAACAAAATAAAGAATGCATCAAAATGTAGTGCTTTTACTCTACAGTGGTCATCGGTGAAGTTTTAGGTAACGTTTAACATAACCCTTGAGTTGTAAGGTTAGGTCAAGACTGGAAGTGGTCCTAAAATGGACTAGGGGAGTGGACACTAAAGCAAGTCCCAAATAGAGCGTGAAATTGTGCTTGCACCATCAGGGAGTATGATTTACTACACTACAACAACTTTGTTTTCTATGAATGAAACCATAATAAAATATGATGAAACAATCTTTGAAGTAACCCTTATCACTATGATGCATGAAGAACCATGGTTGCTCCCAAGCCTAATAGAGGATATTTTGGGCAAGATGCCACCACTGGTACTATGAAACCTTCAAAACCTCAGGGTGTGCAAGACAAATGAGAACATCAATGATTTTTTTAAGAAATCAAGCATTCTCAAATACAACCATCAATCCAAACAAGACCCTTCAAGAAAACATAATGATATGACCTATCAAGTGAAAGAACAATCATCAAATTGACTCCAAAGGACATATAATCATGAAATAATCATGAAAACCTCATTTTTGTTGATGTACCATAATTCCATGACCTAAAAACTTACCATGTGATATTCCCATAACCTAAAAATGTGAGAAATGATCATGAAAAATCAAATTCATACCATGCTAGGTTAGGGATGCATAAGGATTATTCCTACCTTACTTTCCTTCCAAAACCAACTCCATAAGGATTATTCCTACCTCCATCATACTCAAATCTTGCATGCAAATGCAATTGCACTATTTAGCCAAAATGAGTACACCAACATGATGAAATGAGACCATCTCAAAATATCCCCACATAAGCCAAGAAAATAGGTGAAAACAGGAAATACAACCTCAATCCAGAAAAGACTCTTCAAGAAAACATAATGGGATGACATATCAAGTGAATGAGCAATCATCAAATTGAATCCAAAGGACATATCATATCAAATGAAAGCATTCAAAGGATGACACGAGCAACCACTTGACTTAGTTTGATCAAACCAACTCACCAATCATGACCCTATGGAATATCCAAATTCATCAACAACCATGTCATTCAATCATGAGCTCTATAATGAAATGAATCTAATCAACCAGGACCAAGGAGTACATATAAGAAGGTAAGAAAAATGTCAAAAATATAGAATATGAAATGAGGATAGAAAAGAAAAATGTAATCAAATATACCTTTGTGTCATTCCACTGATTTAATCTAATGAACCATGTGATCCATTCTACTCTTTATGGTGTCAAGTATTGCATCATGGTCAGACTTGCAAAATTTCCACAAGTTTCTATTCAACGGTCTACCCCCATATTTTATCAAATGAACATTTGATGCCACAACAAGAGTAGAATAATGAAGAATCTTCCTATGTCTGTCAAAGTCCTTGAACAACCACACATTAGACTTCTTCAAGTTGGATACCTTCTAAGCCATGTTCTAGTAACAACCACCGATCCTATAGGATACTCAATGTTTTCTCCATTTATGATAGGGGATGTCAATTTCTTTTTTTCCTTAACACAACAATATAAATAATAATCAGATCCCTCATCATTATCTTCATCCACAATAAATGTATATACATGCCCTACATTAAATTACACAAAAAAGATTAAAATTCAATAAATGATAAAAAATACTACATAATCTAAAATATATATTAGTTTTCATTAAGGTTCAACTAGATCTAAAATATGGTCAAAGTCAATTGATGATTCCATCTGCATGAGTTGTAGTGCTCGTGGAAGTTGATATGTCTGAAGTGGGCTTAAAGATCTAGCATGCCATTCATCGACCCATTCTTTTGACTCACACCCATTCTAAGAAAAATCCATACACAATGAACAAAAACACACCATCTACCTCGAATAAAGAGTCCATGAAGTTGCATTTGAGCTTCTAAAAGAGTGGAACTCACTTGATCCTATCACTGTACAACAATCTTCATATTTTGCAATGTTATCTTCTTCTATCAACCAAAAAAATCTACGAATTGTAGACTTACCTTCATTTCTTGGACCCATTGTAGAGTTGCACCATTTGATGATGGATGTTGCATCTATGAACTTTGCATTGTCCTTGTACTTCAACTCTTCTCGTGCTAAGGCTCTTTTAATACATGCTCTAGCACCATCACACTCCCCTTTTCCATGTCCAACCTCAAAGAAATTCCATATATGTTGAACACCACCGAATATATGCATCCTAGTCAACCAATAGAACATTCATGAATTCTTAAATTGTGATGGACAATTAGCTGACCATATGATATGCTGATCAAACATGATGTTCCTACTACTCAAATGACCATATAACATCTAAAAGAAACCTTTCACAAACTCTGTAGAATGTGTACGATCATCACTAATATAAAAATGATACTCCCTCAATAACTTTCTATCTTCTTATGTACTGTTGGGTGCATGAATGAATGCTATATACACAAATATGGCAACCTGATGGAGTTGTAGTACTGTGATTGAACCTCATTCTATGGTTATAGTGTATATATTCTCTGTAAAGTCTACAATTGACACAATCGTACGAAAAGGAAATGTGTCCTTTCATAACTTGAATTGCAAGTCCAACCATCGAGCTCTGTGTGTATGTCTTGCATACTTATCAACTATCTCTTCTCGAAAATAGGCATAAATACAAATATTGGTATTTCTTCACTCACCAATTCACACATTTTTGCTTCTTTACCATCTTGTAGACTATATGCCACTGTCTTATATTTCCCAAAAGGTTCTAATTCATTTCCAATTGCATGTACATTCTCCATATGTACACAAGTTCTCAAATGTTACAAACCACTCCAACTATCACATTTTCCATCCAAATATGATATCTTAAGATAAAATATTTGTTCATCTACTATTTCACAAAAAATGCTTGAAATAAAATCTCTGGCCAATTTAGGTGGAGCCTCTATCATACACTCCTATAAAACATCAAGTTAGTATGCAAAGATACGCATATTTTTTGATAAACATCATAATGCATAGAAAATTATATGTGAACTCTACAACAAGAAGTTGTGCATGTGTGATTTATTTTGACATAAAAAGGTTTTTCCATTTCAAAACACCTTTGACTAATTTGAATTTGAGGATAAGTAGCTACAAATTTGGAGAAAAATTATGTTTGAGTCATATCTATAAATGCTTTGGATGTGGCTCATGGTTTTGACAACCAATTCTCCTTCTTACAATATCCCTTTGATTAGGAGATACTCTTGTGTTATTCTCCAAAAATCCTCAATTAAGGATTTTAAGGCTTCAACTATGGCTTTATCTTTCCATGGGATTCTACTAGAAAATGTCCATAGTTCATTGCTATTCGTGTCCTCAATTCTTTAACGCCTCCCAATGGCTTTCATCAATGTTTTTTTGATTTATCTTTAGTGCTTGACTTGTTTTTCTTATCAAGCAAGATTTCTTTGTTTTATTACTCGCAATAGTTGATGTAATGATGCGTTGTGTAGCATTACTATATTTGGCACGCGTGAGGTAGAACCAATGCTTTGATATGCATTGATTAGATTTCTTACAATAGGTTTTTCACTATTACCACTTGATGTTCTTAGGCTAAGAATCTTCATGATTGGCCTAAACTTAAGATTTTTCATCATCTCAACAAACAATTGGCATCTTTTAGTTTCACTTATGTTTTCAAAAAATAGGTTCCATAATCTATTCACATTTCTTCTACAAGTACGTTCGGGATCTTATCAACCATTGGTTTTAGAATATTCTCATCAATTTCAATAAAAAACTTAGGCTTTTTACACAAAATTCTAGGAGGTATTCTCAATGTAAAACTTGAATCACAAGATAAATTTTGGTCACTCAAAACTTGATTAATTGGTGTATCATGTCTATATTCACATTTGCAAATGCATCATCATTTTCAATTGGTGATTGAACATTTTCTACAATATCAATTTAAGATGGAAAAGATGACATACCTTCAACTCCCACATTCAATTTCTTACTTGCACAAAGTTTTTTTATTCATTCCCTTTGTTTCTCCAAATATTTCTCTCTCTTGGATGCTTCATCATCCAATTCAATCAGCAAAGATGGTTGACCTTCATTTATGGAGTTCAATTTCTTATTGTCACGAAGTTGTTTCATTCGTTCTCTTTTCTTTGTATTCTCAGCTTCACGCTCCTCCGATGTTAGATTTTTGGTCATTTCCTTGGACTTGTATTGAATTCTATATCAATCTAAAACAATGGTCAAAAGAACACAAAAAATATCTGATAATTTATCAAGTTATAATACAAAGCATGCACAATTACAATGTTTTTTGTCAATGTAAGACAAAAAACTAGTTAATTTGTTCAATCAAGTGTTGCAATCCCTCAAAATATGAAAAAAAAAATTTCCAAAATCATATTTGAATTTAAACATGTAATTGGAATCTTTTATATCAATACAAGAACAAAAAGTGCACTAATTTGTCAACCAATGATGGGAGAACCTCAAAAGCATCAAAAGTCTCTTTCAATGTTAGAAAAAGCGCAGAACAGGGAATAAAATAGAGCATGTGCACCGAAAATCATGTGACATGCCATTTTGTAGGTTGTTAGTCATCATTTTAGCTAGTTTAAAACATGCCCGCATTATAACATGAGCATGTTTTAAACTAGCTAAAATGTTGACTAGCATCCTCTCTTCTACTCTTTCACAAACTCTCTTTCTCTCTTCTACTCTCTCCAAACTCTCTTTCTTTGTCCCCTTCAGAAAACTATGAAGTTTTTGTAGAGGAACTACTTCCTATGCTTCATGGGTTCTAGTGGTTCTTGGTAAGCATTAACAAATAGCATAGAACTACTTGTGTGATCATAAGAGGCACATTAGCCTTTATTGACCAACTCATGGGCACATGCCAAGAAGTCATGGATGGGGAAACTTATATAGTATGGAGTGATGTTTGTCTTAGAATCCAATGAGATAGAAAGGGGCTCAATGAGAGATAATTCATGGATGGGGAAACTTAGATAAGGGATTGGGGTTCTAATTTAGGGGTACTTACTAATTGGGGTACTCAGCTCAATTATAGTTGCTACAAAAGCAACCCTTGTAAGGCAATTTTTAGTCCATATGGCACTTGCTTCTCCTTACAACTCTAGATATGATTGGTTTTGTTGGTATTGGTGTTGCCTCTGGGTTTAGATTCAAAGGATGGTTCCTTGCATTTTAAGGACCCAACCAAGAAGTCATTACACTTGAGCCTCAACCTCTTGGATTGTGACTACAATGATTTGTTCCAAATTTTCTAATAGAATAGAAGATGTGACCAAAGGGGTATATATTCAATTATTGGTTGCATAATATAAGGGATGAGACATCCCTTCAAAATGAACTAGGTCATAGGAAACTTTCAAGTGAACTAGTTTTGTTATACCTAATTATGTTTTCCAAGACTAGAACTTGGTGTGAAGCCTACACCACCATGATGTGTGCATTAGAGGCATATTTTTCTTGAAGTTCCTTAGATAATTCTTCATCAACTATTGTTGGTTTATGTTTATGCCTCTACCTTGATTGTGCCACATGCATAGTTAGTAAGTGTGATGTCTCATGCCCAGATCTCATAGGTGTCTCTAGTCGATTGATGTGTAGAGTTGAGATCCCTTATGCTTCTTTTTCTTTGGCCTACTAATCAAAGAGGTGATTTATCTCTTCATCCATCACATCTTCATAGATAAGATTCATTACTATTTGATTTTGCACTTATAACACCACCATGCTTGAATATTTGTATTCATGTCACCATTTCCTTAGCTCAATCTTTCTTGGTCTGAAGCTTATGATCAAATTTATGGCCCAAGTTGTAGTCTTCTTTCATCTTGTAGAAGTCGAAGTGGTAATCCTCTAAAAGAGAATTCTCTTTTATTAATTGGGTCACAAGAATGACTGCTATCTTGTTTTCAAATCCAGTGTTAGTTGCTAAGGCTAGTCTTGGAAATTGGAGCATCTTCCATAAGGTTGTGGAGAGATTTGATTTCTAGTTGGGCTTTAGTTCAAGAAAAAAATCTTTCCCACCTTGATATTGGAATTGTCCTTATGAATCATTTCTCTATAAATCACCATTTGACTATGAGGAGAGAGTGGAGAGCATGTCCTAGAAGATATAACTATATAATTACATTTCAACACAAGTGAAAGGAGCAAATTGATATTAGACTCCTATAAATCATCACCTTCTTAATGTTGGTGCCAACTCATGGTCTAGGATGTCATGCTATGACATAAAATCTATTGTAACTATGCATTTTATTTCATCAAATAGGTAATCAAGTGATGTCCAAGAGAATCCCTACACTCAAATCTCCAAGTGGTTGGTGGAATAAGACTTTTTTTTACTAAGGAGGGACAAATGCAACTCTCTCTCTCTCTCTCTCTCTCTCTCTCTCTCTCTCTCTCCTCTCTCTCTCTCTCTCTCTCTCTCTCTCCTCTCTCTCACTCTCTCTCTCTCTCTCTCTCTCCTCTCCTCTCTCCTCTCTCTCTCTCTCTCTCTCTCTCTCTCTCTCTCTCTCTCTCTCTCTCTCTCTCTCTCTCTCTCTCTTCTCTCTCTCTAGATCCCTTTGTCTATCTCAACCCCCCCTCTCTCCCTCTGCATGTCTCTATCTCCATCTATCCCTCTATATCTCTCTATCTTCCCTCTTTCTATTTTCTTCCATCTCTCTTACTCTATCTCTCTATCTCTCCATCTATTTCTATCTCCCTCCTCTCTCCTTGTCCCTGTCCCTCTCTATCTCTCCATGTCTCCTCTCTCTATCTCTCTTTATTTCTTCCTCCCCCTCTCTCATCCCCCTTTCTATCTATCTATCTCTCCTTTATCTCTTTATTTCTCTATCATCCTCTCTCTAACTCTATCTTCCTCTCTATATTTCTCTCTCTATCGACCCCTTGGTGCATGAGGGAGAGAGATATAGAGATAGAGGGCAGATAGAGTTAGACAGAGGGAGGATAGAGAAATAGAGAGAGAGAGAGAGAGATAAATATGGAGATAGAG
Organism: Cunninghamia lanceolata; assembly: GCA_027924645.1. Classification (NCBI taxonomy): domain Eukaryota; kingdom Viridiplantae; phylum Streptophyta; class Pinopsida; order Cupressales; family Cupressaceae; genus Cunninghamia; species Cunninghamia lanceolata. The sequence goes on along the minus strand of BSBN01000909.1, from coordinate 46,631 downwards.
AGGGGGGAGACAGGGAGATGGAGTAGTGAGGGAGAGATAGAGAGGGAAAGACATAGAGATAGAGGAGGAGAGGGATAGATTCAGAGATAGGGCTATGGGAAGAGATAGAGATAGGGAAAGAGATAAAGAGATTTCCAGAGGACATAGGAAGAGAGATTGAGAGGTAGAGGGATGTGGAGAGAGGAGAGAGGGGGGGGGTCATAGAGAAAACAAGATAGAGGGAGAGGAGAGAGAGATATATATGCAATAAAAGAATTTAAACTGCTTCAAAATGCGCTCACATTATAATGCAAGTGCATTTTTTACTGTTTGGGAAATTCCCAACCCTAAGGGTTGGATTTTCCTTGGGCATCAAACCCAAAGGGTTGGACATAACCTTTTGGATGCCAAAGATGTGTTTTCAACAAAAGTCAAAAATTCAACCAAATATCGTGCATGCTCTCTAGAATCAAGTTTACATGTTTTTCAATGTCAATACAAAAAATGTCAAGATGACTTCAAGTTTTTTATTAGCTTTCCTAACCATGTATTTTTTCAAAAATCTGATAACATTAAGGTTTCCATCTTCAATTTCTTTTGCTAATGTGTTCTTTTTTTTTTTCAAAAAACCTATGTCTAGTATTTCTGGTGTCATTTTTTACATGTTTATCAAAATTGGAACAAATGACATTTTTAGATTCTAAACTCAATTCTATACACATTGATAAATTTTGATTCTTGATTAGTTTTCAAAAATTAGGGGGGGGCCACGCTCAAATTTTCATTTTTCAAGATGTCTCCACTTGAAAATTCATAAAAAATCATATATTCATTAAAAAATTAACAGAAAAATCAAGCATAAACTACATGGTGTTAGATAATTTTCCACTGAAGCGATTTGTCAAATACTTAAAAAAAGTTGACATTTTAGGGGGAGCACACCAGACACTATGTTATATTTTTTTGACAAAACAGGAGCACTTTGTGTGCTCCCCTTATTTGAACCTCTTAATCTTCACCATTTTTAGAAAAAATTAGTAGTTTAGAAACTAGATCTGATCACTACAAAACTTGTTCTTATCACATATTCTAATTTTGAGCATGGCTATCTTCAATTTCTCATCCAGAATCAATTTTTACTGATTTTAGGAAAAAAGTGCACTTTTGACCCCCTTTTGGTCCCCCATTTCCATGCACTTACCCTACGTAAGGGATGGGGAGGTCAATATGATGAGTCCTTAGAGGATTAAATGATGCAAATTCCCCCAGATAACATGAATCTCCCCTCTTGTTTAGTGGATTAGTGAGGTTTCTAGGGCTAGAAAGTGACATGAAAGATTCATCGAATATTGGTCAAATGGCTAGAAAGAAGGGTGTGCAATACCTTAGAAGGTTATCTTGGGGGCTAGAAAGAACAAACAAAGTGAAAAAACAATAAAGACATGTCACCAAGAGGAATACTACTGAGAGGTATGCATATATCTTCATTCTTACATGTATGTGATTAGGACTATAGCTCATCCTTGAACTACCATGTAGGCATGTGCATCTTTTTCATACTTATAGGAACATCTAGGATATGCCTTCAAGATAAAAAATATAAGATCAAAAGGGGAACCAGTGTTGTATGCCCCCAAGTGAAATAACAACATAATTATAAGATAGGGGAACATTTAGGTAATGCCCCTAACAGATATGAAAGATAAGAAATCACAAGAGGAACAATCTGTGTATGTACCCAAATGATTACGCAATAAAGTGATGAAAGACAATAACATCTAGGTCATGCCCTCAAGAGATGAGAAGTATGGTTGTCACAATAGGAACAATGTGTGTGTGTGTCCTCAAGTGATGACAAAAGATATTGCAATTTGATTGAGGACAACACAAGGATAAAACATTAATTGGCAAGAGATTAATAGGATACAATGCAACATAAGTTAAAACATAAGCACATCAGAAAAAAAAAAAAACATGAACATTCTCAATGATAGTGCTAAGGAAAAAACAATTGAAGAGGAAAAGGAAAAGATACAATTATAAACCTCATTAGGCTATATGGATGGAGTCAATCCTAATAGTGATATATATGCAGTAACTTACATGGATCATCATCCTTTATGTCCTCATAGCTAGAGGGTGTACACAACTAAGAGAAAAAAGGCAAAAGAAAATATATACAAGGCAATCACAAGAAAGAGAAGCAATCATGACAAAAGGCAAATGTAATAAGGCGAAAGTAGGGAAACATGAGGAAATCAACAATCTAGATAGACAAAAGGAAATCAAGGAAAAATGACAAGGCAAAAAGGAAACAAAGGGATGCAAGATCCAGGTGAAATTTTGAAAATAAAAACCAAAACGAAAACATTGAAAATGGGAAACAAAAAGGATAATAAACTGAAAAGTGATAATCCCTCAATTGTATGGTTGTGATGACAACTAGGATCGATGGGTTCTAATAGTGGTCAAAGGATTATGCGTCAAGGAAAATAGGAGAAATTTGCTCACTTCCATCTTTGGTATGTCACTTGTCAGGTGAAATGAAAGTGATAAAGAGCATAATGGTAGATGGTACACTGTGTGTGAAGGATAAGGGAAGCATAGGGTGCCTTGTTATGAGTCATTTGAAGGATTGCTAGTGTGGAGTTTGAATTTTGAGGGGTAGGGGGATGGGAAAAAATATGCATGGATCAAGGGATGGAAAAGATAAGGGTATGAGGGTCAAAGGGAAGCTTGAAGGACCAGTAGGGGGAGAGACAAGGAGCTCAAACACTCAAATTCATGTTTTCTATGTATTGTGACAAAACTTGCAAGTTCCATAAAGGGGTGACTTGAAAACCACCATGACAACTTCATAATTGCCATGACAATTACATGATCATTAGGGATGATTTCAAATACATCAACACGATTGTGCAACCACACGATGACTGGTGTGATTCGTTGCAATGATTTTGCAACCACCGGATAGATATTATTGGTGATTCTATTATAGTAGATGAGAACAAAAGTTTTATGGTCAACCAAGACTAAACTAACAAATGGGACAATGAACAAATTGGACTAAAGACACACATGCTAAGGGACAAAAATACACTAAGGGAGATCTCCAAGCATTGCAATTATTGTTTAATTATTGTGCCATATTGATGCTTCAAGTGGGCATTAGTCTTTAGCAGACATGCAATATTGACCCAAGTAATGATGTGCAAAATTGGGTACTTACAAGTTCCTATGGAGCACTCAAACCAAGGAGAACACATAAATTTGAGATGAGTCCATTACTTTACATGGACCCCATATCCTTTTATGCCTAAATATATACTTTTATGTTGGCTAAGAATGTTCATATACTTCAAAATACATGTCCATGCTAGAATCACATGCAACTCAAAGTGGCGACAAAATATAATGGTGAAATTTGCATACCCATGCCAATTCCCATTTAGTTTTGGACTCATTTTGATGGAATGACTTAATACAATTATATATCAACATGTGGTGCACTCCTATGCTATGTTTGGCTCCTCCCCTAATCCTTATCTAGACCCATTTTGTATCCATTTACACTTATCCCCATACATTTGACTTTATTACATCCGTAGTTACACACATTCCCATATATTTATCAATATTAGCCATTTGTTACATCCATGCTCACACAAATATTTGTACATTTCATCCCTACCTTGAAATTCGTAGTATCTTGTCCCAAGTAAATCTTGATGTGCTTGGGATCGATCTTGACGGGCTCGAGATTAAATCCCAAACTTCAAATCTTCAAATTATCAACTCTCGTTCTTTTCCACTAGTCATTGGAAGCCAATTTAGTACACATTTTGTGTGACATGTTTTTATGTCTTAGTATGTAAGGACATTCATTTGTAGAATTAATTCATATGGTCAATTAAGGAAAAAATCATTTTAAGAACATTTTGATTTGGAACTTAAAACAAAGACATCTACATCTAAGTCAGAATTTGCATCCAAGCCAATTTCATGCTTCAGAATGTTGTCTTTGAATATTTGTCGAAGACCATAAACTAAATCTAATTAAAAGGTTGACCTAGGAGAACTTGCCCCTAGCGATCTAGTAGTTTCCCTAAAGGTATTTTAATATACTATCTTCCGTACACATCTCCAAATTTTAAAGATTACAACAAACTAAGTTGCAAAACCCTATTGTCTGCCATATCAAATATGCACATTAGAGGACAAATACGTTCTACTTGAGATTGATCCTAATCCACTCAAGATTGATCCACAAAAAAATTGAATTTATGTTGCTTCTAAAATAATGGACACACCAAATACATGATTTTCTACACATTGATAAATTGATTATACACATTCAGATATGGAACTGAGAGCTTAACATGGAATTGAGAGCTAAGTGCACCTATCCTTCCCCTTTAATTTCAAAATATTTATTTTCAATTTATCATTCCCGGCTCTTCTCCATTAATTAAAGCTAGATTAATTTGTGATTATTGATTGCGTTTATTTAGTTAGCCTAGATTTATGGAAAAAAAACTTATATCAAGTGAAAATGATGAAATCATTATATCACATAGCTTTATGATGGATTCCTTACACCTTTTTAGAGCTATATCACATAGCTTTATGATAGATTCCTCACACCTTTTTAGAGCTAAATTATTATATTAGTGAAAATGATCACTCCACCTTGTTGGACTTAAGTTGATCTGCAACATCTGAACAAATTCTTGTATTATTCTGTTTCTTTATTGAAATGAGCGTACATGCATTCTACAATCCCTTTCAGGGTTTTGAGTGAAATCTCAGTAAGCCGTACATTTTCCAGCCTTCCAAGTTTTACAAAGGTTTATTCAATTTCAATTGGAAAGATTTGTCATATAATATGACGTGCTCAATTACCTTGGATAACTTACAACAAGACATGCATACAAATTATAAAGCATCCTGCACTTGGTGATACAACAGAATCAATTATTGCTGTTTAAACATTATTTTCAAAGAAGGATATGACAGGATCATAAACCTCCTGCTTGCAATTGTAGGCAAGAATGAAGTCCAAATGAGCATAAGTAGGCTTATACAGATATTGGAAGCCTTGACCCCCCAAGTCCATCTTAAGCCTTTCGACATCCAATAGATTTGCTAAGGCATCCTTCTCTCCTGCAGCCAGGAACAGCTTCTGCTTGGGTACCTTGGATAAATCATATATGGGAGGGTCTTTCGAACCATATTTGATCAAGTTCTTCAACCACCCATAATCGTATTTCTGGAACTTGTTTGCTCTATACACTGCATGCATTAGGTTAGGGAGTCCCTTAGTAAAACATGTTCAAAACTTGTGGGTTTATAGCATTCTAAATTTTCCCTTACTCTTGATACCCCTTTCCAAACCAATACTACCACCACCATTTCCTCTTCTTATGTTTGATACTCTTTCAAAAGAGTACCCTTATTAAAGACTTAAAGCCTTAACAATCCATCATGTAAAGAATACACCTTCAGGAACAATTGCTCAGCGATTCAAACAAATTCCTTAAACTTCACATAATTGCTCTGGAAGCTGTATTCTTAATCCCCAGATTTTTGGGTACAAATTTAAAATGCAGAACACAGTAGTATAAACTTACTCTGAGCGAGATGAACTAGGTTCTTAGTTGAAGTTGTTTGAGTCTCATATTTCTCATAGAAAGCTCTCCTAGAATCGTTGATGCAGCAATTAATGCCTGAGGAATTAATCCATTTTAGTAAATTGTTTGTTTATAAAGACAAAACAGTTAAAAGAGATTAATTTCAAGGCACAAAAAAGGTATGATGTTTACCTGTGAAAGCATCAGTTAAGCCTTCAAAGCAGCGCATGTTTGCTGCTGCACATATCATATCCACATATTGCTTTCCTTGTTTCCTGCATAGATTATTAAGGTTTTGTCTCATATTGATTGCTAAATTTGTTTCGTTTGATTGCTTGTTTAGTGTCTCGGGATTACACAAGATAAGAACAAAAATTTTGGGATGAAGTGATTGCTAAATTTGTTTCATTTGATTGCTATCTTAGTGTCTCTAAATTACACAAGATAAGAATAAGAAAATTGCGATGAAGGGTACACACTCACGTTTTTGCACTGAATGAGTGCAATCCCAGATCCTCAAAGACCTGAGAAAAAACAAAATATATGCTTCCATTTAGCTAAAGATTTTGAAAATGTATATGATCATAAATGGTTAAATAAAAAGCTTTCACAAGCATGGCAACTAGCTTCAAAATGAAAACTATGATGAATCAACTCACAATTACATGCAAATTGGAAGTTTTTGGTAGCTCAGAGACTTAAAAATTATGTATATATCATAAACCTACTCACACAACTCACATATATAGGTAGTCTTGGGAGAAACCAAGAAATTGTAAAAGCTGTAATGTTATGAAGTAGAGAACCAATCAAATCAATATGTAGAAAAATACCAAAACATGTTGAACTATTTAAAGTAGAACTAGTGGAATTTATTAAGGATTCAAGAAGAGAGAAGCGTAAGGAAGGTCCACAGAATGTTTTTTAAAACTTTACAGGGCTCTTTTATTGAGAACTTACTTTGTCCAGATGAAGAACTACAGCAGCAACTCCAATTGGTGTATATGTGTGGGAAACATATGCAACAGGAGCTAATAATGCCACTTTTTCCACCTTGTCTCCAATAGCCCCTTCACTAAAAGCAGCTAAAGCAGCTTGAGTGCCCTTCCAATGCCATTACCAAACTAATTAGCTACAATTAAGTACCAACTAATCTTACATGCACCTTCATTAAAAGAAAAGTATAAATATCAGGAGTATGATATACCTGAGAGAATCCTATGAAGTGCATGTTTCTATTGGTGATGTTGTTTACCAAATACACCATGGTCGGAAGGTCTATTGCTGCTAGTTCATCCACACTCCAGTCCCAATATGCCTGATGATTCAATCGATTAATGTTTTTGAGTATACATATATCAAGGTGCTTGAAAGTGCTTCTGGATGTAACTGTGTAGAGATTTTTTACAATCATCTCTACACAGTTACATCCAGAAGCACTTTCAAGCACTATTATAGACTGTCGAAATATCACATCTATTATATATCAAGCTGTTCAAATGTTGTATTGGTTTTGTTCCTACACATATATACCTTGTCATTCTCTGTCAAATACTCATGTCCGTAACTAAAAGTTGTTGTCCTTGCATTGCCAATCCAGACATCATAGCCTGCATCAGCTAGAACGAATGCTGGGGACTCACCAGGTGGATTCAGAAGCCAACTGTCCCCACCCTATATGAACAACATAACAAATTTATAACAATATCCAGTATTATAAATAAATGATCTAGGTTTCTAGTTCTTAAGGGTAGCCTGAGCTATTATGAATCAAGTAGCTTATACTCACTGATAAAACACCGTGATTGAGCAGAACTGGACCCTTAGAGAAGGAAGGAATGTTGAGCCTCTGAACTCCCAGCCTAAAGCCGTCTGATGTTCCAATCTGCAGCAAAAGCATTTAATAATATTGAATGTGTTTGAGGTTCATTTCACATTCATGAAACCAACATAAAGAGGGCTAGTAGCTTTGTAGTAGGAAATTCGGTGGATTTGAGTACTGGTTGGTCCTAGGTATCGACATGGTATCAAGCTAGGTGAACAAAAGCAGTGTGTAGCTTGAGGGGGCAATGGATGTTGATATCACACAGGGAAATATACTCAGAGAATGTAAGTAGCTCACTGAAAGACCACTTTAAAGGTCCTGGGTTTGAATATTAGGTGGTCCATAATTTTCAACATGATACCAATTCTAGGCTAGATGAGCTCAAACACACACAAGTGGATGTTGGAAATTCAATTCACACCCATTAAAACTAAAATCTAAATAAGGTCTGCAGCTCATTAGGTTTGAAGTCCTAACCCCAGAAAATATGTGAACATATGGAGGGTCTTCAGCTCACTAGGTTTGAGTTCTGAAACCCAGAAAGTATGTGAACATAAAGAGGTCCAACAGCTCATTAGGTTGGCCGTTGGAGTCCTAATTGATCTTTAGGTTTTCAAACATGGTAACAATCCAAAGCTAACTAGATCTATGGTTTTCAATATGGTTCCAATCAGAAGCTAATTTAACTTAAGAGAGTGTAGGAATTGAGGAGGGCACTGTAAATAAAACTCACACCACACTTCCCAAAATACTGGAAGCTTAAGTGTTGTTGGAGATTAAATTCACTCTCTCTAAAATCTGGAACATCTAACAAGTGCAAGCAGTTCAAGATTAGAGCACCTATAAAGTCCTTAAAAAACTTGGGTATCTATCCTAGCTGATCCATAGTTTTCCTCTGTAGTACTAAATTAAAAAATAATAAAAATTGTAGCCGGGGGAAAGTAGACTTGAGGTAGGATGTTAAGAAAATTTAATAATACCCCAAATGCTTGAATCTAATTAGCCCAGATAAACCCATTGCTAAAGCAACCTCCCATTCAATCAAGTCCCAGCAGGTCTATACTTTTCAGCCAAATCAAAACAGCTAAAGAAATATCAAGATCAAAAAATAAAACATCAGAATCAAAACAAGCTGGTCTTACAAGAAATACTTACAGAATACTCATGACAATTATATTTGGAATAAGGCTGCACAAATATAGAACAGAGTCCACCTTGGTACTTCTCAGACCTTATAACTCCATTGATATTACTATTAAGTTCTGAAACACTAGATGCAATCCAACAAAAAATGGAGACAAACAGTGCAAAGGCATGAACCTTCTTACAGACCTCCATATTGTTGTGCAGCAGCCACACACTAGAACTAATTAGCACCATCACCCACACATATCTGTATATATACACTTAAACGAACTGCTTCTGAAGGAATCAGCATACTCAACTGAAGAATTTTTTTTTATTTTTTTTTGGTTGGGTTTAGCAGAGTAGATTGTCTGCAAACCCCTTTCACACAGAGAAACAAGTAATCCCAAGTGTGAACAAGTACATAACAACCGCCTCATAATCATGCAGGGCCTTCCGCTAAATGGGAAAAGGTGATAGGTTCCAAATCGGTGGCACTGTAAAAATCAGCTTTCTTTGAAAAAAACATCATCGTTTCGTCAAATATATCACCAAACCGTCTCTCACGCAATACGAAAAGTGTTAGAAAGGAAAGGCTAAAAGAGGGGCCCAAATTCTGAGTCTCATTTCACGTTTAAATTAATGGTTATTATGAGCTAACAATAGAAAGACCTTTTTTCGCTGTCCGGCCTAAGAATTGGAAAACACCAAGAAAATGGTAGACAAAATTACGTAGAGATAAGGACGGCTTACCCATGTTCCCATCCCTTTGCTTAACTTATTTTTCTGAATTTAAGCAGATGGAGTGGTAATGTGGCCCCATTGAAATTTATAATTATTAGAAAAATATTGAAATTTATAATTATCACAAAAGATAATATAGAATTTTTCCCTATTTTTGTGGAGCAGTGTTTGGGGACAATATGTAGAAAAAAGGGATTGCACTTTATAATGAAAAACATACAGGTTGCATATATTTCCTTCCATCATTTTTATTGGCTCCACAAATATCTCCTAAAAAATTGAGTAGTGGTTGGCTTAAATTTGATTGCAGCGCATGTTTGCTGCTGCACATATCATATCCACATATTGCTTTCCTTGTTTCCTGCATAGATTATTAAGGTTTTGTCTCATATTGATTGCTAAATTTGTTTCGTTTGATTGCTTGTTTAGTGTCTCGGGATTACACAAGATAAGAACAAAAATTTTGGGATGAAGTGATTGCTAAATTTGTTTCATTTGATTGCTATCTTAGTGTCTCTAAATTACACAAGATAAGAATAAGAAAATTGCGATGAAGGGTACACACTCACGTTTTTGCACTGAATGAGTGCAATCCCAGATCCTCAAAGACCTGAGAAAAAACAAAATATATGCTTCCATTTAGCTAAAGATTTTGAAAATGTATATGATCATAAATGGTTAAATAAAAAGCTTTCACAAGCATGGCAACTAGCTTCAAAATGAAAACTATGATGAATCAACTCACAATTACATGCAAATTGGAAGTTTTTGGTAGCTCAGAGACTTAAAAATTATGTATATATCATAAACCTACTCACACAACTCACATATATAGGTAGTCTTGGGAGAAACCAAGAAATTGTAAAAGCTGTAATGTTATGAAGTAGAGAACCAATCAAATCAATATGTAGAAAAATACCAAAACATGTTGAACTATTTAAAGTAGAACTAGTGGAATTTATTAAGGATTCAAGAAGAGAGAAGCGTAAGGAAGGTCCACAGAATGTTTTTTAAAACTTTACAGGGCTCTTTTATTGAGAACTTACTTTGTCCAGATGAAGAACTACAGCAGCAACTCCAATTGGTGTATATGTGTGGGAAACATATGCAACAGGAGCTAATAATGCCACTTTTTCCACCTTGTCTCCAATAGCCCCTTCACTAAAAGCAGCTAAAGCAGCTTGAGTGCCCTTCCAATGCCATTACCAAACTAATTAGCTACAATTAAGTACCAACTAATCTTACATGCACCTTCATTAAAAGAAAAGTATAAATATCAGGAGTATGATATACCTGAGAGAATCCTATGAAGTGCATGTTTCTATTGGTGATGTTGTTTACCAAATACACCATGGTCGGAAGGTCTATTGCTGCTAGTTCATCCACACTCCAGTCCCAATATGCCTGATGATTCAATCGATTAATGTTTTTGAGTATACATATATCAAGGTGCTTGAAAGTGCTTCTGGATGTAACTGTGTAGAGATTTTTTACAATCATCTCTACACAGTTACATCCAGAAGCACTTTCAAGCACTATTATAGACTGTCGAAATATCACATCTATTATATATCAAGCTGTTCAAATGTTGTATTGGTTTTGTTCCTACACATATATACCTTGTCATTCTCTGTCAAATACTCATGTCCGTAACTAAAAGTTGTTGTCCTTGCATTGCCAATCCAGACATCATAGCCTGCATCAGCTAGAACGAATGCTGGGGACTCACCAGGTGGATTCAGAAGCCAACTGTCCCCACCCTATATGAACAACATAACAAATTTATAACAATATCCAGTATTATAAATAAATGATCTAGGTTTCTAGTTCTTAAGGGTAGCCTGAGCTATTATGAATCAAGTAGCTTATACTCACTGATAAAACACCGTGATTGAGCAGAACTGGACCCTTAGAGAAGGAAGGAATGTTGAGCCTCTGAACTCCCAGCCTAAAGCCGTCTGATGTTCCAATCTGCAGCAAAAGCATTTAATAATATTGAATGTGTTTGAGGTTCATTTCACATTCATGAAACCAACATAAAGAGGGCTAGTAGCTTTGTAGTAGGAAATTCGGTGGATTTGAGTACTGGTTGGTCCTAGGTATCGACATGGTATCAAGCTAGGTGAACAAAAGCAGTGTGTAGCTTGAGGGGGCAATGGATGTTGATATCACACAGGGAAATATACTCAGAGAATGTAAGTAGCTCACTGAAAGACCACTTTAAAGGTCCTGGGTTTGAATATTAGGTGGTCCATAATTTTCAACATGATACCAATTCTAGGCTAGATGAGCTCAAACACACACAAGTGGATGTTGGAAATTCAATTCACACCCATTAAAACTAAAATCTAAATAAGGTCTGCAGCTCATTAGGTTTGAAGTCCTAACCCCAGAAAATATGTGAACATATGGAGGGTCTTCAGCTCACTAGGTTTGAGTTCTGAAACCCAGAAAGTATGTGAACATAAAGAGGTCCAACAGCTCATTAGGTTGGCCGTTGGAGTCCTAATTGATCTTTAGGTTTTCAAACATGGTAACAATCCAAAGCTAACTAGATCTATGGTTTTCAATATGGTTCCAATCAGAAGCTAATTTAACTTAAGAGAGTGTAGGAATTGAGGAGGGCACTGTAAATAAAACTCACACCACACTTCCCAAAATACTGGAAGCTTAAGTGTTGTTGGAGATTAAATTCACTCTCTCTAAAATCTGGAACATCTAACAAGTGCAAGCAGTTCAAGATTAGAGCACCTATAAAGTCCTTAAAAAACTTGGGTATCTATCCTAGCTGATCCATAGTTTTCCTCTGTAGTACTAAATTAAAAAATAATAAAAATTGTAGCCGGGGGAAAGTAGACTTGAGGTAGGATGTTAAGAAAATTTAATAATACCCCAAATGCTTGAATCTAATTAGCCCAGATAAACCCATTGCTAAAGCAACCTCCCATTCAATCAAGTCCCAGCAGGTCTATACTTTTCAGCCAAATCAAAACAGCTAAAGAAATATCAAGATCAAAAAATAAAACATCAGAATCAAAACAAGCTGGTCTTACAAGAAATACTTACAGAATACTCATGACAATTATATTTGGAATAAGGCTGCACAAATATAGAACAGAGTCCACCTTGGTACTTCTCAGACCTTATAACTCCATTGATATTACTATTAAGTTCTGAAACACTAGATGCAATCCAACAAAAAATGGAGACAAACAGTGCAAAGGCATGAACCTTCTTACAGACCTCCATATTGTTGTGCAGCAGCCACACACTAGAACTAATTAGCACCATCACCCACACATATCTGTATATATACACTTAAACGAACTGCTTCTGAAGGAATCAGCATACTCAACTGAAGAATTTTTTTTTATTTTTTTTTGGTTGGGTTTAGCAGAGTAGATTGTCTGCAAACCCCTTTCACACAGAGAAACAAGTAATCCCAAGTGTGAACAAGTACATAACAACCGCCTCATAATCATGCAGGGCCTTCCGCTAAATGGGAAAAGGTGATAGGTTCCAAATCGGTGGCACTGTAAAAATCAGCTTTCTTTGAAAAAAACATCATCGTTTCGTCAAATATATCACCAAACCGTCTCTCACGCAATACGAAAAGTGTTAGAAAGGAAAGGCTAAAAGAGGGGCCCAAATTCTGAGTCTCATTTCACGTTTAAATTAATGGTTATTATGAGCTAACAATAGAAAGACCTTTTTTCGCTGTCCGGCCTAAGAATTGGAAAACACCAAGAAAATGGTAGACAAAATTACGTAGAGATAAGGACGGCTTACCCATGTTCCCATCCCTTTGCTTAACTTATTTTTCTGAATTTAAGCAGATGGAGTGGTAATGTGGCCCCATTGAAATTTATAATTATTAGAAAAATATTGAAATTTATAATTATCACAAAAGATAATATAGAATTTTTCCCTATTTTTGTGGAGCAGTGTTTGGGGACAATATGTAGAAAAAAGGGATTGCACTTTATAATGAAAAACATACAGGTTGCATATATTTCCTTCCATCATTTTTATTGGCTCCACAAATATCTCCTAAAAAATTGAGTAGTGGTTGGCTTAAATTTGACAGTCGACCTTGCCTGTCAAACAATTTTTTTATGACAGTTATCTATTCAATGTTGCCTTTAAAATACTATGACATATCTTAATATAAGTAGATTATAAATATATATATATATATATATATATATCAGCATAATCCTATGTAAAATTTGACAGTTTGTCCAAAATCTTTCCTTTCATATGATACAGTCATTTTAAAATTTTGATTGTATTTTACAGCAAAAATGGCTAAATACAACTATACAACTGTCAAATTTAAGCCTTAATGACTACTAGCCAAAATAAACTAGGGAGCCCCATGGGGACATGCCCTTAGATGTTTGGTTTTTCCCAAAGCACATGTCAAACTATATATGTTTTCTCTTAGGTTATGGAGGGGTTAGCTAAAATTTCTTAGGTGGTTTTATGAATTTTGTAAGTTTTATTATAAAAGAATATTTTAATGAAAGTGAAGAATTTTAGATAAGAATCATATATAAAATAAATTTTTGAAAGTGGTTTTATGAATTTTGTGATTTTTATTATAAAAGAATATTTTAATGAAAGTGAAGAATTTTAGATAAAAATCATATATAAAATAGATATTCTAGATTTTTTTCAAAAATAGAATTTTTAAAAGATATAATGTGGAGTTGCTAGGGTTTCTTGGCTTTGCTTACGTCTATGTCATATTGATTCAAAAAGCATGAGTCTTTTGCTTTTGCATGCATTTATTGCGGTGTTTTTTATGTCACTACGCCTATGAGCAATTTTCACCCCCTTTAAATGGCATCTACTTTTCATTCCTCCGCAACTACTGTTGTTGGAGTTGAAGGTTTGACGGCAATAAACAATGGCACGCCTACTCAAGTGACCCAGGAAATTTGTTCCCAAGGTGTTTCATAAGATATATCCCCTGAAACACCACTGAATGTTCTTCCGATTCTTGAATTTGATAATTATGCCACTAGTTACAAAATTTTACCTTGATATGGTATTTTGTGAGTAGGGTCCCCCCTAAAAGCATGCTCAAAGATTGGGTCGGTAGGGCTTGGACCCTGTATGGGATCCATCTTGACACCATGCAAAACCTTAACAAAGGTTTTTTTTCTCTTTTGCTTTGCTAGAGTTAGTCACGTTAAGGTTGTCCTCAGTCGTGGCCCTTAGCTTGTCTATTCCTCCTTGCTTGTTTTCAAACCACATCCTCGAGACTTTGTTATCTCTGATGAAAAGTATTTTAGAGTCCATGTTTGGGTTGAGTTTCCTGCGTTACCCTTGCTATGCTGGAACTTTTTTGAGCCAAACAACCTCTTCTCTAGGCTCTGTGGTATGTGTTGAACCTAAACGGTTCTATTTGACTCATCCTCAGCGATGGGTTTGTGTTGAGGTGGACTTATCCAAGGACCTTAAAGAATATGTTGATATTCAGATTGGTCAAATAATATACACTCAACATGTTCTCTATATCAACCTCTCGAATACCTGTTACTAGTGTCAATCCTCGGAACACAAGATTCGGGATCACCCTTTGGCTTCTCTATGTTTAAAGCCTTATGCACAACCCGCTTCTAGGTCACCACCTTCTGCAAAAGAAGAGGAAGGTTGGTCTACAATGGTTAGTCACAAAGCCAAGAACTTTGGTAATAACAAGCCTACCCCAAGGCTTTTAGCTCTAGGGGTCAAGCTTTGAAAAATATTTCAAAACCTCCAAATTCAAGTAAGCCTGAACTATCCTCCTTGGGGAGACTTTTGGTGAGGCAAAATTTGTAGGAGCTCTACTCGCAATGCCAGCCTTGTCTCAGCCAACAATCGTTAATGCCTAACATGATTCCCCTCCTCTCAACACTCATTTATTAATTATGTTTCCTAGAATGTCTGAGATCTAACAAACCTCCCATGGAAGTTGTTTAAGATGCTCGACCTCAATTTGTAAGTTTAGACATTCTCTATTTACAAGAGGTCAAAGTTTCTGATTTTTTTGTTTTCTGCAACTTGTCGTTTTATTTAGCCTTCTACTCATTTCTTATGTAGTACCATGAAGCAAGTTGGGGTGATGTTGTCATCTTTCTCTCTCCTATGTGGCATCAACACTTAGTTGACTAGGGATGTGACCTCACCAACCAAGCATTGTGGGCTCTTTTCAACATTAATAATCATTCATTTGGAGTTATTAATTTTTATGCTTCAAATGATGTTGAAAGAACTACCCTCTAGAGATGGATCACTAATTCAATGCCTGCCACCACTTGGGTTTTGTGTAAGGAGTTTAATATGATTAAAATGGCATGTGACAAATGTGGGCCGTTGCCTATGTACTAGATAGCTAGCAAAAGAGAGGCCTAGTTCCTTATGTGTAATAAATTAGGGCTTTGTGCTCCCAATATTCGTCACTACCAAGATCGTACAACATGGCACACCTAGAGTAAGCTAAGAGTTGGCCTTGACAGGGTACTCAAGCATTTAGATCAAGCCATGATGTTAGCTCAATCTTTTTTTCCTTTTGTTATGTATGAAAAGTGGGAAGACAATAGATAATGGTGAAGTATATCTAATCAAACCCTCCTTTCACAATAACATTCGAGGATAAAAGTTGAGCCAAGTCACTACAGATGAATGAGGACTTGGCTATAGATTTGTGTACTCAAGAATGATATGGAAAAATAGATTAGATTAATAGATTTGTTAAACCTCCGCATAACACAATTTGTTGACACCGGAAGTCGGATTCAAAATTTGCCTAAGTCCAAACTAATTCCATCAATTGGTATCAGAGCAAGGTTCCTTTGAAAAGCCTAACAACTTAAGGAAAGATCTTAGAAGGAATTTTAATGGGTTCACTTAAAGATCAACTTCAGTTGGCCCTAGAAGATCTTGTTCAGTCTAAAGCATAAATTAGTAATCTGAGAGGTGAACTTAAAGATGCTAATGATACCATTGAAATGTTAAAAGATAAATTAAAGAAATCTATGGAAAGGAAAAAGGAGCTACTTCTGTAGTTATCCAGTTTAACTGAAGAAAATGGCATGAATGAAGCTTTGGAAGAAAAGACAAAGGAATGTGAGAAGCTGTCAAAAGAAGTTGTTCTAAAAATTGAGATGGAATCTGGGGCAATAAGGCTAACCAAAGAAATTGAGCAAAGGAAGAAGACTGAAGAAGACTTGAATCAAATTCTAAACGAAAGAACCGATGAATGCTACAGATTAGACAGTATTAATGGCCATCTAAAATCTGATCTACAAGAAAGTAGAGACAATGAAAGAGATCTTGAAAGACAAATTGTCATTCTTAGACATGACCTAGAAGTTGCAAATGAATACAAGGAGAAGTTCAAGATAAGTTCAGCTAAACTTGAAGCAATACTTGAGGGTCAGAAAAAGGTTGATGACAAGCATGGTCTTGGATATGAGAAAGGTGAAAGCTCCGGATCTGGACAAAGAAACTCTCAACCAAGGAATGAGAGAAACAGATCTAGAAGACCTCCGGTAAGACAACCTAACCTCAAAGGTATCCATCTTTCAATGGAAATTGTTTTAAGTGCAATAAATTTGATCATAGAGCCACTCAATGCAGAAGTAGAGTAAATCAAAATAATACATCCTTCTCCAGACAATGCTTCAATTGCAAGAGGTATGGTCATAAATCCAATGAATGCAGAAGTATGATAATGAACAACTCATCAAATAGAGGAAATGGGAATTCTTTCAATGGAAAATGCTTTGCATGCAATAGATTTGGACATATGGCCATTCAGTACAGATCAAGAGAAAATCAATCAAATGGGCAAAGAAATGTTGTGTGCTTCAATTGTAACTGATCCAGTCATTTGGAAAGATTTTGTAGAAGTGGGATTAATGAAAGAAGAGGTTTGGTAAACAAAAAATCAGATGAGCAGAGACAAGACAAAGGCAAAAGAAAAATTGAAAAGAATGAGATCCAGAATGAATTAAGTGAGACATGGGTCAAGAAAACAATTGTGGACCATAGTAATGGGTCCACACTGGAATCCAGTGCAGATAATTCCTTAGGGAATTAAATTGGGAGCTCTGGCTCAGGGGGAGCTGCATTGAAAATCAAATTCCCCCAGCTAGTAAGTGAGTGCCTAGATCTGGTACAATGAGAAAAGGGTACCTTGGATTGATTCAGAACATTTGGAAGGATTTCTGGAAGAAAGGAAGTGATTATAGCAAATTATGAAGTGATTCATGAGAAACAGAGCAACCGGATGCGCTAGGGAAAAGCATTTATTACAAAGGCAAATTAGGTGCTACGGAGCTTAAAAAGGTCATTCATTCCTCATTTGGATCACTTTGCATCAGGAGAAAACAAGAAGAAAGAAGTGAACGAGCTTAGAGCTGAGAATTCTCAAGATTTGAAAGCGCGAAAAGGACTTTCAAGCAAAAACCCTAATCTGCGAAACAAGGTATTTTCTATTTTCTATGAAATCTCTTGAGTTCTCAATCTCTACAAATGGCTACACCTCTAGTTGTTGATGTAACTGAAAAGCCCTGACCAATATGTAAGAAGCATCCATACAAATCAATTGAAGTTGAACCGTTAGGTGCATTTTCTGGAGTTCCACATGGCATACTGCATGTTGAGGATATTAGGGCATACATCCACTGTAACATGGATGAATTTGGAAACCTAAAACTTTTGGATTTGCTTAACAACTACTTAATGGATGATAGCCATAAATTGAAATTGGAATACAAAGCCCTAGAAAGCAAACATTTTCTGCAATTCATTAGGTTTCTGATATTTGATAAAAATGAATGGGTTCGATATGTTTTGAGCTGAATACATAATGAGTTCATATGGCTATTGAAACCATTTAAGATTACAAAGGATGTTATCAAGGCTGTAACTGGATTAAATTCCTCCGGCGGATTACCCATGCTGAAAGCCACGAAAAACCAGACAGTGACTGATGCTACCAATGCCAAGTTTGACAAAATAGCAATGACCATCAATGTATCATAGAACCTGATGTCAAATTTTCCTCCATGGTGATTGGGTACAAGATTTACCACTCCAGCAGGGAAAATTTTGTCTCCAGAACTGCAATATATGCAACATATCAAATATTAAAGGAGAATGTTGATTATGATCTTTGTGAACTACTATAGAATCAGTTGATTGAGAATCTAAGCAAAATAAAGAAAGATAAGAAAAAAACCTTCAAATATGGTTCCTTGATTATATGTTTGTTCTTCTATTTTATGAATGAAGTACCTAGAATTCAATGTGTGCATTGGACAACTGACAGGCTAGTAACATGGCAAATAAGAGATCACCTTCTTAGCCTTGGTGACTCCCAAAACCAAAAGACTACCATTTGGGGCTACTTCAAAAACTTCCAAAGTTTAATGCAAGCAAGGGAGAGAATCCCTAAAACAATTGTGGAGAAGTATGAAAATGCCATATGTTTCATGGTTGACATAGATCAGTGCTTGATGGAAGCTATAGACCCAAGGACAGTTTGGATAATGCCTATGGGTTATGAGGTGGATGGAAGAGTTTTGGATATGTATGCTCAACATCTTCTGAGCACACCTAAAGATATCTCTGTGGAAAGGTTTGGAACTTACAAGGAACTGAGTCTAAAATTGCATGTGGAACTCAGATAGCCAGAGACCAAGAGGAAAGTACAGAGGCAAGTTGAAAAGTACGCTGAGAGCATTGGCCTAACCAAGGAAGCAGTAAAGTAGAACAAAGAAAGAATTGAGAAGGATGAAAAAGAAAAATAGGACAAGAAACAAGAAGATGCTCCAGTGGAACCATCCTCCACTTCAAGGACTACTAGAAGCTCTACTGCTACTTCTATTCCTCCTAAACCTGCAAAACTAGAAGATAGACCATCCGGTGAAGCAAGTAAGAGAAAGAAAACAAAAGCCACAAGAATGAATGTGGGTACAAAAGATGATGAGGAGACAGAGACAGATGAAGAAGTCAAAGAAATAAGATCCAAGAAAGCCAGAACTTCAAATAGTTCTGAAGACCAGCCTTCTGGAAGCAATAAGACCGGTAAAAAGCAAGTAACTGGTAAGGTCGCTATAACTATTGATGAAATTGTAAAAACAATCACTATTCATGGAAATTTAAAGCCTATCAGAGTTTACTATGATGATTTTGATCAAGCAAACAAGAAAATTTTGGAAGATGCCATTATCATATATTTGAATAAATTCAATAGAGCCCTATTGGAAATTTTACAAGAACTTCCTAAAGGTTTAAGGAAAGTACTAGAAATGAGGAAAGAAGCAGCCAAGGCTAAAGATCTAGAACTCAGAGAGTATGTCCTTTCTACTCTATGTCTTGTAATGACTAGAAGAGAAGCAGATAAAATCCTCAGAGAAGTTAAAGAAAAATTTAGAAGCAAGGTCCGGATGAACAAGTTAATGCTTGGTGAAACTGAGGAAATTGCAAGAGAAATAGAAGAAATTTTGAGAAAGGCTTTAGACAAAGATAAATACTATATTGTTTGAGAGGAACAAGTCAAGGAAGTCAATCCTTCAGTTCTAGAACAAGAAGCTCCAGAAAAAGAGGTTGAAAAAGGAAAGGATGACCAAGGTAGTACTCTAGATCCTCCGAAGTTAACCTATGAGGAGAATAATGTTGGATTTGATTCATCAAATCTGAATGTTGGAGAAGTTCAGGAAAAGAACATCATTAAGCAGCAATCTGAGTTTGGTGAAGCCTCTGTTCCGAAAGAGGAGCAAGTCAATCAGGAGGACATAGAAATGATAGACAAAATAGTTGATGCAGAAGAAACTCCTCCACCTGATCTTTCCGGAAAAGAAGAGGATATTGCTACTATATAGAGCCCTCCAGATCAAGTAGTGAGTGGTGAAGACAGAGAAAAGATTTCACCTGCAAGTGATACAAGAAATGATAAAGCAGAGAAAGAGAAGGAAGAAAACCAAGAAGACAAAGCAAAAGAAGATGGTACAAATGTTGAAGCACCTAAAATAGATGCTGAGAAATCTGATGAACAAAAGGATGATTCAGAAAATGTTGCAAGAGACACTACAGATGTAGTGAAGAATCTTCTTAAAAAAGAGGTCATTAAGCTTGATGAGCCTGAACTACTCCAAGGTCTAACCAATCCAGATGCTCTCTCTCCAATTCAATTGATGAAAATAGCATCATTCACCCAAGTAAAGGCTAGAGAAAAGTTGTTAAAGTCCCACATGGAGGACAATGAGCTACTGGGGCTTGCAACTGGGATTTTGGAGAAGTTAATGCCTTCCTACTAGAAGAGTCCATCTGATTCCCCCTCCGTACATCTAAAAAAACTTGTAAGTTCTATAAATACTCATTTTGAATCCTTTAAAAAATCTGCAGAGGCAAAGGTCCGAAAAAAAAAAATTGGATAAGAAATTTAGTGAAGTAAAGAATTTAATAGGAAATTATAGGATGATACTTGGCATTAGCATAAGGAGTATTCAGAATGCTCTAAATGATGGAAGTGATTTGTACAAATTTTGTCTATCATGGCCCAAAGCTAGTGAAGATATTGAGAAGAAGATAAAGGAGCAAGAACTGAAATTGTCAAATCTTTCTCAAATTTTTGATCCTATAACAATTTCACCTATAAGCCAGGAATGTCAAGTAGCTAGCTTGACAGATGAGATAAAGAGGCTTGCTAAAAGAAAAAATAACATTATAAAGAGGATGTGTGAGCTTTGGGAATTGATTGCCCCTAAGTTAGAGACAATGTATAATGTCCTATCTGAAGCTCAGACTGCAGTTCAGACTAGTGTTCCATTAGATCTATCAAAGGCAGAAGCATACACATTTGTGCTGAGTGGACACATATCAATTTTGGATGGAATGAAGAGTACTTGGGCTTCTGAACTTGAGCAACTAAAAACCAACTTTGCAAAAATTCTCAAGTTCATGTAAATAGAACTTAATGATTAGTTATACATATGCGGTCCTATATACAAATTTTTGGACAATTTTGGCTTGTGTCCCCACCCTTTGCCATTGACGTCAAAGGGGGAGTGGAGAGCAGTGAAAAATGAAGTATCCAGCAAAGGGGTAACATCAGAGTTAGTGAAGAGCACAAGTGTATAGAGTAGGGGGAGTTGTATTTGACACTAAATCATTTTTCACTAAGTGTTGCCATCAATGCCAAAAGGGGAGATTGCTGGCAAGAGACACTGCTTCGCATTAATAGGTGTTCTCATTGATGGCAACTAAGATCATCCCAATCATCTGCATAACACAATTTGTTCACACCGGAAGTCAGAATCAGAATTTGTCTAAGTCCAAACTAATTCCAACACGAATAAGCCGCAAACCCTAATTATAATGTAATCGAGTATAGATAGACATAATGCTATATGAAACCATACAGGAAGATGCTCAAGAATGATCAGAAACATACCAGGAATTAAGTTTCTGGAAATTAAAACTTTGCGAACTACGAGATGGGTGCCCAAGTTTGATAGGGTAGTTTTTCTGTAGATCTGGAGCAGAAAGATGTGTTAGACTGCACCCAGATCCTAAGTTCTAAACCAAGCTTGTCGGGAGGACTACGGGGCAGATGCCCTAGTCCAGGAGGGAGGAATATCAATAAACTTCTTCAAGATCTTGAATCCTTATCCTTCAAACTACTTCTCTATGCTTGCACTTCTCCAACTCCTGCACCTTTAACTTGTAATCACAAAGAGAGGGGTTTAGGGGTTGTGGTGTTTAGGAGCTTGCCTCAGTCAAGCCCTGAAAGGACATTCAAGTCTTCCAACACCATTGTTAGATAGAGTGTGTGCCCAAGGAGGGCAAATGCCAAATCAAATTATGAATTGAAATGATTGAAACACAAATTGATATCACCTTTGAGGTGAAACCCTCATGGAGATGAAGAGCCTTCAAATCATGATGAGATGGATTGATGATGCCAAATCTGCAACAAGTAAACATAATAATAACACAATTATGCTCTACAACACAATGAATGTCTTAAAATCCTTTTGCTCAATATCACAAGTTTGCATTATCCATCTAGGTGTAAAATGAAGACTTAAACTTACTTACATATGCTTTCCCGCTAACATTCGTAATTTAAATTGAAGAGGCCGATAGAGGGAAACCTTTTGAGAGGGCCCAAGCTGACACACTTTAAATTTCATCCCAGAAAATTAGGCTAGACTTCGGCACCAAGTCCTTAATTTGGTCTTGATTAAGATTTAGTATGGGCCCCTAAGTCCCATTTGACATGGGTTTTGGGGGAAATTTCTCTGGAATAAGTATTTTGCTTGCATAATGTAAACACAAGGACCTAGGAGCTAAACTAGGAGGTAAAAAGGCATGAGGTTACTTTTTAGTCCATAACATTTAGCCCCCACTTTAATGTATGTATGATCTTATGATTTAATACGTGCATTAAAGTACGGTCAAAGCGCATTCAAACACATCAAACACACCAATCACATAGAGCTAATGCATACCCAAAGGTTGGAGGACTATTTCTAGCCCCCAATTTCAGGTGAGCACTAGAAAACACATGGAAGACACGCAAGGCACAATGAAGACATTGAGAAGCATGCAAAACATGGAGAATACAATGAAGCACGCAATACACGAAGAAGACATGAGAGCAGTCACGCAATACACAAGGTATACATTGATTTAACAATTTAAATATATTCTAAACTAGGAGGCGAAGGGAGCTCATCACTACTCACCTTTAGACCACCAAAAACACACAACAAAACCCAAAATGTGGAGAGATCTCATCGCTATGCACCTTTAGACCACACCAGGAGGAAGACACACAAAACAAAACCCGAATGTGGAGGAAGTTCATCGTTGCATTCCTTTAGACCACACTCGAGGGAAGACACAACAAACATGCAAGGAAGACACATGGAATACATGAACAGCTCATGGTATGCCATAAACACACTATATGTCTTATACACGGCAAATGCAAGCAATGGGAAGGAGCTTATTGCTAAGTCCCACCATCTAAAACACATTTTAGACACACCTGACAGTTGAGCTACACTACCACAACCACCAAAGACACACTTAAGGGTGAATGACTCAAGACCCACCATGCTTCCATAGAGGACTTTGTATAAAAGAATGTGTACTAGCTCAAGAGATACACCATCTTGCCTTCCATAAAAGGGTTTTTGTATAAAAAGATATATACTAGCTCAAGAGAAATGTCATCCCGCCTTGTGATGAGGACTTTCTTGCTTTTTTCAAAAGGATTTGTACTAGCTCAAGAGATACACCATCCTTCTTTGTGATGAGGGCTTTCAAACATACTTTGTTAGTGTCAAAATAATCAAATAGATTCCAGTATATATGCCCCCACCTTAAAGTGGTTGACTCCGCTTACTAGGAGCAATCACATTTAAGGTAAAGTTAACAAACACACAAGGAAACAAGAGCTCTCGCAAAGCACATGCCCCCAAGGTGACATGTGCTTTACGATCGTCGAATGCATCCAACAAATACATCACTATTATATGCTAAGAAAATGAACAAGATATATAAGCATTGGTTAGAGAATCTTACTCTAAGATAACAACCAAATCAATTCCTGAATGTTATATATAGAAATATTATCACATAAGAGACCAAGGCTACACTTGCAGGTTCAGAACTGAGTATAGTCATTGGACTTATACTGTAGGTATCTTAGAACCGAGTGTAGCTACAAGGTTAGATACAAAATAATCCAATGTGCATAGAAGTGGAATTAGAGTAAATTGTAAAGGCTTGTTACAAGATTTGGACAAGATGAATCACACATCTGTCAAGCATCGAATACATATATCAACCCCATCTTCATATATGGACTGGGTCCATTTTTTCTTTCTTGCTGAGGGGAGACGCAGTCCTTATCAGTATTTTTTTAATTTTCGTCATCTAGGTAGGATCATTGAAGAATGGACACAATAAAAGTGAGAGAGGAGAACCAAATGCCTTAGGAGTACCATGTAGGAGGATGCCCCAAAAAACATCCTCCGCAACAATATGCTCCTAAGGCACAACACACAACAATAAAATAGAAGAGAGAGTAGAAGAATGTAGAGACAAGTAGAAGGATGGTCACAACAGAGGCGGTCTTCTTGTATCCTTGACCTTACAATAGTATCAAGGGTCATCCAAGGAGACCTAAACAACACTTAGCACAACACGGAGCAACATAATACATAAGAGGAGGCCACGTAAGGGAGCAACTCAAAGAGATGCTACCACAAAGGTGGCCAACAAGGGTGAGAAATACTTACTTGTTATCTTTGATCTTGACCCTTACATTTATTTTTAAAGCTTTGTCCCTTGTTCTTTCATCTCATTGAATTATGTTATCCACATTGTCCTGACTTTGTGAAGAGGGAACCATAGGAGTTGGCAATGGAAAGCCCCTCTCTTGAAAATTTTCTTGTGCAATATGCAAGGATGGTGGAGTAGGAACCTCATAGATGCCCATTTCAGTCAAGTGAGGCGATGAAGGAGCCATGAAAATGCCCATTTCAACCGGTTGAGGAGTTGTTAGAGTACCTTGGTCCTTTGTAATATTATGTCTACTTGTGTTCATCAGATTATGAAAGTGTTCAAGTAATGGTACATAATATGTTTCTTTATTTAAGATGTAGTGAAGAAGAGTTCTAAGATCAGTAGATGAAGTTCCAATATCAATAAGTTGAAGGAGTTGGTCACAAAGAGAGTCTTCATCGTCCAATGCTTCATCTTGGCCAGGGAGAGCATTGGGAGGAAGAGATGGTAGAATATTATTGAGAGGATTCTTAGTGTCATTTTCAGATGTTGGGTATGTAATAAAAGGAGGACCATTTTTTATCTATGCATTCTTGGAAGTATCCAAGGTATGTAGATGGTTGAGCAATGGTAAACAATTCACTATGTGAGTCTCATTTAGGAGATTATTGAGAATAGTTTGAAGATTAGTACATGAACATCCATTATGATCTGATTGAGGAGCTTGTTCAAGAGGAGTCTCTTCATCTTCCAATTATTCATCAAGGCGAGGGAGGGCATTGGAATGATGGGATAGTAAAGTGGTATTGAGGTATGTGTCAATTATTTCATCTTCTTGTGCCAAAATGTCTTCACTAGTGATGATGATTTTGGGAGAGGGGTCATGGGGTGAAATGGCTAAGGCTATGTTAGGTTCATGAGTCTTATTGATGGATTCCATGATGTCATCATGGAATGTAGTAGGATGTGAAGGAGGATCACCATCATCACCAATTTCTTCATTATTATATATGAATGAAATGAGATCATTTAATATTGAAGGATATATTCCCATAAGAGTTACAAAGTTGTCAAAATCAGATATATGACAAAGGATTTCATATGTGGAACATGTAGAAATGTCAATGTCAAGCAGATGTCCTATTTGTTGCAGGACTTGAGGATGCTTAGTAGTGAATTTGGAGAATTTTTCAAAGTCTATAATGTATGCAAACAAATCTTCCAAAGAGGAATAACAAAAGTCATCCATGATGAGATCTTTGTACAACAAATCACTAGTTTGAGGAAATCAGGTTTTTAAAGAGAAAAACACATGAATTTCATGACAAACAAAGTAAATGTGATGGAAATAGTGCTACACAACAAGGCATGATGAATGGTTTAGAAGGTTTGCTTAAAGACTTATGAAGCAAGTATATAAGACTCTTAATGTTGAAATACACAATGTGTAATTGCAAAAGATGAAAGTTTCAAAGCTAGGATACAAAAGTATGCAAGATGGTCCAACACTACACTTCAAAATCAGATTTGAATGAATGTTGAAAAGAAGTAGCAAAATCTGAAAATGAAATTTTGGCTCCAAACCCTAGTTTTTGTCAAGACTAGTTTTTAGAGAATTAAATCTTTTTATCTAATGCAATACAAAATATGCCAAACTATGTTTTAATGCAAGCCTAGAATGCTTTTTTTCAATTTTTTTGAATGTATGTTAGATTTTTCAATGCAAGATGATTAATATGATATGAATGAATGCAAGGACTGATTACAACACTCAACAAGATGCAAGTTCAGTAAAAACACAGGTTCACCAAAATGTTATGTATGAAAAGTGGGAAGACGGTAAATAGTGTTGAAGTGTATCCAATCAAACCCTCCTTTCACAACAACATTCGAGGACAAAAATCAAGCCAAGTCACTATAGATGAATGAGGACTCAGCTGTAGATTTGTGTACTCGGGAATGATATGGAAAGATATATTAGATTGATAGATTTGTTAAGCCTTAGATCGAATAAGCCTCAAACCCTAATTATAATGTAATTAGGTATAGACAGATAGAATGCTACAGGAAACCATATAGGAAGATGCTCAGGAATGATTAGAAACATACTAGGAATTGAGTTTCCAGAAATGAAAACTTTGTGGACTATGGGGCGGGTGCCCAAGTCTGATAGGGCAGTTTTTCTATAGATCGAAAGTACAGAGATGTGTTAGACTGCACCCAAATCCTATGTTCTAAACCAAGCCTGTCGGGAGGACTACGAGGTGGGTTCCCTAGTCCAGGAGGGAGGAATATCAGTAAACTTCTTCAAGATCTTGAATCCTTATCCTTCAAATTGCTTCTCTGCACCTACATTGCTCCAACTCCCACACCTATAACCTATAATCACAAAGAGAGGGGTTTGGAGGTTGTGGTGTTTAGGAGCTTGCCTTGGTCAAGACCCAAAAGAACATTCAAGTCTCCCAACACCATTGTTAGATAGAGTACATGCCCAACGAGGGCAAAGGCCAAATCAAATGATGAATTGGAATGATTGAAACACAAATTGATATCACCTTTGAGGTGAAACCCTCACGGAGATGAAGATCCTTCAAATCATGACAAGATGGATTGATGAAGTCAAATCTACAACAAACAAACACAATAATAACACAATTTTGCTCTACAACACAATGAATGTCTTGAAATCACTTTTCTCAATATCACAAGTTTGCATTATCCATATAGGTGTAAAATGAAGTCTTAAACTTACTTATATAGGCTTTCCCGCTAACATTTGTAATTTAAATTGAAGAGGCTGACAGAGGGAAACCTTTTGAGAGGGCCCAAGCCAACACACCTTAAATTTCATCCTAAAAAATTAGGTTGGACTTGGGCATGGGTGCCCAAGTCCCAAGGCCTTAATTTGGTCCTGATTAAGATTTAAGATGGGCCCCTAAGTCCCATTTGACATAGGTTTTGAGGGAAATTGCTCCAGGATAAGTATTTTACTTACATAATGTAAACACGGGGACCTAGGACCTAAACTAGGAGGTAAAAAGGCATGAGGTTACTTTTTACTCCATAACACCTTTACCAACTGTCATTCCTTTCCAATGGAGCCTTTGTTAGACATTCTTTTAAGCCACTTTCTAATATAGTTTTGTATTGAATGGCAAGTTGTTAAACCCAAGATCATGAAGACACAACTTTTCCTTAACACATCACTTCTCAATCACAAAATCACATTCACCTGTATTTAATGTGTCTAGAATTTGGAACTATGTCGCATGCATGGGATCGACTAGATAACTTGGTGGAATGATGCCATAACCTATAACTATCACTTCCTCCACATTTATGGACGTTAGATGGTTTGTTCCTCCACCACTCTTACGAGGCTACCACCTCTAAGCTCTATCAAGCCACTGCCACTTTGAAAGTGCAACTGTTTGATTCTATTACTCAACTTCACATGGCTTAGCTTTGCCACTAGAAGTAGGTTGTAAATGCTCACACAATGCAGGGAGCCCATAATAAGGCTTTACTTCACTAGCTCAAGATTGGAGACAAGGTCTCAAAAGGATTTTTCAGGCTTTACATGCCCATCATACTTCTCAATCCATTAAGCAAATTAGAGAGAAATAGCTTTGGATGAGCTTCCTGATATTCTTAAGGCTCTTATTTGACACTATGAGAAAGTTTTTGCTACTTAGAAGTATACTTTGGCTCAATCGGCTATATTACAGTAGTGCCTCAATGTGGTCCCCTGCCAAGTTTCCAATTCTTGACACATTCTTTGTGACCATCTTCTCACTAAAGAGGAATTGAGGGAGGCTATTTGACAAGGCCCTTGGTTTGGATGGTTTTCCCTATGAATTTTATAAATCCTTTTAGGATATTGTGGGAGAAGACCTTCATAAGGTCTATCTTGAAGCTTTTCATACCAAGTCCTTGAGCAATTTAATTAACAAAGGAAATATCAAGTTCCTACCTAAAATTGGTGATCTTGAAGAAATTTACAACTAGCAGCCACACTTTGTTGAATGTCTCCTACAAGGTCATTGTTAAGGCTTTGGATTTCATGGTTAGACTTATGCTTCCTTAGCTCATTCATCTTGAACATGTACATGTTTTATTAAATCTAGATATATTCTAGACAATATTATTGTTGTGTGGGAAGGAATGGAATGGGCTTGTCATTCCTAGTAGCCTATCATTTTCTTCAAGATTGATTTTGCTAAGGCTTATGACCGTATTGAATGGTTGTTTATCCTTGCCATGCTTTAGACACTTTAATTTGGGCCTCATTTCATCTAGTCTATGTAGATGTTTTTTGATGCTTCACCTTTCATCACCATTAACAGTCAACAATCCAAGTCTTTTGGGATTTACCAGTCCATCTAATAAGGCTACCCTCTTGCCTGAATAATTTATGTTCTTGTTGCAGAAGGATTTGGTTACCTCCTAGCTCATATGGTTTCCCAATCCTTTGTCAAAGGGATACCCTTTCCCAACTCTTCCCAATAGTTGGTTAATGGTAATTTTGTGATTATTATTTCCTTACTCTCATTGAGAAAGAAAATAATGTCAAGCAAGCCCTTCCTTGCTTGGATATTTTTTGGTAGGCTTCTAGTCTGAGCATTCAATGGCAAAAGATCCAATGTTATAAATAAGCTTTTCTCCCCAAGCCAATTTTTGCTAGAAATGGATCAGGCACGGGGAAGTTTTTCATTCCTTGGGCATTCCCTTCACTTTTTAGGCCTTTCCTTCCGAGCTCTAATAAGCTATTGTTGATAAAATTGAAAAGAATCTCAACTATTGGATCACTAAGCCTCTTTCTTTGGCTGGTAAGTTCCAAATTTGCTCTAAAATCTTGGTTGCAACTTATGTCTATTATTCCTCTTGTTGGGTTCCCTCCAAGGCTTCCTATCTAAAAATTGAAATTTTACTCGGAGACTTTCTCTGGGATTCTAGTAAAGGGCACCAAGGCTTCCATCATGTTGCATGGGAGGGTTCCCGCAAGAAGTTGGGTCCACATATAGGGGAAGTCCAGAGCAAAGAAAAAGTCCTAACAGGAACGAGTACCCGTTTTAAAAGAAATAGGTACCCGTTTAGGAACGGGCACCCGAGCCTAAACGGGTACCCACTTATGAACGAGTACCCATTTAGGAATGGGTGCCCAAGCCTAAACGGGTACCTGTTTAGGAACGGGTACCCATTTCTAAACATGTATTTGAATTTTAAAAAAAAGCCTTGCGCACTTTTTTTTCCCACAGAAAAGGAATGGGTACCCGTTCCTAAAAGCTTAGGCTTGGGAAATCCATCATAAGCCAACCCCTAGCCTTGGACCTGCAAGTACAAATCCATATTCAGAGCAAGAAAAAAAAGCAACTTTACCAATATGGTTGACAATGTTTTTTTCTAACTATTTTACGAAATTAAAACCCATTATAGATGACGATGTGTAATTTTCAAATATGTAATTTTTTTTATTCAACCTATTTTTCTATTTATTAATTAATTTATGAGCAAACTGGTCCATATACTTGAAATGATAGGTGTTTGCATTTCTTTATTAACTTTTAATTTTTAATATATATATATATATATATATATATATATATATATATATATATATATATATATATATATATATATATATATATATATATATATATATATATATATGTCATCAATATACACATCATTCTTTACACAATGAAAATAAATAAATTTATTTTATGATTAGTTTAACTCAAATTATGTTGGCCATACACGAGGGGTTTTCAAAAACAACAATTAGGGCCAATAAAAAATATATATTTGGAAAAAAATTATAAAAATATCCTCATCAAAATTCACTGTAATACACATCTTTCCCCAAAAGGATTTAGAAAAAAACTTTTATTTAGGTCAAATTATGTTGGTCATACATGTGCATGGTATGGTCCTAAAAAACTAACTTTTAAAAAGTGGTTTTTGTACAAGCCTATGTAAAAGTAATTTGTATCATCTGGGTATTAAAATAAATTACATATTTGAAAACTAGATTCAAAATATTACATTTCATATCACTGAACTTTCTTAAGATTCTATGTGTAAGTGCCTTAAATTTTGACTCCAACTATGACAAACTTTAATTTTCAAGGAAAATACGTCCACTTTTTAGCCAAAAAGTGGACCCAACTTCTTGCACTCACCTTGGAATTTTGTTGTCTTCCTCATGAAGCTGGTGGTTTAGGCTTGATTTCTATCCATTGGCAAGGCATTGCCTTATGCGCCAAATGGATTATTAGAGCCTTAGAGGGAAATGAAACTTGGAAAATTTTCATCAAATATTGTATTAGTTTCAGTATGCCTTTAGGCCGATTGGCTTGGAAAGGCTTGGATTTTGGCACTCTCCTCACCATGAGTGAACCCATCAAGATTTAGAGCACATTTTTCATCAAGAGTATTTGGAAAGCATAGGAAGCGATTAATCCTTGACTTCTTTGGGTGAGAAATGATTTCCACAATGGTCTTTCTATCAATCAGTAGTATATTTCGTGGTCCCAAGTCCTCTCTTGTTAAGATTGTCCCTTGGCTAAAGTGCAATAGATTCATGCATTGAAATTATTTAAAAGAGGCATTCAAGTGTTTCCATATTTCATTAAAAGTGTCGCCAAAACTTTCCTTTCTTGGATAAAGTTTAAAATGAATTTTAATCTTGTTAATTAAGATTAGAAGGCCTTCTGATCCATGATTGATTCCATTCCTCCCTAGATGATTCACAAGATTGGGGTTATATCTTTTAAACCATGGTAGAAGGATTGGAAATGGTATCAAGATACACCATTTTGAAACTACAGGCCTCACAAAGATTATTTGTGGTTTCTTCCCCATCTTCCTATAGTGGATCAACTCAACCATCATTGGTAGCCTGAATCCTCTCTTAGTACATCACATCATTGGTTCCAATGTATCTGGTTGACTATTCTGGAGCATAAGTTGGGTCACTTTGCCTAGTGCATTCTTTTTCAAGGCCTTCCTTTTGGTACTTGTAAATAGCTCATATGGGAATTCTTAATCCTCATTATCCATTCTATGGACAAATTGAGAATCTCAAGCATCTTTTTTAGTTTTTTCCTAGAGCTTGGGAAGCTTGGAATTGGATTCATGATTTCTTCAGGCTTTTTTGGCTTGCTTCTTTTTCTTGGCACATGGTTTTTCTTGGGGACTGGCCTTGTCTCCTGTTCAAGTATACACATATTTGGCCGTTGCTTTTAGTGTGGACATTCTCTTCAATATTTGGAAAGATAGAAATGCAACTCTCTTTATAGGTTATTAAACTAATATTCATTTCTCTTTGTATACTAAAGCCATGATTTTCTCTAATGTGCTTATGCAGATTCAAGTGCAAAATAGTAAAGTTACACTTAAGGTTGTTCATCTTCATGAGCTTTTGGACCATTGC
Organism: Cunninghamia lanceolata; assembly: GCA_027924645.1. NCBI lineage: Eukaryota > Viridiplantae > Streptophyta > Pinopsida > Cupressales > Cupressaceae > Cunninghamia > Cunninghamia lanceolata. The sequence continues at coordinate 14,596 of BSBN01000909.1, read as the reverse complement.
GAGAATGCTCCTTGCACCGTTTCTAGAGTTTTTCTTGATCCCTCTTCTCCTTTTCAAGGGTGTCAGTGTGGTCGCAGTTAGTCTACTAAGAGAGATAGAGGCTCCCGCTCTTGTAGTTCTCAGCCTCTATATCCCAGAGATAATACAGTGTGCATGATGCAGAGCCTAGGCAACGAAGCAGTGAAAACAGTTCAAATTTACAGAACTATCGCTGTGGTTGAACCTTTGAACCACATGAAACCTCCAAGTTTAGTGAACCCGTCAAACCAAATGAACCTTGGTATCTCATTGAACCCACCAAACTCTTTGAACCGTTGAGCCGTTGAACTAGTTCAACCATTGGTTCAACTATCGCCACACTTAATGCTATCGGCGATGAAACCGCAACACCCGTTGAACCATTGAACTGGTTCAACCTATGCCACTGGTTCAATATACTTCCATCGCATAAACTTTGCCGATTGAACCTCTGAGTCCATTGAACCGTTGAACCCGATCCTCCTTTGTTGAACTCGCAAACCACATGAACCTACTGTAGCCGTTGAACCATTGAACCTATGAATTGGTTCAACCACCTGCAACCATCTACTATCGGTTTCCCTGATATGCTTCAACCCAATACACAGATGCAGGATACACACGGAATGTATATTCGCATACAAATGTGATATACACATGAAATGTACTCAGGTACATTAGCGATATACACACTACTCATATGTTTAGCGAACAACACTAACTTAACCCGAATGGACTCTTACACATACATTTCTTCACAGAATATACACAGGATGATACTCGCATACAAATGTGATATACTCACAAACTATTCCCAATATGAAATTGACATATATACATATCTATGTATCTGAATCACACGTCGATAACCTCCTCTGTAACAAATCTCGCAATTTCTAATCTGTCGTGACCACGAACAAAAGAAAAACAAAACAGAAAACTATTTTACAAGTCCATTCCACTAGTTTCACAGAAATCCACCTGTGGAATGGCTTTAATCGTACATCTCGATCACAGAAAGGCTAAATTAAATACAAAATGATTCTATACAAATAATGTACACAGGGTAATTTAATACACAGGGAATTTACACAGAACCCAGAATTTGTAAAACACAACTGACAGAATTTCTATTTCTTCATTCTTATAGAGATTCATACATTTGATAATTCCAGAGGATGGAAAAACCAACAACCTCCTCCTCTCTCACTCCTCTGCCCTGGTTTTTTCTGTGTATCACTCCCCCTGTTCTGATTTTACTTAAACCAAGATTATAATAAAAAACCTTAACTAATCACTCGACACCTATTTGGCTTAAGACAGCAAAACACCTAATCATGCGACACATTGATTTAATCCTTCACATACCCCAAATGTCTAATGATGTCCAAATTGGCTTATTGGGATGCCAAATTTGGGACTTCGGTTCTCATGGTGGGGTCGGTTCTTACAAACATGAAATGTCATCACAAATACTACATGATAACATAAAATGCATAAAACATATTAAACCTTAGTCTTCTCCCTCAAATGTACATTTAGCTTGTTGAAGGGGTGCTCCTGCACCATACTCCCCAGGAGAAGAGATCTCAAGCCCACTTGAGATCAGAGTTTGAAAGTCTGCACCATGGTTTGTGATCTGATCTTCAGTCATCCAAACTGCCTCTGAATCAGGTTTCCTGTGCCAGGACACCAAGTACTCCATGTACTCTTTGTTCCTTGTCTTCTTTGTCACTCTTGAGCCTAATATCTTCTTCAATTTTGGTGGATCGTGCTTAGGAATATCATCATCTACTGCATCCTGCAATGGTTCCTATTCTACATCTGCATTCAGCTTGTATGGAGTCAAATCACATACATTGAAAATGGGTGACAATCCAAGATCAGAAGGAAGTTGGATCTCATAAGCATTCTGCCCACACTTCTTCAAAATCTGACATGGTCCAATCTTCCTCTGCATTAGCTTGGTATATTTACCTTTTGGGAGTCTCTCCTTCTTCAGATTAACCCACACCAAATCTCCAACATCAAATTGTACATCTCTCTTTTTCTTGTCAGCATATGCTTTGTACTTCAATGTAGTCTGTTGGATATGGGTCTTGACTTGATCATGGACCTCCTTGATGGCTGATGCAAAAGCTTCTCCATCTGCACTAATAGACTCTCCTATAGGCAAATCTCTCAGCTCCAAAATACCTCTTGGATGAATACCATATACTACCTGAAAAGGTGACTTTCCTGTACTCCTATTAATGGTGTCATTATAGGAAAATTCTGCTTGTGACAGAATGTTATCCCACTTCTCTCCATGCTACCTTGTCAAACACCTTATAGATTTCCTAGTGAATGGTTAACAACTTCAGTCTACCCATTCATTTGAGGATGGTAGGTTGATGAGAAAGATAAATTTGTTCCAAGATTCTTCCAAAGAGTCCTCCAAAAGTGGCCAATAAATTTCACATCTCTATCGGACACTATGCTCAATAGCAAACCATGTATCCTTACTATTTCTTTAAAAAATAGATTAGCAACATATGAAGCATCACAAGTGGTTTTTCATGGCAAGAAGTGTGCCATTTTACTAAATCTGTCTACTACAACAAAAACACTATCATATACCTTCCTTGTCCTAGGCAAACCCAATACAAAGTCCATGCTTATGCTCTCCCATGGTCTAGAAGGAATGGGTAGTGGCTGATACAAAACTGCATTAGTGGATCTTCCTTTTGCCTTTTGACATATCACACATGCCTCCACAAATTTCCTCACATCAAACTGTAATTTGGGCCAATAGTAATGCCTCTTCACAAGATCAAGAGTCTTATCCAAACCAAAATGTCCTGCCATGGCCCCACAATGTTTCTCCCTAATGATATTCAACCTCAAAGAAACACCGTGGAATACACAACTTCCACCCTTGAAAAGTAATCCATCTTGGATCATAAATTCAGAGAATTTAGCATGATATTTGTCCCCAAAGGAAGTACATACCTTGTATATCTTCCCAAAGTCTTCATCAGCATCATACATGGTCTTCAAAGAGTCAATGCCAACACTCTCCAACTGGATCTGATTTATGGTTAGAACTCTTCTGCTCAAAGCATCTGCTACTTTGTTCTTAACCCCTTTCTTGTGCTTAAGTGTGAAGGTGAAAGCTTGCAAAGTCTCCACCCACTTCATGTGCCTATGGTTCAGCTTCTCTTGGCTATTTATGAAACTAAAGGCCTGATTATCTGTGAACACTATGAATTCTTTTGGCATCAAGTAATGCCTCCATTTTTTGAGTGACTGTACTAGAGCGTACATCTCCAAATCATATGATGAGTATCTCTTCTTTGCATCATTTATTTTCTCGCTGAAAAATGTAATAGGCCTACCTTCTTGACTGATTACTGCTCCAATTGTCATGTGACTTGCATCACATTCTACTTGAAAAATCTTGTTGAAGTCAGGAAGTGCAAGGACTAGCTGCTCTGCCACCTTCTTCTTCAATGTTTCAAATGAATCATCTACCTCCTTTGTCCAAGTGAATCTGCACTTCTATCCTCCCTTTATGGTGTCAAGCATGGGTGCACAAACATGAATAAACCCCTTTATAAACTTCCTATAAAAGGTTGCTAACCCATGGAAACTTCTAACATCACTTAAGGTTTTAGGAGTTGGCCAAGACAATATGGCACTTACCTTCTCTTGATCCATTTTTAGTTTGTTATGTGAGATGACAAATCCCAAGTAGATGATCTCTTCCTACATGAATAAACACTTTCCTAAGTTGATCATTAGCTGCTCTTCATGTAACCTTTTGAAGACCAAGTCTATATGGCGGAGGTGCTCTTCCCTTATATTACTAAAAATTAGGATGTCATCTAGATATACTATGACAAATTTTCCCATGAATTCCCTCAAGACCTCATTCATCAACCTCATAAAGGTACTAGGGGTGTTGGACAAACCAAAAGGCATGACCTTCCACTCATATAACCCCTCATTGGTCTTAAATGCAGTTTTCCATTCATCTCCTGGCCTAATCCTAGGGATTGGGAACCTATACCTAATTGTTATCTTGTTGATAGCTCTTGAATTAGTACAAAGTCTCCAAGTGCCTTCCTTCTTTGGTGCTAGTACAGCCGGTACCGCACATGGGCTTAAACTCTTGCCAATTAGGCATGTCTCCAACAACTCCTCAATCTACCTTGCTACCACTGCATTCTGTTCTAGGGTAAGCTTGTATGCTGCTTTGTTTGGAAGTGTAGATCCTGGGATTAGATCTATGCAATGACTGATGTCCCTCATAGGTGGTAGGGACCTTGGCATTCCATCAAAGATGATGCCTTTGTATTTGTCCAATAGCTCTTGCACAGCTGGATCTATGACCCTTTACCTCTTCTCTCCCTTGACTTCTTGTTGCTGCTCCTTGTTCACCTTTAGGCATGGAATTAGAGCATATGCAACTGCTTCTTCTTCTACTATCTCTTTCATGAATTGTTTGCCTTCTACCATCATCGCCTTGACTTCTTTCCCTTTTGATTCCACCTCATTCTCCATCAATGGTAGCAACTCTATCACCTTACCATCCTCGGTGATTGAATAGGTGTTTCTAACTCCATCATGGTGTACTTTCAAGTCATACTGCCATGGTCTTCCAAATAGGAGATGGCATGCATCCATCTTGGCAATATCAAACAATAACCTATCCTTGTATGGTCCAATTTGAAACTCCACCCAAGCCTGTTCTTCCACAACTGTTTGTTGTCCTTGGGTGAGCCATGAGATCTTGTATGGGCAAGGATGTGGCAATCTTCTAAGCTTAAGCTTTTCTACCATTTCAAATGACACAAAATTTTCAGTGGATCCGGAATCAATCAGAACTTTACATACCTTTCCTCCTGCCTTGCAAGTAGTTCTGAAGAGAGACTTCCTTTGTGGGGGTTCTTTGTCAGGCACCTTCATGGTGGTCATTGCTCTCCTAATCATCAAAGATTCTCCTTTCTCAGGATATCCATAACTGTCAGGAGCATTCACACTTTGAAAAGTGCTAGAGCTTGTCACACTTTGACAATCAAGTTCTTGGATCAAATTTATCCTCCTTTCTCCCATTGAAGTTGTTGCCTTTCCTGGACATCTGCTGGCTATATGGCCTTCTTGATTGCAATTGTAACATCTGATAGGTCCTCTTCCCTGAGATCTCCCTCTAAACGGTGGTCTTCTGCCCCTAAAGTTTCCTCTTTGATTGTAACTTCCCCCTTGGGTTTAACTGGTGTCTCCTTTGCTGCTCTCTTGGTTTGATTCACCTTGGTATCCAAATCCATTTCCTCTGCCTCTGAAAGGACTTCTTCCTCCCCTTTGCTGCTTTCCTCTTCCTCTACTGTTCTTCTCTTGTCTTCTCTTGAATTTCTCTTCCACCTTGAGTGCCAATTGGTAGCACTTCTGGACTGTCTCTGGGTTATGCAGATTTATGTCTTCTTGGATGGCAAACCTCAATCCATTGAGGTATCTTGCCACCTTCTCTTCTTCATTCTCCTTTACCTTTGTCTTGACACATAGTTTCATGAACTCTTCTGTGTATGAGCTGACATCTAACTCCTTCTGCTTCAAGTTTTGTTTTCTCTTATGTAATTGGATGTTGTAATCCAATGGAACATAGGCCTCCTCCACTAAAGCCATCATCCTCTTCCAAGTAGCAACTCTGTTCTTTCCTTCTTTCACCCTGTCATCTTGGATGAAATTCTACCAATTTAGTGCAGCCCCTTTCATTTTGGATTGAGTTATCTTCACCCTTTGGTAGTCTGGGATTTCCTCGGTCTCAAAGAAATTATTCAAGGAGTCTATCCACTCCATCACTGAATCAGGTTCCATTTTTCCTGCAAACACTGGCAGGTCTACTTTCATATCCATGGTCCTTCTCTCCATGGATTTGAGGGCGTTAAGTAAGGGTCTCTGGTCTACAGGAACCTCTATCTCTTCCTTCTTAGGGATCTCCTCTTCATCCCTGTCTTCTCGCTTACCAAAATCTTCTCCCTTCTCTACTCTGTCCCTCAACTTCTCTACTTCTTTCAAAGCCTGATTCTGAGCCCGAGCTACTCTGCTCTCTGCCATTTACTTTAGCACTAAGGCCGCCAACTCAGCGTTGGTCATCTTTGCTGGGTACTCTTGTGACACCTCTTCATCTTACATCTTGTCTTCTTCTTCTACCCAAAGGATACTCCTTTGCTCTGATACCACTATAATGCAAAGCCTAGGCAGCGAAGCGGTGAAAATAGTTCAAATTTATAGAACTGTCGCTATAGTTGAACCTTTAAACCACATGAAACCTCCAAGTTCAGTGAACCCATGAACCCGTCAAACCAAATGAACCTTGGTATCTCGTTGAACCTGCCGAACTCTTTGAACCGTTGAACCGTTGAATTGGTTCAACTATTGCCACACTTAATGCTATCGGCGATGAAACCGCAACACCCGTTGAATCGTTGAACTAGTTCAACCTATGCCACTGGTTCAATATACTCCTGTCGCATAAACTTTTCCGATTGAACCTCTGAGTCCATTGAGCCGTTGAACTCGATGCTCCTTTGTTGAACCGGCGAACCACATGAACCTGCTGTAACTGTTGAACCATTGAACCTATGAATTGGTTCAACCACCTACAACCATCTACTATCGGTTTCCCCAATATGCTTCAACCCGATACACAGATGCAGGATACACACGAAATGTATATTTGCATACAAATGCGATATACACATGAAATGTACTCAGGTATATTAGCGATATACACACTACTCATATGTTCAGCGAACAACACTAACTTAACCCGAATGGACTCTTACACATACATTTCTTCACAAAATATACATAGGATGATACTCGCATACAAATGCGATATACTCACAAACTGTTCCCAGTATGAAATTGACATATATACATAACTATGTATCTGAATCACATGCCAATAACCTCCTCTGTAACAAATCTCGCAATTTCTAATCTGCCATGACCACGAACAAAAGGAAAACAAAACAGAAAACTATTTTACAAGTCCATTCCACTGGTTTCATAGAAATCCACCAGTTGAATGGCTTTAATCGTACATCTCGACCACAGAAAGGCTAAATTAAATACAAAACGATTCTATACAGATAATGTACACAGGACAATTTAATACACAGAGAATTTACACGGAATCCAGAATTTGTAAAACACAACTGACAGAATTTCTATTTCTTCAGTCTTACAGAGATTCATACATTTGATAATTCCAGAGGATGGAAAAACCAACAACCTCCTCCTCTCTCACTCCTCTGCCCTGGTTTTTTTCTATGTATCACTCCCCCTGTTCTGATTTTACTTAAACCAAGATTATAATCAAAAACCTTAACTAATCACTCGACACCTGTTTGGCTTAAGACAGCAAAACACCTAATCATGTGACACATTGATTTAATCCTTCACATACCCCAAATGTCTAATGATGTCCAAATTGGCTTATTGGGATGCCAAATTTGGGACTTCGGTTCTCATGGTGGGGTCAGTTCTTACAAACATGAAATGTCATCTCAAATACTACATGATAACATAAAATGCATAAAACATATTAAACCTTAATCTTCTCCCTCAAATGTACATTTAGCTTGTTGAAGGGGTGCTCCTGCACCATACTCCCCGGGAGAAGAGATCTCAAGCCCACTTGAGATTAGAGTTTGAAAGTCTGCACCATGGTTTGTGATCTGATCTTCAGTCATCCAAACTACCTCTAAATCAAGTTTCTCGTGCCAGGACACCAAGTACTCCATGTACTCTTTGTTCCTTGTCTTCTTTGTCACTCTTGAGCTTAATATCTTCTTCAATTTTGGTGGATCGTGCTTAGGAATATCATCATCTGCTGCATCCTGCAATGGTTCCTGTTCTACATCTGCATTCGGCTTGTATGGAGTCAAATCACATACATTAAAAATGGGTGACAATCCAAGATCAGGAGGAAGTTGGATCTCATAAGCATTCTGCCCACACTTCTTCAAAATCTGACATGGTCCAATCTTCCTATGCATTAGCTTGGTATATTTACCTTTTGGGAGTCTCTCCTTCTTCAAATTAACTCACACTAGTACAGTGAATGGACTTAGCCTTATAGGCCACCTTTCACCGCTTCTCATGAGCATGGTGCTCCTAACTAGCCCAACTTTGACAAGTTTCCCCATCTAGAGTTGGTCATTTCTCCAGTTTGTGCTTAGCAGTCCTCAAATGATACTCTTGAAGAGGAGGGTGCTCTCACTAGTTGGGAGCCTACTGATGGTTCAATCCCAAGGATGTTTGGAAGCTAGATCTGATAAGGATCATCCTTCTTCTAGCATTGCTTTAGCTACTTAGATATGTTTGAGCTTGGCCCTTTATAGTGCTCGTCTTTGTTTTGGACTTTGTCTCATTTAGACTCTATGGGTGTGCCTCTCCACCACCCTACTTTTTTGTGAATATTGTAATATTACTTTTTTCTTAATATAAAGTTTAATAGGAAGTATTCATTAAAAAAAAGATATAATGTTGGCTACCATTTATATATAAAATATTTGGTGGAAGAAACTTTTAGTCCCTTTACTAACACTAACTTTTAGATTTTATTTATTTTTTAATTTTTGAGGTTTGTGTGATTTTATATAATTTAGTAGGTGGTGTTTTTTTGCAATATGTTAAATTATATGATATTTCATTAGGATTTAACTATATAATTTATTGGTTCATATTTTATGGGTAATGGTTTATAAGAACTTATTTTCCATAAGTATGAATGGTCTATTTAATAATCATAGTTAAGTAATAAGTGTTAAGTTGACTATTCATGAGAGATAGGATCTTGTGAACCAGTAAGAAGAAACAAGAAGTAGGGACCAACTATAGAGACCCTTTAAAACCAAGTTGTGAGCCAATAAGTGATGCGTAAGCATAACTTCCAGAGGCCATAACTTTTGATCCAGGTAGATGATGGAGCCCATTTTTTTTAGAGTGAAGAGCTTGAAGAGATCTATGGCTTGGTAATGACCCTAGTCAACTATGACGACTTATGACCAAAATTTGGAGCCAAACTCAATCATCTAGGCCTTTAAAATTGTAATTTAATGTTTTTCACGGGTTTTTTAGAATTTTGTAAGTTTAATAGTTTGGTGTCTAAGTGTGTTCTTCAGTTAAATTTCACTCTCAAGCTTAACGTAGTTACCTAGGAGCTATGGGTAAGTTTTTAGGTCCATATGTGTTTAATTGTAAAATTACTAAAAATAATAGTTTTGCTATTTTTAGCAAGTTCAATTTTTTACTAATTTTAGTAATTCCAATTGCTTTAGACTGTTTTAGTTGGACTCTTTGTTGTGTCATCTTAATGATGGTAGATAGTGGGTTTTAGGAGATTTTTCTTTTAAAAGGAAGAATTGGATGTAATCTTTTTTTTAGAGAATGAAGAATGAGATAGAGATTTTAGTGTTTTACTATTAAAATATTATCGTTGAGTTTGATTGTATCTCCGGATCCATCAATAATAGAGAAAGCAAAAGTAACATCAAACTAATAACACAACTAAGCTCAACACTGAGGTGAAGAGAGATCATTTAAAGAGTCCACATCATTTCATTTGTCTCTTAGGAATTCCAAGTGATCCTTGACCGCCTCCATATCAATACCTCCCAAAGCTTTCTCCTTCTCCCTCTTTTGATTTATTGGTCTTTTACTTGGTCTAGCATCATGGAAATTCTCTTTCCTTTTAAGAATACTTTCTTGGATCATGACAATACTAGCAAGAGAGCTTTTGATTGTAGTTCTACTAAGTTAAATAACCTTATTCATGGTGGCATTCAAAGCATCTTAGTTACTTTCAATCCTAAACATTTTGATTTTTAACTCCTCTAATTCCTCTCTAATATTGCAAACGTCATTGATAAAGACCTTAAAATTTGAAACTTCACTATCAAAACAAAGACTAAATTTATGCACTCTTCTTTAACCTCAAATTTACCACATTATTGCATATGTTTATCTTCCAATATTTTTTATATCTCTTTTTAATTTTTACCTTCAAAATTTAGCAAATAAAAAACTCATAATTTATTAAATAAATTTTTTTAATAAAACTATTAATTCAAAAAACTTGTAATAAATTTAAATAATACTTTAGTTACATAAAACCTTAATATTAAATATAACGAAATATTTCAGTTAGGTCTAAACCTCTTCGACGAGACGGCATCAAAATTTTACATAGGCCCGAAAGGCTAACTGAAATAGACAAAAGATTTATAGACATCTAAACGAAACCGTTAAACATTAAAATATAAATTTATATTAAAGCCTTTATTATTACTTTTCCTAAATTTTAGCGCACCAATGTTTGATAATGTTTTTGTTTGTTTTTTTTTTTTGGTGTGTTATTTGTTTGTTTTAAAACGTGGGATGGGGGTTTAACGTGCCGTCTCTTTCTCGGTATAACTTTTTTCTAGTTAGTGCGGTTTCAAATGTGCGCTTTCACATTAGAAATTAAAAATTGAGCTCAAGTAATAAATTATTAGAATTTTTAAAATAAGAAAGTTGTTTTTATTTTATTTTTAATTTAAAGCTTATTTAGTATAGAGGAGGAATCCCTGTTTTTAATTCTTTAAATAGTTTAGTATTTAAATGGTATATTTTATATAAGAGTTGGTATTCAATTTAAATTTGATTTGAACTTAAATCTTATTTTTTAGTAGATTTGGATGACGTTGATTTGGTTCTAGCTAACCATTATCCATCAAATCAAATGTAAAATATTCACATTTGAATGCTAAGGTGTTATATAAAAGGACAAATTGCTACGTTATTTAGATCCACCATCTATCTATCAATCATAGCATTCACATTTCATTACAAGAGCATTACATTAGAATCTACAATCATAAGGACACGTCTAAGAATTTGCATTCTACTTACCATGTCTACGAATTTGTTACAAATCACAAATCAATCAAGGAGGTCAACTAAGGTGCAAGGTGGGAAGTTAGTCGACTTCCTCTTTTTAGCATAACAAGTTCCAATTGTTTCAAAACACCACCATTTTCACATACATGACATAAATAGGAATCTAAAAACATAAAGTACGCACTTCAAGTCCACATAGAAAGTTCAAGGCCGCAAAAGAGGTTCCAGATCGTAAATTTTCAAATTAAGGCTATACATGTAAGTTCAAACCAAAACAAAACAATGTTATTTCTCAATTTATTGAAGGTCCACAATTACAAGTCTAGAAACAAAAGTCTGATTTGGATCACTAAACATACACTACAATAGAACACCCATTATTACATACAAAACTAAATATCTTTAGCCATTTTTAATTTCAACATTAATTTTAATATATTCTAATGCTTATTTCGAAACTCAACTGTTTACCAAAATTAATTATAATTATTTTATTACAATAATTTACCTAAATACCCCTCCAGGTTTCTTTCAGATCTTATTATCTTGAGTCTCAGTTCTGCTCTCCTAGTTTCCCCCTTTGGGCTCTCTTCGCCTTTCCTTTTCTTCTAAGTCAACACATTTTTTGTGTGCTCCCCACTTAGGGGTTGAAAGAGTTACCTCAATTTTTATTTGTTGTTTATTTTGGGAGTGGACCCCAACCCCAACTTACCTATCAAAAAATTGACATAAATACCTTTAGAGGTTTTATTTCTCACCACGCGAATGTACTTGTATTAGCTATTGTTTTATATTCCATTAAAGTCTCTTTCCATACACCATAATTCAAAAAGCCTAATCAACGGAAAGCTATCAACTACCATGACATCCTCTTATCATAGATTTGTGAAAAAGATGCGAAGTTTTAGGAATAAATGTCCATCAAATCACTTGTCCTTGGAAGTTCCTTACAAGAAATGGAAAGGAATTATCACTATCATGGAAAAGAGAGGGAATACTATAGATGACTATGCCCTCTTGAAAAGGTCTTTGCTTTACCATCAAATTGATGAGGACAACACATCATTATAAATATGTTGATGATAGCTAAGTAAACCAGTAATAGTTATATTATTCAACAAAATCACTTATTATTCGGTACTAAAGGATGTGGACTTTTTGGTTCAAGTGAGAAATTACCTTGTAAAAGTTTATTTTTTAAAGCAATATTTTTAATTAACAGTTTTTTTTAAATGGTTTATTTTATGAATTATGTAGAGACAATTTGTTATATTAGTTTTGTAATTATAAATAATAGTTTTGCTATTTTTAATTTAATTTATCCATAATTTTATGTGATTCTTAAATTATTATATTAGAAAACAAAAAATATGTATCATTGTTCTTTTTAAAAAGATTTTGTATGTATAAATAATAGTTTTATTATTTTTAATTTAATTGGTCCGTTATTTTATGTGATTCTTAGGTTATTATATTTGAAAACAAAAATTGTGTATCATTGTTCTTTTTAAAAAGATGAAGTGTGGTAGCAGAATTGTTTTGGATTCATTTTGATTGTTTGTCCCAATGTAATAAATTAATGTCTAAGTTGTGCATTTATGTGTAAGAGTTGGCATCTAACTTATTACTTATCAAGTTTTGAGTTCTTGTCTTCTAGTGGTACAGACCCAACCCCTATTTTTTATATTCCTTATCCCATGTCAAACCCATAGATGTGGTTCTTGGTTCAAAACTACAACTATAATTTTGATCCTCAAACTTCTAAAATAAAATTTAATTCTAGGCCTAAGCTAACTTGCCTCAACCAGCCATTGCTTACCAACTCGAGTATGAAATATTCAAGTTTTGGTGCTAGGGTGTTGTATAAAAGGATAAAACCTTATCTAATTTAGAAATTTATCAACTAGAATTTATTCATTCAAAATCATAATCGAGAATCTAAGAGCATTATATCAAGATTTCAAATTATAAGCACAACATAGACATCTACATTTATACTTGGAATCTCTTCCAAATTGTTCAAAATCATTAAATTAATCCAAGGGTTTGACTAAGGCAAAAGGGGAGCAAGTTGCCTCCCATGCCCATCATAACAAGATTTAATGGTGTCTCTAGGCACCACCAAGTCCAAATAACAAAGACCAACAAGTTCTTGAAGATAAAAAACTACAGAGATCAAGGTAGCAGTAAAAGTTCAAAACTATAGATATTAGGTCAAAACTACAATTGTGGGGATCAATTTTGTAGATGTAGGATTGACCAAGATAGAGTGTGGGTCATCTCTTAGTCTTTTAGAGCTTCATTGTTTTGAATTTGATAGTAGGAACCAAGAGTGGATTACTAAGCACATGTTATAGCAAAACATTTCTATATCACAAATGAAACTAATATTAGGAACCAAGAGTGGGTTACTAAGCACAAATTATAGCAAAATATCTCTATATCACAAATGAAAATAGGTACCCTAATCCTCTTTATGAATTTTGAAAACATATTTGCATAGTGTTTCCATCTCAACTCTATTATCAAGATTATTTGTGATTTGATTGCATTAATTAATTTAATAACCTAGATATTTTGGAAAGAGGGTTTGACCATCTATATTAGATATGATATTTTAATTTCATACATCTTTCTTTCTTCAAATTCAAAATTAGTTTATACTTTCATTACTTTAATGTTTGAGGTTTGGGCCTTCATTACTTGTCACCTCTAAGATTTCCACCCATCCATGCTTGCTTTTTGTGTACATTAATGCTAGATCATTCACCATGGATTCCTATGAACCTTTGTTTCGAGGTCTCACCTTCATGCATGTATGCCAAGGATCATAATGTGTTTTCACACTTCATTTATTCTTATCATTTGATCATTGAATTGATATTTCTTATTTTTATAACATAGATGATTATATACACTCCATATATGAGCTTGCTAAATTCTTGTCTAATCTTTCATCCTTTATGGACCTTATGTGCACTTATCCATCTACTTTTAAGATTTTTTCTTCATTAGTTTATATGATTCATGATGATAAAACTCATTGTGTGACAATTGATGGTAATGATGTTTTCCTACCCTTTCATGATGCATCTATAAATACTCTTGCATGTGCATCTATTGATTTAACACTTGTTGAGGAGCTTAGTAATTTATCTTCTTTATGTTCACCTCTTCATGATGTGGCTTATATCCTAGTGTTGATCTTGATGATTATACTCCTTTTACCACTAGTGATGGTGTACAGTCTTATTATACATTTTTTAGACCACTTATTTATGATGTTATCTTGGTGATGATCTTTATGATGATAGTATCTTTTCAATTTTTTTACCACCAACGATAGTGTTATGCCCTTTGGTGTCACCTCTTATGTATGCCAACCATCCCATGATGTTGTTTCACTTGTCAATGATTAACTTGTTAAATAAATCATGATGATATCATTGATGTATGTATTGATGGTATAGCTTATGGTGTTAATGATGCATTTAATGCTTTAAACTTCCTCATTTCTATTAATTATGATTCATGCAATACTAATCCTATAACTAATGATGTTGTTTCCTCCTTATAAATGATCATAACATTGTAACTAATGCTTTACTTTCTTTATGACATGATATTGCAAATGTTGATCATTCTTATC